>JBAMBM010000823.1:2019918-2693224 GCA_037043425.1 Hirtodrosophila duncani | reverse complement strand
TAATAATAATAATATAATATATAGCAACGTTACGCGCTGGCTTGCTTTTCGCTTCTCTCTTATATTTTGCACAAATTTTCTTAAATATTTTTTTTTTCTTCCGTTTTTGCAATAACAAATAATATGAATGTAATATTTATAATTTTTTAAAATTGAAAAAAACAAAATAAGAATTTGGGGTGAAAATCATAATACATCCATAATTATAAAACAAATCAAAAAAAACTAAATTGTATGTACAAAAAAAACTTCTATACAATATGTGGTAGGCGGGAAGGGGTATGTATATATATAAACCTGCATGCAACTATGGGCTAGGCTAATATGTAGGTATATATGTATATATATAAAGATAATTTTATAATAGCATTTTTCAACTTAAGTTATAAAAAAATATACAAACTAGACAAACATATATATATATATATATATATATATCTATATATATATATATATATATATATTTTGTTGTTGTTGCAAAATACATGTGCTCTTTGTTTATATATATATAATTTTATTTTTCATCGTTTTATTTTGAACGAAATGTTGAAATATTTGCTTGTGTTTCTTCGTCACTTTTTATACTTTTTTTTGCCTAGGAAGTTTTTCGCTGAGTGTAGTCTAAAACGTACCGGTAACTGCTGTTGCTGTTCTGAAAATGAATGTAAATAGAGCACCTGCTTCTATATATGTATTCATATATATAACCATGACCTTCCTGTACTTTGTTTTTGCTAAATAAAAAAAATGTTAGAAACAAAAACTTTTTATGAAAGTATTTTAAGGCACCAAAAAGTGTTAAATGTAGACTCACATATATCCCTATGTATATGTAAAGAAAATTAATGTGATAATACATTGGTCATATTCAGCGATCGGAGCACCTTCTCTTCTTCTTCTCAACTTTACTTTGCTATCAACTCTTGCCTTGCTTAGACTGATTCATCAAAACTTACTAGTTCAATTCATACCTCTCTCATGTTACTTTTACAGATAATGTTAAGTTAACACAACACAGCTTATCTAAAAGACAGACAGTACAAATCTGTATATAGACCGATTCATTAATACTTCCATACTGTACATCCTCTTCTCTGCTTCTTTATTCTGCATGCCTTTTACATCTAACATAGCTCTCTCATGTTACTTTTACAGATAATGTTAAATTAACACTATACAACTTCTTTAAAAGACAGACAGTACGAAATCTCATATTAATTTAAGAGTTTTTGACAAATCTATGTATATATATATCTATATATTACTCTTGGTTCTGACAGACTAACGAACAACCATGAGAGCTAGCAGGCTGATATTCACAAAATTTACAGAGTATCGCGCTGGCGCCCACTAAGGGTCCGCTTTGCCAAGTTTTCCATTGCAAGTAGGCAAAAGTGGAGGTAAAAATTCTTATGTCAATGTGTCCCAGAAACACACACATTTACACATACAGAAGAAGAAGCAAACGCAAGAATAAAGTCTTACGAAACAGCAGTTACCATAGCTCTAACAATTCGGTCTAATATTGTGGGACAAGCTTCACCATAAGCATTATAATCCTAAACTAGAAGTTTCAAAGTTCCTACTCTTGACATTGAGAGAGGACAGTTACAAAGCGACAAGTGACAGTGTGTTGATGAAATACAGCCACAGTGACTTATGTATGTTAAAGCTTGTCTTTCTATATTAGTTGGGTTACTTTTGGAACTAATTCTCAGATCTTCAAGCTATATATATATATATATATATAGCAAACTTGTCTTTAGGCAATATACTTCAACTTGTAGTTTGTAGTTTGGTTAACAATTCGTTATACATGCGATCTATATGCGTTATATCGGGTGTAGATATAGATATCGGGTGTCTGTTACAAATATATATATAATATACATAATGTGGTTATAATGTGTTTAGATACGATTTGTGTGTATGTGTCTTACAAAATAGTTCACTCTCTAACTCCCTCTATCTTCCCACTTACTTTCATTGTCAGTTATTCTTGTGTCTCTGTCTGTTTCCTGTTTCTGTATTATATGTACTTTTACTTAGCTTGGTTCCCATTTAGTTGTTGGTAAATACAATTTTTCCTGAACATAACTACTTGATTTTATAACAATTGTCTCCAAAGCTGCTCTAATATATATGTAGTCACAATTTATACTTACACGAGCAGTTTGCGGCCCTGCTTCTGCTCAGGTCCAATGAAAACCTACAAACGCGCAGCTTTGCTTGTCATGCAGAGTAGTATCGTCAATGCAAGTGAAAAGCGCATTTCCAGGTGTGCTTATTTTGTCAGTTGAAATAAGAAAAGGCATTGCCAGATGAAGAAAGGTTCTATTGTGGCATTTGAAATGTAACTTTTAAAAACGAAAGTGCGTTTCATGTGTCACTCTAGGCTAAGAGGAAGATATGAAAATGGGCCTGTCAAATGACCTGTATAGGCTTATACATTTATAACTAGACTTGGGTTAAGACTGTTGTTATCAAAATGTTGCCATGCAAGCTCTTATATAGGATGTGCGTACGTATTTTAAGATCTGCGGAATAGAGGTTTGCATGAATGCACTCAAAACAACGTTCGGAAAAGCATTCAAGCTCAAAATGAATTGAGTGAACGCGAATGAGCTTGTGTGCAGAAGTCAGTTGCACCACGTTCTTACGAAGAGGCACGAAGGCGAACAAACATAGATATATGTACAAATGCATAAGCGCAACAGCACTTACAGGCTCGATGTGATATCATGATATCTAGCTCTTATGGTCAGTCATTGAGGACAAAAAGTGGTTTATACATATAGATACAACTTGTACATACTCTGATTAGTTAACACCACGATTCAGCAGGATCTTTATGCATAGTGTTATGCGAAATTTTATGAATTTCCCTTTCGCAGCGCGACAGAGTAAAATTTGTATGATCAACTACAATTAGATGACTCTGGCTCTGGTATAAGTATAAATTGTGAACCTTAGGGCTATCTACATTGTTTATGGTTAAAAGCACACACCTACCACATACTCTTATACGTATGCGTATATATATATGTATTCTTAACTCTTCGATTATTATTTAAGCATGTATGTAAATATTTTTGACATTTTGAATACTGCAAATACATTTTATAAGTCCAATCTATAGTCAATACTCTATGATATTCTATACAAATATGTTCCATCTACTTCGGTTCTGGGGGTTTTTATTAGCTCTTATACAGTGTAAGAACTATATGTATGTAGCACAACTGTACAATGACAACACTTTATAATACACACATATAGAATGGACTACTAGGATTGGGTTGCTCAATTGGTTTTAGATCAGGATCGGAGAAGTGCAACTTGTGATATTTGCGAGTGTGTGTGTGTACATATTCAACATTCAGATCTCAGCTTCGTACTGCTCGGCGTTTCGAAAATTCCGACTATGGGGTTTCAATATAGCTACCTCAGTACAATTAAAAAATTCAGTTTTTAAACTCACGACCGAAAGTCGCCGGAGAAATTCGTAAAACCAACCACCACAGACGAATCATTCTCCATCATGACAATGCGAGCTCTCACACATCTCGTTAAACAGGTGGTCCGTAAGGTCCTGATTTGGCACCCAATGAATTTTTCTTGATGCGGAATATCATAAGAAAACAACGTGGTCGTCGATTTACGAGAGCCGAAGAAGCAGTTGAAGCGTTCAAAAACCATATTTTGGAGGTGTCCCAAGACGAATGGAAAAACTGCTATGACAAATGGTTTTAGTATATTGATATCAATGTTACTGAGGCCCGTCTCAAAAGTCTTAAGAATTTCAAGGCTGAAATTTGAACCAGAAGCTTCGAATATCTGTTTACATTTCATCGGGATCGAACAACAACACATATATCATTTAGCTTTCATAGAACCAACTTTTTCAGAATGCACACTTAGTAGAATGGTATGGGAAGACGGCATTCCATGATAATTGGCAATTTGAATGCCTTATAAGATTCCTAAAAACTGTGGCGGGGTTTGAGGGAGTGTGTTGGGAGAACTATGTACGGTTTATTCTGGAACGCACCTTATATATATACACATATATAGACCATTGTCTGTCGGCACAAAACACAATCACATTTTGGCCTTGCGTGTATGTGCGTAGAAACACGACATTTCGTGTGGGATTGTGCTTGCGATAAAGGTGTTCGTACCGACCACCGACCTTATTTCTATGCACAAATAGATTGGGGTTGTATAAGACTCAGTAGAAGACTTTCGATAAGTATAAATTAAGTCTAGTAGCGCCCTCTATTGATATTCTTGATGCGTATGCCTACCTCGAGCACCTGTTCGCCGCCGCCGCCGCCAGCACTGGATGTGGAGGATGAGCTGGAGGAAGGACTAGCTACGCCTCCACTAGCTCCAGCTCCAGTGCCAGTTCCATTATTGCCATTGCTGGCTTCGCTTTGAGGGGAGTTGTTGGTACTGCTGTTGGTGCTGCTGTTGGTTGATGGCACATGGCTTTCGCTGGCATTGCCACTGCTGGCACCAGCAGGAGGGGCTGGACCTGGAGCAGCAGCAGTGGTGGTTCCCAATCTGCGCAGCACTGTTGTGGTCGTTGTTGTTGTGGTCGTGGTCTCGGCGGCAGCAGATCCTCCTCGACTGAGCAGCTGTTGTTGATGATGACGATTGTGATGATTATAGTTGATGGCCGCCACCAGATCATGGCCAGCGCAGGCGGCAGCTGCTACAGCAGCGCCTCCTCCTCCGCCATTGCCATAGTCATGTGGGCCGCCAACTGTGTGGCGACGCTTGATGGAACGATTCTGCTTGTTTTGGATTTGACGCTTCTTGGTCAGATTCATGTCAGTCTTTTCATCCTTGGTCAGGCCACCCAGGGGCACCGACGACGGTGAGCAGCAGGCGGAAACAGAGGCAGAGGCCGAGGCGGAGGAGGGATGAGTGCTGGTGGCCATGTGGCGCGTGGAATAGTTGCGACAATTAAAGCTGGCGCTGCGGAAGAGTCGATGATCGCGACGCTTTTTATGGTAGCGATCCAGAAAAAACGAACGCTGCTCGCCCAGCAGCAGCTTCTCCTTGGGATCGCTGGTTGTGGAACCCTCCGAGTCATCTTCGGAGGCGGCGGCGGCGCCAACGGAGCTGCCAAAGCGCAGACTCAGATTCTTGGTGCCGCCAGTACAGGCGGAGCTGCGCTGCTGGGAGCCTACTGCGACTGCTGCTCCTCCCCCTCCTCCTGCTCCACTGGTGGCTGTTAGTGTGGCGCTGCTGCTGCCCTGGTGTATGGGCACTGTGGCCGAATGCTGGAGCTGCAGCTTGTGGGCTGCCTTTGCCTTTAGCGGCTGCTTATCTTCGATAGCGATAGCTGTGGCAGCTCCTCCGCCTCCGCTGACAGTGCAGCTGCGGCTTAGCAACAGCGTATGGGGCGCATCCAACGGATGGAACTGATGGAACAGACGCTCCGGCGACTCATCCGCATACGGTATGTTCTCCGAGTGCAAATGGAGCGGCTGACCAAGCGTGTGCCGGCGATTCTTAGGAAAATCCGGTGAGCCATTCTCGTCGTTCGACTCGGAGCCGCTGCGCAAATTGCGCAGCTTGCTGTCCAGCGTATCCGTAATGGTGGTCAGCGACATGGAGCCTATACCAAAAGTGGATTGATTAGGAATGGGATTGGGGCGAAACTCATATTACATACCTGTATCACTGAGGCGACTGCTGGAATCATCGTCGGTGAGCAGTATGGAGATGTCGACGCTGCTGCGCAGCTGCTCCTTGCCAACGCCACTGCAGGCGGAGTCAATGCTGCCCGAATCCTTCTCATCCAGACTGGCCTTGCGGGTCTGCTGCTTCTGCTGTGGCTTCTTTTGCAGCAGCTGCTTCGAGGAGGAGGAGCCGGATGAGCTGAGGAAGCCGCCAGCGGTAGTGCGCTTCTTGGTGCTGACGCCACCCATCGACGAGGATGAGGATGAGCTCATCAGCTTGCTGGCGGCGCTGGTTGAAGTGGCGGTCGTCGTCGTCGTCGTCTTGCTGCCGCTGCTGCTGCTGCTCCTGGCGCTGGCGCTCGTCGAGACCTTGGCGTAGTCCAGCGACTGAAAGTGAACAGCCACACCGGGCAGGATTAGGCCAAAGTCACAAATGCTATGCACAGCCTTGCGCTGTTGCCGCCGTCGCTGCTGCTGCAGCTGAAGCTGCTGCAGTTGCTCTTCTAGGTGCTTTTGGGTGGTTTTGGTTGTGGTGATGTTGTTGTGGTTGTTTTGGTGGGTAGAGTGGGTGGTGGTGGTGGTGGTGGTGCAGTGCTTGATGTTGTCTGTGTGGTTGTTGTTGTTGGTGCTGCCGCTTACCAGTACACTTTCGCCGGAGTACGTGTCCGAGCTGACGGCGCTCCGCTTGCCATGGGTGCGTCTCCTCAGCTGCGGTATGAAGCGTGACGTCCGCGAAGTCTCACGCTCGGTGATGCGCTCAATTTTCGTTAGATTGTGCAGCAGCATGCTCGTCTGATCCTCCTGCGTCTGTTGCTGGGTCTGTTGATTGGCCTGACTGGCCGCTGCCGCTCCGCCGCTCAGCTCGGCCAGATCCGGCAGAGGGCCGCCCTCAAAGAAGTACTCGTACTAAGGGGCAGACGGGAGGAGAACGAACGAAAGGTTAAAATTAATTATAAACAGGATCAGGATCAGGCTTAGGAGATGCCTTAGTTACACTAGGAAAAGAATGACGTTGGAATCACTCACCTGGGTGACCAGCAGCTCGACAATGCGACACTGATGCTTCATATCCTTGACGGCCGTCTCGAGCGTATCGTTGGGCGTCCTTATTATGGAGGGGCCAAAGATGATGGCCAGATTCTTTGGCTCCATGCGGTTGACGTCGCACTGATCGCTGACGCGACACAGATGTCGTATCAGATGCTTCATCGTCTCGTAGGGATGGCGGGGCAGCGAGTCGACAATGTCCTTGAGCTGTATGATGCGCTCCAGGCCCGTCTTCTTGTCGGCCTCGATGAAGTTGATGTAAAAGGTGGCCGGCATTAGTGCATCCGGCAGGCTGCGTATGAACAGCTTGAGCAGACTGCTGACCACATTCACATCCTCCCACCGCACATCCGTGGCACAGCTCTCGAACTGAAAGTCTTTGGTGTTGACCAGCTCCGAGAGCTCGGAGATGGCCGCCTTGTTGCCGGGAATGCGATAAATGCCCACCACACTCAGCCCCTTGGTCTCCACAATGTTGGTGCACACCTCGACCAGATAGGGCACATAGGCGTTCAGCTTGGACATGGGACAGGCGCGCAGGGGCGTCCCAATGGAGCCGGCTGGCGTTTTGCCGCCATAGCCAGACGGCGAGGCGAGTTCGCCATGCGAGACGCCCGTGGAACCGCCACCGCCGCGTCGGAACAACAAATCTTTCCAGTTTTTGGACTTGGGCGAACCCAAATCCTTGTCCGGTATGTGTTTGTGCGAGGAGGACTTTCTGGCCTTCATCACCGGCGATATGGAGTCACCGGTAATGGAAATGGCCTGGGCCGAGGCAGACGCCTCTATGCCACCCGAATGCGAACTGATGGGCGAGCCATCTGCTGCTCCACTGCCACTGGCCACATCATCCAGATAAGTGGAGGTGGCGGCTGTTTTCTGTGGCTCCGCTAGCTGCTTGCCGCTGGGCTGCTCGTCATCATAGTTGAGGCTATCCTTCCACTGCAATAGGCCAAACAGACGCCTCATTTCACTGCTGCTTTTGGTCTTGAAGAGAATCTCCGTATAGGGACCACAGGAGACAGGTGACTCGGTGGCGGTGGCGGCGGTGCTGCTGCTGCTGGCCGTTGAGCTGGTTAACTTGTCGTGGCCATCATCTATATTCAGCTCGTTGCCCAGTGTGGCCAAATGGGCAGTACTTGGCTTCGACTGCATGCGAATGAGGAACTTCTTCTTGTCCTGCGACTCGTCATAGAACTTAAAGTTTCTAATATCAAGCTCTATCACCTGAAAGAGATGGAGGTATGGCTGGATATCGAGAAGGGGGATGTGTACTAGTATATGCCACTCACATTGTGCTCCGCCGACTTGCCATGGCGACCCGAATAGATGCGCAACAGGTCACCCTTAATCTCAAGCTTCACCTGGCGCCAAGAACGATATTCCGACATTCGCTGGAAATCAGAATTCAAATTCATCCCAAATATGCAAATGGAGGATGGAATCTTAGCTTACCTTGCCATTGATGCAATTGGATTTAATCTCAATCTCCGTCTCAAAGGCCTCCAGCTCGTTGGGCACATACTTGCCATTCAGCTCGGCATCGATGTGGATGCTGCTGCGCATATCGCTGCTCATCGAAGCGCGTCGGCTGCCGTGGCTGGACAGGCGCACATCCTCCAGTCCGTTGGGCGTTTCGATGAACTCGTGGCCGACGCCGCTTGGGCATGCAGCAACCACATCGTAGGTGGGATCGGGATGCTCCTCCACCAAGGCCTTGGTCTTTGGCGGCTCCACCACAGCGGTCACTGGCGCCGCCTCAACGCTGGACTCTGCAGCTGTGCCGGCGGCGGCATTGAAATCGGCCTCATTGTTGGTGGCGCGCAGATATGATATGCGTCTCATGGGCTTGCCTTCGTCAAAGGAGCTGGAGGAGAGGGGCTTGTAGCGGCGCACCACACTGCCCGCTGCTATGGTGGCGGCATCCACAATGGCAGCGGCTGCAGAGGGAATGAGATTAGACCAGTTGCCAGATGTGGCTGCCACAATGGTAGCGTCACAGCCGCCACACTCACCACTGATCTCGGCAATGTCCGCCAACGTGGCCACCGTTCCGCCCGGCTGCTGCTGTTGGTGCTGCTGCTGGTGGTGTTTCTCCGGCACCGAACTGAATTCTGCAAGACAACAGGAACCAATGTGGCTTTAGTTTGCGCTAACAACGCCGATCGATCAAAATGAATTGAGTGAAGTCGCATACGAAGCCGAACGAATTCAAATGACTGTAAGACTCAGCCGCACCATATTCTTACGGAGAAGCATTCGAATGACCTGTAACTGGAGATCTACTTACTGCCAATAATTGGGTCAATGGTCGCGTTCGCCAGTTGCGCCTTATGCAGCTCCATGCGACTAGTGGTCTGACCATCGACGGTGCAACCGGTGCTGTGCTGATACTTGGTGGCATGCATCTGGTGGAGCGGATGCTGCTGCAGCGACTCATACAGTATGCTCTGCTTCTTCACCCCCGACAAGGCAGCGGGGCCCGCCGAGCTGGAATTGCTGGTGGATTCCATAGCACTGGCACTGCTCGTATTGATGGACAGCGGTTTGAATGGATCAAATCCCTTTGACATGTGAGAGACGAGTTTGCGCTCAAAACTGGCAGAAATGGAGGATTAAAAATGAGGATTGAACAACGAATGGTATGAAGAACATTTATCAACTTACACCTTATTGGTGACGCCCGTCTCCTGCAGCGTCTCAAAGTAGTCCAGCTCCTTGGCATACTTGGCCGCATTACTATTGTTGGCCACCAGCTGTCGATGATGATGATGCTGTGACGGTGTGGAGCATGATGACGATGATGACGCTGAGGCCACCACTGGCGCTGCCTGTCCAGGAATCGGAGCTGAAGACCGCTGAACAAGCTTGCCACCCTTATAGTACAGCTGCTGCTGCTGCTGTTGCGGGTGATGCGACATGAGCACCACTTGTTGTCGTGCAGCGGTCCCTGCCCTAACACCACCGCCGCCTCCACCTGGTGGCGTGTGCGAGGGAAAGAAATGCTGTGCCGGCTGCTGCTGCTGGGCTGGCGATGACTGCGAATGCGAAGCGTTGCCGTTGGCCGATGTCGGCGGCACCGGTGACTTGAGGAACTCCTCTTTCTGTTTGATGGACTCGCGTAGTCGGATCATAAGGTCGCTGTGCTCGCCACCACCAGCCGCAGAGCCGCCTGAAGCTATGGCTCCTCCTCCTCCACTGTTATTGCTGCTGGCATTCGTCGCATACAGGATTTGGCTTAAAGCTGCCGCCGATTTGGGTTGTCGGATGGTGGGCGTGGCCGTTACAGTGGAACTGGCTAATACTGTTAAATTGGGCGGCTGATTGGGCCTGGAATAAATAAGTGTAGGAGTGGGGTATAAGAGTCGATCACAGTATAAGAGTGGGGTATACGAGTTGATATACGTATAAGAATATGTATGCATATATATATAGAGATAGAAGTAAGGGTATACTAGTGGGGTATTAGAGTTCTTATGCAGGTCTACTGATCCGTCTTATACTTCAATAAGTCTTATACTTTAATAATAGGTAAGTAGTTGACATTTGTTTAAATGGACAAAGTTTTTGTTTAGTTAAACTAATGCATAAGATGAATATAAGAACAATATAAACATAAATTGTTTGCATAATGAAAAGTTTTAGAGGTAAGATTCAACAAATATTTGCTTTCTATGATCTTATACTCTTTAACTTATACTTGAACTTCAACACTATATTATGTATAAGTTGTATAAGTTCGAGTGGTAGATTTGGCCAAGACTGTATTTATAAGAGCTTGTATAACAACAGCCTTAACCCAAAGTCTAGTTAAAAAAGTAAAAGCCTACACAGTACATTTAAGGCCCATTTACACATCTTCCTCTTAGCCTAGAGTGACACTTTAAAAGCAATTTCGTTTTTGAAAGTTCATTTTAGACCTTTTCTTTAATAACAGGTTTAATAAAAGGTTAGAACCTTTTTACATTTCAAGTGCCACAATAGAACCTTTCTTCATCTGGCAATGCCTTTTTTCATTTCAACTGACAAAATAAGCACACCTGGCAATGCCCTTTTCACTTGCATTGACCACTTTGACGACATGGAAATCCTTTGGAACTAATATGGAATCAATTTAACCAGGAAGTGTGGGTTTCAACCTGATTTTGTCAAATGTTAGAATATTGTTAAATTGAAGAAGTGAAAACGAAGTGGTTAGTAAACACAGTGAATTTCAGTGAAGATGTGATAACGGCCTTAAGTAATAGATAATATTAGGGAAAAGGTCTTATAACCTATGCTTGCAATCGTTGATGCTATAGCTGCCACTCTGCCCGAAGCAGTGCAGTATTGCCTTTATTAGATGCGTTGTCACTGAAAACGAAACACTTATCAGTTGAGTTTATGTGTATTTATATTGATTATATTCAGGAACGACCATCCCAAGGACCACCACAACACAACCAAACACAAAGCTGAAGCTTTGTATTGACCAGACCTATCTCTCTCTCCCTCCCTCTCTACACAACCAAAATGAAATTTTCTCAGAACCAGAATCCATTCAACGAAATTGGAAACTGTATATATATGGCATATGACTTGATATATATATTTAATATTCCATATTGCCGTTCGGCGACGACGACGACGCACTGAAAATATTTGTCAATTGAATCACTGCGCTGTGTGACAATCGTTGAAGGCGACACCTGATCGCCATACTTAATGCAGAGATCGCATCGCACAATTTGGCTATGAGCCCAAAAAAAAAGAAAAGGAAAACACAAAACAAAAATCCAGTGGCGAGTGAACACATTTTGGCGTGTGCCTTCTAAAAACACTGTTGTCACACGGGACGCATGCGCAATTTGGCGGCAACTTGAATTTGAAACATGCCATAGGCAAGCTTCAACAGAAACTCATGTCGTATGCTGATCACGATGGCAACGCGACGCTGACGATAGCAAAAAACTAAAAATAACTGCCGTATCGCCCCCTCTTGGTCTTAGGTCTCACTATTGCAATATTATTAATATTATTATTTGATTTAATAAATAATTTGTGTTAATATTTCGCTCCGATTTGGAGTCCAGAATGCAACTGGCAAGCCAAGCGAGCATTTCATGGGCTTTATTGCCTCAGGCCGGGGCTAGAAATTATAAACAGGAACGTTTCTTGTCAAAATTTTTGCCCAGACGCCTGTCGTCCAGGTGCACAGGTGTGTTTGGGTTCTGTTTCTTGTTTACATTCGTAGTCGGAATTCTAGCTGGCCATAAATATATACAAAAAAGTTGGAACATTCTCCATTTGTTTTGGAGTTTGGCTTACGAATTCCACGATTTTGAGCCAGATAGCTAAGTGCATATTATACCCTTGAAGAGGGTATTATATTAAAATTTTACCACGATATTTGTAAAGCACAGAAGAAAGCATCTCCGACCTCCTAAAGTATATAAATTATTGATCAGTATGTCAAGCCGAGACGATATAGTCATGTTCATCTGCCTGTCTGTTTCTTTGCTCTCTCATTTGTTAAGATATCGACTTGTTATTCTCACCGTAGTCTTTCTTTTGCTGTGAGCTGCTCATATTTAAAAATCATAAAGAAAGTAGAAAGAAGGTTGCTTTGCTGCCAATTGCTGCAGCTGTAGGCAATATGTTATAGACTTCTAAGTTTTCTTTCCTTTTTATAGTTCTGCAAGTTTCGGATGCCCGAAGTTAGCCTTCCTTCCTTGTTGTCTTCTAAAATAAACTTAAGAAGCTCTTGAAGATGGAAGGTATGGATATGGTATAAATAGAAGAAACCCAGTATACTCGGTTATCTTCTAGATGCTTGTATATCTCTTTTCGTTTGATCTGTGCGTTGATGAATAATCAATCAGTCAGACAGATCTGACTCTTTGCCTATTTGAATGTAAGTCAATCTCTTCCTTTCACTCAATTTTTGTGCGTTCAAGAAGCAGCATGAAGCTAAGCTTCCTTGGAATGGTGAGATATGACGTCGAGTATATGGACACACGTAAAATAACATTTGTTGACCGCAGGGGCATTATTTTGTCCAATGTTAATATAGGCTCGTTTTCGACTCAATGGGCTTGTTAATATAATACATGAAAGAGTTATGAGGGAGTCATATCTTTGGTGTGATTTATGGAATCGAACCGTTGGAATCTCGTTGCTCCTAACTTTCCTAACATTACTGTCTATGGCAATGCCTATTCCAGAGTATCGCAAGCGTCGACTACGAATATGATTTTGATGGCATTTGCAAGACGACACTCGATTGAATTTAACAGCAAAACTAATATGAACTTAACTATTGAACAGGACAATTGACTAGCGCAGCATCATCGAACAGGAGGAGCAACAGCATTCGTTGCATTCGCTCCAACCACAATTGAATCAGCCAAAGGACCAAAGCACTTAAACAACAAATTAGATTGCCTGAAAGCTAAAGGCAGCCAGTGTAATTGAATTTTGCCTAGCCAAAGGATGTCAAAGCGCATATGATGTGGCCATGTGTTGCGGTAAGTTCCCGTCCAGTCCAGTCTAGGTCCAGTCCTGGGGGTCCTGTTAAATTGTATTAACTATTTTACAATGAGGCTATGCAACACAATTATGCGCCTGGAAGTTTGCCTTGTTGCGTTGCTGCGTTGCGTTGCTTGGATGAAAGTTCAAAGCTAAAAATAGTTGACATTGTTCTCTCCCCTGGCAAGGCAAGCAGGATGTGTAAAGGAGGAAAGCGGAAGGGTGAGAAATGTGCCACAGGACATACTCGTACACTACACGACACACACACAAACGCTAAATTGGCTTAAAAGCCTGGCTAAATTGCTTTTATTAAGTATCAAAGGCAAGTTGCAAATAGTTGAAGGATATCACATATATATGTATAGTAGTGGTGCGCGCCAGCGTGTGTGTGTGTGTGAATGCAAAGCAAGCAATTAAGCATTTAAATATAATTAGTTATAAACTGATTTGCTCTTATTAATTTACAATGTAAGTATTGTCCGGGTTCTCATTTCCATTATTTTACGTGAAGAGAACAAGACGATTATTCCTTTCATAAAGGATAATAATGGACACTTTTTTCGAACACACTAACAGGTATATCAAGTATCACACCAGTAGCTCAATTAGATGCAAGCATTTGTCGAATTTCTTTAGTCATCTATAAAATTGTTGACCCACTTGCAGGTGGAATTTTCCAAAATAGCTCCTTATTAGTTAAATTTTCCATTTCATCAATTAGATGCAAATGTATGTCGAATTTCTTTACTTTTCTATACAAATGTTGACCTACTCGCAACTGTAATTTTCCAATATGGCTCCTTAGTGGTCAAATTTTCAATTTCATCAATTATAAGCAAACAGTTGTCGAATTTCTTTACTTTTGTATAAAAATGTTGACCTACTCGCAGGTGGAATTTTTTTATATGGCTCCTTAGTGGTCAACTTTTGAATTTCATCAATTGAAAGCAAACATTTGTCGAATTTCTTTACTTTTCTATACAAATGTTGACATACTTGCAAGTGGAATTTTCCAAAATGGCTCCTTAGGGGCTAATTTTTTCAATTTCATCAATTAGATGCAAATGTATGTTGCATTTTTTTTTCTATAAATATGTTGACCTACTCGCAAGTAGAATGTTCCAATATGGCTCCTTAGTGGTCAACTTTTTCCATAACATATAACTGGTATACAAATTTTAACCTCCTAGCTTTTACTGTCACGATTTCTGCACTTGCGTCCACTGGGGTCTACATCTGGCATATGGAAGTGTAAGTTTATACAATTTTGTTAGCCATCAAAATTCCAGTCCACATGTGTGAACTATTTGTCTATAAAATAAGTGAAATACAAAAGGCATTTGAAGAATTTGAATAACCCGTTGATAAGGTACGGGGAAGGTTGTGCATAAAACAGGAACAGCCGTTTATGAAAGCATACATATTGATTGGTTTGGTTTGGTTTATATAATCAAAGCAGCTGTGGCTACATTCATAACAATAATAACCATCGGCTATTATTTGTACCTGTGTTGTGCTGCTGTATTTCGATATTGAGGATCGATTTAAAGTAAATGCAAATTTACAAATTGTATTTAAAAGGAATTACAATATGTAAATGTTTTTAGAGAGGTGTGAGCCGTTTGGAAACCGTATTTTACTTAGCCGGATGTAACCTGATCCAACCCCGAACTTTTCAACTGTGTTTAAAAGTTCAAACTTATTACGAAATCGAAATCTTGCAACAACAAGTGATCCTCATATGAAGTGACTGAGACAAGAATGGAGCGTTCCTAACAATGTATAGAAGGGAAGGTCTTAAAAGGAGCGGAAGGCCTATTTCAGAGGTCCGAAGCTTACGTAATAGCCTTGCAGAAATCTTGTACATACTTCAATTCAATTGCGACCCCAAAACTGTTCAGACTAAATAATCATTAATTAGCGCCACTTATCGTGAGTTCTGCGAACACTTACATTCTGAAGAGGTCTTTTATATGGGAACTTTTTGATATAGTGATATGATTCTGATAGTCGATAGCTTTAAAGCAAAGAGAGTAATTCGCATAGAAACAAAGAAGCGGACACGGCTATATTGACTTTTCTATCGACTTTTGAGGTTGATTAAAAATACATATATATATATGTATAGCATATCATGCCACTGTCATAATTAAAAATGTTAAAATTAATTTTCACAACTTTTCGGTTCAAAGTTTCCAGGGCCAACTTTCTGTTGCCTAACTTTGAGGGCTGTTAAATAAGTAAATTCAGTTTACAGGGATGCGCTTTGTGTAGCCTTGTGTGTTTATCGAAGAATGGAGGGGGTCGATAGCTATACTAGGTACACAGATATATTGCACTATATCTATAACAAAACATATTCTATATATATATATATATATCTATATATATGTACAATGTATGCGTTATAAGCTCTATCTTTTGTGGTCTTTTGTGAGTGAGCTTTTTTGTCTGTGCTTGTGTGGAATTTCGCGCTTTATTGTGTGCTTGCTGTTGTTGTTGTTGCACTGGCTGAATTGTTGTCTGTCCCATTGTCAGTGGTTGTCGTTGTTGTTGTTGTTGTCGGTGGTTATTGTCTGATTTGCGTTTTGCTAACTCTTTCGCCTGTTTGCAATTAACATGTCATAAATAAAAATGTTGACACATTTGATAAGCACATACTCGTACTTCACACCCACACCCACACACACACACCCGCACACACACACGTGTACATCATTCAACGAACCTGTCAATATATCCACACTCATACATATGTATAGGCATAGCTCTTCGCACCACCTCAAACCACCCAGCCACCCACGCACCACCACTAACTGATTTCGCATTGCATTATCGTTGCCTGATATCGATTTCGATTTCGGGCGCCCAACAGTGCCATGGCGTCAAATTGGCGAGGTGTGAGTGTGCCTATGATTGGAGTAGGGCTGGACATTGGAGGTATTGGGGAAGTTGGAATGGCAGCGGGGCGACACCCCATTGACGTCGTTTTGTTGTTATTTCAATGTTTTTTATACCATTCACAAAATATGTGAATGTATATTAAGTTTGTCATGAAGTTTGCAACGCGGAGAAAGATGCGTTAAGTTCAAGATTCACTCAGATCGAACAACTATATCATAATGCTCCCCGAATTATCGATTGCTCCGGAATGAACACTTAGTATCATAACTTTTCTATTTTTCATCCAAATCAAACCTAATTCCTAATTCCGTTTGCATCCCCTGTAGCCCTTCACGCCCGCCCACCAGATTTGACTCTGGGCACGCGAAGTTAGCCTTCCGTGAAATTCTAAATTTGTCAGAAGTTTTTATAATATAATAATCGCACCTGGGAAGGCTTAGACACACCATATACGAAAATGTAACCACATTCCTCGCATTGTCTCTCTCAGTCATAGAGTTATAGGTTAAGATAACAGCCCATGCTCTTCGTTAGGCGCAGCGCGAACTTGACACCCACGACGCGTAAAAGGCTTTTACTGAAAGCGAGCTTCTTGTGAAATATCGAAATGTCTTCTAACGGCTTGATTCCAAGTCTTTGTAAAAGAATTAAGTAAGGTTAAGAGAGTGTTTCAATGTCAGTCAGTGAAAATTTATTAGGAAGTCCATCGGACACCATGATTTTCACAGCTCCTCACTAAGTCTAACAACATTTGAAAATCTACAACCAATTTGAGTTTGGTAGAACACCAATTATTGAACCTTTAGTTTCACCTCCAGCTTGACCGTAAATGTGCTCCTACCAAGAACTACCTTCAGGAGTCTTTCTTGCTTCCACCATATGGTTTTCCGCTCCATTACTTTAAAACCAGAACCAAATAAGAATTCTTATGGGCTGATGAGACTGAAATAGTTTACTATGGAATACAATGTACGAGGTGTGTACAAAAATTAAGGAGAATTTTCAAACTTCGCGAGCAACATAGAATTCGATTATCGGTCCCGAACATATGTTCACAGTTTTAAGTACATAGCATACTTAGTTTGTTTTTGACGGAAAAACAGGCGTTTTTTTTCTGCAATTACTACCCGATCTTAATGAAACTTGGAAAATCGGTAGGTTATGTGCTTACGCATTTTTAAAACGAGTTTCAACTGAAAACTGTTCATAAGGACGGACAGATGGACATGGCTAGATCGACTTGGCTATTGATACTGATCAAGAATATGTGCTCGTTTTACTCTACAAAAGTATGTGTATAATAACAACGACAATCGAATCGATAACCGATAACCGAGAAACTTGAAAAATCTCCTTACTTTTTGTACACACCTCGTACAACATTTAAAGTGAATACAAAGAAAGTTTGAATAGGAATTACAATTGATGAGAAGAGCGCAGTTTGTACTTACGAAAATGATATATATTTATCATATTATTTTCACAGTTCCTGTTTGAAATCAAATTCAGAAATTACTCTCCAACATCTCTCTCGCAACTGAACTGGTTTTCCTGATGGCAGCCAGATGAAAATCGAATTGATCATTGTTATGAATTAACAGCTTATCAGATTTGTATTGGAAATACAAATATTATAATCGAACTCACAAATATATATAACTTAGGATTGTTGAAAGAGTTTTATTGTTCTGATTGAAAATAAACAAATTCGTTTGCCACTGTCTAAGCTTGGCTTGAGTTTGTTATTATTGTTTTTATTCTTTTTATAATCTTTGAGCGTACAAAGCGTACAAACTGTAACTAATTTTCATACATTTGTTGCTGTTGCTGTCGTTTTTGTTGCTTTTGGAAAAATCTTTACAAGTCACGCTCATTATTGTCAATGTTGTCTGTCTGTTGTCGCGTGGCCTTTCATCTTTGGACGCTCTGTACTCGTTGAAAGCACTTGAAAATTTGATCTAATGTGTTTTCAAGGTCTTTATCTTTGTTTTTGTTTTTGTAAAGGTTCCATTATCATTCATATGCACAGACATGTATCATATCATATCACATCATATCAGCTATCACTTCAATCAGCAAAGAGCAGTTTCACTTTTGATCAATCGTGAATTCAAATTTCAAAAATTTCAATACACTGGAAAAAAAACCAACGCATCTCCAGAACTGAGTTTGTCTTTGAAGCGGAGAATCACATGATAATTCGCCATTTGCCGCGGGTTACAAAAATTTAAATCTGCGCCTTTCGCTCGCCATCGGCAAACTAAACTAAATACAACGCAAAGTCCATGCGGCTAAGCTAAAATACAGCACAAATACACAAAAAATAATAATAATAATAAAAAAGAAAAGAAGAAAAATACAGAAGAAGAAAAATTGGCTTTGTATGCATGTATGAAATTCATATAAAGCTCGCGCGGCCAACAATAACTGCGAGTACAACGACGAGGGGCAGCAATTGAAAGAGCCCCATTGAGTGGGCAGAAGCAACCGAACGACCGGCGAGCGGGCGAACAGGCCAACATACGAACGAGCGAACGACCCACCGAATAAACCAATACAAAATGAACTATTCAACCTCCTCAAGGCACCGACACACCAATGCTCTTCTATAAACAAACTCTATATATACATAGAGGTTATATATAAAACTCTATGTCTTTACTAACTGACAAACATAGGAGGCTGAAATTTGCTCACAAGTATCCGAATTTGCCAAATTCCATTTGCAAAATGGTTTAAAATCGAGGTCAAAGGTAGTATGGGGGCAAGTGATACACTTACTCCACAACACTTGCAACAAATACAACTCTGAGGGCTGTCTTTCAACAATACAAAGTAGACAGGTCGGTGCATTGTTTGAGCTTTTTTTGAAGAAGTAACAAAAAGGAAGTAAAGTATACATAAAACACTGATGAGGCAACAACGCATAGCCTAAACTAAAGGAGGCTGAAATTTACATACCACCTACAATATATTAAAAAGTCGTTTTGGAAAATTGATCAAATGTTATATGAGAATGGTGACTGTGAAAACTAAAGCCTATAAAACATCTTGTTTCTAGAAATAGGAGACATTCGTGGGAAAAGAGAACCCTAGGGTAACATTGCTATAATATCTTCAAGATAGGAAATGTGTTTTATCTGTATGTATTGGTTGATTTGCAGATCTATTGCCATCCATCATTTAAAGAGAAGATGCTTTCGAACGCACTCAGCATTTTAACATCTGACTCAGATGGATGGATGAAAACCTGAAGATGTTTGGCATCACTTTGATACCTCAGCAAGCGTGTCGACACGGAAGGCCAATGAGAAGGACCAGGCGGGCGGTAATGTAAATTGATTTTTCGACAGTACAACAGGGAACATTGATTGCTTGATATATATCTGACAACTTTTAACTAAAAAAAAGAAAGAAGAAAATACACTTTCACATTGCAAAAGCTCTTTGAATATACAGATCATTTGATCAGACCAGGACAACAATTGTTCTTTATAGTTATTGTGATTATTCTGACATGATATTCTTTTGTGTTTGGATTTTTCACCAGATGTATAGATATTATCAACCTATAAACTTCGCAAACATCATTATCAAATTAACACTGCCGTTTGCAAGAGTATATATATAGTATATATATATATATATATATATATATATGTGCACATATAGAAAATGATAAAACGAGAATTCAAATTTCATTGCGCACCCTACGTGCAAATATGATGTGATATGATATGATATGAGATGATATGATATGGTATGGATAGGATAGGGTAGTATATGCTATGCTGTGCTATGCTATGCTATGCTATGCTATGATATTCTATGCTATGCTATGCTATGCTAAGTTATGCTATGCTATGCTACGGTATACTATACTATGCTATGCTATGCTATGCTATGCTATGCTATGCTATGCTATGATATGCTATGCTATGCTATGCTATGATATGCTGTGCTGTGCTATGCTATGCTATGCTATGCTATGCTATGCTATGCTATGCTATGCTATCCTATGCTATGTTATGCTACAATCAGATCAGAATCGAAAGCAAATTCCAGTATGAAATTGTAATACATAATATAAATCATCCACTTTCAGTTTGTGTCACTGTGCCAAGCTTCGGTTATTTCTGTTTTTGAATTTTATAGGGTGTGTTGTCTGTGCGTGTGTGTGTCTTCGCTTCCATCAATCATATGAGTCAAATTTTAATGCAAACATCGTCAAAAGGATATATAAAAGGTCAATCTTTACCAGAAACCAGGACACTAACAATACATAATAATGAAATATATCACACAGATACGCGACGAACATTATAGAATTATGCCATTCATGCAACATAAATATGTACGAGACATACATATACATGCACTCGTTTGTGTGCGTGTGTGCGTGTATCTTTGGATTGGCTCAAGTAGCTCAATAATTTACATAAATGCGAGAGCACGATCATCTCCTCCATCGCCATCGCCATATCCATCTCCATTTCCATTTACATTCCCTGAACTCAGTCTTAATACGATTGTCGCGTCACAGTCAGCGATGGTTATGAAATACCATTTATTCTGTACACCGGGGAAAAAGTATATAAGTATTTGATTCTTTCAGAATCAAATCTTAGAGTGGGAAACACAATTTATTTATTCATTCAAATCGAACCTAAATCGGTTTGCATAACTTTGAGTGTGTCTTCTGCTTGACCGTTCATGATCACTTATTTTGAAGATAACATGCTGAGGCCCATCCCTTTTAAAGCCTTCCTATTATCAATCATAATCATTCCAATATGAAATCACAATGAAGGCAGACAAATACATATGTAATTACAGACCTTTCTTAAGATGGTGCAGCTATTGGGCAAGAGAATTTGCATTAACGTTTTACTTCAGTTTTATAATTTACGTCAGCCGGCTTGAATAAGAATGTTTTTGCCTCCCTCCCACTAACACATGTGCTTGCTGCTGCTTCAATGTGTGACCTGAAGTTGCTTGTAGTTTAAGAGGTGGAAGGGGGATAAGCAACCGCTGCTAGTGCCTTTTCTGCATTGTTGTAATATGGGCAACAGAAATTCTGTTCTTATTATTCTTGCTATTTATGATAATGATTGGTGCTTTCATTTGCTTGTCCGGTTTTTGCTTTTCACTCTGTCAAGGGACAAAATCAAAGGAAAATCCCAAAATGTTAGAGGCACTCACTTGTTCACTGCGGCTTTGGCAAAACGGGGTTTTTCTAACTGAGTAATTCACACAAGTCATATAAAGAGATATTGGATTTGTCGTGATCTTCATTTCTACAAAACATTTTTAAAATTTTGCAATTGCTTAACATTTTCACAGACTACATATGGTATATGGCCATCATATTCATATGTTGAGCTCCAACACTTTCGTGCAGTGTACATTTTTAACTAGAATCTTTTCAAAAACCAACCGGTGACGGCGACTGAATGTCTGCGAGAGAGAGTTGACAAGACACTTTCATACACACACACATTCTGCAGCATTGTTCCCACAATTCTGGGGGCGGCGGCGTGGATTGTGAGATGATGGTCAGTTAGTCCAGTCATATAATGGATTGGCATTCAGAGTGATTCTTGTTTTTCTTTTTTTAATCTTCATGAAAGTGTGTGTGAATGTGTGTGTGTTTTATACAAAATTCAATTAAATTTGTCGTAATCATTTAACAATGGCGCGTTAACAAATATTCGTGTGCACTAAACAATTTCTGTTGCTGTTGTTGTTGTTGTCAGTGTTATTATTACTGTTGTTGTTGTTGTTGTGGTGGTGGTATCCATTTACACTTTATGTATAAAATGCTATGCGGTCGGTTACTTTTTTGTTGCTTCTTTTTTTTACTTTTCACTTTTTGCATTTGCCGTCTCGTTTTGTTGTAGCTCGATTAGTCAATGAATTCACATCGGTTGTTGTTGTTCCCATATAATATAATTGATTGTATAAAGCAAATGCATGTACATTAGCACAACGCACAACGCAACGTATACGCAATTGTTTGTCTTTGGGCCTGACACTCTCTCAATATCAATATGTGTGGCGAAATGTGGGCGTTGTCAAATTAAGACGTTCAAACAGAATACAAAAATAAATTGTTTAATATGTGACTCGAATTTTGCATATATATATATATATATACAGATATATTATATTATATATATATTTAAACGATTCCTTTCATCATTTGTCAATTTTATGGGTCACAACAATAATAACAAGACAGTAGACTAAATGTGAAGTGACTGGCAAAATATTCATCTTTTGGCCCTCCTCTAGACTCGTATACACGGTAGACGCGGCTCAACATATTTCATTATGCCCTTGCATAGGGTACTATAATTTTGTCACGATATTCATAACGCATAGAAGGAAGCACCTCCGACCTCCAAAACCGAGTCGATGTTTGTCGGCCTGTCTGTTTCTTTACTCTCTCATTTGTGTGTTTGTATATCAGAATTATATCAGAAAGGCAAGTAGAAAGAAGATTGCTTCGTTGCCTATTGCTACAGCTGAAGCCAATCCGTCATAGACTTCTAAGTTTTCCTTCCTTTTTATAGCTCTGCAAGGGTATATAAGTTTCAGATGCCCAAAGTTAGCCTTCCTTTTTTGTTTTCTTCCTAAAGAAACTTAAGAAACTCTTGAAGATGGAAGGTATGGATACGTAGTATAAGTAGAAGAAACCCAGTATACTTGGTTATCTTCTACATGCATGTATATGCTCGTGGCTTACTGCTACTGCTGATGCCTTTGTGCTAATGCTATTTACCCACTTTTAGGCGGCTTCTTAGTGTGCGCTTGCGTCATAAAATGTGTATTGTGTGAAAGTTTCAGCGTCCTATCTCTTTTCGTTTGATCTGTGCGTTGATAAATAATCACTGTCAGACAGATCTGACTCTTTGTCTATTTGTATAGATGTCAAGGTGTAAGTGAATCTCTCTCTTGTTCTCTCACTCAATTTTTGTGCGTTCATATACTTAGCTTAACGAAATTCTTCCTCATTTTCACTCTATAAGAACTACGAAATGTGGCACACTAAGGTAATCTATGTCTATGGCGTTAGTGTGCCCCTTGCTTCCATACAAATGTTGACCTCGACTTTGACCCATTTGCAGTTAGAATTTGGTAAATACTGGGCCTGAGTCATAAAGTTTAACCTGTGAGCAAGTTTCAGTGTCCTAGATATTGCCGTTTGAGCTGTGCATTGTTCTTCAGTCGGATACGTTATTGATGTTTCGCGACCATTCATTTCATGATGAATGTTTCATAACACGTTTTGGATACATTTACGCAGGACTCCTTTCAAGCGGGCTGGGCATCAACATTATGAAGCAGAAAGGTTGCTAAAACTGCATATCATCATGTTAACACTGAACTTGAAAGCTCTTTATAACATCAATGCTTTAATATTGTAGCCAAGGCTTGAACATGTATATATCAGGATTTGGTTTGGTTTTAACAAGAAATACAAATTGTTGATTTGGGCCATCTGCAAATGGCATCCTTTAGCTTGAATTTCAAATTGAAATTCATTATGATTATGCTTAACTCAGTTATTTTGCACACACATTGCAAAAGCTCTTTCTCTTTCACCCTCCATTCCTCCACTATCTAACTCCCACACTTTAGCCTTTGTTTCATTTTCTATGAAATCACGTAATTAGAAACGATAACTGGAATTGTGAAATCCACAGCACGTGTCAAGATGAGCAGAATAAGTCTTTATTCGTTATGAACACAACCAACCGACCCCCCCACCCACACACACTCGTACCACCTTAGCTGCACGCGCAACATTGCTGGACTTTAAATACAAAAAATATGGAAATAATATCGACAATTTATGTTGAAGACTCTTTACAAATTCAAACAAGCAGAAAATATTCCAATTAAATGCGAAAATCTTTCAAGCTACAAATACAACAGAAGAGAGGAGGGCTAGATTAGGGTAAGCTAGAAAAAGGACAGAAAACTTACAAGTCTGAAACGTATTTTTGTCAGCTTAAGCTATAGGCGGCGAAGCAATTTTCTTTCTAATTGCCTTCAAAAATCAGAATGGGAATGACAACCATAAGCATATTTTGAATATGGTGGCTTAATTGTATCCATCAGAGTCATCTAAGATAGACTTTCTTTCATCAAGGCAATGCAAGCTCTCATGCATCAAGCATGACGGCAAAGAGCCAAACTGCAGAACAACGCTTAGCTGGCTTTTTTTTTTATTCCTATTCCACGGAGTACACTTCTTGGAAGTTGCCCATTGCTGGTGTAATGATTGATCTCTATGGAAACATCGCCTCTATTAAATATCGTTCTCTCACTATTAGTCCAAAAATTGGTTTCCTTTCTATTTAATTTACTTGTTAATCAAATAAAGACAAGGTGGAACGCTACAGTCAACAGTTGCTCGACAGTTAAATACCCTGTACTTAGTAAACTGCTATATTATATAGCAAACCGATCCTGAGCAAATTCTGTCAACTGACTTCGGAACGCCCAAAATTTATACAAGCCGAGTTTGGAATGATTATAATAATATATAAATCCAAATCTGAAGTCTCTATCTGTTATAGTTTTAAAGATCTAGGGACGGACTTGGCTAGATCGATTCGGCTTTTCATACCGATAAAGAGTACTTTATTTGATCGGAAACGCTTCCCTCTGTCTGTTATATATACTTCAACACATCTAGTATGCCCTTGCACCATAGCTACAAGGTATAAACATCGATGTGGACATGCATTGGTTCTACATGGCATGGAAAACTAATAAAGGTGCTTCATTGACGTAGGTTGTTCTGGCTTCTTAGCATAGTGGAAACACAGCAAATTTTACAACTGCATTGCATTTCGGTTCTGCTTGTGTAATTGCTGAATTAGAATTGCTCAAATGCGTATAACACTTGTATATCATCGTAAACTATATATATATATATATATATATATATATAGATGGAACTACAAACAAAGTAAACGCATAAAATCGTGGGTGGGCGGATTGATGACGTACTCCTAGGTCCGGTCCATTGTAGATGATGAGATCCAACAACTTTTTATCTTTTTACGGTAATTTTTTGTATTATATAAAAAAGTTTGCCTTCAGCTCAACAATGACAAATATGCATGCAAATATACATGAGAAGTGAAACGAAATGAAATGAAATACAAATAAAATGCAAAGTTTTAAATGAGATGAAAATGAGGATGAAATCACCAAGCAAATCATCAGCCACAATGGTGTGACCACATTACTGTAGTCGTTGTTGTTGTTGCTGTTCTATATTTTATAGCCTTCCAGCCGCACTGTCCCCCCCACCGAATCATAATGCACATCATATAAATTAATGACAGTGAAAAGTCGTCTGACGAATCTACAGACAAAAAATGCAAAAAAAAAAAAAAACAAAATTTTCGCACTGGACATTCAGAAGCAAGTAATGCGGTGAGGGGCTGTGGGGGTGGGTGGAGGTTGGACAACTGAAGTGGAGAGTTCATTTACAATTGTTTTTAATTATTCGCATTGTTGTTGTTGTTGTTGTTGTTGTTATTGTTGCTATTGCTGTTGTTGTTGTGGTTAGTTAATGGCATTTAGGGCATGAGCTTAATTTTCGCAGTTACATTTTTGTCCTCATCTTTATCTCCTACTGCTTCTTCTTTCAGTCGGCTCTATTTTGAAATTAATTTAACATTATCATTATCTGCAGCAAAACAAAACTGTTTAGTTAGGCATACCCTACATACAAGGGTATATAAGTGTTGGCATTACAATTGAAATGTATAAAAGAAAACTTTAAGGCTACAGATATGTCTAAGGCAGTCTAATATCTATAACAGGCTTTTGTGATATGATCTTCAATTATGTTTCAGCCAGCGAAATCGGTTGGCTATATAATACAGGAGTCTGCTTTAGGAGCGATCGGTGGTCGGTGGACGTGGGACTACAGTGGATACAAGGGTTATAAGACGAATTTGTTTTAATTTGGATGAAAAACAGAAAAGTTATGCTTGCAATCGGTTATATGGTAGCTATATGATATAGTTGTCCGATTTTGATCAGATCTGGCCAGTGGACTTAGCCAGTGGACTCCTCAAACGGATTTGGAAGAAAAACAGAAAAGTTATGCTGCTAAGTGTTCATTCTGGAACAATCGGTTATATGGTGCCTAAATGATATTGTCGTCCGATCTGGATAAAACTCATGGTTATATCAAACTTCCTGACAAAATTAATCTACCACTTTGTGAATTGAGTTGCATACTTTTGAGTGTGTCGTATATTTAATAAATGCTGAGTAGGAGTATCTTATAGTCGGAATACCCACTTTAGCGTTCTTACTTGTTTTTATTGTTTTCGTTTATTTGTTTGTTTTCGTTTCTGTTGCCTGTCTTTTTTATTTTGAATGAAAGTGAAATAATGCAAAATATACAAACATATATACATAAGTCGTATATATAACACATACATATGTATGCATCAACACGAGAGGTGGTGGGCGTGGTGAAGTCTAAAGACTGCCATCATAAATCAAATGTTGGCACAGTGTGTCTCAGTCTCAGTCTCACCGGTTAGGTTCATTGACAGAGGAGGCTGTTGGCCAGTAAATTGTCAATTTTTGTCTGGCCAACAACACACACACATACACAATTTGGCTAGTCAGTGTTGTAAAGTACTTTAAATATATATATACATATCAGAGTACGGCAAGAGTGCCTTATTACGCTACTACTAGTGTGCCGGCGCTGGCACTAGCTGCGGTGATGACTTCCACTACTAAATATGCAACTACTCAAACTCAGCCTCAGTGCTGAGACCATTCTCCCGTTTTGCTGGTGCAATGGTAAGCTGACGTTGTAAGCGATGGAAAGAATGAAGAGTAGTTGTAGTTGTCAATGGCGATCAGATACCTTAGGCAGAAGCAAAACTGTTGCTTTTGTTGGCACTCAAAGTACCGCAATAAGTTGTCCGATCTTGAAATAGAAAAGTTATGCTCCTAAGTGTTCATTCCGGAACAATCGATTATATGGGAGCTATATGATAAAGTTGTCTGATTTGGATAAAACTCGAGCTTACCAGCGTATAATATGATATCATGAGCGGCCAAGCGGTAGAGAGATCAAATTCAGTTAGCCGGCCTGAGAGCGCTCTCAAATGTATACATGATTATGAAAGGATCTGTTATATGGCAGCTATATAATGTATTGGTCCGATATTGCAGATTTTTGCATATTGTCAAAAAGAAGCCTACGCGGAAAATTATTAAGCACTAGCTAGGGAGAGAGTCAGAGAGTAGTTCGCATATAAACACACAAATGGGACAGACGGACAAGGCACTATGGACTTGTCATGCTGATCAAGAATATATATACTGCTTACAAATAACGTGACTATATATTTCTTAGATTGAGTGCGAGCCGCCTTAATACTGTATACTCAATATGATGTCACTTATGTACATGGGTTCAGCTATAGTGAGCTTTTCTTGCGTGTCTTTTTTAACCATTTTCATAGGTCTTTGCCCCACTGTACTGTCGGTCGCTGGCCTGCGCCCGTCTAATTGCACCAAAACACTGTCATTTTAACTGCGGCGAAAGAGAAACGCCAGTGGGCAGGCAGAGGCAGAGCCAGGCGGGCTGCCAGCAACCTGCCTCAGTTGTGGACACAGCTCTCGGTTCGGTTGAGACTGACTGACTGATAAGATTAGCGCTGCTGTTGCTGCTGTTGCTATTGCTGCTGACGTCAATGGCCAGCAGGTGAGGTTAGGCAGATGGAGCTGGGGCAGGTTTTGACTTACCGCATGAAGCCGGTGGACAGCAGCTGTTGCTGTTGGTGGTAGAGATGATGCTGCTGCTGCTGATGGTGGTGGAGCTGCTGCTGATGATGATGATGCTGCCGCAGTCCATGGGCCATGTCGCCAAAATCAATGCTACTGCTGCCGCCGGACAGAGCCGGGTGACGTTGACTGATCGCTCCCGAGCCATTGCCAACGCTGGCATTGCTGGTGATGCTGCCCGACCGACTCACCGACGGTGACGGCGATGATGACGAATTGGCGGCGGGGGCGACAGCGGCGTAGGCAACAACAGCGGGATATGAGATCAACTGTTGCTGCTGTGGCTGCTGTGGTTGCTGCTGCTGCTGTGGAAATGTGGATTTGATGATCGAGCCATTGGCCAACACTGAGGGCGAAGGCGTTGGCGATGCCTGTGCCGATGACATGGTCAGGCGATTTGATTCCGGCGTATGGGCTATGCTCGTATAGTGCTAAAAAATAAAGGAAAATCTATGATTAGTCGACTGCGGGGCAAGATAAAATAGAATCAGTGTTGTTTACACTGCAAAAATAAAGAGTGCTAAAAATTGATTTTTTTTTTTTTAAATCCCGTTAAATTTTTGCCACTTCTTCCGGAGTGTTTAAGCTTGGAGAGTTCTATATATATATACTAGCTAGCCAGGCTTGCGTCGCTACGTCTCCTCCTGTTGAACTATGTTTGTTGTAGGGCTTGTGATCTTCTATGTGTTTTTCTTGCTTGACAAACTACCAGAAGTTTCTGTGGTATTCTATACATTTTTTTGTTGTATATTCGTCTATCGATACCTTTGATAGAAAGATATCGATATACATGTAACGATAACTCAGGATATACATGTACATATATCGAAAACTTAATTTGTAGACATCTCAATACACATACATAGCGAAAGCTCAATGTATCGATATACATATATCGTTAGCTCAATCTATCGATATACATTTTACATATTGATATATATGTTTCGAAAACTCAATTTCTCATAACTTATATACGTATAAGATTAGGAAAACATGCTCATTCCTTTCAATAAGGCACGAAATAATTTGCAATTATATCTCTATAAGATATATATAAGATATATGTATACCCATCCCGCACACATATACGATAACAAAAATTCAAAACTGCACTTGTGAGCGTAGGCACAGACCGCGAAATAGCGGCGACGCCAAACGTCGCATGACGGCAAAGACCCGAACTAAAGCACAACACTTAGCCGGCGTTTTCTTTATTCCTACACGACGGGGTATACTTTTTGAAAGCTGAGATGGGCAGCTGTATAGCGATCGTCATGGACGGCAACGTTCTCGCTATTCACAGGTGAAGATTGGGTTGGTCTTGCTTACATAGCAAATGTTACGACTAGTTACGAAACAGCCTTGAGAACATCTGAAATTCTCTTTTTTAAGGCGGTAAGGACCAATGATTCATTCTGACACATGTTTTGGCATACGTCGGTTCTTGATATACCTAATGGCAAACTTTTATAAAATTCACGATTTTCCCCATGGTGATTCTATAATATAATCAAGTTCGCATGAAATTTGGGAGTGATGATAAAAAGTCTATCCGTTGAAGATAGAAACGTTGAGAGCCAAGAACAAATAATGGCTTATTTTGACAACACTAAGCACATACATCACAAATTGCATCACTGCTGATGCTCCATCACATTTCACAAGAACGCGGAAAAAGTTGCTGCGTGTGAACAGCGCTTAAGTATTGTACTCGTTCGTATACAGCGCAATCATCGGTTGCCACTTACCATTTGAAGGACATCGCATTCCTTGGGCACAACGTGCAGAGTTAGCACCACCGGCGTCTGTTTGATCATCGAGACAATGGTGCTGTAAGCAATGCCAGCTATCGGCGTATTATTCACCATCAGCACACGATCGCCCGTCTGGAGGTTGGCGAAGTGAGCCGGTCCGTTCGCTTGCACCTCTTTAATGAAAATGGTCTCCATCGCTTTCACTTGGTATGGCGGCAGCGACGTTGGTGACGTTGGCTCCACCATGCCATTGCCTGCGCCACCACCGCTGCCAATACCAACGCCGCCGACAGCACCCGTTGCTGCTGCTTCCTACACAGAGCACAAAACACAGACACAAAATGAAGAGTTGTAAAATATATATTTCTATGTATTTGTATGTATATGTATGTATTTATAAGTGTATGTCCCAAAAAACAAAAACAAAACCGTGAAACAACATTGTCAAGGAGAGCAGCGTATTAGAGAGCGATAGCAAGAGAGAGAAAGAGAGCGGCAAAACGCAATTTAGCACAGGAAAACTCTATCTTCAGGTAGACGAAGGTTTAATACCCAAGCAAATTTGTTGGCTTGACGAAGCTTATCTACCATTCACGTTGTAAATATATATAACCGATCTAGCTCAAATCTACATCAATACCAGATCCAGCGTGCAGGCAAAATATGCATCTGGCAAAAATTTCAGCTCTGTACCTCTTAAAACTCTTGAGATCTCGGGGATTAAACAAATAGACGGGCATCCCCTCGTCATGCTGATCAAGAATACATGGTTGCAAAAACTTCTTTCTATGCGTTGCAAACTTCATGACAAAATTAATATACAACTATAAGTTTACAAAATTACTAATGCGATCCCATCAATCTTTCATTTAGTTGCAAAAGGCTTCATATATTGCTTTAACTCTTCAAATCTTTTACTCCCCCTTTCATTGTCTCTCTCTTTGATTTTTTTTGTATTCTTCGTATGAAGAAATGCAAAAAGAAAGCAACGTTGGCGGGCAATGGCAAAAAAATTTAAATAAACCGCTGCGCGTGCGCCAAGCTCACGTAACGGCGCGCGAAAACAACGCCGCCAACTGAGGCACATTAGCTCGTGTTTCAGCCTGAGGCTTTCTAGAGGTGCGATCGTGCTGTCATGTCTGGGCCAAGGTAGCACAATGAATCGGGAATTTTTTCGGGAAGCTTCCGTGTTCCGTATGGACTATGATTTGAGCCTTAGTACTGTGTGCCTTCTACTGAAAGAATTTAAAGGTGCAAATCCGAGCTGGTCACACTATAAGCAACCAAGGCTCCAACAGGCTGGCTGTTTATATAGGTTACACGTAAGCCAAATCGGCTAGCTACTATTCTCTATCCCTACTGCTGGCAACTGAAAATTAGCGAAGCGCATCTCCTGGCTGACCAAAAGTAAGCTTACAAAAGAAAAGGCGAAGGAAAAAAAAAAAGAAAAGTGCCAAGTTAAAAGCCCGAAACTGAACGCAAAACTCGGTGACTAATTGCATATGCAAAGAAGAGAGCGGGGACCCCAACCCGACGATCGCCGACTGACCGGCACGGCGGCGCATGTCTACACCCGCCACACTCACTCATTAACGCTCGCACTCTCTTTTTACTCGTTCTTCACGTTTTATGCTCACCTGCGGCCAGCTGGAGACATCATCTTCCGGTGGATAGGCAATAAAGTGACGCAGCGTAAAGCCGAAGCCCTGATTCGGCCGCCTTCGTATGACAACCAGCTTTGGCTGTATGGATGAGGCGGCAATTGCCGCATTGTTGGCTGCCGCTGCCGCCGCTGCTGCAGCAGTCGCTGCGACGGTATTGCTGCTATTGCTGTTACCGGGCGCTCCTGCAGCACCACTGGCTGTGGCTGCTGTTGCTGTGCCTGTTGCTGGGTTCGAGTTTTGCAACATGTTGTGCGCGTGTAGATCTTGGTTGCTGTTTTGCTGCTGGATGTCTCCCAATGTGGCGTTGTGGTTTTCCTTTTAACTTAGCGTAGCTGATGCTGATGGGTCGGTCAACCTGTTGAAGGCATCTCTACTACTACGACGACTGCGTGACGTAGCATCCTCATTGATGGGACAGGGTGGAAGGTACTGACTTGAGCGTGGCGTGGGTTGCACCCACTGTTTGCTGTTGCTGCGATTCCTCTTAATCCTATATAGTTTTCTGCGATTTGGTTATAAGCTGAGATGCCTTGTGCAAACTATTTGGAGCACATCTAGGCCCATGGCAGCAGGCGTTTGTTTTAGCATAGCCCTAGTGGTAATGAGCCAATGAATGACATCAGAGAAGTTCGCCAACCTCAGAGCTGAAGCTTTTTTCTTTAGGCCTGAAAGAAATGAGAATGGGGAAATATATAATTAGAACTTTGTTTGAGGATTCCCAGCTAAGGTTTTTATACCCTTGCATGCGGTATTATAGTTTTTCATGATATTTGTAAAGCATAGAAGGCACCATCTCCGACCCCATATATATTCTTGATCAGCATGACAAGCCGAATCGATATAGATTTGGTCGTCTGTTGGTTTGTCTGTTTTAAAAGCTATTGACTTGAGTTTTCCCCATAGACTTCCTTCTGCTGCAAGCTGCTCATATGTAAAGATCGCCAAAATCGGACCACTATGCCATATAAAACAAGTAAGAACGGTATAGTCGATATTCCAACTATAAAATATTTGTACGCAGCATTTATTCAATGTGCAACATAACTTTTCCGTTTTTCATCCAAATCAAAGCAAATTGGGTTTGTATCCACTTGAGGAGGTCAAATGTCCACTGGCCTGATTTAATCAAGATCGGACAACTAAATCATATAGCTACCATACAAGCGATTGTTCCGGAATGAACACTTAGTAGTATAAGTTTTCTGTTTTTCATCCAAGTCAAAACCAATTCGTCTTTTATCCCTCATAGCCACTTTAGCCCCACGCCCACCGACCAGATTTAATCTAAATCAGTTATACGTTTACAATGTGAATGGTATATAAGCTCCGACATGCCGAGGCTAGTCCTCCCTCCCTTCTTGTTTTTCTTCTTTATTACTATACAATTTTGAAGTCTTGTGTTTTGTGCGTTTAGTTTAATGTTCGGTTAATAAACGCTGAGCCGCATTATATCATCCGTTGGTCATGCCATGTCGGGCTAGGCCAAGCCAATGGCCCAAAAGATGTAACATCCATCACACACTCACACATATAAATATATACAGTTAAGTGCTTTTTACTAGCTAAACTGAAAAGTTAAAAAAAAAAAAAAAAAGCATTTTACAGCTTTAATTACAATTCACGTCGTCGTTAAACAAAGAAAATAAAAGAAAAACAAAAAGGAAAGAAACGAAAAACCCACAAAAATAGCCAAATAGCCAGGTGTGTGGACGTTGACCGTCAGAAAAAATATCAACTGAAAAAAGTGCAACACGCCTCGTCGAATTTTTAGCCATGGCTCTCTCAATGTCCACCATACCAGATCAAATCAGATCAGATCAGACTGCTTGAAGAACATGTGTTAGCTATATGCATTTACTAATTAACCCGGCGTGCGTCGGTTTTCTACATCGATATATAGTTTGGCATTCCCCTTATCTATATTAATACATAATTCACAAAATACTTTACACCGATATATGTCGACACTTATCGATACCTATACAATTTTCCTGACCGACATTAATATACTGAAAATATGATCATAAATCGATAAATTGGTTTTCCAAATGGTTAATTAATATATTGTATTTCACACCGATATATACTTATCGATTAGTATACTGAAAAAATTATCACAGAGCGAGGAACCGACATGTAAATCGATAAATTGGTTTACCAACAGATTAATTAATATATTGTAAAAAATAATTTCACACCAATATATATTTATCGATACTTAACGATATAAGGGAGAGACAAAATGCTACTACACTAATGTGTTTTATCTTTTTAATCGATTCGATAATTAAGTAAATCTATTCAGCTTCTAATAGTCACCTATCCTATATCTAATAGTCAGCTCAAAACGAAACAGGAATAGTCTAACAATGAGTCTGCGTATTCTTCGCAAATGCCGATCTAATGTTTTCCTTCAGTTTTTTTTCCATGAGAATTTAATTATAATTTGTCTGCGCAAAAAAAAACACGAATGTGCTCAAAATATTCAAGCAACAGTCATATTTGGTTTTCTGTTTGTTTCTGACCGCCCGTGTGGCACATGTTGAACTTTGTGCCATTTTTTTTTTGTTTTGTGGCCACTGACCGAACCACCGAACCACTAAAACACAATCGCCCACCCGTTGAGCTTGGTTTAATTAGCTGCCAAAAATATTACTAATGGAAAGGTCAAAGGTGTGAAAAAAAACTAAGTGCCACAAAGCGAGGGGGAGGGGGAGGTTTGGTTGGTCAGAGATCTTCCCAAATAGCATAATATCATTAAGCAGACCTTGATAATATTATGGACGTAGTGTCTTTTTTATAAAATAATGTTTTCAAAAGTGTGTGCATATTTAAGTAACTGTTAATTTTCTTTGTTTATACTCGTACTTTAGTAGAGTAAAGGAGTATATTGTATTCGTGCAAATGTAAGTAACAGGTATGTACTGTTAATCACACCTACCTATATCGAAGAAAACCGTTTCAGACATCGTACCTACTTAACGATATGCCCCTTGATCGGATCGACTCAGTTGATGACTAGGATGTTCTTTTTGACCCTAAATTAAAATTCGACTTACACATTTCAATTAGCGTCAATAAGGCTATGAATGGAATCAAAGCTTACATATCTAAGCAGAAACATACACAACGTATTAATACATACACTCATACCGTACATTGATGCCATGCTATGTATGAGAGAGAGACAGCATTCTGCTGGGTTGTAAACACGTGGTTGTCCAAAAGAATGTTGCCAGCATATGATATCAACATTGTTGCTGCGAGCCAAATTGTCTTGTAAACGTATTTCAGGATGCTTACAAACATGCTGCAGGATGCTAATGGAATTGTATTAACAGTTCATTCAATCGGTTTTGTCCACAAAAAAAGGTCTGAGTACGAGTATCTTATAGTCGAAATTCGACTATAGCGTTCTCACATGTTTAGTTTTTGTTTTTTTTTCTGCTTCTGCTTCTGTGTTTTATCTAATTCGACGTAATTAAATAACAATAAGCACAATAGCAACAAGTCAAACATATGTAATTACCAGCAGCAACAACAATAGCAACAACAGCAAAAGACAATAGCAGATTGTTCAGATACATCGCTTTACTAGTCTATAATTGTCTCATTGTTATTGCAAAAGTTGTTATTCTCAACGGTGTGTGCCTGCTGGGGGTGCCCCCCCCCTTACCCCATCCCCCCTCTACACCTATACAATGAGAACAAGTCAAGTGTATCAAGAATTCAAGGTATGGGTGCATATAGATTTTAGTAGCCAATATAGGTAGCTGTACTATCTAAAAAATGAAAACACACGCACGCTCACAACAACGTTTGGCCCGCCCCACATGAAAATGTATGGCAATGGCCACATTCAATGCTAACAGTTGTCTATAAACCTTACGAACAACTCCTTGAAACTGGCATATCAAATCGTATAACGACCTAGAACATTTATAGATAGAGCATCTAATCAGGCACACCTACCAAATCTATGTGTAAGTTATATATATCTTTGTATATAAAACTGTTTCTTCTGACTGACAAGCTGAATTAGAATAATCGCACAGGTCCAACCGTAATAGTTAGGACGCTGAAATTTGCACACAAGATATACCATTCTGCAATAGTTCAATTGCAAGAGGGTCAAACTGGAGCTCAAAGGTTGGTTGGAGCCTAAACTATGACACCGACAGATTGTTATCAGATGAGATTACTCTACTATAGTACGACTAAAGCAATACAATGACAACACATACGAAAGCATTGCCAGGAACAGAATGAGAATCATTCGCAGCCACACACATAAACATACATATACATACTAGCAATACTAACGTGGGGTATTGGTATCATTTAATGTTCTATATTACAGATGGGATCATGGTTTTCAATATTATGGCTTCATATCATATCGATCAAACATATCTAAAAATCAATCTCATATCTATTTTGGTAGATTGAACCTGTCAAGAAGAAGCATCCTCCTGCGAGTCCATCTACAGATCCAGTCCCTAACAGCCCTTATCTGACGAATCGCCGACTTGTCTTTATTACAACGAAGTCGTGTCGGCATTGTCTGTTTTCCGGACCTCTTCGATTCGATGTGTAAATAAAAAGATGATATCACAGCACAACAGAGAACCGTACATCGAATGTCGAACGTCGATGTCGAATCAGTTGCCACAGCTTTATTGACTATACTTAACGTTTTTCTGTTCATGATAACAATTAAATTGATTGTTTTGCACTACAAAATACAAAAAACCAAAAACAAAAAAGAAAGAAGTCAAAAGGCGGCAGAAGTCGAGCAGCAGAAGAAAGAGACGGGCGGCACAAAGAAAAAGCGTAGGCCACGACAGAACATGCGTGTAATGAGCGAACAAACGGTAAAAGTATACTTGTATATGTATAAAAGAAATTAAAGTATGCCCAAAGTAGAGTCCGCAACACACGATAATATGTATGTGGGGGGGGAAGGGACAGCACATTACATCAATCAAAGTGATGGGGGCGGCGACCAGTCAACAAATTGAACAACAACAAAAACTAAGTAAGCCAAGCTAGCTTCGGCATTGCCAAAGCTTATATACCATTCACATTGGGAAGGTCCAGTCTGCCAGGTGCTACTGCGTGCCTGGGATTGGTTTCTTGCATGAAGATTCTGATGCTGTTTGTCAATCCTATTCTACTAAGTGTGAATTGGATCTATGATAGATATATGATATAGGTGCCGGCCGATCCGGATGAAATTTAAACTCAACCTGCTAGCAGATATAAGAAGCAACGTTAACTTCTGTGCGTGGCAAGCTTCATGACAAAATATACATTCCCATTTATTTACTTATTTTTCTTTGGGAATGGTATAAAAACACTAACCAGAAGCAAGACGAGATATTATAATAATAAAAAAAATATATATAAAAAAAATTTTTATCTTTCAATGGTTCATAGCAACTGCTCTGTCAACGAGAATCGGGGGGAATCACAAAGGTCTCAAAGAGTGGCAGAGCTGAAATTTTTACCAGATGGTTTTTTTGTCTGAAATGCTGGTTAAGTTCTAGATCGGACAGCGATATCATATAGCTCCCATATAACCGATTTTTCAGAAATGAACACTTGGAGCATAACTTTTCGGGTTTTCATCCAAATTAAACCAAATTCGGTTTGCATCCATTTTATTAGACCATTCGTTCGCTCTCCTGTTCTGATCAAGATCGGAGAACTATATCATATAGCTCCTATATAACCGATTGCACCGGAATTAACACTTTGGAGCATAACTTTTCTGTTTTTCTTCCAAAATAAAACAAACTCGTCTTGTATCCCTTATATCCACTGTATCGACTGTAGCCCACCGACCAGATTTGATCTAGATCACTTATATATTTACAATCTTAATGGTATAAGCTTTTGCAAGCCGAAACTAACCTTCCCTTCTTGTTAACTTTATTTTCTATTTTCTGACCCTTTCAAACAACTGGAGCTGCTGCGACTTATGGGGGATTTGGCCATTTAGCAAGTCGCTCATTCATAAAATTGGCGTGCATGAAGTTCTTAGGAATATTAACGACCCAAGGGCAAAACTGGTTGGAATGTTTACTTCAAGTAAAAAATAAAAACACCAAACGTTTATCAATTGCTTTGTTGATTTATGGTTCATACTCATATATAAGAATAATATAAAGCCCAGACATTTAGTATTTACAATGCACACTTGTTAGTCATTACAATTATTATTTCCCTTTCCCTGGTTCATATTATAATCTGAATATATTTCACTTATTAATAGGCAATGAACGGCTTGACATCTATATACAACTATATATGGACTTACATTACAGAAGAATATAAAAAACAAAACAAAAAAATAAACACTTGACATCTACATTCCTTCGTTCTTTTGTCTATCAGAATTTGCAGAATTGGCAGTCGATAACATTATAAAAAGCTTCAAGCAGAAACACAGCCACAGTACAAATACCAAAACTGGCTATAAATCATGGATATTATATTTTCATATATGTGTTCTGATAACTCAATATGAAAGTAGAAATATCAATAGAACTTCAAAACGATATCGTAGCACATAAGGCTTATCTTAACACAAGCATTTTGAATTGTGAAGGGTTTGGGTCTTGCATTGAAAAGTTGTAGAGCCAAAAACCATAAATTTGTTTCGTTGCGAGGCCATTTGTGCTTACAGTAAATTATACATCAAGTTTACAAACTTCACTGTTATGATTAAAATAGTAGTTGTAGTAATATGTATGATATGTCACTGTGGGTTCTCTTGCGCTCGCTTCTAAATACTGTGTAACAGAGAGCGCTTCATAAAAAAACCAAATGTGGGTATGATTGTATACTGATCTGCGGAGCCATATCTCATCCTTTCACAGTAAAACTATACTAGAAACTTTCAGAAGTATCACAACTTCTCTAGAAGGAATTGGCACCGCCCTATTTTTAATAGATCTTACAATTTTTTGTTCCTAAATACCAAATTTCATCAACTTTCAAGTTCGATCTCCATTTTGATGCACTGTCTGCTTGCACTTTCTGCAATGGCTTCTTAGTACTGCTCACTTACATCAAAGAATCTAACATGTGTGAAAATTTAAGACTCCTAGTGCTCTCATGAGTTCGGTCACTCGATCAGTGCGTCAGGACAAAGAGTTGAATATTTATAAAATAAGATGAAAATCGTTGTAAAACTTGGTAACTCTGAACCTGTTCATGTTCGCTGTTCCAACTACAATATTCTCTTAAAACTTAGCTCCTGCTGATAGCTCCTCCTAGCTGATAGCTCCCTTAATACTAAGAAAACATATATACTAATGAACCTAGTAAGTAGATAAGGTTAAACGTTTATTGTTCGTTTTTTTCATTGAAGGTGACCGAGCGAGCGTGCGTTTTCCTTTTCCGTTTTCCAGTATCGTGTCGACCGTTATGCGACAGCACCCCTCGGCTGGTAGGGCGGGAGCTTTTAGCTTGAGTTGTGTTGTTAGGAGGTCAGATGAATGTATATGAACATTCCGTTTCCCAAGCTCAGAAAATATATGTATTTGGTCTATACATGTATTTCGATTTCAATTATAACCCATTTTTTTCTCCTAGTGTAGCCATAAAGCGAGTAAAAATTTGCCGAAAATTAAAAAATATCACTTAAAATAACAACATCAAAGTAATTGCCGAACGAAGTTGGGGCGCCAAGGGAAAGAAGAAGAAACAATTATCGCCAAGTCAAACCTTCTGTCACTCTGCAAGTACGAGAAGATTCTCTCTCTCTCTGTGTATTTCTCTATGCATTGATTCTCCTTGTGATTTCATTCAACTTGTTGCCAAGTGTGTTACTGAGATACTATACGATACGATACGATACGATACGATACGATACGAGTATAGTCGAGCACTAGGAAGAAAAAGGCACGATGGCTGAGACTCAGAAATTTAAATTTGTTTCGTGTTAACATTTATTTTTGAATTGTTTATTTAATGTTTGTGTTTATGTATTTGTATATATTCTTTTTTCTTCGATTTGTTCTTTATCTTTGGAGAATAAACACATATTCGTATGTATAGAAGAACATAGAGAGATGGAACAGAGGGCAACCCAAAACTTGGTCCAGTTCGAGCTTTAAATAATCTAATTTCTGACATCTGATGCCTTGGCAAATCAATAAATGAAGTGGAAACACACATATTCATTCCATCCTCTAAAAGGAACAACAACAACAACAGCAGCAGCAGCAGCAGAAGCAGTGAGTGTGAGAGAGAAAGAGTGAGAGTGGCGAGTAAGCGTAAGTGAGATTCATCACACATCTATCTATCTATCCATTGAGCACCAGAGCAGCAGCAGCAGCTACCTTGACCCCATTCAACGACCTTTTTTTGTATCTTTGGGTGGCAGAAAGAAGAAACGTGGCGTGAGTCGAAAGGCGGGCGTGCGGCCGGTCGCAGCCGTGTAAGAATTGTGCCTTCAGGTGAAAGGGAGGGCGGAGCACCAGCAAGCCAGGGAGGGGTTAAGAGAACCCGCGTGTGTGTATTTTTTTTGGCTTGCGTGCCTCGCATCGCGTTCAAACTGACACGAGCATTGGGTTTTGGGTGTTTTTCTTTTGCCTCTTCTGTCTATAGGCTGATTGTGGGCTGTGTATTATATCATCATCATCATCATTATCATCATCATTATTATCAAATAGTTGACCGCTAAAAACACAGCTAGCCGAAGCTTACAATTCACATTAGTATTTTGAGTTTAACAGACGAACAAACAGTACAGACATTGGAATATATTGCTGATCATAATGCTGATCAATAACATATATCTGTACGTACTTTATAAATTAAGGAGCGCCTGCTGATAAAATGTATATGTATACCAGTTATGAGGCAAAACAACACATATTTTGAAACATTTTGCAGCAAACTAAAAAAAATGATCTCAAGGGCACAAATGATCTCTGATAAAATTATTTATAAAAGATGATACTATATGGGTGACTTAAACAACAACAACAATATAACGCAATTCTTAATGTAAATATTGCGAAGGCATCGCATCAGCAAGTTAAATGGCTTTAACTTTTGCATTTTTAAGCTAACAATTTGTCATGATCGTTAATCATCTGTTTATTTAAATAAATATTTGCGTGTTTTCATTATTAACAATTTAAAATAAAAACAAACAAGAAAGGAAGGCTTAGGCGAAGCTTATATACCATTCACATTGTGTATAACCGATCTAGATCAAGTCTGGATGATGTGGATAAAAGACGGGTTTGTTTTAATTTGGATGAAGAATAGATAAGTTATGCTCCCAGTGGGAGCTATATTATATAGTTGTTTGATCTTGATCAGATTAGGCCAGTGGGCAAGAGGAGTCCTCAAATAGATACAACCCGTATTTGGTTTGATTTGGATGAAAAACAGAAAAATTATGCTATTAAGTGTTCATTCCGGAACAATCGGTTAAATAGTACCTATAAGATATAGTTCTCTAATGTTGATCAGATCAGGTGAGTGGACGTGGGGTCCCTCAAATGGATACAAGCCAAATTTGGTTTGATTTGGATGAAGAACAGAAAAGTTATGCTCCTCAGTGTTCATTCCGGAACAATCGGTTATATCGGTTCACAATGTGTCGAAACTCTTTGTCCTGGCTGAGGAACAATGCACAGGTCAAAGGGCTGTAGCTAGGATGCTGAAACTTGCACACATGTTAGATTTAGTGATGTAGGCGCACACTAAGGAGGCAAGCGGCACACCAACGCCATCTATGTTTAAATAAATCAGACTCTGGTGGCTGTCTTTCAAAGTTTTAAGGGCAATCTGAGTGTTATAGACGCATTTCCAAATTTGCTATGGTAGTCTTTCTTGAGTAGAAAAACGTAAAATAGACAACATTGCCATCCATTGAATCTATTCATTGACATTACGAAGCTCTTCCTGAATGCCGCCTCTTTCTTTTTTTATTATCATAGCTCACCTACACATTGTTTAACTTCTGACAACCCTCTGCTTTAACCTCTGGGAGGGTGAAGGCATGCCATAGAGAAAAACCAGAACAGAAACAGAAAGCGGCAAAAAAAAAAACAACAACATCAAAAACAACAACAACAACGACGAACGACATCCAAACAGAATAAACAATGAATTTTATAAGTAAACAAAAATGATATTCTACGCGCGCGTAGCTGATATAAAAATTGATGAAGAGAAGCAAAGGGCAAATGGTGACTGGCGGAATGATGGGGAGGAATGGGTATAAGCGGGCGGGTCTCAATATGTATGCGTAGTTGGTAATACGGAAAAGAAAGCAAACTGAGGGGGCAGACATATTGGCCTACGAGAAGCTTCAGCGAGACCTGCCCCAAAAACAAAGATCATTTGCTCTTGCTTTTTTTCATTTTCAACTTTTAATTCGCAATTATTCAGGCCTTTGACCAATTTATTAGAGTGTTGTAAAAGAAGAAACTGAACTGAAGTCGTGTCTAGACGCAACCTAAGAGACTCTACTTGTTGTTACTTGGTTGTTGTTGAGCTCGTTGACATGATTTCAAGAGTTCAATTGGCAGCGAACTGAAAGAAACTATGCCTATAGAACTGAACAAATACAATAGTACTCGAATCAAAGGAATACGGGGTGGGAAACGACACAAGAAGGAATTGAAAATACATATTCAGAGATATTCTTGATGTTTCATTACATTTCATTAACTATTTCATCAAAACAATGCCTCGCAGAAGGTCAGACTTTAAATCAACCAACTCAGAAATAATTTAAAATCAAACTGGCGAAGCACATGCATACTGAGCAAACAGCAGAGCAGTATACAGCTAGAATAATACGCAGACGAGGTCCATAGTAGATGTAAGCGTAATTTGGGATTTAGTTGTCAAGAGGATAATGTATGTAAGGTTGTTGGGCTGATAAATAATATTAACTTATCTCAACTTTCAATTGAGCAAACAGCAGAGCGATGAACTACAATGTATTATAATACGCAGGCGAGGTCCAAAGTAGATGTTAGCAGAAAGGCCAGTGTGGGTGCGAGACAACCACGCGTAAAACTTCAAGAGAAATTACTCTCAGCTTCACCAAAATTTATACTCCAACATGAATTCCTACTTTAAGTTTCAACAAGAGAACTATAAGATGTGATTGGCTTTGGAACACGATTATATAGACAATTGCAATGCAAAATTACCACAAATATATCGACTGATAAATTATAATATTTGATGCTAATCGAAGTTGGCTAGATTTGGTAAATAATATTATTGCTGTGGTCTGTTATTACACCAGAAGCCACCGAGTTTTACTTGTAGTTTGCTCAACTGGTTACGTGACTTTCGCGTGTTGCAATTCACTTGCAGTTATTGCTGTTGTAGCTGTTGTTGTTGTCTGAAACTTGCCTAATAAAGTTTTTCAATTTGAATTTCGATTTATGAAAATGCTGCCCAATTATTGTTGCTGTTGTTGTTGCTGCGGCTGGCAAATTGCAGAGTCATTTTTCTAATGGCCAAAACTCAATTAAAGGCCCTGCAGTTGAGTTTCTCCCATTGTTGTTGTTGTTGTCGTTGTTGTTGGTGTGAGAAATTTTCAGCCATGAACTGAAGTGTGGTTAGGGAAATCTGTAGCTCTACTAAACCTTTGTTTTCCGTTTTGCTTTTGTTTGTTTGCTGCCCATTGAGCAAATTGAACTTCATCGAAGGACCGCGATTGTTCGGTGAGCTGAAAGTCCCCAAGCGTCCAAAGAATGGAACATTCAAACTTCTCCTGAGCTGGAAATTAGGCAAGCAGTTTAACCTAAGACCATTATTAACAGGATTAATTCGATAACACGATTTTGACATCTAAACGTAAAGCAGCTTAAGCTGATGAGTTTAAGTACTTAAGGGCATATATTATATGTCATCTGTCAAGATTAAGGGTGCATTCAGCTAAAGGGTTGATTTATATGTATCAGCTTCAGCTAGAAATTGAACAATTGAAGTCATTCATGATCTCTCCATTCTCGTTGCAGGAAGAGTCTCGCATGAAGGTCGTTTCGAAACGGCAGAAATAATTGTTCTTAAACGAGAAGTGATCATTTTAGAGACACAAGCTTGGGTTGACTAGCAACTGGTTTTATGTTCTGAGCTGCGATGCAGCTAGTCATTTACTAGTCATTTATAGAGACTTACAGTGCATTACCAAAGCAAAATATGATTAGAAGAGAGAGAGAGAGAGAGAGAGAGAGAGAGAGAGAGAGAGTCATTACCTAATTCTTACAATCTAGAACTCTCGCGATCCAATAATACCTATGAGTTGCCACCTGCTCAAACTTTGGTTTCCCTTTCACACATACACAAACACAAATTGTACATAAGCCAAAGGCCTGCAGTCTCAACTGTACTTTTTAGCCAGCACGTATGTATCTCATCATCCACACATACCCACTCAGATAATTTCCATGTACTTGCTTTTGCATTTAATTTCATAATGAAGACACGCCAAGTGCATACTCATGGCAATAGTACTAACAACAACAACAACTCAATAAGCAGCAAACCATCCAACCCCAACCTACACCCCAACACCCACCCAACCCTTAGCCAGCGCCTAAGGGGGTAAGAAGAGCAGCTGTACCCATATCAAACTCCAAACCAGACGCAAGATTGCATCCACTTTAAAATCCATTTATGAATGAAAAAGCCCGGCCCGACAAGGTTGGGTTTGGGTTTGGGTTCGGATTGGAATTGAGGTTGGGTATGTGTGTGTGCTGTTTTTTGAGGGTTGCTAGACAGGCGACAGGCCTGGGGGTGGCGGGTGGTGGGTGGTGGTGGGGATATATAACGCATGTTTCTATGCATGTTTTCTGCTCATTTCTTGCATAATTTTCCATAGTGGTGGATAAATTGGAGTGCCGCGAAGGGGGCGGTTGGGCTTTTGCCATCGGTTGGTGGCGGACGACGACGTTCCAACAAATCCCATGGCCTTATGCAAAGCACATTAATAATGAGTGTTAAAATGCAATTGAGACGATTTCATTTTAGGCTGAGGGAGTAGTGGGGGTTGTGGGGTTGAACGGGGGGGCTTACTGTTGCGTCACAAGGGTTGCAGTTGCTCCTGCTATTGTTGTTAGTGTTGCAACATGCTTAATGCAGGAGACGCCCAAACGTAGAAAAAGGCCTAAAGAGATGAGGTCATGTGCAGACACCCTCCAAAATCCCCCTTCAACCGAGCCGCCCCGTCAAAAGCTTGAAAAGCTGATTTTGGAGGCGTACAGTCAGCATTGTTCTAGCTGTCAATTGAATGCAGTCCACATACACTTAGAGAAATGAAAGGCACAGCAGGAGGAGAGACGCTATCAATATGTTTTCCAATATATGTGATATAGACTTCCATCTCTTCCAAAGTCCGTCAGAACGGAAGTTTGGAGCACTAACTTCAACAATACAGTAAGAGATGAGCTTCCTGAGAGCTTCTTGCGAATTAGAAGCACACTCTTAAGCAAAAATTAATCTAAGGCCATAACTAAAAAAGCAGAAAGATCAAGTCTGGGAACAAATGATGCCACTATGTTTAAGGCCCCTTGATACTGAATCTGTTTCGTCCATAAAGCCAACGAGAGACTGGAGGGCTTCTTGCGAATCAGCAGCAGAATCTTAAGCAAAGTAGTCTAAGGCAGTAACTTGAAAGCAGAAATATGGGAACAAATGATGCCACTATGTATAAGGCCCCCTGATAATGATCCTCTTTCGTCCATAAGGCCAACGAGAGACATTGCCAGATATGACATTGAAGGGCATTGGCAGATATGAAACATTTGTTTAGCAAGTAGATGAAGAAGTATATATTTAACGATCAGATAAACCTTTCGATAATTTCATACCCTTGTGAAAATGAGACTTTATCTTATAGAAGTTTACTTTATCGTGTGCCAAAAGGTTAGCCCCATAGTAGCCATATTATATAGTCGAACGATCCCAAACCAATTTGGACGTTTAAGCGCATAGGAAGGATCTAAATATATGGACTTCTCTCGAGACTATATATGCTTCATGTGTTAGTGAACGTTCCATATTTTGCATGTTTTGTGCCAAGTGTACTTATGTGTACTCATACTGTATGCCATAGCTCGCGCTCTCCCTGTTTCATTGTCTATCTCTCTCTTTCGAGGCCACAGTTCAATGCAATTTGCAATAGCAGTAAGCCAAGCCAGAAGAGAGAGACGGAGACTCGCGAAAAGCGAAGTTAAAAGCAGAAATCAAAAGAAGAACACGCGTGTAACCAAGTGCACTTTTTGTAGCAGGGTTGCACCAGGCCAGGAGAGGAGTTGGCCCAACAGGAATTGGCAGCCCTGGTCCATAGGCAGTAACTACAATAACCACAACAATAACAACAACAACACAAAAAGGGGAGAATGATGCAATGAGACGGTTCAAGGACCAGTCGGCGGCATCGGTGCCGCAAAACAGGCCGCAAAGCTGAAACCGGCTCGGTTCGGCTTGGTGCGAAGCGGAGCGGCGGCTCCCCAAACCCAGACCAAGAGTCAAAGTCAGGGCAAAAGTTGAAGCCAGCGAGGACGCAGGCGCATTGTAACAACAACAACAGCACAATGCATATTTCATTAAAAAAAGAGCAAGATAGGAGAGCGAGCTATACGAAACACTACATACCCTACCTAACTTGCATATGCAGCGTTTTCCGAAATCTATGCAATTCCCGCTCTCTCCCTCTGCTGAGAGTGAGAGAGGCAAAGCATTCTGCTCGTACTCTAGCAGAGTAAACGTATATATATTCGTGATCAGCATCAACAGTCGAGCCGTGTCCCAGTATTTGACACATTTACACAAATTTGAAGGCGCTATCTTGAAAACTAAGAGAGGAGAATAGAAATAGACGGACGGACAAACGGACTTGATCATATCGACTCGACGTTTCATGCTGATCAAGAATATATATACTTTACAGCGTCGGGGATGCTGCAAGGGTATCAAAAACAACGAAATCAAAAGCGACAAAAACAACAAGACGGTGACGATGCAAGGCAAAGAGCAAGGGCAACCAACATCCACAACAACTGCAGCTCCAACTCCATTTTCCAACTTCCAAGTTCCATCTACCATCTCCCATCTTCAACATCTTCCTTTGCCTTGATTGCCATCCGTAGCAGAAGTCGTTACATTGTCAGACACAACGGAAATTGCGCACATAAAGCGTCGAGTCAGTGCAACTGGGATTGGGAATGGACTGAAGTCGAAGTCACTTTCAGGCTCTTGTCGTCTGTGTCTCATCCCACACCCCGACACCGACACCAATACCGACAACGACACAGACACCCAGAGCACACTTTATATTTACGCCAAATCATTTTAGCCCAGCTTTAAGCAGCAACTGCGATTGCGAATCCAAATGCAATTGGCATAAGGCTGGCTTTTATCTATTGATATTGATTCGCTTAAAGTAATTTCCTGCCACCAGGCAGGCTGCAGCAGCTGCTCTGTAGTGACACACAGGATGAGGATGGGGTTGTGCAAAGGAAACATGAAGATGCAATTTTATCGAAGCCAAATGGGGGAGGCGATGGATGGATGGATGGGTGGCACGAGTGCAGTGGCGAAAGTGAAAATGAATGTGCAATATGACTAAATGTTGGAATGAATCAATGAATATGTGTGAGTGCATTAATGTGAATGAATGAATATAGCCTGAAGTGAATATAAATGAATGGGTCTCGTTCAAATTCGACTGCCAGCCAATGCAGATCCCAGTCAGCCATGGTCAGCTTCCCCTTGACCAAAGATAAAACAACAGTTCCTTTGGTCAAGCCATAGTTGATACCAGAGGTTTACTCACATTGTCACCAGTGAGTATAGCTGGCCAACAATCGTCTGACTTTCACTTTTGGCCCTATAGCGAGTTAGCAAGTCATAATATGGTGAAGTCTAAAAACGGCTGCTTTTGTCTCAAAAACCAAAAATATTAGGGAAACCCAATCGCCAACGATGGACCGTCTATCGGGGTCAAGGATTGTATGGAGGCAAGCAAAGGTTGTAAAAAGCAAGCGGCACACTAACGCCATCTACGTGGTGTAGGAATGAGGAAGAATTATTTACAGTTGTCTTGAGCAAACAGTAGAGCAGCGTGAAGCTAGAAAAAAGTAAGCGCCATTCCCAGAAAGTTGCTGAAACGCAGACCAAGTCGCGGATAGATGCTACTCTATATATATAAGACTCTCTGGCTTTCACACATTTTAGTTTTATAAAGTAGGTTCACACTAAGAATCAATCTTTACAAAATTATAGCTGCAAGTGCGTCAAAATCAAGGTTATGGTTTGATGGAAGCAGGCGACACACTAACTCCATTTATGTTTAAGCATTGAAGACAAATCATACTATGGTGGCTGCCTTTGCTTTAAAGCTTTCAGAGCAATTTGAGTGTCTTCACATAGACGGCGTTAGGGTGCCACCTGTCGTAGTTCCCATGGTGTGGAAATGAGGAAGAATTTCAATAATAATGGTCTACGTATTTGAAAAGTGGTCGGTGCCATTGTTCTGGCGTGTTCGGAGATGGGCCAAAGGACGCCCGGGTATACTTGCTTCTAACAATATATTAGCTCAACTGAAATATATAGTTCTGAAATGTTTGGAAAAATGAGCGACGACTCATTGCTATAGGCTGACATTGTCCTAAATTTCGTGCAATTCCATAAACTTAAATTGAATTCGGCTCATTAAGTGTTGGCTGTGCAGAGAAGCTATTCTACTTCTCCCCTCGTTTGGCGCCCCCTCAATAACTCATGATTCCCCATTCTGTTTACACACAAAGCACACACACACACACACACACACACAGACACACACACACTTGCTGCCGCAGCACTCTGCCAGCTCTGGCTCTGCTTTTGACAATGTCGATCGATATTTTACTGCCCTGCAGCAGTTGCTCTTATTGTAGTTGTTGTCACCGTCATCGTCGCTTAACAGTTAACAGTAGCGAATGGCAAAACCCTCTGACTGTGGTTAACATCGACAACAACAACAAGCCATTGTTGTTGCCACAGTTTCAGTTAATGTTTTGTTGTTGTTGTTGTTGTTGTTGTTATTGTCGTTGTAGTCAAGTGTTGTCCTCCAACGCATTTGCGTTTCGTTTGTCATATCACACGGAGTGCTGGAACTGGTGCTGCCATACTACGAGGACTATATAATATTTCTGCTATCAAGTTGTTTCATCGTTTTCTGTTTGTTCAGTTTTCAGTATACTCTGTGCCTATGTGGAGTATATTAGATTAAGGCAAATATTTGTTTTCCCAAATGAAATCACTAAATACAGTTATAGTTTTAAGCTAGAATGTCGACAAGAAAAATACCTATACTCTCTATATATCATATATCTTTCGGTACTTCTCCATTTGTTGTTGCCAACGTAAAAGTATCAGTTCAGCATTGGTGTTGCCTCGTTGTATTTAAAAAAAAATTCACTAAAGAACCACCATTATATTTTAAGTTCTGCCTTAGTAAGCACCTATGACTTATTGTTTGGACTATGCGTTGTCATAATTGACGGCCTGATTGAGGAACAAGGCACAGCACAAGCCATAAGCTTGAGAGCGTTGAAATCTTCACACAAGTAAGTCATTATGTGGAGGTGCTTGCTTACTAAGGCGGCTTTTAGCTAAGCTCAATCAGATCGATTGTGAATTGAAAATGTCAAAACTCCGTTAATATGTTGATCATTTTTTAAAAATACTTTTCAAGGGTATCCACAAGTACAACTTGAACAACGAGTGCCATTCGATATATGTTTCTCATTTGTAAATTCTATCTTTGAGGTGGTTTTGCTTTATGAAGGGTGCCAAACAGGCGGAAAATCGACCGCTCGCCCACCTGATACACGCCCCCCCCCCCCCCCCCCCATCACACACACACACACACACACAAACACCCATCATCTAACAATCTAACCAATCCTACCCAATGATAGAGTCAGCGAGAGAGACACTGACAATCATCAGATAATCACACAACGCTCGAGTTGATAATGGCGACGTTGATGAGTTTGAACCGGGTTTTCCTGCTATATATGTATGTGTATGTTGCACACAGACAAGAGACAGAGAGACAGACATTCAATCTCGACCAGGTTTTTGCTTGCTCGCTGCTTCCTGCTGCATTTCCTTTTTGCCATTCATCCGGCCTGAGTGTGAAATGTAATCACGTTGACAAAGCCTTAACCCTGGCAAGGTCTTGCCCAGGGACACCATCAGGCAGGCAGCGGTGGAGCGGTGTTGCGCCGGTTGCTGCCATATTCCAGGTGTCGGATTGCAGGACGCATCAACCGTCAAGCATTAAACCATGAGCAGTCATCCACCCACCTACTCCATTACCATAGCCACCTCTTGTCATTTATATGCCACTTCAACTGTTCGTTTGTGGGTTTCCTTTCTCTATCTCACTTGTTTTTGCTTGTTCCATTTTGTTTGGGGCCCCTTCTGAAGGCCCAACATTTGGGGAGATGATGGCCATTCGTATTACTCTGACCGTGAAATGTTGAAGGTGGTGTCTGTAGCCTGGGCAACATGAATAAAAGCTCAAATTTAGATGGTCTTCTTGAGTTTCCCAATTAAACCTGTGCAGTTTGAATTCGATTTGAATAGAAGACGAAAACTCAAGATAAAGCATAAGATACAGATTAAGTAGAGAGGGCCCAACAGCGTGACCAGGTCTGAGGCTTGAAAAGCCAATACATAACTTAAAAAATGTCACGTACTCATTGGGTAAATGGCTTCTCAAGAGGGTGAAAAACAAATAATCCCACTTCTGATGTTGTAGAATAAATTTTTATATATAACGATATAACGAATTCCCATACATTCTAATATAAACTTTCATCTGTTTTTGGTCGAATTCGTCAAAATGGCTTCTTAGTGCTCATCTAAGCCAGAGAATCTAAGGCGTTAATTCTTAACCTACCTATCCGCGAAACCCAGGCTGAAAGCAGTCACCCAACTGGCCGATTGGCGCTGCCGCATAACATGCAACACAAAAAGCGAACCTGGAAAAAGTGCAGACTCGAAAATTGATTTATTCTAAGCATAACATTAAATACGCAATTTCTGGTGCCACATTTCTCTCAGTGTCGCCTAATCAATCACAATCAAATTTGTTTTTTTCTTTTCTTTTTTGTTGAATTGTTATTGTTGAAGCAAGTTCCTAAGTGACATTTGCACGAGAACCCAAATGAAATGTATATCAACAATTCAGTTCTACAACTTCTCCCTCTCTACCTCTCGAATGTTATTAGTCATTTCTCGTGCTTCGTCTTGCATTTTTGTTTGCTTTTCTTCTGTTTTTTTTTTTTGTCGTTTTTGTTTTTTAGCGATAAGGTGACTTCTAATGAAATGGCTCAAAATGGCAAAACAAAACAACGTCGACTTTTGGATCTAAGGGAACTGCGTGTCAAGTGCAAGTGGAAGAGAAGAAGACAGCAGAAGCGCAATCGGAATAGGAATTGGATAACAGTGCAAGTGGTTGAGGGGCAGGGGGAGGAGAACACTCTAACAAACTACCACCGAATACCGGAAATGTGTGCCAACACATAAAAAAGTAAGAACAATTATTTAACATATTTTTTGCGCTTGCTGATTCGTTTCTTTTGTTATCGCCAAATATTATAATAATATAAGGCGCATCAGCATGCCCGACGAGCGACCGACCAAGCGCGTTCGTTGTTGTCGTTTATCGTGTTTGTTCTGTCATGCAACAGCAACAATGGCAGCAACAATTTGTTAGCTCTAGTCTGTAAATTGTTGTATAACATTGTAAATTTCACGCGATTTACAGAACACAGTTGACAGATTGCCAACTTAATTAAGGAAAGGAAATATAGCTAGCTTCGGCTTGCCAAACCTTATATATACCATACACATTGGCAGCTATTTGATATAGTTGCCCGATGCAGGTCAACGGACTTGGGACCTCTGTCAATAGATACAAACCGTATTTGGTTTGATTGAGCAATTCTCAGAAACTTGCTGAAGTCGCGGATAGATGCTACTTTATATATATATAACTCTCTATCTTTCCCACATGTTAGTTTTATAACGTAGGTGCACACTAAGAATCCGTCTTTACCAAATTATAGCTGCAAGTGCGTCAACATCGAGGTCAAGGTTTGATAGAGGCAAGCGACATTAACTCCATTAACTTTATTTATGTTTAAACATTCAAGCATTTTAAGTGTTTTAAACATTGATGGCCTTAGTGTGACGCAGACTAGACTTCCCTAGTGTTTCGTCAGATCGAGTTTGTTTTTCAAATTTGCCACGCCCCCTATTTGAAACTCGATTTACAAATGCATAACCACATAATCTACCGATTTGCTGAATTTCACTACGATCGGATAATAATATTAGACAAAACCTGACGAAACACTATAGAAGTCCACATACCAAATTTGGTGACTCTAACTCTTATAGTCTCTGAGATATAGGTGGTCATACAGACGGATACGGCTATCGGATATCGACTCGGCTGTTTATGCTGATCAAGAATATATATATTTTAGGGGTTCGGAAACGCTTTCTTTTGCCTGTTTCCTCTATTAAAGTACGAGACTAAGAAGTGGCTCGGTGTCATTTTTTGAGCGTGTCTGATGAAGGACAAAAGAGCAGGTTATGAGATGAGAATTGAAATCTCTATTACTATGAATAATATTTTAATAAAGGCGTAAGTTAATAGTTGATGTCCTCCTATACTTGTATTAAATATACTATAAGATTGTGTTCCACATTCAATTTCAGATAGTAAATCTTAAAAATAAATACACAGAGACCTTGCCTTGATTGAGTTACTTGCACATATAAATATATCAATTGAAGGAAAACACTACACCGCTGTCTGTCCATCACATTGCTCTGCCTGCGTCACTAGCATTTTCAAGAGGCCCTCCGTCGCTGTCTGTCATTGTCTTCAGGTTCAGTTAGTTTGTAAGAAAATAAAACAAAATGCGAAGTACAAAAAAAAAGCAGGAAAGGAAGGCTAACTCCGGGTAACCGAAGCCTACACACCCTTGAAGATACGGTTGAAATTCTGATAAGAAACAAACAAAATCTGGTAAATAAGAGTTCATTCCGAATCGTTCGGGTTTATGAGAGCTATATTATATAGCGGCTTTGGTCAGCTGACGTAGAGGCTTCTAAGACGGATATTTGCCAAATTTGGTTTAATTTGAATAAAAAATAACCAATTTAGCTGTACTAAGGGTTTATTCCGAATCGGTTGGTTATATGGGAGCTATGTGATATAGTGGTCCGATTTTCACGATTTTGATATATGATCAACTTACAGCAGAAAGAAGCCTATGGCGCATGGAACAGGCTGACAGACAAACTCGGCTTGTCAAGCTGATCAAGAATATATATACTTTATGGGGTCGGTCGGAGATGCTTCCTTCTATGCCTTACAAATACCGTGACTAAACTATAATACCCTCTGCAAGGGTATGAAAACGAAAACAAAAAGTAAAAGTCAAATAATCGTACATGCTTGCAGATGATAATTACGCATAATGAGCAAAGAATTACAATCTTACATTGCTCCATTCGTCAATTATGGCCCAAAACAAATGCCAAACACACTCGCATTATATGGACGAGGCGGTAACAGAGGCGGTGGTGGTGGAGAGCTGGTGAAGGGAGGCGGCGGTGGCTAATAATAACGGCATCTCTCAGCCAAAATGACGTTCGACAATTGTTGGGCAAATCACGATTTGTAAGAAATCACCTTTATAACTTATTGTTGTTTGTTATTGTATTTGTTGTTATTGTTTGTTGTTTTGCTTTTGCTTTTGGTCAAAAGCACGCAAGCAAAAGCCAATAATACAAAAACAAAACACCAAAAACAACAACAATAAATAATCAAATATAATCCAAGAAAAAATAAAAACAAAATTTAACAATTACATAAAACCTTGATTGAGCCCAAAAATCAGCAGCAACAGCAAATGGGCGGACAACGGTGATAGGGGGGCATAGGGGAGTATTGATGGAAGGCGGGCGGCGGTTAGCTAACAACTGTCTTCGCCATTTGATGGCCAGGGAATACAATTAGATGAAACAAAACAAATGAAGCCATGGCGTAATAGAGCAAAGCTATAGGTTAAATTAAGTTTTAGAATAAAAGATGTCCTGCGAGTCGGATAAAGTGCGATAGAAGGGCCTGCGAAGTGTGTAATTGGGCATTGGAAAAAGTTCTTTAAAAGTGATCAAGCGACAGCGATTCTTGTATCAAGCCGCGTTTTGTTGCGGGGCCACTGTAATGATGTGCAAAGTTCCGTTATTCAAATTGTTATTCTTGATTCGATCCAACGTTGATATGACATCTCATCACAGGACCGTCTTACAAGTCTTATATTAATTCCTTAAAATCCTTATACAATGGTAGATGCTTACTCTAATGCGTTGCAAATTGCCTAAGAAAATTGAAGCATCTTTTGGAAGCGTATAACACAAAATGACGACGACGACGTGAGGCAAACGAACTTTTGCCTAGTTTGTTGTTGCTTGATTTAACCTTCTTTTTTTATTACCATATAAATATTGTATTTTTTTTTTTAATTTTTGTTTTGGTCGTGGCGTTTTTCAAGGCGAAATCAAGTGAGTTGCAATCACTGCACCCAAAAAAGCAAAATGAAAGAGCGACGAAGCATTAAACGTGCAACAACTGCAAAACGATGATTATGATGAAACGGAATGGAGAATTAATGTTAATGAGTTCAAATTAGTTAATGAGCAGGACCGTGCTAAATGCGCTATGAGGATCTTTTGCACGTTAAACTAACATAAAACTGCGCCGCATGTTTGGGAGAGGGATCCTTGACGGGAGAGGAAGTAAAAGTTTAACTCTTGATTAGCAGGCTCAAGGTCGAAATGAATGAAATAAGCTTCTTATTTTTTCGATTGGCCCCACAATAATGTAGAAGTCCCTCGGATCTTATAAACCGGACAGCATTTCATTACAAAACTTTGATCTGGGCAAGGGCAAACTACTGTTTGAAGATCAGCCACGATCTCTTCAAGCTATTATCGGAATTATCCCAACTTGAAATTGATCGGAGGTTTCCGAGGATCGGGATTTCTGGGAGATCTCTAATAAAAATATTCGGAAATTTTCGATTCCGTATGATCCCGATCAAGTTGTTTCCCAATCTTATCTCTAATAAGTATTTTACTCTAGCAACTCCTTAGGAAGCTTTATAGGTTTTGCCAATGTTAGTTGAGATTCTCAGATTTAGAGTTTTGGTTTTCTCTGCAGCAGATTTGACACCTCCTGCTGATGGCCGGCCGCAAAACCCAATTTGCATATGCCCTTGCACTGCTTGCTAACTGGAATTGTGAGTTTTTGTTGTAAGAGTAAAAAGAAGAAGAAGAAGAAGCAGAAGCAGAAGAAGAGAAAGAAGCTGCAGAAAAAGGTAATGCAGAAGATGTTGCTGGCCAAACTGAGGCTGTGGAGGACAAGAAGCAAGTCAATGAGAGAGAAAAAAGCAGGAAGACAACTTTCGCTGTTTAGGTGCACACACATCGATACAAACACACACACACACACACACATATGCAACGGGAAATGTGTACAAAAGATACAAACAATAACAACAACATAGTGTAAGTAGAAGGCAGACAGCAAAAAAAAAACCGTAAAATAGAGCGCAGCGCTCCTTAAGAGCCTGAAAGAGTGGAAGTATAGCTCGAGTTTTTGTTTAGATTTTACGATCGAATACATATGTATATATTCTTAAATTAGAGATTCTTAATTTCGAGAAGTTAATACACATTTTTGTGCGTTTCATTCCGGTTGTTTTGTGTTCTTTTCAGAGAACCAATTAAATAAAAGTATACCAGAAATTGTTAAAGGCAGTTTTATACCGATAAACACGAAATGTTGACTTAATCCGTAAGAAATTTCGGAACCAATAAATCATATTGAATAATTTCGGACATTTTTAAATAGCGCAAAACTCCCTTCTTAGTCATCGCGCCCAATTTCGCAAACAAATTTATGGATTTAAGGAATTCCGCGAAAACCGTGTTTCCATCTTTAATCTAACTGATTTGTATACCCTTGGAGAGGGTATTAAAATTTTGTCACGATATTTGTAAGGAATAGAAGTTACCCATCGAGTATATAAATTCTTTATCAGCCTGACAAACCGAATCGATATAGCCATGTTCATCTGCCTGTCTATCCGTCTGTTTCTTTACTCTCTCATTTGTTAAGCTATGGACTTGTTATTCTCACCGTAGTCTTCCTTTAGCTGTAAGCTTCTACATATGTAAAAAGATCGGACCACTATAACAAATCGATATCATATAAAGACATATAAATGAAAACTTTGTACAACAGATGGCGTTAACGAAACTTAATTTGCAAGTCAAGTTGCGTTATTTGTGCTAGCCCTGTGCTCTGTCTCTCTCGCTCACAAACACTCACTCTTGGAATGCGGATGTTTTGTATTATCATACAAGGGCGTAGCTAGCGGGTAGCAGGGGCCTACAAATCAGCTTTCAGTATAAATTCACTATAAAATTGCCCAATATATTGACGTTGCCTTCCCCCAGTTTGACCCTGGCAAAATATTTGAAGGTAATTAGAAAGACGATTGCTTCTCTGCCTATTGCTATAGCTAAAGCTATTACATTTTAGACTACTTAGTTTGTATTCCTTTTTCTGGAAGGGTATATAAGGTTCCGGTACCCAAAGTAGCCTTCCTCTCTTGTCTGTTTAAATTACGACCATAACCAGTTTTGTGTGTAGTATTTATATGTCAGCTATATGATATAATAGCTCGTTCCCGAACAAATTTGACGGAGTGTCATGGTGGATTCTAAAATATTTTTATGGCAGATATATGATATGATAGCTCGCTGAACAACATTTGTTCAATGCAGTAGAATGCATGTACATATATCAAATTTGGTTTAATTTCGACAACAAAACGCGTTCTATAGTATCTGTTTATATGATATAGTGGTACGATCTTGTCGATATTGACTTCTAACCGGCCCTCCGCAGGAGAAGGTCTATTTCAGCTCTTTAGCTTGAAAACTGAGAGAGTAGTTCGCATAGATACAAAAGGACTTATCATGCTGAACAAGAATATACATTTTATGGGACTGGAGAGGCTTCCTTTTAAGCGATTTAGATTATCCTCTGAAAGGGTATACAAATTCCAGATCTGTGGGTCTTAAAACAGTTTACCAATATACCGACTTACTATAATCAACGGAAATGCTCCCTTTTGAGTGTTGCAAATTTGATGACAAAGTAATACAAATTTCATTTTGTGAATGGTATAAAACAACAACAAAAACTTACCGCGCGTAGCTTTTCTTCAAGCAGAGTTCTTGTGGATGCTCTTGTTGTTGTTATGGTTGATGTGGCCGCATGCCGTTTCTTTTTTTGTGAAAATAACAAGAAATAGCAAAAGATGCTAAATATTAATTACAGCAACACACCACATTTAGCTAGCAAACGCAAAGATCACAAGTTTAGTTTATACAACATTTTTATGGTTTTCTGCATTTGTTTTAGCCAGACACACACACACACGTACACTCAGAAACGCATACGAAGGTAAGAAAAAAGTTTTTTTAATTTGCAAATGTTTTGCTAGTTTACAAAAAAAAATAAAAAAAAACTTAATTCATTTCTTGAAACATTGTGATCACTGTTGTTGTTCCTGTTGTTATTGTTGTTTGTGTTGACAGTGGCTGGCGGTCGGCATCAATGGCGCTGCTCTGCTTCTTCTTGCTTCTCGACTGCCCCTGCCCGTCGGACACCAACGACCACAACCACGAGCATTTTTAATTGGCGGCGTCAGTAAAATACTTATGCTGCCTACTTTTTAATTTCATTTCGTTTTCAATTTCGGTGCAACCTCCCCACACCGTCACCCACTGTATCTGCCACACTTTCGCTTCACAAAATTCACAAAGTTTGACAGATTTCATTTATAAAAAAAAAACGAAAAAACAACACAAAAAATGCACGCAATTAATGTGCGCAGACACGTATTCATCAATTTATCACAAGTTATGTATACAATTAATTAATAATTTAAATAAAATAACAATATATTACTTCTTTTTCAATTTTCCTTATGTGGTTGCTGTTGCTGACTGTTTCTAGCGTGTTTCCGCAGACATCGGCGTTTTTTAAATTTATTTTTCCGCTACTTTGTTTATTTTGCACACACTTCGTTTTCAACTTAAGTATAGTAATGCAATTGACAACTGCCGCTGCCTTTCTTGTGGTATTATTATTATTATTTTGTTGTTATAATACGCGCTTTGCTTTAATTTGTGCAGCCATCGCGTAACTTAAGAGTATTAAAAAATACCAAAAATATACCTCTTAACATTCTGTAACTTCTGCTCATTTTAAGCTCACTCGTGAAATTATCGGTATTCTTATGTCGTTGGTGGAGCAGCAAGCGGTATTGGAATTCAAATTATAGTAATCGATGCATCGATGTACAATAACTAAGAAAAACCTCCAATACAATCTCATTGATTTTCATACAGCTTTGGTGCGTATGTGTACGCACTATTATTTTCTATATATGACTTTTTAAAAGGTATATTATTGCTTGCAATCAATAATGCTATGAAAATATCGAAGGTATCGCGTTTAGTTAATATTTTGGTATTTTTGCATAATATACTAAATCCAATTTCGATCAATTTGAAGTCGCGGTTATATATTTCAACCACAATTGGTATGCGAGCGCCAAACTTTAAATGGAAGGATTAAGTAAGATACATGCTACAATAGGCTACAATGTCCTGTTGGCAATAATTTAGAATATGTCCGCAAAAATATCGTCATTGTATTGTTTGTTAGAATTGGGCAAGCCAAAACGTATGTGACTATGATATGTTTAATACCGTTTAAAACGACAACACCTTTTGCTGATTACCTTTATAGCAAAATAAAATATGTCCTTTACATCGTGAATTTCCATCTGTAGTTATATACTTTTATCACTACTTGTTTCGTTCAAGTATCGGAATGTGAAAGCAAAATACTTCGAAATTCAAACTTGCTTGTCGATAACACAGCTAGCTCATCGATAAATAATCACAATAGTGTAAAAGTGCTAGATATAAAAATGACACTGGTTGTGTTTGGCTTAATCAACGTCAAAGTATTGTGTAAAATAAATTGTATAAGAACTTAAAACATAGTTAATTCATAATGAGTACTACAGCTCAGTTTGCATAATAAACAAATTAAAATTAGAATAATTTAAGCAAGGCCAATTGGAATTTGGTAAGTCCGCCTGAATTTTTACTTATTGTATAGTACTGGTCTTGCTGCTGCAAGAATCTCTTAACAGTGAACCAGCCACACATTTGTAATTTCCGCCAACAACACACCAAATCCAAGCCAGATATGGAAATAACGAAACACCTGTGCAACGCATATGCATATCATGCAGATGCCGACAGTAAAATACGATTCGGCTACAGCTTCGCCAAAATTTTTGACAGCCAACAAACGCTTCATACAATCGTAACGTGTGCACTCTGCCGAATTTATTTACCTCCGCAAAGGTAAAAAGAAGCAAAATCGAGAAACGAAGAAGAAGCAGAAGCGAAGGAGAAACGATTGTCTCTAATCCCAAACACACAAACACAATCCAAGCGAAATCGTCGCGGAAATTTTAATTAGTAAAACATTTAATTTCACAAATTTCGTGGAACGACCAACAACAAATGCAGACTATATAATTACGCTTTTGCAGAACAGCTGGAAAATTTCGATTATAAACAGAAAACGATTCGATTACGATTTGAAGAAAGCTGGAGTTATAAATTGGAAATTGAAACCAGAGAAAAGAATCCGAATCCGACGCCCCTATTCGCTTGGTATGTGCCACCCGATCTATCTGTGCCTTGCGCCACCCAACTATCAATAAATTAATTATTATTTTATTTATAGATATTGCTGTTCGTGTGTTTGTGTGCCTCGGTGTGTGTGCGTGTGCTTTGCTGCCCATCTGCCACCTCTGCCTGCCAGCCCGCGCCTGATCAACCAGCCCGCCTGCCATCGTCATCGTCGTCGAATCATAATCATTATCAGCATTCACATTCAGTGGCTTCCCCAAGCCTTGAGCATGCTGCTGGTGCTGGTGCTGCAGTTGTCGTAGTCCTACTCCGTCATCGTCGTCTGCGTATTATTATTGGGTAAGGGTAAGGTTCAGCGCGTGCGATAAGATGTCGTCCGCTGCGGCAACGGCGACAGCGGTTACACAGAGCTCCTACATTCTGGAGAACTTGCTGCAGGGGCTCAACAAGCTGAGAACCGAAGATAAGCTCACCGATGTCACGCTTATTGTCGACGATCATCGCTTCAAGGTGAGACAAGAGAGATTAGCTTATACAATATTATATTACCCTAACGTTGCCGGATAAATCTGATGGGTTTCCAAACCGAGAGCCGAGCATATGAGAAACACGTAATTTTTTAATTAATACCACATATTTGTAGGGATTGCCGCTCCTGTGCCTTGTTTATCATGCAAGTCCCACTGGAAACTAATTCCGTTTTAGTTCAAAAGACGTTTTAATATCATTGGGATACGTGAAGGCAGCTCGGCTTCTAGTCCGGCCTCTCGGCGGAAAATGGTCTTAGATGCACACGCTTGAGAGGTAGCTTAAGGGTCGGCTGCTAGTCTGTTTCGGCCTTCTGGTGTAAACCATGGAAACACCTGTGCAGCGCAATTTGAAAATTTGTTTAATATTTCACTTCTTATCGTATTATCGATATCGGTTAGTCAGAATGTCGATAATAGTAAATTTTAAATATTTTTAAAAACCGATGCGTATCGATATATATCGAGATATCGGGTTCTCTACATATATAGCTCTTGAGCTTCCCCTGGCCGATATTAGTATACTGAAAAAATATTTAAAAAACAATGTATGGATATATAAATCGATATCAGTTTTTCAGTATATCGATATATAGTTCTTCGCTTTGTCTTGGTCGATATTATTATAGTTTTTACAAAGCCAAGTATATGGATATATTATATATTTATATATATATATATATCTGTATATCGATATATAGTTTCTCTTGGCCGATATTAGACAATTTTAAACATTTTTATAAAACGATATATATCCATAATTATCTATAATTCTCTACATACTAATACATACTGCAGTACTCTAATATCACTCAGGGGAAGTTCAAACCTGATCGATATTAGTATACAGTAAAAGTAGCATGGTGATCGATGAATAAGCGCCTTTGACTCACTTTCGGTTAGAATTTGCCAAAAAAAAAAAAATATATATATATATATATATATAGATTACACTAAATTACAGAAAATAACCGATTGGACCCAAAAATTTTACAATGGAACTGAACCTCTATCATTTCTCATACCTTTGCAGGCTCACCGCGTTGTCCTGGCCGCCAGCAGTGACTATTTTTGCGCCATGTTTGCCGATTGTGCCATGATCGAGTCCCGGCAGGATGAGATCACCCTGCATGGCATCACCGCCCGTGCCATGGGCGCCATTATAGACTACGTGTACAAATCGGCCTTGGAGCTGAATGTGGACAACATTGAGGAGATTCTGGCGGCAGCTACTCACGTTCAGGTGCACGATGTGATAGTCCGATGCACTCACTTTTTGACTTCCAAGATTTGCATGGACAACTGCTTGGCCATAGCCGGCATGGCCGATATCTATGGACAGACAGCTCTGGCGGAGCGCGCCTATCGCTATATTTGCAACCATTTCGAAGAGTTTTCGGCCACGGACGACTTCAAGGATCTGAAAGTGGACCAGCTGCGCTTCATCTTGTCCAGCAATTATCCGATCGATGTCACAGAGCAAGAGCTGCTGCGGCTGGTGTGGATCTATGGGCTGCAGCAGAAACTGGACGACAAAGTCTTGAAGGAGCTGCTGCCCCTGATCAACTGGCAGTCCATTAGCTATGAGGAGCTGAAGGCTCTGCGGCATTTCGACTATGCGATCGGGCTCAGCCTGCCTTGCGGCGCCTATTTTTATCGCTTGAAGCAGGAGTTCCTAGCCAGAAAAAAGCAGGCGAAGGCGGCCATGGTTGATCTGGAAGCGGAGCAAGTGCAGCAGCAAGAGGGACAGGGACCCATCAATGTCCGTGGCATGGAGCTGAGTCTGCTCAAGGTCGGCGGCTTCGAGTGGAAGGGTCTGACCAATGAGATCATGTGCTTCTCGCCCAGCAAAATGAAGTGGTATGCGCTTACGGCCATCCCTCACATCGATCAGTGTAAGCCTCAGCCAGACCCCAATCGATGCTTCTCCGTCCTCGAATTTACTGTTCTATTGCCATTTCCAGGTAACTTTGGCACCGCCGTGCTCAACAACGAGCTGTACATTGTGGGGGGCGCCTATGATGTGTGCCTCAAGGAGTACATCCATCCGTTTGGCTTCCGCTACTGCCCGCTGCGCGACTCCTGGGCAAACATAGCTCCCATTCAGCTGGACCGGTGCCGTTTTTCCCTGAATGCCGTTGGCAAGCAGCATCTGTATGCCGTTGGCGGCATCGTGGAGCACGATGAGCAATCCGAAGAGGCCTTGCGGCGCATGACCAATGTGGAGCGCTATGACATCAACACCAATGAATGGACCTACATGCCCAGTCTGCAGGAGAATCGCAGCCAGCATGCGGGCGTTGTCGTGGGACACAAACTCTACATATCCGGTGAGTGAAAGATTGTGTTCGGGATCAAGATCAGAAATTTATTACTCAACATGAAAATGCATTTTTCCAGGTGGCATTCACCTGGCCAACATATTGGACAGCATGTGGTGTTTCGATACCAAGCAGGAGCTTTGGCAGGAGCTGGCTCCCATGCCCACGCCCTGCTGCGACCATGTTCTGGTGGCCATCGACAATCGCATCTACGCCTGCGGCGGCTGGCACGAGAGTCTCACCGAATCCCGCGTCCTCGTCCAGCACATCTTTGTATACGACATAGCCACCAACATCTGGAGCGTGGAGACCAAAATACCCGCCCCCAAATTCTACTCGGGCGTTACCGTCATGCGTCACACCATCTTCTTTGTGGGCGGCCTCGACTCCACCGAGGCCATTGACCGCGCCAGCTCAGAGACCATGGCCTACGACATTGACTCCAAGACTTGGTGGCACCGTGCGGATTCGTGGGACACGCCCAACGACTTCTGGGAGTCCACCTGTGCGGCCATGTATGTGCCCATTCATGACAAAGGCAATCCAGTGGCCAGCACCGGTCCAACATTTTAACATGATGCTTAGCTATCGTCTCTTGCTCTTCCTACACCTTCACATTTCACAAGCAAGTCCAACCAAGATTTGGACACCAACTCGAATTCAAACACAATCACAATCCGCATCCGCCCACGCATCTCAGAGCGCGTGCCTCCCCCTAAGTGTAGACGATACACTGAAAACAAATAAATGTGCCAAGCACGGCCAACTAGTTTTTAATCAACCAAATTGTTTTGTTATCATAGCATAGCATAGCTAACTCTGTCCAAAAGGGGCGATACCAATATCCTTGCTAGAATTTGTCAAATTTATAGTGAATTCATAGGTGGGGGTAAAGGGTCTATAGCCCCCTCTGCCTACGCTCATAAGTACCTTATGCTTGGAAGCGGATCACTATATATTATACCAACCGTTTGAAATCTCAAATACTTCCTTTACCTGCCGCTGGTTAAGTTCAATATTCATATATTTCATATAGCTCCCATATAACCTATTGATCCGGAATGAACACTTAGTAGCATAACTTTTCTGTTTTTCATCAATCCAGGGTTTCACCTTGTATCTCCTGTAGCCCCACGTCTTCCGACATTTACAATGTGAATGGTATATAAGCTTCGGCTTGTCGTAAGATACCGCTTCAGACATCGTACCTTCTTAACGATAGGTCCCTTGATCGGATCTATAGATGACTTGGGTGTTCTTTATGACCCTAAATGGAAATTTGATCGTCACATCTCGATTACCGTCAACCAGGCCGTGAGTGTTCTAGGTCATTAGTCTTGTTGCCTCAACAATCCCACTTTATGGCTGGTGTCTTCTTAATCACGATCAGCTGGGAATTCTAAGCTTTGTAGCGTCTGAAAATAGTTACAATTAAACGCTATCACATTCCTATTAAAAGTGTCTCAGTCTCAAGCCGGTTAACCTTCACATAGTTGTCAGTTAAACTGACTAACGCGTAGTATTATAAGATGGTCAACTTCGTTTTCTTCAAAGCTCGAAGACAGGCATGATTTCCTGTCGTCAAAAGGCTCGATTAGGGTGGACGCGTGGGAAAGGCGAAAGTGAAGAGTACTGCCTTAGAACTGAAACGCGTTGGATTTCACATTTTGCCTCCATCATTTTGACCAACCTTGCTCGGAAATGCATAATGATGAGACATTCACTTCGGATACGCAGACACAAGCACATAACATTGGTTGAAGGCAGAGGCATTCAATTTTCGTTGAGTGACCGATTGTTGATGCGTTTCCTATCGCACAATCCCAAAAGTTGATATAGAGGACAAGCACATTTGACCCAACAAAATGGCACATGACCTCTTCTTTCATATCCATCCAAGACATCGAAAATGTTTTTATAATTGTGTTATTGTTGTTATGTTAAATGTATTTATTATTCATATTTTTGGTAAACATTCTGTCGCAAGTACAGTTTGCATAGTATTCAAAACATATCAAGGGGTTGCTTAAAATACAGAGTCGCACACAGAGTCGTACACTAAAAGTAAATCATAACGAGGCTAAACTTATCGATATATCGTTGTGGAACATCAGCAACATCTAAAGAGAAAGCAGATACAAATTTTACAATTATCGATACATATCGATAGACATGGATGCATCGTTGACTAAAGAGAAACTAAACAAATGTGTTTTTTCGATACATATCGATATACATGGATGTATCGTTATGCAACTGAACAAATATACGGTCTGCGGATTACACAGATTATTAACATATATATATCGATATATATCTATACATGTCGATATACATCGACGCACATCGATATATGTCGATACATATCGATGTATCGTCATATAATGAAAAACTAAACAAAAATCCGAATTCAGATTACAAAGCTACTAATAATATTGTATAGATAATTGATGAATTACTAAAGCTAAAGATCGAAGTACATTATAGATCACTCAGATCTACTACGTATTGTGATGCGGTGCGATCACCACCCAGCCATCGTTTTCAACCGTATCGGCCGCCGCCGTCTCTTGGCTAGTATTTTGGGGCTGAGGGTTTGGCTGCAGGCGTGTCTGGTGGTTGGTCAATAATTGGCCCTGTCTGGAAGCGGGCAAATTCTCCCATTGCTGTTGCAGATTGTTGTAGAGACTTTGGAGTCCCTCCTGAAGAAATGGGAAATTGGAAATGGTATAGGACATATGTTAATATCAACGAAAGCATTGGACATTACATAATATTATGTTTGCTTTACTTAGACTAATTCATTTTCTACCGGCCTCATTGTCAGTATCAATATCGTTCACTCCTTTGAGTTCGTTCTTGCACCTCTATCAGTCTCTCAGCCTTGTGCTACGCACCGCAAGGGGTCCCTACGCTTTAGATTCTTTTATCAATGCTCAATGTTTGCTTATTCCGTCTGTCAGTTTTTCTACTCTTCTTTCATTCAACATTCTCTATGTTACTTCTACAGATATTGTAAGTTAACACATTATGTTATCCAAATACAGCTTTTCCAACAGACAGTTCAATATCTCGTATTCATTTTATGAATCTCGGACATATTTATATGGTTAATAGCTGTTCTCCTTTTCTCTTTCCTCTACTCTTTGCACTACTTACTTTAATTGTTTCTATTTCGTTTATCTGGCTTTAATCTCTCTGTATTCTTGCCCCTCTTCTATCCTCCCATTTTTTTTTGGTCTCTCAGACTCTCCAAGGCCGCACATTCTTCCTTGTAGCTGCCCGTACCCTTACTGGTATTTGAATCATAAATTAACTTTCACCCCTCACCAATCCCTACTAAAAAGAGTCTCATATAAGTCGTGTCTCACCCTGTCCTTGATTTTGCGCAGCAGCTCCTGCTTTTGTTCACGCTCTGTGCGATCCATTTGTAGAATCAGTTTCTCCTTGAAGTCCTGAGCATAGTAGAGATTTGTGTCCACGCTCAAATACTCCTTGGCCATATGTCGATGTTCGCGATAAATTGCCTGCGATTCTGGATTGTTTGGTATCGGCGGCTCTGGCCGCAAATCAGGGTCCAAAATCTCGGCCAGGGACTGTTCAGTGCCATCGTTTTCATCGGTGTCTGCATCGCCATCGCCCAATGAAACTTCGTCGTCCACCTCATCAGTCTGCTCCAGCGGCAGCGGCGCCGGCGGTTGTTGATATTGGCTCAATAAGCCGTTTGTGGGATTGTTGTTGTTGGGGTTGGTGCTGCTGCTATTGTTATTAGTATTATTGTTGTTGTTGGCCAAGTCGGTGGTGGTCATAATCACTGGCTTGGTATCAGTCACTGTTAGATGCTCACAGCCATCACTTTTGGCTACAGAAAAGCAAAGAAAGATAGAGAGGATAGGAATGATTATAAAAAACAGTAGACTTAACGTTGAGCGTGACGTTCTCATCATTCCATAAAGCAAACCAAACATTCGGGTCTTTGTGGATGATTTGTTAATCCCTCGTGTTTTCTCTTTTTTCGAAATCTAAGAATTTAATTTACGGACAAGACCATTGAAACAGAAATGAGCCTAATAAGTGGACGGACTTTTTGGAAGTTTGCATGCGCTAATCGTTCTTAACATTTTATGATAGCGGATATCGTTATCGTAGAGTGGAAACCTTGTTTTCGATGCAAGAAATGAACTGTGCTTCAATTCCCTCTAAAGTCAAAGCTAGCCCATGACTAAAATAATTAAAATACCATAAATATCGATAACATTTTAGTATATTTTTGTGTGACAGCTGAATCTGCAGATCTCCCTCTACTAAATATGCAACTGCTCAGTTCAGTCAACTAGTGCAACGGCAAGCTGACGTCGTAAGCATGGAGAGAGCTACGATAAGCGAGCTCTCGCACAAAAACGGGTATTGTAAGAAGCCCCATATAGACAGACATATATGTATTACAGAGAGAACTTGCGCGTAGCGATGTTGTTCATCTGGTAGAAACATAACCAGCCTTGCTTTTATACTCACTCAACAACTCACACCACCAATCACTCATACAACCGGCATAATCATCGCATGAACTACAATCGTTGCAGTACATAGCTCATAAATTTTGTCTAAACACAGAGTTGCATTATGTTGTGAATCGATAATTCCGCATGCATGTGGAATATCAGAGATCTGCATTCTGAAACAGTTGGTTCTATGCCAGCTCCATAATATAGTTGTCCGATCCGGATGAATCTTACACTCAACCAAGGTGCAGATACAATTTATTACACTATTGAGATTTCGAGGATTAAAGACACACGGAAGGACGGAGTAAGTCGGAGCCCAAGATTTCGGCCGCAGCACAAAATTGATAACAAACACCAAAACTTAAAGCTAGGCTGACTTTCCATATGTTTCATGACCTGCCAGAAACAATCACCAGAATTCACAATCATGAGTCATCAGAGCAAGAAGATTTGTTCCGATCGTTTTGAAGAAAGATAGGTCGACAGATAATAGGTTTATGCACACATCCACTAAAGCTCAGCTCCATTTCTTAGTTTCTGGGATCTAATTGCTCATATGAAAAGACAGACGGATAGGAAGGTGGCCTAATATAGCCTTTACTCTAGGCTTAAACCCCGATTGAATTTATTAATTGAGTTAAGCAAAACTCGAAAGAATATTGATTTAAGTGCTTAAAATATCAGATATATATTGTTATACATAGAACCCACTGTATATGATCCAACAACTGTGCAGATCGCTGGTCCCTTTGGTGTTTATCAAGGCCCGGGTATCACACATTTTGAATGATTTTCTCTTATTGTTATTTACGAGTTTTTTTGTTGTTGAATTTGATGTTTTAATTGATATTACCGATCGATCATCGCCATCATTATAATATAGCACATATTTAACTAGAGGAAATATTGATCGTTCACATTGCTGAATTTACAGAACGGCAAGATTTGTTGCCTTGATTCAATTCTCAAATCTCAGAAATCCACTCGCGCCACAGATGATCTAGAGAAGTGTACTTGTGTGGGGCGTTGAGATGACGTGTTTCCTACACGGATTTGCTTGTTGGTTTTCCTCGAAAATTTTAAGAAAAAAAAAGAAAACAAAAACAAACACACACATACACACGCACACACACACACACACACAGCACCGCCAATGAAAATTTTCACTGAAATCTGTTTTTGGTTTTCTTTTTTCGTTTTCTTTGTTAATGTTTTCTGATTTTCGCATTAATTTTATCTTTGCAATTTTATTATTATTATTTGCATTTGAAGTTTAACGGCGTTTCCATTTAGGGGAAAAGTTTCGTGGAAATTTTACGGAAAACATCGCCTCCACACGCACGGAACCGTACAGCGCTCGAACGCATACTGAGGCGAACTCAAGAGGTCGTGTCTCGCTGTTGTCGTCGTCGCCGTCGCCGTCGACGCGGTCGTGCTGGTGGAGGAAGCACTGATGGTGCTCTGGTGGACCATCCGTACTCTCGCTGATGACGCGCCGCCCCGAGCACCACAAAAACTGTGGCATCATTGTGCTGCCCCCCATTTTGGTGCAGTAAGGCACACAATGGGTGGCCGGGTCGGTTGTGTGTAAACAGACTTGATAAATATGTAGGAATCCCCAAAGGAACCCAAGGTTCTTTTTGGCTTCCAGAATCAGATAAAATATAGTAAGTTTATCAAACTATATGTCTCAATATATAATAATGGAATGGAATATGAACTAGCAACTTTACCCGGCGTTGCCAGGGTGCTATTTCTGGTAATTCTCCAGACAAGCTCAAAGATTTTCCTTTTCGTTTTCAACTCTCTCTTCCTCTCTCTCTCTCTCTCTCTCTCTCTCTCTCTCTCTCTCTCTCTCTCTCTCTCTCCGTGACGAACTCTGTCCCTTTTCAGTTTGAACTTTGTTCAAATCGGCTTCTTAGTGGTTCCCTACGCCATAAACTGCAACTTATGTACAAACTTCAGCGTTTTAGCTATTGCCATTTGATCTATACGTTGTTCGTCAGTTAGTCAGGACAAAGATTACTATAATTACAGATCATTTTATTTAAACTGGAATATGAATATAAACTATCGAAAAGGACTGACAAATGAAAGACAAAGGAAAACAGCACACAGCCCTAGCCATAGGAGCTACCATTGGGCTTTTATATTTAATTATTTAGAAGTTTTATACCAGTGCTACAAGAACAGTCTTATAAATTATTGAACTCGTCACAAAAGTTTCACAAAAACCTGATTTTATGTTGTAAGTAAGCACTAAGAAGCTGTTTTCAAAATTCGAAGCGCAAGTGCCCAAACTTTATATGGGAATGTAAGATAATCGTTCGTCTGTCCCTGCGTCCGTCCGTCCGTCTGTTTCAACACAAGGATCTCAGAAGTCATAAAAGCTAAAGAGCTCAAATTTTTACCAGATGCCTATTTTGTCTACACGCTGGTTAAGTTCGAGTTTCGCCCAGATCGGATAGCTATATCATATAGCTTCCATATAACCGGTTGTTCCGGAATGAACTCTTAGGGGCATAACTTTTCTCTTTTTCTTTGAAATCAAACCAAAATCTGATTTGATCAGAGTCGCACAACTATATCATATAGTTATCAAAAAAAATTTGGAAGGTGTCAGTCTTAGAAGCCTATATGTGTGCTGACCGACATTTCTATCGAATCTGCAACGGTATATAAGTTTCGCTTACCCGAAGTTAGTCTTGTCTTCCTCGTTTTTTGTTTTTTACGTAAACCATTGAAAATTAGTAGTTACATAGAAGGCTTGTTGGTGTAAAATGGGTGTAAAATGTTGTGTCGTGTGACACCTTTTTTTCAAACATTCGATTCGATTGAAATAAGTTTCTAATAACAGTTCATATATTTCACGCACCGTGACAAGTAACAGTTAGTTTTGTTTCAATTTTAAAGGCGGCCCCAAAAACTATTCATCGCATTTGCATCATTATGATGATAATTTTCCGCCAATGATCATTAAATGATAATTAATCGTCAAACGGTGCTGCGGCAAAGCTATTGATGAATAATGCGCTTGGCATGCTTGTGATTGGGAAATCTCGCGATACGCTTTGGCACTCTTTGAAATACTAACGCAGCAGTAGCAGCAGCATCCCCTCACAAATTCATCCCCCCTTCCCCCCTCTCCACAAGCACATACACACAGACAAACACATACGTATATATTTAGTCATCAGCGTCGCCACGGCTGGGATGAAAAGTACTTTAACTACTCGATCGATTTACATATATATAGTCCGCGCGATGTGATGTGTAAATATATCTATATAGCATACAATGGTACTACATGTGTTCGAAGAATCACAGCCACAGTTCAGTTCAGTCGAAAAGGTGAATTTGCGCTTGCCTTCCTTCTTCGGTTTTTTTTTCTTTTTTTTCGGTTTTTCTTGAATATTTTTCGCTACGTAGTTGAGAGCAACTCTTCTACAACACATCGGTGTACTACCATATACACATATATATATGTATATATAAATACCATATATACTATATCTATATATCTCTATAGAATATATATGTGCTTGTGTTGTATCGTATCGTATGGGCGAAATCAAAATAAAAGTGAAGATTATTGTTGAATGAGTCACAGAAATTCATTCCGTTTTGAGGATTCGGGCCAGAGAGCATCGTCATGTGTGCGTTGCCTCGTGTTATTGTAGTTGCTGTTGTTGTTGTTGTGTTATGCTTTTTGCTATGGCTATGGCTATGGCTATAAGGCAGCAGCGACGAAGCATGCCTTTGGGGCTATAAATCTGCACCCAAAATTACCCAAACGGCCAGCAACAAAATAACAAATTATTTAATTGTGCAGCAAAATGTGCAACGATTTGCTTGCTTTGCTTTCTTCTCTTCGAAGATACTCTACAAAATGGCAAGGCATATGTGCTAATACATGCACCTTGCATAGAAATTTGTAAAAGCTGGCTGAACATTTAGATGACTTGATACTATCAGGATCGGGGTAGTTGGATTAATAACTACATTTGGGTCAGCCATTGAAGCGTATAACAGCAAATTACTCTGCACATGAGGGTGTGGGCACATTTCGAAAACAACTAACTCTCAGCATTGCCAAACCCTGCTAAGTGTTCATTTCGAAACAATCCGTTATATGGGAGCTATATGATATAGTTGTCCGATCTGGATAAAACTCGAACTCGAACCAGCGTGCAGGCAAAAGAAGCAGCTCTGTAGCTTTTAACGTTTCTGATATCTTTGAGTTGAAACAGACGTACATAGTTATATAGATTCCCCTTGTGATGCTGATCAAGAATATAGATACTTTATACAGTCGGAAACGCTTCCTTTTATGCGTTGCAAACTTCCTGTTAATAAGATGGTATATTGAATGGTATAAAAAGTGGGTCTCATCAAATACACAAAAAAAAAATGTCTCACTTTGTTGCTCAGTGTTATTTGCACGACACAACTTCCAAAATGAGAAAAGCTCACACAAGTGTGTGTGTATGTATATTCGCATTGCTGAAAATGCAACGGGCGGCTGTTGGCTGAAAACTATTATTGTTGTTGGCGAATGAGTGCACTAAATATTTATAATTTATGCAGCCTCTCGGGACATTGGCAATTGAATAATGTTGAAATATTTTGCGCATTATAAAAACACCGAGGCGGCTAATTAAGCAAAATAGAAACAGAAATGTTAACTTGCCAGACGAATTTTATATGCTCTAACTCATCGGACTTGGCTTCTCGAGCCTGATTTGAACCTGCAACTTGCGATTGAAAACGCATCAGCAAGCGGTCAGTCAGCGAAATTTGTATGCCTCTGCCTGCAACCAATGATATATGCCTGAGTCTGCGTATCCGAATTATATGTCTCGTCATTTCAACGAGGCTTGAAGGCAAAATGTGAAATCCAAACAAAACACACAAACAAATAAACAGGTCGGTAGAAGTCAGGCGGTCGCGTTCCGAAAACGCAAAGTGAGGGAAGGGGGAGAAGAAACTGTCTTCTTGTCTTAACCACCGCCTCTCCCACGCGTCTACCCTAATTGAGCGTTTTGACCACACAAAATCATGTCTGTCTTCGTATGCTTTGAGTTTTGAAGAAAACCAAGTTAACCATTTTTTCATAAAACTACGCGTTCGCTGATCGAGTGCTGGCTGACATTGTCGCTGACGTTTTACGTAATGATAAAAGCGAATGCTTGGTTTGGTGAAAAAGTTATAGCATAATAGCACTATAATATAGCCAACGACTCAGCACTGATCGATATTAATATACTTAACAAAGTTTATAGCGATCGGTACAATAGTGAAAAACAGATTTTGATTCCGTTGCTCTGCTGTATCCCTATTGTAGAACCAAGTTTTACTGCTGGCGAGCAATCAAGGTGTGCCTCTCACAAATGATGCGACCAATATCGACTACCCCAACCCCAGTGCATTGACAATGTAAAACTTTTTTATAAATCAAGCTAATTTCAATGATAGCGCGCTTTAGAGCGAGAGGGCAAGAGTGCATTTTCATAGGCGAAGACGACAATGAAGGCATGCGTCATGTTGTATTGGCTTTGGGTGTTTGCCAACAGCTGCCACAACAACAACAATTACAACATGCCACATTTCGTGTGCGTGTGATTCATGTTAAGAGACAGAGAGAGAGAGATAGAGAGAGAGAGAGACAAAGCAAAGGAAAAATATATATATTTATATAGACTCACGCTCACCTTAGACAAGCAGACGACAACAAAGTTGTGAGATGATAATGTTAATGATGCTGATCTAATGATGATGATGTTCTTTATGATAACAGAAGAAAACTCACCTTGAATGCTACTGCTGCTTTCGCTGCGGCTCAGATCAAAGCGCTGAAACAAGAAAGTAAACATATAGTTTAGTAAAGTCAAACAAATTGGGTAATTATAGCATATATATTTCGGATATTCGTAAAACTACGAATTGGCCTGTTGTCAGAGAGAACCCTTAGCTGAATCATCGCACGCAATCGAGTGAGATAGAAGACCATATGAAGAGAGACAAGAGTGAATGATATTGACTGACAGTGAAGTCGGTAGAAAATGAATTTATTTTCAGCAGGGCGAGAGCATCCTTAGATGTCAGTGAACAGAAAATGTTACCGTTCTTTCCCACCCATTGAAAAGCCAATGCTGCTGTCTGTTCAATGTCAAACAACGTCGAATATTTGAAGACAGTCTACTAAACCTTACTTTGTCTATGGCGAGAGTAGACAGTAGATTAGGCTCTTTTGAGCACATCTGGATGACAATCTCTGACTTCCATTTCTTCGCTATAAAAAAATTGGCAAGCAGTAATGTGTATGGGGTGCAAGGGCATAAAATCCTTAAGTGATTATATATGGAAAAGATTTTTGTAAAGCACAGAAGGAAGTATCTCCGACCGCATAAAGCATATGTTGGAGCTCTCGAAATAAGTTCTCCAATAAGTGTCTCTATTCCTTTTGTGTTTCATTCCTTTGAATTGATTTACAGTCATTGGTTAGTGCACTGAGGTTAGACTCACTGAGAGAGAGAATTCGAAAGGACCAAACAAAAGAGAGAGAGAGAGAGTCTATTTCTTTGCTATGAATGGGATGAGCGACAGGAACATAAGGTTTAATTGCGAAACAGAAGAACTTGATCTTGAAGTTAATGTTCAGAGAGCCAAAAGATCAGTCACATTCTGACAGCAGCGCTCACACCACCATATGCAAGGCAATTCGCTTAATATCGCGCATGCGCTGGCCTAAATGCTGTCAATGGTCTGACAACCGTTAATGAAAGTGTTGAATATTCAATGTCGGCTCAAAATAATAATAGTGTCATTTGGCGCACATATATCCTTGATCAACAATAGAAGCACAGTCGAACAGGCAACACTAATGTCAATAGATAAAATTTGGAAGCGCCATAATAAAATTTGAAATTGCTTAGCATGAACGTACTCACAACGTTTTGATGAACAAGTGCTATTTGTTTGTTTACAGTGAGTTAAGAAATCAATTTGGTCAACAAATGGAAATTTCAAGAGACGGTTTTCGGTGGATTATTTTTGACAGCTTTCGACGTGAATTATCTCAACAAGAATGTGTCGATGAACTCGGTTCCTTATATGGCGATAAAGCACCACAGTATGTCGCTGGTATAGTAAATTCAATTATGGTCGTAGTTCGGTCGCTGACGGTTTCCGTGAGACAGAGATATCCCGGCAAATTAGTTCCACTTCAATACATTCGATTTTGCATGAACAATTAGTTTTAAGCAAAATGTGCTCTCGTTGGATACCCCATAATTTCTCATTCGCTCGAAAAAAAGCTCGTGTCATGACACGTGACGAATCAGGGATATATGCGTGAGCCGGAATTGGCTGTGTTTCAAGACGTGTCAAATCGAACAAAAGTTGTTCCCAGACAAAACACTTAAGAGAGAATGGTAACATTTTTGTTTTCAAAAAACCGCACATGAAACTGCCATATCATTATAGAAACGTAAGATGGTCAATTGTGAATGGTAAACAATTACTTGCTTGCTAAAAGCTAATGGAAAAAGAGGGAAAACAATCGCCAAAGGCAGACTGTCCTTCATCTAGGTAAATCGATCAACTCACGCAACAGGGTCTTTGGCACCTAATGTCGTCTCTCTGTTCATGATTATGCCTCGTTGTAGAGGTACCAGCTTTGGAGTAGCAAAACTGTTTCGAAGAAAAGAGCCCCAGCAAAAGGAGTAATGTAGATCGGTAGATAATATATCCATATCTTCGGTATCATTAGTCAAATTTAGAGTGAATTCATGTTCAATAGCGAGCTGAATTTTGAGTTGGTTAAAATTTTAATTTGGTTTGATTTGGATGAAAAGAAAAACATATTTTCCTACTAAGTTTTCATTCCAAAAAAATCGGTTCTATGGGGCGATCTACAAGGGCGTAGCCAGCTTTGTCCGAAGGGGATCAGCTGATGTCATGTAAAGGTTTCTAGGACACATATTACCCCTACCGGCCCATCTACGACCTGAATCCGGGGGAAGAGGAAGGATAATTTAATAAGTGGCTCAAAACTTACGGGCTCCACATCGAGCTTCAACTGTTCCATGGGCATACAGGCCCGTTGCTCCATGCCATTGCGTATGGTCTCATACCGCTTGGTGGTCTCCACCGATGATGTCAAATTGAAGCTATCGTTCTGACTCTCGTTGCTATCCTCCTCGGGTATGGCATCCCAGCGATTGCTGATCATATGGAAATGTCCATTATTGTCAACTAGTTGCCCCAAATTTGTGGGCGTTCTTTGTGATGAGGTAGTTGAGGTTGAGGTCATTAAACTAGTCGCCGTTGACTGTAGATTCGTGGGCGTCAGCTGTGTGGCGCTGGGACTCGACCCATCATCATCCGGCTGGTCGGCCACAGTGCTGTCGCTCTCTTTGGTCACAATCTGGCGCACATATGATAAGTGGAAATCATTCAAAATGCAAGCACGAGGGCACTCACCTGCTGATTGACAAATGTGTATTCCAGGGGCTTGTCGGCGCCCTCATAGTCTTTGATAATCTCATTCATAACGTCCACGATATACTGCATGGATGGTCGATCCTCGGGTGTCGTTTTCCAGCAGCCTGTCATCAGATTGACAATGCGCACGGGGCAGTTGTCCAACAGTGGCGGCCGTTCACCTGAATTGCCATAGAATAGAGATGGGATTGACATTGAGATGGGGATGTCGCTATTCCGACAAAAAACGCTCACCCTTGTAGATTTTCCATTGTATTGTTAGTGTATTGTCAATATCCTTGAAGGGTTGCTTGCGCGACAGCACCTCCCACAGGACAATACCCCAGCTAAAGATGTCGCACTTTTCCGTATATTTGGAGCTCTCAAAGACCTCTGGAGCCATCCAGGCGGCGCTGCCACGATTGTTTGTCATCATTGTGGACTTGTCCACCACGGTGCCAAAATCACAGATCTTCAGATTGCGTCCTTTATTGGTCAGCAGCAAGTTGAGAGGCTTCAAGTCCCGATGGATCAAGGGTTTGGGCTTCATGGCATGCAGATGGGCAACACCCTGTCGAAGCCAAACGAGGGCAGGACATTATTAAGGATGGCAATCGGTGGGTGAATATGGGATATTTAATTACCTCCGCACATTGACGTGCCCAACTCATGGCGTGAGCCAGCGTGTAGGCTGGCTGCACCTTGCCGTGCAGGAAATTGTGCAGCGATCCACCCTCCGCGTATTCCATAATCAGATATGTGGCACGATGCGAGGTGGATATGCCGTGCAGGGCAATAATGTTTGGATGCTTCACGCGGGACAATTGTTTCACCTCCTTCTCAATGTCCTTCTGCTCGGCATTTTGATAGAATTCCTTGACGGCCACCAGCTGATTGCGCCAGATGGCTTTGTACACCACACCAAACGAGCCATGTCCAACTTTCTGCAATGCCAAGCACATTAAGCCAGAATTCTGTGAATGCGATGCACTGGTCCACCTACCTCCCCAAGCCCAATCTCCTTAAAGTCCACATTGGTAGCTAAGAAAGCATCGCTGGATATGGATAATGCAGCGGCCATGGCCACCCTCTAATCCTTGCGCTTTACAAAACTATGGTGCCTGCTACTTCTGTCGGATGTTGGTTGTTTGGCCCTCGCAACTCCAAGTTCACTGCTCAGACATTGAGGCTGGCGTATCCGTGTGTTTGTTGGGTGAACTTCAACCACAGCTGCTCGCCACAGCAATTGGCGTGCGTTTTGCTATATGGTTTTGGGGCTGCGCTTTCAAATTTTCCTATAATTAATACTCATTTTACGATTTACTTCTTTTGCTATTTCGTTAGTGCAAAACCATGACCATGGAGGCACAGACACTATCGATATTATGCATGTCGTCGTTGGTTTTACACTCATCGATTGATTTCTTCGATAGTTTGCTACTGTTGCTCTAAAACATCGATGCAGGGCTTCTTCGTTGGTTACCACTCATCGTTGTGTTAGTTCGATGTCAGCACTTACAATTTCTTTTATCACGAATTTGAAGAAAATGGCGTGACGCTTATTGTGCTTGTCACAAATGGTTAAAATCAAGAAAAAAATATAGATACGATGTTGATTCTTTCTGCAATCACAAGTACGCGTTTTCCGTTCATCTCCTTGCGGCGCCCATTTAATTGCTCACTGCTACAAAACTATCATATTAGCAGTATCGATATTTTTATTCTGCCACAATCGAAGCGGTGCTATTAAACTGATTAATTTGAATTTGATTAAATTCAAGCTTGTTGTTCATTCCCAATCTTGTGGAGTTGTAGTAGCCTTAAACATCATTTGTTAAAAAGCAGGGCCTGGGATTCGATCGTATCGCCCATCTGTTTGTAATAAAAAGCCATTTCAAATACTACTCGGTATTTTAAGTTAATAGTTTTGATTTCACTTTAATCTTATTTCATTGAAACACTTTAAGCTATGTGTTTTGGGTTTTGGATTTAGGTTTTCTTTTTTTTTGTTTTACCATATTTTATATGTATGTATGTACGATTTTGTTATATGTATATATATATATATGTATATATAAAGGAATCTTGTACGTGTGTCACATTTAAGTAAACTATATATATATATATATTTATTATTCATTTATTTGAAGGTATTTTGATTTGAGTTGAACTAGAATTTTTAACAACCATAAAAATGATATATATATATAAATTAATAAACCCAAGGCTTTGCATATAAAATATTTACATTATTTACCAAAACTCACATACAGAATTAAATTAAGCATGGATTGGTAAAAACTTGTACTTATAGTGACAATAATAACAATTAATTTTGGATTATCGATTTTGTACAAATTTGTATGCATGTATTTCATATCTAATTTGTCATTTTCTAGGAAAATAATTCCAACACGAACGAAAACCTAAAAAAAACAACAATTATACCAATCGCTTATGATAAGAAACTTTTCATTTCTCGTTTGCAATATCAAGATCAAGATCAAGGAGCAATTGAATGACGGAATACACCATACGTAAATTCAAGGTCATGTAAATTGATATATAAAATCTTATTATGTTATGCATATATTTTTTGTTGGACAAGTCGGTTTTATTTAATTTTTAATTTTATTTTATGCTGTTGCCACACGCACACACATAAGAAAATCTGAAAAAAAATTACAATATACACATGTGTATGTATACTATATATATATATATATGTATATATATATGTTTGCTCATTCATTTACTTATTATAATTTGTTGAAAAAATCCAATATTAAATTTCCAAATACGAGAACATCAGAGCTCAAGCTATCGCCAGTTTGGTTTCGGTAAATTGTCTTAGAAGCGTTACGCATACAGAGAGGACAACGATGAAGATGAGGCAATAACTCCCAGGCGGTGTGAAATCGCTTGGCGCCAAATTATGTTGAACAGCAGCAGGTAATTCGCCTTGAATGAGAAAAAAGCCACATAATGTATATTAATGTAGCGGGATATGTATGTATTATAGAGGTTTCAACCAGGGTGATGGTTTCTTACAAAAGTGAGAGCAGAGTTGGACAACTTTCAAAAGCGTCTATCCAATGGGATGGGAGTAAAATAAATGCCGACAGCGCAGTCAGCACACGTATAATCACATGAAGTCATCTTTCATTTCCTAAATTTTGTGCTTTGTTCTGAGAGCTATAATGCCTATTTGCACCGCTGCAAGTTTCAAAGCAATTCTACAACTTTGTTAATTCAAAAAGAAAACCTTTTCTCTCGCCTTCATCGCTGTCTTTCAAAAACACTACAGCAAATACAAATCAAGACATTGCCAATTTGTGTGCAGAGTTTTTTCAAACAACTTTTTGTTTTCTTAATTATGGATCCGATCAGATATATCCTTATATCATACACAGGTCTAATAACATCCCACCTCCCCTAATTGCTTAATGCACTGGTTGTATTCTCAGATTCTACGCTGATGCAAGCCGATATGGAGGCTTTCGCTCTAGCTTTGAATTCTTCATGTCTCCCTTCGACCTATATGCCTTCTACCTATCTATAATATCATTCCTATCGTTGAACACTTGTCTTTCAACGAGAAAAGACGTGACTGGGCAACCTCTTCGCACCTCAATTGGTTGATCATTCGCAACAACAACGCTCACTTGTTGAAGAAGCGTGATGTGAAGAAACCCAACAATCTGACCAATGTCAGCTCTTACCGCTACGGTGGCGTCGTGCACAGGAAGACAGTTGCCGTCGTGCCTGTTTCCAAAGATATGGGCTTCACTGCTAAAGAAGGGCAAATACGCTCAGCGCCCTGCCAAGAACACGGTGCGTGTTGACTTCAAGGGTGGTCCACGACGCTCGCCAAAGAAACAAGAACCTGCTCATTGGTTCTAAGTACCGCAAGAACTAAGTACCATCTGCACAGGTTGCTCTTTGCCCAGACTCTTCTCTGTTGCGTTCCCAGTAGCCCACCCAGATCAAAACCAAGGAGCCCGAATAAATTTCCAATATTGTAAATCTGATCAGAGCTGGTCACCCCAGAATATGCCATAGATTTCCAACTTACCTGTTAGAACTTGAACTTGAACAATTACAGTAAATAGTCTGCCCAGCGAACAGGAATAATTTCCACTATCAGATATTTTGGCCTCTGGTATGGAAATGCGACTATTAAGCCATTTATCAGATACGCTGGAAAGATTGAGACATCGTTTTGGTGCTGCTGAGTTTTACCAGAGCGGCGTATTAGTACGAACCTTGAGCGTTTATTGGTCAGTGCTTGAAGTGGTTCCTCGTCCTTAGCCCATGTTATAAAGTTAGTAAAGTATTTTTCCAGCTCTTGGCTTGTTAGTTTCAAATGCGTTTGGTTCGTATCGCCAATTAGATTGAGTTCACTACCGAGTGTATCGTTCAGAATGCTGATCGCATTCATCGAATCGCTTGACTTTAGTATATTGTATCGCTCTTTTTGAAAGAAATGCCGCGATATTTGACACTGCAGGTCAACCGTGCTGCCCGACTTGTAATACCGATCGCCGACATCGCGCTCGTGCTCATCGATTATTCTTAAAGGTGGCTCTGGAAGGCAGTGTATCAGAATAGAGAGCAAAATGTTTGCTTCGCCTTTGTCTTACCTAAAATTGTGAGATTTGTGGTGAATACTCTAGGGGGATGTGTGGAAACCTGACACATATAGATGCCGGCATCGTCTTTTTGTGTGGGATTTATCATGAGACGCCAGTTGTTGGGATACTGAAATTTCACACGTATGCGGGGATCACCGCTATAGGTGACATTGCCAACTGTCAAAAGAGATACCTTCTCCGTGGTACGCCTTATCCACATTACCTGCAACGTATAAAGAAGGTTACTTAAGTATATCAGTGTAGCAAAAGGGTGTTCATAAGTTGCCTACTATATTGCAACAGGTCTCGTCTGTAAGGCTGCAAACAGAGTGCACGCGGTGGGTGACGAAACTGGTGACGATGCCAAAGCTGTAGCTGAAAACCTTTGTAGCACAATACATGTGAACTCTCTTTAACGTCTGCATTCTGCAGGCGAAGAAGAAGTCATTAGCTCAATCACGATACATGAAATTGGGTTTCAATTTTGCCCTCGTCTTCAGCTAGCACCCTGTTTGCAGCCTACGATTCGCTTGCGATCAATGACATTCATCGCTTGTTACCTAAACCTCTGGTTTATCACACTTTTTCTCAAATCCAGCTTACCGTTTTATCCTTCAGCATACCGACACGACAGTTGAGCACAGCCTCCGTGAACAGATGCACTGCCGACACAATGTTGTTATCGCCTGAAGCTACAGAGTTCAGGGGCTCCTCGAAGAATGGCCCCCAGTGATGCTCGTGGTGGTGCTTGCTGCGAAATGTACGCGGCCGTTCCGTGTCATAGGCGGAGGAGCCTAGCACAGTATTCGAACTTGTATATTTCAAGGAGCGCAAATGGATCACTTAAGCCAAACTTACCACCCACAGTCCAGTGGTTTCTGGAGCGCGTAGAGTCGATGGGCTGTTTAATGGTGCTTCGAACACTCTTCAGAGTTGCCGCAGCAGTTGGGAACAGTGGCGAATCCGGTATTAGATTCTTGATTGGTGTGCTATTGCCAAGGTCGAGCTCATTGCTGTCGGAGGTCTGGTATTTAGTGGAGGGCAGCCTGCTCTGAGAAGATCTGGTCGAGGCTGTAAAGACGGGCTGCCAATGCAATTGCGATGTTTGGGCGGTTGCGGGTGACGGCTTCGTTTCGCCGGGCATGTGGGATACGTAAACGTAAAGGGCGGTGGCGGTTGGTGACGGCTCAGCAGCAGTCGATGATATTGTTTTAGTTGTATTTTGGTCATCAAAATACAAATTACGTTTCGCTTCGGGGCTGATATTTTGTGTGCTCACCGCCGTTGATGTGGTTGATGATGATGAAGATGATTCGATGGAGGTTGTGGTTGTGCCTGGAAGACAAGAATGGTTGTTGTTTAAAGAAACTGTGTAGAGGATTTTAGGGAAATCAAATGTGTAGACTAAAGTACTGACTTAGGAACAAGGCACAGACATTTTTATTAGAGCTAGATTTCTGAAATTTCCACACAAGTTACCGTTTATATCATAGACGTTCACTAACAAGCCGTTCTAACCAATTCCAATGGCAAGTGGGTCAAAATGAAGGACATAGTTCGTTAGCATAAGGCTTACAAGTGGTAACAGCCAGCTGAAGCTTTTACAGGGCAAGGTCATAGACCTTTTCATTGAGTTAGGAACGACGCACAGCCCGAAGGGTAAGAGTTAGGAATGTAAACTGCAGCATAAGGCATTGTATACGTTTTCCCAGTGGGACCTATTAGATTTAATAGCACTAAGAAGCCGTTTGGGAAAATTCCTAATACAAAAAGACTTGAAATCGGGGTCAAAATTTGTCTAGAGAGGCATTTGTATAAGTATAATTATATATAAGCGTTTTCACTTGAAGATTTCCATTCCTCCAACGTTCCTAAATAAACAATTTAAAGTTCTACAAAATATTCAAGTTCAAGTGTTATGTTCTTAGTGTTAACCTAATGAGTGGCCAAATATTGAGCATGCAAATTGATTTTAAAAATCTATTTACTCAAATCATTATCTATTTTAAAAGTTTACATTTTAATCGGTCAAAGTCGATAGGTGAATAATATTTGCATTGGAAAAAGTACATGATTAGAGCACAATTGTTGGATAAAGTTGCCAGTTACATAGATATATATATATATATATGTGTGTGTGTATATCTGAGCAGTTAATGTAAATAAACGAAGGCAACTGCCGTGAACAATCCTCAAAACAAAAACAGCATCTACTATTTGCGCAATATGGGTTAACATTAGCATCACAAATTGCGGTGCGGCCTTCTGTAATCAGGCCTTACAATGTGTATTTCAACTTATATACATACTTACAAACATACATACATACATTTATATAGGTGCAGTGGAAGCGGGGAAGAGCTGGTTTAATTAATAATTGAAATTCCTTTCAACATGTTGGCAAAGCAAACAAACTGTGCATACGCAATGCAGAAACTAACTAATACACAAATGAGAGGCGAAACGGGAATAATATTTAAAATCACATTGCAATTAATTACTTAGAAAATTATAGAAAATGATGTTTACTCGCGGTATATAAATGTACTAAAAAACAAAACAACAAGAGAGAAAGGCCTACTTCGGGTTTCGGTTAACGATATGTCCCTTGATCGGATCGACTCAGTTGACGACTTGGGTGTTCTTTTAGACTCCCATTATCTTTATACATAATGGTGGAATTGAATCGCCGAGTTTAATTAGCAAAATCAGTTTTTGTGTTCCACGTAGAATTACCAGAAATTATGTTCCTATCTATCTTCAGCACTGTAATGTAAACTATCTCCTATAGCCTGGGCTTCGCGCGTAGCAAGCCCCATGGCTTGGTACCGTGGGTCAACTTGAACGTGCAGCGCATGTTACGTCAACGTCCCTCAGCTCAGCTAAAAATAAAGTTTACAGGGCAGGATACTCATCAAGGGCTGGCAAGAGAATCGATATAACCGTGTAGTCGTAGAACCAAATTTGGTATTGATGTGTCATAGAAGCCTTCATGTCCTATTAGTAAATTTCAACTGAATCTAATATCAATATCATACATCTATCGTTAGGCGAAATCCAAGAAGATTGCAAAGGCAAATGAATTATGCCGCTCAGACATCTGACATCTGTTCAATCCTCGGGTTCTATGGATGACGAACCCTTTTTGTTAGAGTTAGCTTCTATGTTGTTTCAAAGATCCCCTTCAAGGTTCCAAATAATTTGATTAAACAAATTTAAATTGTTTTGAAATACTTATAAAGAAAATGTGTAGAGATTCTTTCTAACTTTAAGAGATTCCCTTTTTTTATACCCCAACTCGCATAGGTAATTACACTTAACGAAATGTTCTGATACTTACTGAGAACACAATGTAGCGGCGTGACAATCAACCAGATGGCAATCGAAACTATGGCCAACTGATTTAGCGGCGTGTTTTGCGTTCGAAACGCGTTGGATGCTGATGAGGATGCGTTGCTTAACACACTTGAACGCCTCATCCTTTGCACGGGACGACGTGACTTACGAAATTGTTACAATTGAAATCAGTAAGCCTCATTTTATTCCCAAACAAAACAACCGCAACTGCAATTGGTGTACGGCGAGCGGTGGGATTCCAATTGAACAGCTTTACTATACGATGTATGTCTCTGCAAATAGATGGATGGAGAATTATGTTAACAATAATATTAAAAAGAAACGTCCTGCCGCTGCTTAAATTGATTGTGCTCACTCTTCAAAGGACCCCCGTAGCGAGCGTGTGTTCATAGATAATCAGGCCATAATTCAGACACATGACAATTGCCTTCATAACGCTCAACTGAGCAAGGGATATAGAAAATTCAACAGGGATGCAAGCAAGCCCAAATATTCCCACGGAGACACTGTGTCACAGGTTCCAACCGAGTTTCATTTATGATTTTAAGTTCGAAATTTTTAGATCGAGATTCATCAGCTTAGGTTCAGAGTTCAAACGCTGCTTCAAGAGTTCAAGTTCAAGAGAACATTGACGTACTAATTCGGTGCTATGGGAGCTATAATAAGTAAGGCAAATCAAATTTGGTTCGATTTGGATGAAAAAACAAACATTTTGTGTTCATTCGGAAAAAATCGGTTCTATAGAGGATATATGATATAGTTGTTCAGACCTCAGAATCTCAAGAACTACAGAGCTGAAACTTTAACCAGATAGTTGTTTTGACTGCACGCTGGTTAGGTTTGAGTTTCATCCAGATCGGACAACTATGTCATATAGCTACCATATAACCGATTGTTTCGGAATTAACACTTAGAAGCATAATTTTTCTGTTTTTCATCCAAATCAAATCAAACTCGTTTTATATTTCTTGAATCCACTATAGCCACACGCCCATCGACCAGATATATTTACAATGTGAATGGCATATAAGCCTCGGCAAGTCGAAGCTTGCCTTCTTTTATTTCCGAATGAGCCGAAGAGGCGACAGAGGTAAACCTAGAAATCATTAATCAATCTGAACAAACGAGCTCATACCTTGTTGACTACAATATAACATTTCAATCGAGCTTAAAAAACACACAACAACAACAACCGTCTTCAGTTTTAAATCCAATTGGGATTTGTAAATTATGCAACGAAAATTTTGGAAATTTTATACATTAAGACTTATTTTCATTTGTCTAGAAATTTTGTGGTGAATTTATTGACTGCCATTAGAGAAGCATATTTGTTTTGGCAGCGACTTTAAGAGAGATTTGCTTGGCCGGGACTGGGCTGGGGCTGGCTTTGTTTGTTTTGTTGGTTAAAACCATTTCCCAGCGGCTGACAACTCTCAAGTTTTTGTAATGTCAGCGTCATCATAGTTTATGTCCTGTTTTTGTGCTTTGCCCTGTGCTCTGACTCTGGCTCTGCGCAATCTTTGTACTCAACATTGCCATTGCTTGTGGCCCTTTGTCGTAACTCCTTGCTGGATGAGTGGCAGGGATGGGGGAGGGCGTTGCCTGCTGCCTGCTTGCCTTGACATAATCACCGTAATAAATATTATATTAGTGGAGCTGTTTTTGTTTCTGTTTCTGTTTTTGTTGCTGCTCATCTCATCTCATCTGAACTCATCTCATCTCAACTCACTTTGCGTCCTTTTTGCCCTTTTTTTTTAGCAGTGCCTTTTCTCTCTTGTCGTTTGTTGTTATCTTTCGCTTGCCGTCGTGTATTTCACTTCTGGTTGTTCATTTAAAATAATTAAACGCACCATGCCGTAAAAAATCCTTGGCAACAAAGGTTCCACAATCTTTCTCTTACGCTTCTGCTGTCCAGATTCTTTCAAGCTGCAGCACGCCAGTTGTAAAAGTACGTGTAAATGGAAGTGAAAATGCTGCAGTTGAAAGTTTTCTTCAAAGGTCCAAAGGACGATGATACTCTGTTATCCAAAGGTGACCCCTCTCTGTCACAGGCACACGAGGGCCATAACAGTGTGTGAGAGAGAGAGAGAGAGAGAGGGAAACCAAAATGTATAAGAAAAGGAGACTTAAGAGAAGCGACCGTAGACTGCGAGTACACAAATGATTCATTTTGCTGCGGCTGCTCTTACGGTGATGGTGGAAGGGGGGCGGGGAGAAGTAGACAATTTCACACACGTTGGAACAATAGGCGTAGGATCCGCCTTAACAAAATTCCAACCGCAAGTGCCTTCATATAGACACGCTAACGTCATATATGTTGAAACTTTCAAGACAAATCACACTCTGGTGACTGTCTTTTCATTAAAGTTGCAGCTTTGTGACTTGGATGTACGATTTGGGTTACAAAGTTTGATGAAAATATGGGTTTGTGCCCGTATATGCGTACATTCATTCGATGCTGTTTGACATCGAACATACGAAGACAATGCACCCTGTTTTCTCTAGTAACATTTGCTGTAAGTTAACATTTAACATAGAAAAACTAACTAATCTAAGTAGATCAGATTCTCAAGATTGAGAGCACTTAAATGTTAATTAATATTGTCGTTCTTTTGCGCTCATTGTTCTATATAACACGTTTCAAGAGAAGTAAAGTGCGCGGATTGTCGACGAGAATATGAACAAGACGCAGAGTTGAGCGTCTATTAAAATGTGTATACGGTCTCTCAAGGAATAGGGAATACTTTGTCTATGCTAGAGTCCTGACGAAGCTACCGCTCTCTCTCTCTCTCTCCCACTCTCTCTCTGTTTCTCGAATTTATGCATACTCCATACGAAGAAGACGATCAAACATGACCCCCATTTTGAAACCAAAGGGCGGGCGACCCTGTTTGCCCTGCAAAATTTATACGCGCCGTTAACAATGTCCTTCCTATCTAAGGCAACAATTGTGAAAAGCAACACAGAAAAATTAAAAAAAAATTCTGAAAATTTCTAAAAATTGTACGCCATGTAAGTGCTTCATTCATACTTCACCGCGGTATCTCTGTCACTCTCTGGCAAAACCGTGTTCTGTGTTTGCCTTGCTTTTTGTTTCGTTTCCTTTCTTATTTTTGGTTATGTGTCACAACCACAACGTTTATGTGGTATGTAACCCCAACACTCTGCAGCCCCCGTTCCCCACCTACTGCTGTCGGGATTCAGTATGTTGTATGACTGCGACGACTTCACGTCCGTCACGTCTTTTGGGGCTGTTGCGGCTGCTGCTTGTGGCGCCTACTTCGGCTACTTTACTTTTCCTTTGTCTTATATGAACCGCCCTACCTGACATTCGCTAACTAGCTCTTAGCGCCTTGGCTTTCCTTGGCTTTCGTTTTCCTGGCCACCATTTTCCACTTGCCCTGGCCGGGGGAAAAAAGGCGAAAAACGCAAAAACAACTGCTGCTGCACCTGCTGTGAATTTGGCCCTCCATTGAGTGCAAAACGTGCTTTCTGTTGTGTTTTGTTTTCCTGCGCATTAACTCTTGTACATATAAATACTTATGGTACAGCAACCAAACTCAATCCCTAACCATCCAACCCCCCACCCCACCCCTGCTGTGTTGATTATAGCCAAGCCAAACCTCAAAAATTCTTACTCCACGCCTTTGTGCTATATTCAGATTAGAGAGAAAGAAAAGTTCTTCAGGCGGCCCCAAACGCCTCGCAGAGCCCAAAGCCCACTTGGCCAGAGTTTGACTTGACATTTTTGGGACTTACTTGGGAATTGTAAGCATATTTTTGTTGCTCTTAATGTTGCTGTTGTTTTTGGTTTTTGGTTTTTTGTTTTTTGTTTACTTTGACTTTGACTTGTGCAAAAAGCAATAACAATTTTCTGTGTGCAATTAGTAAATCAAATCGAATTTTGCTGGCAATACAAGCGCAAGTATTTGTTCTTCCTAGAAAACCAGCACAAATATTCCTTAAGACTTTTAAGGCTCTCAAAAATTAAATATCAAAAGGAACAACGAACTGCAAAATGCTCAGAGTTCCATAAATAATTCTCAAAAGAAAAGTGACTTTAATTGTTTTTTCCTATTTTTTTTTTGCCAAAGTATTTGTAGAGTGTGCTCAGAGCATTAAGGTGGAGCCCAAAAGATAAGTAGCAATGTCTGTTACAGTGCAGCAGCCTCAGCATCAGCAGCAGCTCCAAAGGGCTCTCAAAGGCAAAGTCTGCAATTTTCCTAGGAATTTTAGTACATTTTTGGTTCAGCTTTATGAATATAGAGGGAGAGTCTTATACAACTAGCATTATTTTTTCTCTGTTTTACAACTTTCATTGTTCTACTTTAAGAAGTCACCCATATATGACCTATTTTGTGACCTATAACACAGTTGGATGAAAGGATATGATGATGATGATGTGAATTATATCTGATTCCATTCCAATTATGATTTTGCTTATGGAAATGCTGGAATTCGAAAGAATCTAAAAGTAAGAGCTTAGTATTTGTAGTATTAGTAGTATTTATATATATATATATATATATATATATATATATATATATATATATATAAAGTATATATATTCTGCATCAGCATCAACAGCCGAGTCGATCTAGCCATGTCCGTCGCTTAAACACAAATATCTCAGTAGTCTTAAGAGCCTCAAGGCTGAAATTTGAGCTAGGAGCTCCTTATATCTGCACGCTGCTTAACTTTAAATTTCATCTGGATTTCAGCGTCGCAAGAGTTTGTGATAGCATTCCGTGGAATGGGAATGTGTTATATCTCTTCAATGTGATTCGGTAATGCCGAGGCTACTTTCCTTAACTTGCTTTTAGCTACCTCTATGGGCCCACTTTGTGCCAAGCTGGCTGTGCTACTTTGGCCTTGGTACAGTCGTGACGGAGTGAATTCGGATGACTTCTTAACCATTTAAATTGATAATGCTGAGTAGAAGACTTTCCTTGATTTTTGTGATCTTTCATTTTGCAGTTTTCCTCGAAACTCGCTAAACTAAACGACGCAGCTTGCTCAAAACTTGACAGTAGTCTATCATTAAATGCAAGATCATCTGAGCAGAGTTGCATTTGAAATTTCTAGCTGAAAACGGGTTGAGAAAACACAAACAAATTTGTAAATAATCTCTACTTTTATATTTTAACATCTCCAACATCATCGACCTTCCATAGCTCCATAGCCTGATCCTAATGGAACTTTCTGCCATCAGCAAAAAGTGTTGGCATTGCTGTCAGTGTAACCCTCATTGGCCCAAAGCACTTGCATGGGATCACAGGCAGTTGGCGAGTCATCTTGTGCCATCGCAAGATGATTGTTCCATTCACTGGTGTCCTCATCGAGGCTCCAAGCACTGCAGGTGTCGCTGTCTCGAATGATCTCGCTCAATGTCATGCCGATCTCATGATCATCTCTTTCAATGAAAGCCCATTGCTCCTGCATAAAGTCTTGACCAAGTGAAGTGTGAAAAGAGCAAGATGAGGAGCAGGACTTCTCGGTCTCCACAATGTCATGCACAAGTGTCATATCCTTGGGCGAGTTATTCTCTGTGTGATAACAAGCCACATCCACATCATCACCAGCCGTGGCACGCGGTAAAGACATGAATGAATGAAACTCGTCTTGACCCATTGAGGTGTAAGAGGAGGACTTCTCCCTCTCCATAATGTCATGCACAGATGTCATAACCTTCTGCGAGTTATTCTCTGTCTGATCATAGGCCACATCCACATCATCACCAGCCGTAGAACGCGGTAAAGACATGGACGACTGAAACTCACTCAGCTGCAGTTCCAAATCAGGATTTCGACGCAGCAGATCCCGCAGCGTAATGTACGCTTCACGCATCTCGTCCAACTGCTCGGCCGTATAGTGGACCGTCAATGGCGAATTTGGTACGGACAGAGCGTTTATCAGAAATTCCAGATCTTGATCCATTGTCGTGGAAAACTCTTAACGAAAACTAGATGAATTTTGTGTAAAATTTGTAAGAGTAAATTACACTGAGCAACTGACAACTATGTGAAGGTTGACGAGTTGAGACATGATGTGAAATGTGACTAACCGGAAGTTGCTTTCTATCAGGAAATATCGAAATATATAGGGATTGAGGTAATATTGTATTCAGGCCAAGCGGAAGCCCTGGCAAAGTTATAACTTTCAACTTTCCCCAGGGCCCAAATATTATGTTTTGTAATGCCTTGTTTATGTCCTTAGAAATGTGCTAGCAACCACAAAACGCTACCCCTAAGTGCAGTGCTGTGCCTCCATTGGCATAAAGAAAAAATACTCAAATTTATAGAATTTTTATGAGCTTGAAACAACAAAAATGCCACAAAATGTTAAAACTAAAAACAATGCTAAAAGCAATTTGTGTAACTTTCAGCCAAACCGTGAAATTTCACAACTCAACACTCAGAAAAACTCGCAATTTTTTAACTTTTTGTAATTAAAACATATATAGAAGTAAAGTCCTAAAATACTCTTGAAATCATTATTCAGGAATCAATTTGAGTTCAAAATTGAAATGAGAAATGGGAAACATTCAATGAATATTCATATGTTTATACAATCGAAAGCACTTTAGAATTCACAATTCAGAATTTCATTAATATAAATTCTAAGGAGACAAGTGCAGCCTACAGATGTCATATGTACTAAAGGTCACTGATGAAGGTGATTTTGTGGCTACCCACAAACTATCAGAATTCGAAAGTATTCCTAAGTACATATAACAACTTTCCCTGCCTTGTAATTTGATCAAGCCAAAAGGAGTCTGTTAGCTTCCTTTCATTTACAATTCGCAATTAATTCTAGCGTAGGCTTCCGGAGCAGCTATCTGACATACATAATGGCAGTCATTTAAGAATGACATATGAATCTAGAATCTAGAGAATCTTATGCCAATTTTGTATCAACAACAAATCGGACTTGCTTTAAGAATTTTCCTATATAAAATTTATACATTGAACATGGATTTGAAAATGGATTTTCAGTTCAAGAAAACTTTAGTGAAAACACAATTTCAAGAATTTTCATTCCTAATTTACCTTTTAGAGTATTTTTTTGTTTTAATTGAATTCTTAAAATTTTTGTTTTCTTGGCTAAGTAAGCAGACACACATCAGCATCAGTCGGACTTCAGCTATAACTTTATATTTTCTTTCCATTTAAATAATAAATTTAAAGAAAGCAGCAGAATAAATTGACAAATTGCAATTTGAAAAATCATTTCTTTTTAACTTGTGTTGACTTGTGGAAAGCCCAAGGAAAATATTAAAACTGAGCGACGAACACAATCACCGCAGCTAAGTTGAAAATGAAAATGAATTAGGGAATTTCCTACGGCGCGTTTGAACGAACACAGTTAAGGCTCAGATTGTGATTTTGATTTTGATTTAACACAAGTAAAAGTAACAAGTAAAACACACACAAACACAAAACGGCCGCAGGGACAGTTTCACTTTGGCAACGCCAACACCAGATTGCTGAACCTAAGGACCTCAGGACCTGTATCGAATCCCCGTTGGCAGGAGTGTGGCAGAAATTCAATTTGTTTGCCTTCAACACTTGTATGACTTCATTGGCATCTACAACTCACCCGATCCCGCCGACCCCGGCGACCCCGCTGAGGCGAACAACGAATGGTAATCCGCGTACAATAAATCAGCTAATTCAGATTAGTGTGTGTGACTTTAACCTTGATTTCGGTGGCTTTATCCTTCACTCACACTACTATGGCACTTGTTTGCATTCAAAGTTTGTACAAAAAAAAGTCAACAACAACAACAACAAAAAGTAAAAGCAATAAACAAACAATTAGATATTTGTTTACTATTTGTTCAACACTTTATGCATTCCAGGATTCGCAGGATATGCATTCGTTCCGATACGTGGAGCAACAGACGACGGCGACGGAGTGCGTAAGCGGCGTTCCGGGCGACACTGTTCTGACTAACCGTTAGACCACTGCGACGACGAGACGATGAAGATGATGAGATGGCGAAGACTGGCACGAAGTTGACGAGAATTTAAGTAACCCAAAGGGGCGATTGCTTTTTTGGCGTTTCACTGCTGCCAGGACGTGGGCATCGCTTATCCTTGAAAACAGTAATGAACTGTCGTTGGCGAAATTACGGAGACATTGCCAAGCATCCAAATGAACAGCTCAGTTGGCTTCGAGTGAAAGCTCACTGGCGCCTGCACACTCAAATCACACTCGCTCTCTCGCTCAGTTGTAGTCAGTTGTAGGGGTTGCCCTCGGTTGTCCCAAAGCTTGTGCAGCCTTTAAGGGATGCTGCTGAGTCCAAACTCAATAAGGGGCATAAAGTTTGACAGTTTTGAGAAATCTCAAGCGTTATTTCTGAGTAACTTAAAGGGGTACTTCTGGATTAGCATTCTGCATTAAAGATATTGGAAAAACTTGTCATCAGTGATGTTATCATGTCTCTATATCGCTCAGATCCAACGATTCCACTCACTCATAAGGCACACTAAGCACTGAGTACTACAACCACATCTACAGCAAAAACCACCACAGCAACAGAATCACATACACTGCGGGTGCATTTTGTTGGCTACGAAAACTCTTCCACTATCACAAACTGAGCGATAGATGATTAGATTTCTCTATTTGTTTGCAAGATTTTACCTATTAAAGAGTTCGGAGACGAGATCCACAGCTGAAATTTGGTGTATATAATACTACCTTTTACCATTCAATATACATATATCTACCCCTAATGCTTTGATGCCCTTCTCACCATCTTTTCAATCTCTACAGCTCTACATCTCAGAGTTTAATCTAAAACTATAGATTTCATTGGATACTTTGTACCATGTAGTAATAACATCAATGGTTAAGCTTAGTTTCCCTAAAAGTAATTGCATATCGCCTTAGTGTTGAGAACGAAGGCGAATTTCTTAATTATATGGAGAATTAGAGCTGTATTTATACTCGTACTCTAGTAGAGTAGACGAGACAAAAGGGAGCGTCTCCGACCCCATAAAATATATATATTCTTGATCAGCATCATTGGCCGAGTTCATCTAGCCCTGTCCGTCCGTAAAAACACCTAGATCTCGGAGAGATCTATAAGAGCTAGAGTTTGTTATGTAGACTCCTCTTGTGGGGCGTCAGATCAGGTTTGTTTTAAAATTTTTCCATGTCTCGTAATGCCCCCGCAAATCGCAAATAACGATATCTCATACATTTTTTAATTAAAACTCTTATAAATCTGACTATTATCTATGAAGTAACCAAATTTTGTTAAAATCTATTAAGAAACAACGTCAGAATAAGCATTTACATTTTACTCCTATGGACAGCCAAACTTGACCCGCTTCTCACTATGTAACAGCCATTGACAAGTAGTAACAGAAGTAATTTTTCATACTTTTGAGTGTTTGTAAAATAGGAAAAATGCTGAGTTTCTTATAGTCGGACTATAGCGTTCCTACTTGTTTTTCCTGTTTCCATTGTACGCATGCTGTGAGGAGAACTTCAAAGTGCTTTTCCCTGAAAATCCTTGCAAATTATCCAATACATTTCCAAGGACTATACATAATCTACCAAGGACTGACCAAGGACTGAAAACCTTTGAAAAGCCTACGTAGCTGTAGTCTACTGAATGTACTCGAATCAGGACTGAAAAAATATTGAAAGCTGAGCGCTAGGTGGAAATTATCCAGGGCCCAGGAAACCAGGACTAGTGTCTCAAGTAGCCATCTATGATTTATAATTTGTCAACAAAGCCATCTGTTGAGTAACCCAAATTTCATCTAAAAGCTTTCTGAAATCCATAGATGGCTGATGAAATTGGTAAGAACCTATAGGTGGCTGATTTAGGAATAGAATTACCGTCAGATGATGCTTAAAGCTTATAAAGCTTAGGTAAAGGTGGTATACGAGTTTATAACTCTTATTTGTTCAGATTAGTTACGATTCTTACTTGAATCAATTTCAACTTGTGCAAGCTTAAAAGTACTACAATAAGTTTAAATTTTAAATATATATAAAGATATATGTATAGTTGATACATACAAATGGTCAAGTGGAAGATTTATATATAGAGAAAGTGTAATAAATATATCTTAAACGAATGTATTAGAAAAATTTCATTTTCTTTTCTTTATAATTATATAGCATAGATTCGATTATTGAATATTATATGAGGGAAATATGAGTTCCTTTAGGCTTCACTAAGCCAAACTTTGTCTTATATCCACTGGATATAGCAAAGTTTTCGACGACAGTAGGACTTTAATTTACTTGAAAGCTTGCCATACGTTTGTCCTACAAATATTTCCTACAAATATCTGTTATATATTTGTTATATAGAGAAAGTGTTATAAATATATAAGAGCTGTTTTAATAATTCGTATAAGAAAAATTGTAATTCCTTTCCATCATTCCTTTCTATTATGAAGCATAGATTCGAAATTGAATATTATATGAGGGGAATATGAGGTACTTGAGACTTTACTAAGTAAAACTTTGGATGTAGAAAAGTTCTGAAGGACAGCAGGACTTTCCTAAAACTTTACTTTACTAATAGCTCGAAAACACTACTTTTGTCCTACAAATATTTCCCAAACTTTATCCGTATCCAAGTATACTTTTTGTTATGGCATACTTACGGTAAATGCATCTGGAAATTTTAGTACAAGTTCATAATTACGATATAGAAATGCTGAATAGCGACCAAAAGCTATCTATGAACTTCTGGTCGAAAGTTCTAAGCCCACAACAACCCCTGATTGGGACAAAAGCTGCCACTTCTTAGAGGTTACATTTTACTGGGAAATATCATGGTCAAAGCTTTAACGAATTTCAGGGGTATAGCGAGGGTTGTTTAATGTCTTGGCTGTTACTTTATAGGGGTGCAATTTTAGGGGGAAAATATTAAACAAGCTTTCATGAATTTCAGGGGGCATTGTAAGGGTTGTTTATTGTATTAGCTCTTTTTTTACAGGGATGAAATGTTAATGGGAAAATGTATAACAAGCTCTTATGTATTTGAGGGGCATAGCGAGGGTTGTTTAATGTCTCAAGTTGCTCTGTTTAAGGGTGAAATTGTAGAGGGAAATATTTAGCAAGATTACATGCATTTCAGGGGGCATTGCGAGGGCTGTTTAACATCTTTGTAAAGGTAAAATTTAGCTCGGAGTGATTAAACAGGCTTCAGGGCCATAGCGAGGGTTGTTCAGTGCCTTAGCCCGACCACTGATTGTAATTGTAACTCTCATTTGGTGAGCATAAATTGGGATACTGCGAATTGCGACCCGTGCTGCATTCGGAGGCAGGTGAACCCGCGCGATATACGGGATTGTTGATGACATTCGTTACGGCATAATTGCAGGCCAGCAGTGTGGCCTGAACATTGCTTGCATCCGTATAGCGGGCAATTGCACAGCCCACGCGGTTATTACGCTCGTTAACCATGGTGGTGAAGTGTCCAATGGCCCTGGGAATACAAAATGACGGAGGATTTATGGATAATAAAGAACTGTAAGGAAAGAACTGGTTAATCCACCAGATTCACTAGACTTACGGTCCGCCCCGCATCTGATAGTTTTCCATATCCGCGCTAGTTGCATCCCGATTCTCATCAAACCAGGCGGCGATCCGTTGTCTCAGAAAATCGGCCACATCGCCGCTGCGCGTGTACAGTATGCTCAGATTTTGGCCCGCATAGCGGTAGGTGTCCGTGTTGCGGCACTCATCGTGAGCCATGCGACACTGCAGCGCATTGTAGGCGGCCAGCTGGGCCAGAGTGGAGTCCCACGACATGGTGGCCATGTGCAAGGCACTCGGAAAGCCACGGAGTCCACCGCTAGCTATCAAATTGCGGCGTTCATTGTGCAACTGCAGTATGAGCGGTATATGGGAGTCGATCGTCACAAAAGTGCCACTGCAACCGCTGACAAAGGTCTAAGCACAGGGATTAGAGATTCCAAGGTCATATTAATCTCAGCAAGCACTTACACCGCTGCTCCGGCAGGCCACATGCCGCAGCCCGCCGGGACACAGTTCGGGATCGCAATAATTCTGTGCGAGCGCTATTCGAGTCACGCACCCAACGGCTAATAGGGTCAGCAGCAGGTGGAGCACGCGATGTATCATAGTTAAATTTACATTACAATAAGCTGGCTCCGCACGAAATAAGCGGCGTATTTATAGGCAACATATCACCCATCTCCCCACAAAAGGTGGCATCCAACCACACAAGCATAGAACAATGGAAGCGGCACAGACTATATATTCGGCTAAGTGGGTTACATGTGAGCAGATATATATATATATATATTCTATATTACACAACATCTGTTATATGCCTTTGATATGATGCAGCGACAGTAACAGATATTATGGCATCATGTTATGTCAAATTTTCAATTGTTTCGGACATTACTTGGGTTTTCTTTGTGTAACATTTCGCGCTCAGCAAATGTTTCCCTAAAAACTTTAGTTATTTCTAATTGGATTCTAGTTTTTAAGCAAGAAAGGAAGGCTAGCTTCAGCTTGCCGAAGCTTATATACCATTCACATTGTAAGTATATAACCGATCTAGATCACATCTGGTCGGTGGGCGTGTGGCTACAGGTGATACAAGTCGAATTGGTTTTAATTTGGATGAAAAACAGAAAAGCTATGCTCCTAAATGTTCCTTCCGGAACAATCGATTATATGAGAGCTATATGAAGTAGTTGTCCGATCTTCATCAGATCAGGTCAGTGGACATAGGGCCCCCTCAAATGCATACAACCCGAAATTGGATGAAAAACAAAAAAGTTATGCTCCTAAGTGTTCATTTCGGAACAATTGGTTATATGGGAGCTATATGATATAGTTGTGCGATCTAGATAAAACTCGAACTTGACCAGCCTATAGAAAGAAGCATCTGGCAAATTCCAGCTCTGTAGCTTTTAAGACTTCTGAGATCTTTGTGTTGAAACAGATGGACAGACGGACACACAGACGCATAGGGCTATATCGATTCCCCTTGTCATGCTGATCAAGAATATATACACTTTATACAGTCGGAAAAGCTTCCTTTTATCAGGAACATCATCTCCTCGAAATCCTAAACTTTCTTCCTTCTGCGTGCCCCTTTTAGCACCCTGCAATACTAGAGTTAGGTTAAGAACTGAGCCATTATGTAGAATACTAATTAGAATTGATTCATGTGAAGGAAAGAAGAAGATACCATTATTGAAAGCGAATGGTATAATAATATAAAAATGGTTTCCGCATTTGGTTTGGGAAATTTCATAAATTTAGGAAAATCGATACCATCCAACGCAGTGTAATCACGTTCAAGCTACACATTGTGCATCTATGTAACCAGCATGATATCACAATGCTTGTACACAAATATTTGACTAATGGAATACGCAATCCATTCCCACATATGTATGTATGTACTTTTATGCACATCTTCAGCTCTGTTGTGTGTGTGCGTGGCAGCGCCATCTGGCGTTGATGTTATCTTAAATGAGCTGCTAAATAGGTAATATTTGTCCATACCACTTAGTTGAGTTGCTGTTTGGTTCGAATCAATATTTATTATGTTTTCATTAGCAGATATTTTCACTTGACAAAGCGGGCCGCTCCTACACGGCAACCGCCACTGCTCTGGACCATGACCACCTCTTGAGCTTGTAGCAATGCTAGCAAGAGGTGCAGTCAAATTCATCTTGTGGGGCGGCTGGCATAAGCGAGGAGTTTAGGTGGTACAATTTTACATACAATTCAGATTTTGTGACTAAGTAACCGTTTTGGAAAACTTCAACAGCAAGTGCCTCAATATCGGTGTCAAAGTTTGTGTGGAAATGCTCAAGGCATACAAAGAAAGAAAGGCGCAATTAGTATAGGCAGGGAGTAAGCGAAGAGAACAGTTTCGGGCTGCGACTACCTCGGAGCTATCTGCCTTTGGGCCTGTATCTATGTCTTTTTGTGTCAATTTTGTAGGCAAGATAATCGACACGAGACATGCACTTCGGATACGATATACATAACGTTCGTACTAGGCACCTATTATAGAAAAATGGAAATGCTAGAGTTACCATAGTGCGCCTTGGCTTGTTTAAGAAAAATTCCTGGACATTCCCAGTCTAAATATAACAAATATGAATCGAAAATATGAAATGAATATAAAATATATTTTCAGTTTTTCTCACTTTGAAAATTGTCTTTAAATTTTGGGCAATTTTTTAAGCTTTAGCTAGATTTTTTACGATGATTCCAACATGTAATTGATAGCCCGAACATTTTAAGAGCTGGCTAATGAGGCTCAATAATGAGCCGGCTGGCCATCATTGAATTTCTTGCGTTCGACGCTTAGCGTTTTGTCCATTTTCAAATTCCATTTTCATTTCCGAGTGCAATTAAGTGCCAAAATCGTTGGTGTTAATTAAGTAATTAGAATCGGGGGAAATTCTGCATAAACTCAGTGCGAAGGCAGCCACAAATGGAAATAGTGCGGCGTCCAGTTGGCCAGCGGCGTCAAGACGAATGCCATAAGTTTTGGGCAAAACTAAGTTTCTAGGAATTATAATTATTGTAATGGGAATTTGTGGAACAAAGCCAATTTCGTCTTAAATCATAAGGAAAGTTTTTCAGTGGCTTCCATTGAGCTGGGCGGAAGGACATCACTTGCTGAACATGGGAAATGCATTAAGGGAAGCAGGCGAATTTCAGGAGCAGACCCGTTTTCGCATCTTCCTATTAGCGCTGATTGCCACTTCAACTTCCAGGCTCTCACTTACGCTTTTGAGATTTCATGTGCCACATTAGAACTTGACACATCTGGCAATGCCCTTTCTCCTTTTAACTAACAATGTAAAAGCCTTCTGGTAATGCTTTTTCACTTCCATTGACGAATTTTGCATTGAACAATGTGACCAGATTGAAAATGTTATAATCATGTTAAAGGGAAGATATGAAAACGAAAGGTAGTCCTTGTGCCAGGCGGCCTAAGTGTAAGTGTTTCTTCTCTTTTCAAAAGTTAACCTGAGCGGCCATTAACCCCATGGCACCTCTTCTTGAGAAAGTTTACAACATTTTTTAATTTATATTTTTTATTAAAAGTTTTGATGAAAAGATATGGAAATATTTACACAGAAGGAGATAGACGTGGGAGAGTCAGAAGTATTTAGGGTGGAGCGCATTACCAGCTGCTTTGGGCCCAGCCACCTTGGGGCGCCCAACCACCCTGTGGTGCCCAACCGCCAGCACCGCCGCCGCCGCCACCGGCGCCGCCATCGGAGATGACCTTGATAATCTTGACAGAGCCGCCACTGCTGCCGCCCGAGGACCAGCCGCCACCATGACCACCGCCGCTGTAGCCACCGCCGCCATAGCCGCCTCCAGATGACCAGCCACCACCGCCGCCGCTGTAGCCGCCGCCTCCGTGGCCACCACCAGCGCCAGAGTCAGAGATGACTTTGATGACCTTGACAGTGCTGGCACCGCCTCCATAGCCGCCGCCGCCATGACCACCGCCGCTGTAGCCACCGCCGCCGTAGCCGCCGCCAGATGACCAGCCACCGCCGCCGCCGCTGTAGCCGCCGCCTCCATGGCTAGCGCCAGAATCAGAGATCACTTTGATGACCTTGACAGTGCTGGCGCCACCTCCATAGCCGCCGCCGCCGCCACCCGAGGACCAGCCGCTGCCGCCGCCGCCACCACCCGAGGACCAGCCGCCACCGCCGCCATAGCCGCCGCCACCGCCGCCTGAAGACCAGCCAGAGCTAAGTGCTCCGCCTCCGCCGCCCAGGAAGCCAGCCTGAGCCATGCTGCACACGGCGAGCAAACAAACAAACACCTTGGGAGCGAGAGGAACAACATGGATTACACATTTCAACACACAACAAAAAAAATATGTAAAAAAATTAATGCTCAAAATTCGCTAATCCAAGGCACGAAATCTCGAGCTACAGCTGGAGGACGCACCTTCATGTTGCTTTGCTTTGGAGCTTGGGGTTTTGTTTTGGGTTTTGTGTTTTAATTTGGGCGACGCGCACGAAAGACGAACTTCGACTGTGGCTCTAGACACCGATGGCTGCTGCTTTTATGGCAGTCCGCCAGACGAAAACCCGCTTGGGCTTGGGTTTGGGCTTGGACTTGGACCGAGAGCAACGTTTACAGCGGCGCTGCTTGGAAATGCTAAAATATGACACTCTAATTGCTTGTCCACGCGATGCTCTCTAGCCGGATTATGCCATAATCATCAGCTTCATCATCTCTCTGTGGCATTGCAAGATGCACGTTGGGCTGGACAACGCCCCACAACGCCCCCGCCCCCGCCCCCTAAGGCCAGATGCAGCCTGATGCAGATGCAGCAAGGTGCACAGATCCACAATGGGTGAAAATTTGTTATTGTTGAAACAGGAATTTGAAAGAAATACACAATTTATATGCAGAAATGCCTGAAAACAAGAATTTAATAACAATTTTTAGATTAAAATTGGAGAAAAAAAGATCAAAAACTAATACTTAGACATATCCAGTTTTAAATTAAAATCAACTGGTCGATTTGTATGCAATTAAAAAAACAAAACCCAAGGAGATTAACAATGATATATGGTTTTTGGAAATGTAGACGAAACAGTTATATAAAACAAGACCGCAAATATAAGACCTCAAATATAAGACCTCAAATATAAGACCTCAAAGTTTAAGATAAAAGCGACGCACGCCCATAACATGTGGCAAATGGTAAGCAAAGGCAAAGCATAATAGAAATTTGACAGCATTGTGGGTCATCATATCTGATGATTTCTTTAATCACACACAAGTTGACCTCTCCCGAAGCGGAGAATAACGAGCTGGACAGCCCATTCCCGAACTACAAAGACATCATTACCAGAGGAGTAGAAGCTTATGAATATATATACAATTTTTGTTCTTATACAATTTTTGTTCTTAGAAATTAGGGAGTGCATGTGGTAGTAGAAATCTTATACCTGCACATGTGGTAACCCTAAAAACGGTCGACTAGGTCTTATTTAAAGCCTGAGAATGGTCAACTAGTCTTGTTTCTTCCTGACCTGACATCTGGTATACAAAAAGAATGGGACTTTTGTGGACTGTATATAGTTCAATGTACTTAAACTGTACTTAAACATTATGGAATTAAGCCATTGTTCATTCTTAAAAAGAGTACTTATATAATACACATATGTTAAGCAATCTTTAGCTTTCAATAAGTGCTTGAACTATTAGTAGGGAAATATGTATCGAGCCATCTTGAAACTTATACAAGCTGAACCAAATTATTTTCTAGGTATTTGGTTAAAGAGAACTTCTATTTCAGATATCTTTCTTATTTAAGGAGGGAGCTAACTGTACTTGATCATTGAATCGTTAGAATCCACGATTGGTTTCAGCCTTAAAGTTGCTGCCGTGAGTTGAACTAAAGGTCTCTGACCAATGGAAATCATGGCTGATCCCGAAATAACTGTGAGACCAGTCAGAGCTCTACTTTTTGAATTTCATTGTTTTGCTGCTGTTGCCGGCGAGAAGCGGATCTTATTACATTGTCTTTTGGACTTATAATACATATGAACAATCTACGCCTTGTACTCTTTTCAGACCTCAAGCCTGCTAAATAACAAAACATAAAAACATTTTATTGAATTTGATTTATGATAGATCTGGTTGTTTCAACTAAGATTTGGTGCTCATTACTATAATTATATATAGTTCATATACTCCTCCTTCTACTCCAAAGAAATAACGGCACCTTTTAACTTAGACTAATGTCAGCTTATTGTAAAGGATAGCTGCTTTAGAGGTTCCATATAGTGATGACAATTCAACTCTCATAGATTAGTCCGATCTGATGCTTAAGTAAGCTTTCCATGTTCTGATGAATGGGATAGAAACAGAGACAGAGTGCAGGCGGTGAGGAAACTTAAGACGAAGGGGAAGCCGAACTTCATGTATTTCCTCTGCTTGGTCTCCCCGCCTGCTTTCTGTCTTTGTTTTTAGACCATTGTTTGTAGTCTTTGTCTGGCCAACACCTACCAATAGCTCCTAACAATTAGAGCTTTAGTCACACATCTTATGACTCTTGATCAACGATCTTATAAGATCGAACTGCTGCTAGAATGAAATCCATCGACTTAATTAAGAACAATTTCACTCATAATTCTGCGCATTCAGCCCACTGTAAAGTGGCCTCCCCATCTATTTGGTTGCAAGTCTCCGAATATAGTTTTTGGTAGCACATATATTTTGTTAAGCTCGTTATGCAATTTCTGAAAAAGAGCGAACACAAAAACCATCCGCAAAGACATAAACCCCGAAAAATAAAAATAAAAACCAAAACAACAAAAACAATGGCCAAAGACTTTTAAAAGCTTGAACTGTTTTTCCAACTCCAATCTCGTCGATTGATGCAGCGCCGACGAGGCGTCTGGGCTATTAACATTTGCCCTCGCCAAAAGCAGCCACAGATCCACAGCTCGGAAGGGGTCACTCGGCATTGCTATTAATTGTTGGGTCTATATCTACAGAGATTTCAACTCCAGTGCAGAGCAACCTTCATCTGGTCACATTGATAGATGACACATAATCTTCGAATCTTAGGCTACCTTAATTACTTCATCTGCATGCCGGAAGCGTAGCGAAAATATCTCGCAGACACGATAAAGCACTTGAGTCGAACCCCCCAACGAGTTGGTGGCTATTGGCGATGATGGTATGGTGGTATGGAAAGCCTGGTAGCAAGTGTGGTTGCAAAAGAATGGGCTAATTAGACAGCAGCATTAGTGATAAGTCGAAGCCATACAGGTGGCGTGAAACAAGATTTGAAGACCACTAAAAGGTCACCAAATGATTAACTGAAAATGAGCTGAATTTTAGTTATTGAATAGGGAAAGAAATCTCTAGATTTGCTTAGCTAAAGAAGGAAAATTCATAGTTTGTGAGTAGAGCTCAACCTGGTTTAAGCTCAATTTAAGAATTTCGGTGCTTGAATGAAAATGTTCATTAATAGAACTTTTATATTCACAAATCGATAAACCTATACCTCCCACAATTTTTGACACATTTTGTTGAAACTCGGTTTATATATGTATAAGCAGATTATCTAACGATTGCTTAAAATTCATCATGATCGAATAATCGTAAAAGACACCTTTTGTATGAAAGCACTACACGAAAGAAAGTGTTGCATACCTTTCAGTAAGTCAAATATAAAGTAAATTATGAGTACTAGTAGCTTATGGTCAGAATTTCGACTACAGCGTTTTTATCCATGAACACCTAGAGTCGGAGACTATAAGACGTCAGCATGACCATGCCCGTCTGCCGTCTGCCGTCTGCCCGTTAGTCCGTCCGTCCGTCTGTTGGAAAAAAAGGATCCCAGAAGTCTTAACAGCTAGAGAGCTGATGCTTCTTTTGTCTGTAGGCTGGTCAAGTTCGAGTTTTATCCAGATCGGACAACTATATCACATAGCTCCCATAACTTTTCTGTTTTTCATCCAAATCCAACCAAATTCGGTTAGTATCCACTAAAAGACGCTCCACGTCCGCTGGCCTAATCTAATAAAGATCGGACAACTATATCACATAGCTCTAATATAAGCGTTTATTCTGGAATGAACACTTAAGAGCATAACTTTTCTATTGTATATGTTAACAATGTGAATGGTATATAAGCTTTGGCAAACCGAAGCCAGCCTTCTTTTCTTGTTTTTCATCCAAATCAAAGCAAATTCTGCTTGCATCCATTTGAGGACTGCCTAAATTTGGTTCAGATAAGACAACTATATCATCTAACTAATAGAATCAGACATATATCTACAATGTGAATGCTATATAAGCTTCGGCAAGCTAATGTCAACCTTACTTTCTTGTTTTCTTTTCATTAAACACATTTTAGTTCAAAAATTTGTAGTAATTTTTAAGAATGGCCTTGAGACCAAAAGTGAGCCCGTGCAATGCCGGGTAAGCACACTTACTGGTTCCTCTATAGGTTATAGGCCTAATTGACCTTTGCCTGATTCAAATTAATTTAACTTAAAACTTTTTATGCAAATCTTTACTAAAATGTATGTAAATTTGATATAAAAAAAACAGTCTGATTATGCATAAATTTATCGATATTTCATAAAAAATTCACTTTCTTATATAATAAATAAGTAGTCTCAGCAATGAATGCCCAATTAACTATTTATTTATGCAACGAAAGTGTAAAATCTACAATAATCAAATCTCAATGTGGCCCAATTAAATGGATAAAGTTTTTGGCATTTTTTGACTCAAAGCCAAAAAGTTTGTCAAAAGAAAATATTGCAAATCATCATTCACCAGAGGGTTAAGCTTTAACTTCACTTTTCTCGTCTCAAACAAAAAAACAAAAAAAAAAACAAAAACAAGAGTTGTTAAATTATATTAAGTGGTTTGTTTTTTGTAAAATTTGTTATTTCGCCATCTGAGCTATTTGGGCGTTGCTTCGACAAAGCATAATTATGCAATCGATGAAAATATTGAAGATATCAAACTGAGGATTGGGACGACACCCGAAAAACAGAAGTGCTGTCTGTCCGTATGAGATAATTAACTAATTCGGTTTGTCAATTAAAGTTATCGAATATGCATGAAGCGATACAATGAAACAGGCAACAACAAATTGGACAAACGTTTGGGACAATCATAAATTATACAGAGACTGTGTCTGTGTGTGGGTTTATGCTATGAAGCTGCCTTTCACTAAATTAAACATAAACATATGTATGTGTATGTGTATATATTATATGTTAACCCATATAAGTTCATATAAGTTCATAAGGTATTTTGTTTGAGAGCTAAGATCGCATCTGGACATTTATGGAAAATTCTCTTCTTTTATACAATTACGATCTATAGGTGGGACAAAAGCAAGTTCGCGCTGCTCCCGCGAAGATGGTGAAGCCACCAGTGCAGGGACGCTCTGATTGCTCTGCAGTCGAGTAGTCCCATCATCAACAAAAAGGTCATGTCGGTCGCCCTCAGGGAGGTCTCAGGGAGATGCTGCGCTTTGCGCCAGAAGAAGAAGCTGGAAGAAGCTGAAGAAGCTGGACACTGTTATCAATGCCCACAAGACCATTATGGCTGCCCACCGTGGTGAGGTTGTGTGTGAAGCCCCTGGACTCGTCCCAAAGCAAACAGGGCGCTCTAGAGTCTGTTTTGAAAGCCGCGTGGATCCCTCTAAATTTGGTGGCCTGATTGTTTCCATACGTGGACATGAGCATTGCCTAGGCCTGGACTCCTCTCCAAATTGAAGCTATTGCGGTTATAGCGTATAAACAACTACAGACCTAAGGGTGGTTTATGGCTAAAGGTGTACAAGAAGTTGCAATGTTTACGGGCTAGTCCATGTGGTATAATATTAGCCAAAAGGTTCTCGTACTTGCTGGGTATCTTAAGACTATACGTGACATATTGTTTTAGGCCTGTACTGAGCCACGTGTTGTACCTGACGGGGTCACCAATATTTTCAGTAGGATGATATGGAAGCGAGCTTGAGCCCATTAGACTACTGGAAGGTAACATTTTACATAACAACATGGGCTTTGATGCGATATTAATAACAGTTTGAAACTTTACTTATAACGTGTTGCATAGGTTATAACATCTAGTTATATACAATCCAATAACCAGAAAGAGAGACAGAGGAAGAGAAAGAGAGAGAGAAAGCGAGAGAGAGTTAGAGAGGCGCAAGCTTGAACTGTTTTTCTCTCTCATTCGCCTTTTGCCAAACATAATTCGAAAGAAATGAGACGAAATGCAACTACTTTAATGTTCTGAAGCAGCTGCCTAAACAAGTAAAAACACCACTGTCGAGCTTGCCCGACAGTTGAATACCCTGAACCTAATAAACTGCTATATCATACCAGTTCTGATCATATTCGGATCATATTCGGACTGGGGGCCTCCCAAAATAGAGACAAACCGAGTTTGGATTGATTCCAATGAAAAGCAAAGTTTTCCCACTAAATATTCATTCCAAAAAATCTATGGGGTTCTATGGGGTCTATATGATACATATATCTATATGATATATGTCTATATGAAAAACCCAAAATTTGGATGAAAAACAGTAAAGTTATGTTCCTAAGTGTTCATTCCGAAACAATCGGTTTCATGGGAGCTATATGATATAGTTATCTGATCTGGATAAAACTCGAACTTCACCAGTTCAGTTTTGTAGCTTTTGTTTTTCATCCAAATCAAACCAAATTCGTCTTGTATCCCTTGTATCTACTCCATCCAGATTATTATTTAGATCGGTTATATATTTACAATCTAAAAGCTAGCTTTCCTTTCTTGTTTTTATAATCAAATACTCTTAGTGTCTCGAAGTGAACAAGATAGTCCACATACCTGTTCTTAGCACACAATTTGACCTTGCTGGAAATTTCCAAACAACTTAACATAACGAAATCGCTTGAGTTATTATTATGATGGTCGAAAAATGATTAATTTTGTGGCTGTCGATCAATCATTCTGCCCAATCATACAGATTTCTATTTCTAAATAACACGAAGATTGGGATATGAGGAAAATGTAGATGAAGATGCCTTGGCCTTGAGCTTGAAATTGAATTTGATTAAAAAAAGCAAATGAAAAATTTACTAAAGAAAGATAATAATAGGAACAGCCCTAAGCATGACAGAGCATTATCTATTATAAAGCGCGAAGTTGGTTTTATCTTTTTCTGTAACTGTAATCAGATGCTGAAAGTATGTTTTGGTCTGGCATCACTTGTCTATTATATATTCTCATTCATAAACTAATAAAGATATGAAGCTTCTTCAAGGCTAATGCCGTAATTCCAATCCCGACCGACAACCCTGGCTACATACAGCCAAAAGAGATGACGACTAACTGGCGTATCTCCAGGTGGGTGGGTGGGTTTTGTGCTCACTTAGTCTTAGGCGCCCCCAGGCCGGCGCTGTATCTTTTAGTGTTCCATTATATGTGTGTATGAATGAATGTTTGTATTTTATTTAATTATTTTGTCATTTATAAGCTAATAAAAAAAATGAAACCTAAAATTAAATCAACAACTTCTACAAGGCTAATGCCGTAATTCCAACTCTGACAACAGACAACACAAAGAGTTGACGTCTCACTGGCATATCACAAGGTGTAGGCGGGGGCTTGTGCTCGCTTAATCCCAGCCGCCCCAGCCGGCGCTGCCTCCGGAACCGGAGGAGGCCCAGCCTCCAGCACCGCCACCACCGCCGGAGTAGCCTCCTGAGGAGAAACCGCCGTCAGCAATGCCAGAGCTAATCAGCTTGACAATTTTCACATCTTCCTGGTGGTGATCGTGTCCAGCAGCAAAGCCGCCGCCAAAGTCACCACCAAAGCCGCCGCCAAAGTCGCCGCCAAAGCCGCCGCCATGACCGCCATGACCGCCATGGCCGCCTTCCTCATGGATGACCTTTACAATGCTGACTGCGCCGCCGTGACTGTGACCATGATCGTGTCCATGATCATGACCACCACCATAGGAGTAGCCACCAGCGCCGCCGCCATGTCCGCCATGACCGCCAGCTTCGCTGATCACCTTGATGATCTTGACTTCCTCGGCACCATGTCCATGGCCATGTCCATGGCCATCAAAGCCACCGCCATGTCCGCCATGACCACCATGTCCGCCATGACCGCCATGTCCGCCTTCCTCGCTGATGACCTTAACAATGGTTGGTGCAGAGCCGCCGCCACCGCCACCGCCAGCTGACCAGCCGCCGCCGCCGCCGCCACCGCCACCGCCAGCTGACCAGCCGCCGCCGCCGCCGCCACCGCCTCCAGATGACCAACCACCACTGCTGCCGCCACCAATGAAGCCAGCCTGGCTAAGGCTTGTGCAGGCAATCAGACAAAGGCAAACGAAAACCTGGCATTGAAGAGATCTCTTAAGTATCCACTGCATCCGAATCCTCTTGAAATTAAAAACTCACCCTCATGTCGTTGTCGGTTGTGCTTGGGTGGATCTTTAGCTGTTTGTAGACGAAGTTGAACTGGGAACCTAAGCTCAGTTACTGATGTGGTCACTGGAAGAGGTCGCGGCTATTTATACCCAATCGTAGAAGCGATGCAACCATTGGAAAAAGAGAAATGTGCGAAAGTGCGACATCTGCCTGACATCGTCCAACCAGCATCATCATCTCACCTAAGACTCCAACAGAAACTAGTTCAAACTAAGGTCAACAGCCATTCGAAAGTGGCTCGGACTATGGTGAGCCGATGTTGTAATAGCGTGTAACGCTAATCTTAATCCCCCACAGCCGCGCTTTAATTGGCCTCCAATCAGTGGCCGAATTAATCATGTTCGCCCAAGGGACAGCAGCAGCAGCGGGTCAGACGATGATAAGCCACCTGGAGCTGGCTGTTGGCGCACTTGGACGCCCATAGATCAGTTCGATCAGAGTCAGTCAGGCAAATCCAAAGCCATTAACAGACATTGCTAACAAGTGGCTGCCAGAGATGGTTGATATGCCGATGCTGGCGGGGAATGTGTGAGTATATCAAGGCGTTTGCCAAAAACTGTGCAAATTGTAACCGGTTTATGCTTGTGCACACTTGCATACCCTTTCCAAATGGGGTCCTATGATTGAGAGAGAAACTAGTTGACACCAGCAAATTTTAGCCGGGATAGCTCGGGATCACTTCTGTGGAGACTTGTAGAGCTTTGTAAACGAAACCCAAACTTTTAAGCAAAGGCAGCCACCAGGGTGTGATTTGTATTGGGTATTTAAACACTTTACAACACTTCACAATACGCTCATACGGGCTGCATTCTTATATGGCGCTGAGGCCTGGACAGTAACACAATCAGATGCAGCCGCCCTTGGGGTGTTCGAGAGGAAAATTCTTTGCAAGATCTTCGGTACCACTTGTGTTGGCAATACCTATCGAATTCGATGGAACGATGAGCTGTATGGCTGAAGAAACTCCAGCTCGGAAAGCCAACGGAGGGGAGGAAGACCACGGATACGTTGGCAGGACTAATTGACTGAAGCTCTGATATCTGATATCCGATATCTCTATTTCTCTCTCTCTCTCTCTCTCTCACACTTATCTCCTTGCATCTTTCTCTATACTCCATCTGCATGCACTTCTGTTTTAATCCACTCCTATAACGTTGCCGTTCCTTCTGTCTTCTCTATCTCTGTCTCTCTCTCTCTATCTCTCTGTCTCTCTTTTGATTTAAAAGTTATACCAGTTATGTAGCCGAAGTCTTAAAGTTGATATTCAAATAAAGACAAGAACTCTTGCTCTCTTTGATCATGTTTAGGCAAGGTACATATAAGCAGCACGTGTAAAAGGTATCAAATCTTCGGTGCTAAGAAGCTTTTTAACTTTTGATTTTTATTATATTTTTATTTGATTTTTTTTTCTTTGGCTTTGGTATCAAATTGGCAAACCACATTAAATGGCTTAATTATGCAAAGTCCATCGTCAGAGCCCGAAGAAGCAAAAAAGGGTCAAAGTGAAAGAAGTAATAAAAACATAAATAAATTAAGAAATTAACAAACAGACACAGATACAAACACACATTTATGTGCACATCTGCTTAATTAAAATGCTTATAAAATGCCATATGAAAATGTGTTAGTTTTTATAATTTTGTATTTCGAATTTTGGAAACACTTTTGGCCACTTTCACACCACAACGAACGAGGTGTTTTTGAATATCAATCTGAATTTCTAAGAAATTGTAGAATTTGTATAAAAAGTTGTCTCGAAAACTGCCTGTGATATCTACTCTTAAAACTGGGGAAAAAAAGATTCAGTCAAAAGCTTAATTAGCTTCTTAAAGTTGAGTTTCTAGAATAGAATAGAGAGAAGCTTTTGAAAGTAACGTGATTTTTAAGGATTTTTTTCAAGAAGAATGTAGAACTCTGAAGTGGTCCGATCCTTATGATTTTTACATATGACCAGCTCAGGGCGAAAAGAAACCTACGGAGAAAACTGCAAGTCGATAGCTTCAAAACTGAGAGAGAAGTACGCATAAAAACAGACGAACAGGCTGACAGACAGACAGACAGACAGCCGAACATGGCCATATCAGTCGGAGATGCTTCTTTCTATGCTTTGCAAATATCGTGACAAAGCTTTAATATCCTCTGCAAGGGTATAAAAAGCCACCAACTGCCTGACCACGGGGCTTATATGTACGTGATTTTAATGTTCTGGGCGGTATATAAGAAGGGACCGCTATGTGAATCTACATATGGGCTGCCTTGCGTTCATTTGTTAAAGCTGTCGTTGATCTGAAAGAGATATTGCCAACTTACCAACAATAGATAGTAGATGATTTTAAACCAGAAAGGAAGGTTAACTTCGGCTTGCCGAATCTTATATACAATTCACATTGTAAATATACAACCGACTTAGACGATTTAGATGAAATCTGGTCGGCGAGCGTGGATACAAGTAATACAAGAGGAATTCGTTTTGATTTGGATAAAACACAGAAAAGTTATGCTCCTAAGTGTTCTTTTCCGGAACAATCGGTTATATGGTAGCTATATGATATAGTTCTCCAATCTTGATCGGAACAGGCCAGTGGACGTGGGGTCTCCTCAAATGGATGCAAGCCGAATTTGGGTAGATTTGAATGAAAAGCAGAAAAGTTATGCTCCTAAATGTTCATTCTGGAACAATGGGTTATATGGGAGCTATATGATATAGTTGTCCGATCTTGATCAGATCAGGCCAACGGACGTAGGGTCTCTTCAAAAGTTATGCTGCTAAATATTCATTCCGGAACAATCGGCTATATGGGAACTATATGATATAGTTGTCCGATCTGGATAAAACCAGAACTTGACCAGCGTACAGACAAACGAAGCATCTGCTAAAAATTTCAGCTTTGTAGCTTTTAAGATTTCTGAGGTCTTTGTGGTAAAGCAGACGGACAGACAGACGGACATGACTATATCGATTCCCCTTGTCATGCCGATCAAGAATATAAATTTTTTAAACAGTCGGAGACGCTGTGCGTTGCAATTTTCCTGACAAAGTTGATATACCATTTTGTAAATGGTATACAAGTATTTGCCCCTAAACTGTCTTTGCAGGCGTTACAAAAAACCGAAGTCTTCTCAGAGCATTTTCGTAATTCTCAGCGAATTTTGCACAATAAACTGAAGAAAAAAACCAAAATTTCGAAAATCGTTTTTGCAAACGCTATATTTTGTTTCAACATATAAAAAGAGACTGGGCATATTGCTTATATAAGCAAAACAAATGGAAAGGAAAACAAAACTCAGACAGAGGGCATTGGCTTTTGGGTCAGCTGTTGGCTTCACTTGAGCGTTGACTTGGCTTCTGGAGGGATTTGGTAGTAGTAGTTGGCAGCGTCTACTTGTACTTATTGGTGAATTCTGTATGGAAAACACGGAACTTTTCCATCATCAGCTTCAGGTCGGCCGTCGGCGGCAGAATGGTGCTCCTGAAGTGGTAGGTGCCGGGCTTCTGTCCAAAACTGCTGCCAGGCACAACGCAAATGCCGGTCGATTCCAGTAGCTCAATTGCATAGAAGGCATCCGGTTGCAGACCCTTGGCCTTGGCCGCCTCCACAGCCTTTGGCGGTATGGCGATCTGGGGGAACACATACATGGCGCCCTGCACGGGATTCACCGAGTAGCCCTCGAAGCGGCTGAGGGTCTTGTGCACCAGCTCGGCCCGCTCTTTGAGTGCGCTCAGCGTAGCCGTCTTCTCCTTGTTGAACAGCTCGTAGGATGGCTCGCCCGGCTGCGGTGGATTCACGAGCGCACTGAGCGCCACCTGGCCGGCGGTGGTGCTGCATAGGTCCGAACAAATGGACTTGGTCAGCATATCCTTGACCTGGGGGCATAAGTTGTGGACCTCCATGTAGCCGCCACGTATGCCGCACTCGCCCAAATAACCCTTGGAGGTGGACAGGAAGCTGACCAGCTCCTGGCTGCGATAGGGCTCGCCCATCTCGTGCATGACCCTTTTGAAGGAGTAGAACTTGGAGTTGTTGTCGTAGACATTGTCCTGGTACACTTCATCAGCCAGGATCAGCAGCTTGTTATCGTGCGCAAACTTGATGATATCCACAATGTTGTCGTGGGTCAACACCTGCCCGGTGGGATTGCCCGGATTGATGACAACCAAGGCACGTGGAATGCACTTTTTCTTTGACTCATCGAAGGCGCGCTGCAGTTCCTGGCGACTCAGGCTCCAGCCCGTCTCCTCCTCCAGGTAGTAATCGACCTTGACCAAACCAAGCTCAGCAATGGTGGCCGAATATAGGGGATACTGTGGAACGGGCACCATGACGCCGGAAGCCTTACCGCTCAACTCGCAGAGTATAAGCGCGTGAATGCTCTTGATGCCTGGCGTGGCGCCGGCAGTCAGATAGATGTTCTGCCAGTTGCTGGGCACACCGCCATCCCGACGCTGGATGTATTCGGCCACCTGGCGACGCACCACTTCGAGACCACACGAATCGGTGTAAGAGCCCACCGAGTAACCCTGGCAGTTGTTCAGTATGGCGCGGGCGCGCTGCTTCACATCCTCCGGATAGTCGGGTGAGTTCAGCAGGTGGGGCTGAAAGGTCAGTGACAGTAGCTGACGCAAAAAGGTCATTGGCGGCTGTCCCATGGCATGGCAATTGCCAATATCGGCCCAAATGACCTGGTGGAATGGCTTCTCCACGCCCTTTGCCAATTCCTTTTCAATTTCGCCAGCGCGCATGGAGATCGCTCCACGCACAGCATGCTCCATGGCCCTAACATTGGGATTGATGTTGTCCAATTGCAGACATTTTGTTGACATTTTGCGGCTGCTTGACGGAGGCTTTGAGGAGCACGAACGTTCTGAGTACGAAACTTGACTGATGCGCGGTCGTGGTCGTGGCTGCCGCTGTGGCTTTTAAAGCGCTGTTATTGCCATGTACAAACGATTTCCAGCGGCGTATGACAATACGGTTGGTAGAGTTCAAGTCTGTATGTGTGCACCTATGTGTGTACTTCCAATAAGAACATGAACGCCATAGTCGAAATTCCAACCATGAGATACTCGTACATATAATTCACTTTACATTTGACTCACTGAAAGGTATGCAACAGTTTTTCCTCTGGAGGTTTTTCATACCAAATGTGTCTTTTACGATTTCCGTCTACAATTACTATTCAATCATGATGAATTTTAAGCAATCGTTAGATAATCTGCTTATACATATACAAACTGAGTTTCAACTAAATGTGTCACAAATTGTAGGAACTATACGGTTTTTATCGACTTGTGGGAGCGAGAGAAGGCGTGGCAAAATTCTAAAACAAACTTCATCTGACGAAACATTGGGAGCGTCTACATACAAAATTTGGTAACTCTAGCTCTTATAGTCTCCGAGATCTGAGGACGGACATGGCTAGATCGACTCGGCTGTTGATGCTGATCAAGAATATATATACTTAACATACATTTGCACGAAAACAATATACTCGCTTACTCTACTAGAGTACAAGTATAACCACTATATAGCCCTTTCTGCGCCTCCTCTCGCTAATAACAGACTGAGGCGAAGTTTACCGCCGAAAGTCGCTGACTGTGCAAAATTTATTTTGTTGTTATTGTTGATAATGTGAAACTGTTGACAAAATATTTTTATGATATATTTTAAGTGTACCTACGTATGTTTGTTATATAATAGCAGCATCATTTATAATATTATTGTTTAAATCATAGTTACTGGGACTAAGACAATGTGTACACACGAACTTATCTAAATTAGGGTCTATATAATAGAAAGATCACCATCAGCCGATCGCCAGCGACATCGTTACGCTTTGCAGTTCACTACACCCGGCTTCTCGGTGCCTTCAAGTGTTTTGCTATACCATTCACAAAATGGTATATTCATTTTGTCCGGAAGTTTGCCAAGTATATATATTCTTGATCAGCATGAGAAGGTGAATCGATATAACTATGACCGTATGCCCGTCTGTCTGTTTCTACACATAGATCTCAGAAGTCTTAAAAACTACAGAGCTGAAATTTTGACCAGATGCTTCCTTTGTCTGCACGAGGGTTAACTTCGAGCTTCATCAAGATTGGACACATATATCATATAGCTCCCATAATGGATTGTTCCGGGATGAACACTAAGTAGCATAACTTTTCTGCTCAGCTCAGCTTTTCTCCTCAGCTGACAGCGCGTGCAACAGATCTTTTGCTACCGGCATGTTTTTTCTCTCACGGCTAACAGGGAAAAGGAAATAGAATCAGTCTCTAATACTTCCATGGTCTTGGGAACACTCCTTCCTGTTACCATGAGGAGCGTCTCATAAAAGCTTCTGGGTTGCTCGTCATGGCAATTTTAAGGACGGTATTGGGAACACCCTCAAGACCAGGCTCCCTTCTGTCACCTACTCTGCTGCTTGCTTTTTACACTTCCTTCAAAATAACTGGCATTATAACCTCTGTATGGAGACCGTAGCTTATTGCCTCTATTTGTGAGTGCCGGGGAAACAGGGTCTCGACAATCTTGCTTAATACGATGGGGCATGTAATTCTTAGAGTGGTGTGACTCCTTAGCTTTTTTGTGACTGACGCGACGCTGTTTCCCATGAGTTTATGACCGCGTTTCCACCAATCTATTAGAATCCCCTGCTTAAATGTTAATTAAGAGCGAATGTTACAATTCCGTGGGCACCTTTCCGTTTCGTCACACTCATTGAGAGATCAATGGTGCTGTCTCATATGTTCGATGTCAAACAGTTTAAGAGAGGCAGAGTGCCCACGGAATATCGAAAAGCAGCTACTTGAATTTGAAGGCAATCCAAAGAAATGCACTGAAAATGAAATCAAGATCCGACATACATGAATGAATGTGAGAGTAATGTAAGTAATGATTCTTTCCAAACACTTAATGTAAGAAGAGCCAGAACAACATCTGTCGGGTGTTAAGGACAACAGTTAGTTTTGTAGAAAAATATATCTTAATGTGTATTTGTAGATCGATAATATTAGAAACAGAGCTAAAGCTGTTAGTACTTAAGTTGATCTTCTGCCTTCTGATATTCCCATGTTGATGTGAAATCTATTTATATCTAATAATTCATCTAGCAGATGTACATGAAATTTCTGAACTTCCAAAGATACATTTAAGAAGGCCCTCTATGTGGCTTCTTTGGGCGTATTCAAATCATGATAGCTGTGCGCTGCTGCCTCATTTGCGGTTTGATATTGTACATATTTGAGCACCGTGTTTTGGATTTCCGTTCGCAAATTCAGCTTGTCCAGTGCTGGCAAATTCTCTACAAATGGCAAAAGACTCTTGAAAAAATGCAAATCATCCGTGTCCTCCTCCTTGGGTATATCGACTAATGTGAATTTTGGTTTCTTAACCTCAATGTGTTCATGTTCAGGCTCGAGTTCGAGTTCGAGTTCAGGTTCGTGTGCCACATCGGGTATTTCAATTTTTCGCTTCACTGATTCCGGTTCCGAATACGCTTCGCTGGGGTAGCTCATGGTGGATTCACTATCACTGAACATTTGCTGCTGGGCATTAACCAGATGCTCGACCTCCGCTGGCGATAGCATTTGATTCTTCATAAAGTCCAGATTTTTGAAATATTGAAATTTGGGTTTCACGCTGGGATTATCTAGGGCCTTCTTCAACGCCTTGCGATATTCATCCTTCAGATATTTCCATTTCTTTTTGCAGTCATCCTCTGAAAAACAGAAGCACCATTACATCCTCTAACAAAAATACAGCACTAAATGTACCCAATACTTAGAGAATCTGCACCATAGTGCAACGGAGCGATAAGCGCCAGCAGATACAATAATATATATGTACATATATATATGTATGTATGTGTAAGGGAAAAAGTGGCAGCAACAGACAGAGGAAAGCCTTGACTTACTTGTTGAACCCATCTTCAAGGCAACTTGCCGCCAATTATTGTCGGAAATAGTTCGAACACCAAAATTATTATCATTTCGATCCCAAATAGGCGGATGTGCTGATATATAGCGTATTAGGGCCCTTGTGTCCATACGCATGTTGAGATTTTCCAATTTCAAACAAAATATCAGCTCAGTTCAGCTGGTCTGCACAGAAATACGCTCGAATATGTACTGAAAAAAAGTGCATTCTAAACTAGAGAGAGAGAGCAGCGGCTGGCTGAGCAGCGTACACAAACAGCTGAACAGAAAACAGGCTGAGAGCAGATAGAGCTGAGCGGAGACAGAGCTGACACTGCTGACTCTTGGGGTTGGAAACGCGCACCTGCATTACCCTATGTATGAGACAAGAAGATGAAACATAAAAACATCTGAACTTATTTAAATGGAAATCGCCACACAGATAACCTCATTTAATACAAAATGAACCTTTGAAGCTTTCCTGCCCTGAAATAAAGCTGATTCTTGGGCTATTTATGGGGAATATCAATAGGGAAATCTCCTGAGATTTGGAGAAAGAAAGGCACCTTTGCGTACCTTTGTCAACTGAAGAAAAAGTTCAATAGCTTCTAGAATCATTTCTTTTATGTGGCTTTTTTAGGACATCAGGCAAAAAACTACTTTTGAAACCGTCAACATATTTATCTTGTAACCTCACACAAATGAAGCTATATAATTGAAGTGTTATTAAATATATGTCACAGAAAAGGTCTGATTAGAATATTCAGGTTAATATTACAGTCACCTAATACATATCATAATGTCTAAAACAAATATACTTAGCCCACACCCTATAGAAACCATAAGCAAAAGCTTTCCGCCATTCAGCACTCACTCAGCAGCTAAGTCAGCCGCTTTTATGTGCCACAAACACATCAGTTCAGCCCGTTGTCAGCTCTCTGCGTACGCGAAGCTTACAGAGAATAATTTTTCAGCTTTAGTGTTGGGCACATTGGTTCAGTTCATTCTTCTAACCAGCCATTGTAAGACTCTGTGATATTATAGAATAGATGTCCAAGAACTATTCAGAAGAAAATCGTGGTTCGGAAACCATTTTTCTTTGTCGAAACTGAATCAAAATCAATATCTTAGAAGCTCAAACGATTTCATACTATTTATAGTCGTACTCCAGTAGAGTAAACGATCCCATAAAGTATATATATTCTTGATCAACGGCCTAGTTTATCTAGCCCTGTCCGTCCGTATGAACACGTAGATCACGGAGTCTATAAAACCTAGAGAGAAATTTGGTATGTAGACTCTCCTTGTGGGGCGTCAAGTCAAGTTTGTTTTAAAATTTTACCAGGCCCCCTTCGGCCCCCGCAAATCGCAAAAAAATATACCAAAATTTTAGTGCGTTATAAATGTGACTATTTGCTATGAAGTAACCAAATCTTGTTAAAATCGGTTAAGAAACAACGGACAAAATGAAAGAAAAATCCTGATCAAAGTGCGGTGAATCAAGTCAAATGGGATCCAACGGTATCGGACCTCTATTATCAATCATGAGACCGTTTGAAGTTTGCAATGGATCAGAAGCGACCTGAATCGGCCAGAATAGAAAGATGTTGTGCTACATAAGGACAATGCTGGAGCACACACATCAACAAAGATCAACTTAGTGAGCTTGGCTTAGGGTCTTTTAGTTTTCATATACCGCAATTATGATCTTGAACTATCCTTAAATATGCTAGAATTTGCATTATTCGTAAAAAACTATCCATCTAGACTATCCTTATAAAGAACTATGCATTTAAGAGATTGATGCTTTTTTGGTGCCAGAAATCAGTGCACATATGTATATATATATTTATGTGGATACAAAATGAGGTCAATCTGAGCAAATAAGTGGCACACACAGCCGATGACCGGCTAAAGATACCGATGCAGAGATACAGATGTTTTTCGTGAGACTACAATTTTGTTGTAAAGCTTGCGAAAGCTGCAGCTTTTAGGTTTATGTTTTCGTTAAGGTCGTGGCACAAGACGAGCGATTGAGCTTTTTGGGACAGCTTTAGGTGCTGGTAATGCCATAGCATTTATATATAGTTGTCCGATCTGGATGAATCAAACAGAAAACAGAATTTAGTCGGAAGGGTTTAATTTATTCCAAATGATAATTTTTAAACAGGTTCTTCAAGTTGGACAGCATCAGTTGTCAAACAGCCTTTTCTTACGTCCAGTTAGGGTACCATATTCATTCGTGAGGCTACGTTTATCGATTGGGTGATGGCAGTGATGCTTCAGTCTACTCCTGGGCAAGCAACTCTGCAGCTGGCAGAAGTGCAAGTGTTAACTTCTTGGTTTTTCGGTTATTGTCACTCTTTGTGGTAATCTGCAACGAGGCCGCAAGTGGGGCTCGCGTCCACATTTTAGTCGGTTTTAGTTCAATGTCTACGTGAAATTGGTTCCAGCTCTTGCTATTTACAGTTTATGTATACAATTGTCTTCCCAATTTTCCAGGCTTTTTCTTTCCTTGCTTGTGTTTATATACTTATTTTACATGGATATGTGGGTCGAGTATGCTTTATCGGGACATTGACGTACAATGCGCTGCACCTTCAAGTGGACCAACAATACCAAGCCTCGGGGCTTGAACAGACTCAATCCTGTAATGTGGACACCAAACACACGATGCTTACTCTAAAAAAAGGCCGGACCAGAGAATTCCTTCGACCATCGCTTGATAAAACTCAGAACACCCACAGTCTTATTGACGGTAATTGAAATGTGTACGTCAAGCGGCATATCGTTAAGAAGGTACGATGTCTGAAGCGGTATGCTACGGCAAAACGACATAATTTTGCATTTAGTACCATTGAGATTTAGTAAGTTGTCCTAACACCACAATTGGAAAGAATCAAGGTCATCTTGCAGCCTAAAGTGGGAGGAAGAGTTGTTGACGGGCAAGCAAAGTTTAACGTCGTCGGCGTACATAAGTACACGAGCGTGGGGTAGAACCTGAGGCAGATAGTTGATAAATAGGGTGAAGAAAAGCGGACCGAGGTGGCTACCCTGCGGTACTCCTGAGGTAACCCTAAGGGGCTTAGAGTAAGAGTCACTAAGGAGAACTTTCTGAGTTCTGAGATTAAGGTAGTCGGAACTGCTTGAACTATTACTATGAAGCGTCCATAGAGCATACACGTTCTGAAGCTCCAGCTTTAGCTGGTTTCGATCCAGGCTAAGTTTTTGTGACAAATTTTTGATTCTGGTGCGAAGTCGATTTGCAAACCATCCATTGCGCATACGCCGCTTGGTCCGTTTCTGTTTATCGAGGGGGCTTGTGGAGGGGAGATGGGAGTCGATAAAAGCCGACACTTTTCCCTGTCCTCGTTAAGCTGCGAAAATTGGACCAGTGTTGTTATTATACATGTGTGTGTGTGTGTGTGTGTGTGAGTTTGGTTTCTCTTGCATTTTCACTTTTTCGCAATTTTCTCAGTTGGCCGCGAGTATTCGCACAGCATGGATATGGATATGGAAATGGACGAGTCCTGTTCTTATGCAGAATCAGCTTAGTGTGCTTTCCGTTGTTATTATTGTTATTGTTATTGCTGTTGTTGTTGTTATTGTTGTTGTGTTGATGTTATTGTTGTTGCCATTCGTAGTGCAAAGTGTGTTGAATAAATAAATAAATAATAAAAAACAAGAAATAAAATAAAATAAAATAAATATCATAACACGCGCGTGTGCATATGTTAGTTATTTTGGAATTTTGTTTGTTTTTGTTTTATTTACAAAAGTTGTCAAAAAGTTTCAAGTACAAAGACAAACAAGGGTAATTCACATATATATATATATATATATATATATATAGATAGATATAGAAACTTTTTTGATTCGCTTAAAACTTTCCATTTTCAATTTGAAACTCTCCCTTTTGAAATCAAGAAGCAGCATTAACGTGACCAGAAATCATTTGTTGGCTTGTTGGCTGCCAACAGCCATTTTTGGTTGTCTTCCCATCCCATCCCATCCCTCTTCCCACTCCCTTAATCTCAACATCAAAATCAAACCAAAAAGCAACTGAAAAAGAGGTCACTAGCCCCGCACCAAGTTCCAGATTTCCACTTACTTAGGCTCTACTGCTCTATGGCACTTGTAACAGTCACAGTCTATATAGATTGGTATGAGTGTGCGTGTGCGTGTGTGTGTGTGTGTGTGTGTGTGTATATATCCTTTATATATGCTGCAAAAGCAAGGAAAACACACAATATGCATAGACACAGTGGAATGACCTGGCAGTAGGTTAATGAAAAGTGGCTGCTGCAAGAAGAGTTTCACACCACACGGGGCATACTTTTAGGTGGACAACGAAGCTGACACATATGCTGTGTGGGTGTACATGTGTGCATGTGTGATGTATGTGTGTGTATTTTAGGCTCATTAAACGCTTATTTAATTATAATGCATTTATGTCCCTCAGCAGCTGTTTAATTAAAAGATTAAGGGACTTCATTCTGCACCAGCAAGTCCCCTAAATGAAAGTGCTTCACACATACATATACAAGAAACCACACACATATATATATAAGTGGCATATCATTCAGCATATATGTAATATATAATCTACTCTTAGTTTAACCTAAACATTAGTTGGCTTGGTGAAAGGGAGAATCTATACCTTAGCTTGATTCCGGCATCCCGCCTGATTTGGCTATAAAATTTTAAGCTGCTCACGTGACGCCAGACCTCGCTCTCTTCTTCAATTTTTATACCCCCGCACTACTGATGGTTGACATAAATGTCTACAGTCTCAGCCACCCACCTCACGCACTTTCCAACTGCTAACCTCGTATATCATTCGTTCGTTATGTCTTCAGAGAGATGAGAGGTAAACCAGGATATTAAGCGGAAAACAGTAACAGTGGATACAAGAGATACAAGGCGAACTTGGTTTGATTTGAATAAAAAACAGAAAAGTTATGCTCCTTCCGGAACAATCGGTTATATGTGAGCTATATGATATAGTTGACCAATCGGAATAAAACTCGAACTTAACCAGCGTGCAGACAAGGGAAGCATCTGGTAAAAATTTCAGCTCTTTGAGATCTTTGTGTTTAAACTGATGGACGGACAGCTGGACATGGTTATATCAATTCCCCTTGTCATGCTGATCAAGAATATGTATACTTTATATAGGCGGAAACGCTGCCTTCTATGCGTTGCAAACTTCCTGACAAAGTCCATGATGCATTTTGCTCCTTTCATTGCAAAGTCAAAAACCTTTAGACCTGTGGATAGATGTGGCATAGATCAAAGAGACACAAAGCAATCTCTAAACATGATGAGTTAAGCTATATGAATGGATGGTTTAAATTGAAGTCTTACCAAAGGTTTAAGGTTCCAAGCTGAGTAAGTGGCGTTCGTCTTCATCGCCAAACCAATATCTTCAAAGGATATGCGCAGACTTCAATCCGTCAATGATCCACTTTGAGCCCACTTTGTCCCATATTCTAGTTAGGCATCGTTAGCCTTTACCTTAAAGGGCCACCAATCTCTGTCGAGTGAGTCAGTACAATTGTCATAGTCACCCAGTTGATACATTTGACGTCAACAATGTCAGCGTAACATAGTCCCGCTCTTATAGAGGAGCGGGAGCGGCTGCTGTGACTATTTGCCTTTGATGTAGCAAATGCTGCCTCTTCGGTTACAAATTCAATCAAAAAACTGTCACGCTGACTAAAAGATGAGATGGCACTGGCACACCTGTCCAACTGTCCAACCATTCAGCGTGGCTCAGCACCATGTCATTATGATAACGATAGGCCAGACGATGTGACGACGTCTTTGGGTGTAAAACGATGCTAGATGAAAGTGCTGGCTGGCTGGTTGCCTCATTTTCCACCCTTTTGTGGGCAGCCGCTTTTCCATTTTCCAATGAAAACATTTGGGTTTTATTTTCGTTTTTGACGAAAGCGAAAGTCAACAGGAAAATGTATGCCAAGTGGAAGCAGAGGAGAGGTGTGTATGTGTGTGTGTATGGGAGTGTAAGTTTTAGGCTTTTGATATGTTAATTAACCACTCAAGCAGATGACGAGGATGAGGATGGGTATCTCCAATTGATCCAGTTCTTGTGAGAAACAAAACTAAGTATGGAAGGAGCAGAAAGTCTTAGCTTCTCAGCATTTATAGTAAGAATCATTTGAGAATTATAAGGGCAAAGTTGTATAAGTTTCACAGGAAACCATAAAGTTATCATCATTTGGATCCACTTGAAGTTAAAATTTTCTGAAACTGCTTCTTAGTTGCCATAAAATTTCATCTACCTAGCTCTAATAGTTTGGCCTTAAACAAAGTTTTATATATATAATCTCTTCGGCATCTTGGACAGGCATTTGGAGAATGTTCACATCCTGCTGCTGACATAGACAGAGGCAGACAGAGAGAGAGAGAGAGAGTAATAAAAAGAAAAGGATAAATCACATTCAGTGCATCCCAGCCGCAGGACATGGATAGCACTCCACTGACTATGACCTTTACCAGCCTGGCGCTGCTTGTGCTGCTGTTGATCATGTGCATCCTCTTTGCCTGCCACTGCCTGGGCCTCGGCCCCCGGACAGCCAGCTGGATGAGGATGCGCTCACGATCCAGCAAAGAGGAGAAAATTGGATTGTCCAATCACAGCCACAAGCACAAGCTGTTCCATGCGAATGGCTACATGGCCAGCGTGAGTAGCAGCAGGATCCCATTTCAGCAACTCTCTGATCCATTCACATTCTCTTCTCGGCAGATCCAATCCGGTTCGGAGTTTCTATTGAGCACCAGCGGCAGCTTTAAGCGCTTCGATACCATCGACAAGGACGATCACAATCGCTCCCAGCAGGCGGCTCAGCAACAGCTGCTGTTGAATAATGGCGGTGCCATATGCGCCTCCGGTTCCAGCAGGGAGACAACAACAACGCCGCTGTGGAATCTGCCCCAGGCAGATGTTAGCATTCCCCCGCAGCCGCTACGCCCGGCGCCGGCACCAAATAGCGCTGGGCCGACCAGCAAGACGGTCACCTTCTCCTTCAGCCAGGTGAATGAGCTGATGTCGCCACCCTCACCAACGGCTGATGGTCAGGAGCAGCAGGAGCCAGAGCAGGAACGACGCCCATGCTTGAGGTCACCGCTCAGAGGTGGTGGTGGAACAAGTGTGTTGCCTCAGCCGCTGGAGGCGCCACCGCCACCTCGGCTGACCACATCCGCCTCGGTGACGCTTTCGGCCACTGCCATACCGCGCCCCATTGCCAAGCGTCAGGTCTCCCTGCAGCAGGGTATCAATCGGCCAGTGGAGCCATCTCTCGAGCCAGTGCAGCAGCCAGAGCGTCGTCCGCCAGCCCTCACCCGTCGCAACTCAAGCACAAATCCCTTTCTGTGCGAGTCGACAGAGCAGCTGCCGCCGCCTGCACCTTCGGCATCGCCGCCGCCTCAGCACAATGGTAATCCCTTCGTGGATGCCCAGAGCCTATCCAGTCGACTGCAGGCCACCGCCGGCCTGCTCAAGCTGCACAACACCAACAACCCGTTCACCGGCCTGGGCCTGCCCAAGCGCGTCAAGGGACCCCACATGCTGCAGAAGACCATCTCCGAGGACTACCTGTTCCGCAAGCTGGGAATGGGCAATGGCCATGCGGGGCATTCAAATGGGAATCCGAGCGGCAATGGACACGTCCCGAATGGGAACGGCACTTGGTCGTTCGGGCGATCTCTAATGCGGCAGGAGTCTACACTCAGTCTGGGTCTGGGACTGGGCAGACGCAACAGCTCGCAGGTCTCGCTGGACTCGGCGGCCGGCTCAGGCTCTGGCGGTTCACTGGATGGTATCCATCTGGAGCATGCGATTTCCTGTGATTCGGTCAATTCGGACTCGACGCTCTTCCTCGATCAGCTGGATCAGTTGGATCAGCCCTATACCCAGATCACCGGCTACCTCTGCGTCGGCCTGCACTACGACAAGTAGGTTCAATTGCAAATCCCATCTCCAAATAGCCACTAACACCTCCGCTTCTGTGCAGGAACGGCATCACAAACGAGGGCATGGAACTCACAGTTAGCGTACTGGAGGCCAAGGGACTCATCTGTCCCTTCAGCCGGGATGTGGAGACGCTGGACACATTTGTGCGCATCTATCTGGTGCCCGATCATGCTGGTGCCATGCAGACAAAGGTGGGGCTTGAAACTGGATCTCAATCCCATTTCCATTTCAATTCAACTTCTCTCTGTTTTGCCCTGCTCAGGTGGTTAAGGCAACGCTGACACCCAACTACAATGAGAGCTTCAATTTCTGGCTGCAAAAGAAACAGATGCGTCACTCGCTGTGGTTCCATCTGTATCACAATGGCCCCGCCCACACTCTGATTGGTGAGGCGGAGATGGAGATTACTGAAGTGCCGCGGCCGATCACCACCTGGATACCATTGTCCGATTCGCGAAAATGCAATGCCCGCTGGGGCGAGCTAATGTTCTCGCTCAGCTATCTGCCCACTGCCGAGCGTCTGACCATTGTGGTGGTCAAGGCGCGCAACCTCAAGCTGCAGCAGCCAGAACCAGAGTCTGCATCGGACAGCACAATGCAGCACGTGTTTGTTAAGGTAGGAATAGAGAAACTACCTCTTACCAATGGTCCCCATCCCTACTAATCTATAAACATCACCCAGGTCTACCTGATGAACAACGACAAAAAGGTGCTGAAGAAGCGCACCTCACTTAAGCGCAAGGATCGCTGCCCCATATTCAACGAGTCGATGATTTTTAGCGTTCCACCGCAGAGTCTGACGACGGTGCAATTGCGCCTGACCGTTTTCGGTGTGACGGAGACGGGCATAGTGCCATTGGGCCATGTCATTGCCGGCAGCTGTGCGGTGGGCAAGGGCCTGCGGCACTGGCATCAGATGCTCTCCTCGCTGCGCAAGCCAGTGGCCATGTGGCATGTCCTGAGGCGTGCCATCAATCAGCCAATTTTCACGGGCGGCGCCGAGGCCGTGGTGGCGGCCATGCAAAGCACGCTGCAACGGGCCAATGGCAAGCGCAACAGCATTGTCTAGATCGCGTCCTTTGATCTCTGCGATTTAGAAACGAAACGAATTTTCTCGCCTGATTAAAGATTTGGTTTTCCCTTTGGTAAAGTTGTGGTTATCCTTTGAAAGGGATCTCAGAGTCATGAAGGATGACATCGAACTCTGAGTGTCATAGTTTCCCTGAAATAGATCATTCTCAAGAGTATAGCTTTCAGTTCTTATATATGCCATCCCCTACATACCTTAACATATATCTATCTATATACATACATATATATATATATATATATTTATATTTCTGACTAGCTCAAGCTCTTTTTTTCGCCCAGTCTGCTAAGAAACACACACACTTACTTAAGGAAGAAAAGCCCTCTAAATTGCATTTATTAAATTTAGCAATGAAAGTTTCTCACTTTTCTACGTCATGACATAGTTTCCTACTTGCTTATAGATGGCCCAAAGGACTATGGTCTATGGTTCAAATTGTAACTTGAAAGCCCGCACCAAAGGACAAATGAGTCTATTAACTAGTTTTACAGTTTATATATATAGAGAGCCTTGAACAGAAGGGAGTAAGTACTTTTACTTCATTTTGCTCAACTCTATCTTTATATATATATAGTTAGGTCAATGAGTATTAAATATCAATAAAGGCAGATTGTGACTATTCGTCTAGCTGACAACGCACAGCCTAAACTTTTATCTGCACGTGGAGAATTCTTAGCCAGAGTTTACTTATGAGTTCAACGAACGCCTACATTTTGCCTACACTTTTCATCATTGCCTACAACTTCAACTTCAAATAAGAAGCGACAGACGAAGCAGAGGAAACCAGTTGACGATTATGTATAGACAAAGAACTCAACTAGGTTGGACGCGTAGGATAGGACCATTTCTTCTTCTACTCGTGCTGAATGCACATAAGTTCCCAGGCTGCAGTTCCATATAAACTGTTGTTGTTATGAAAACCTTTCTTTCTTTCAATCATTCAAAGATAAAGGCTTCGTTTCTTTTCTTTTTTGTTTTCTGTTGAGCGCTCTCAGTTGAGCTCTTAGTGTGACGCTCTTTTAATGAGCAACGTATAGAGAGAGAGATGCGATTACCGCACGAATGCCATTCACAAAATGGTAAAAGCATAAAAGGAAGCGTTTCCGACCATATGAAGAATACATATTCTTGATCAGTATGAAAAGGGGAATCGATATAACCGTCCGTCTGTTTCAACACAAAGATCTCAGAAGTCTTAAAGCTACAAAGTTGAACATTTTACTAGAAGCTTCCTTTGTCTGCACGCTGGTTAAGTTCGAGTTTTATTCAGATAGGACAACTATATCATATAGCTACCTTATAACCGATTGATCCGGAATGAACACTTGGAAGCATAACTTTTCTGTTTTTCATTGAAATCAATCCAAAATCGGTTTGCATCAGTTTGAGGAGGTCCCACGTCCACTGGCCTGTTCTGATCAAGATCAGCCAACTATATTATAATGCTAAAAGCATAGCAAAAGAGAACAAAAGAACTGGGTTTCTAAAGAACCGATGTGAACGGTGCATCTCCGACTCTTTGCTGAAAGTGTCAGTAAAAAACTCAACGAATAAAAGTCAACTGCTATTTGCGAGCTATGATTTAAACTCAATAAGAAAGTGTAAAATAAATACAAGTTCGTTTACTTAAATGCTCATCTTCAAGCATCAGATGTCAAGCAAATTCTCCTCCATTGGCCTGAAATACTCATTGATATTAGATATAGAAAGCTACGCACTAATTGTTTAAGAAAAATTAACCAAATCGAATGTTCTAGAAAACAGAAAACAACGAAGATATTTATAAACAAAACCCCAATTGTTATGCATTTCACTAAAAACTATGACAAATGTTGCTTAAAAATAAAAAAAAATCACATATTATATATACATTTTAAGCCTAAATGAATATATAAATGTCTAGATAGAATACATTTTTGATTTGGTTATTGGAAAACTTCATTGTTGAATTGAAATGTTTTGAGTGTAGAAAACCTTTTTTAAGCAAATGTGATATGTAATTCAAATATTCATTTGATCGCAAAATAATTAAAGTGTTTATGATAACATCATAATAATAATAATACATATATATAGAGCCTTGACATATTATTTAATTGACCATTTTGTAATTTTTTTGTATTTTGAAGTTTCCTTAACAATATTTTTGTAGAGACATAGAAAGAGAGAGATTAGATTTAGTTCACAGAAAACTTCCAAGCAAATTTTTGTACCACATTCGATTTCGAAGACATCTTTAACGTAAGCGACAATAAATTTGCAAGCATTTATTGAACATTTTTACATAATTTTATCAATAAAACATTATAAAGTTATATTGCACTTTAGAGCAATAATCAAATAGACAAGATAACATTATATTTAACAAATTCCACAATTATTTTCAACCTCTCGCTCTACCAACACAACACTACTAAGAAGCTATTCAGTCTAGAAATGCAACTAAAACTTATCAACCGCAGCACAATTTATATACCTATCCTATATACAGAATCATATGATTGACCAAAAGCAAATCCAAGAACCTGGCACAAAAACACAATCTTACGCACACGCACTTTTGTAGCTGAATCTTGGCTTATTCCAATTATTAAAAGTATATATATATATATACATATATATATACACATATACACATATTATACATACATAAATATGCATAATTGTTTAAATTTAAACAAAAACATTTAATTATTGACAAAAGAAAGTTATCTGATGAGGCTGCAACCAGAGTGCACCACGCGGCGGTTGACGAAACTGAAGAAGACGCTGCCAAGGCTGTTGCTAAAAAGCTCTTCAGAACAAAATATATATGGGGACTCTCTGGAAGCTTCAAATGCTTCCCTCATCTGATATCGTATACATATATTGCATCATCAGCTTGATTCAGTTTCAGCTTCGCCTTCATCTGGCTCACCGCGTGCACTCTGTTTGCAGCTGCTTTAACCTTGCCAAAGCGTTTCACACTTTTGTGTGGAGAACACGAAATTAATTATAATTTTATAAGTACATCAATTAGGTCTATATGAGATATAATAAAACCCTTTATAGCTTGGCATTTAAATGTATTAAGTTAATAAGTTATAAAGCTAAGAAATACTTGTTTAAGAAAAACACGTTTTTTGTATCAAGGTAGGGCTGTCACATTGCCCAAACTATAAGATCTATAATATAATTTTTCCTAAATTGACTCACAGCTCTCAATTCTAATCTCCATTAAGAAACTAAAAAAAGTTGCTAAAAAAATGTATCAAATTAGATAAAAAAGGAAACAGATTTGAATTAATGCAAACACTGTTTCCTAAACTATTGCACAGACTATGTATGCGCTAGAGTTCTCAATTTCTACGATAGTAGATGATAGATAGTAGATCGCTACGTCTCCTCCTGTTGATCTATATTTGCTCTTTCGCTAGCAATCATCAATGTGTTTCTGTTGCTGTTTTGCTTTACAAGCTGAACCAGAAGTTTCTGTGGTATTCCAGAAGGTGTTTTATTGGAGTGCCTGTGGAATATCAATAAAATGTATCGATATAGACCAATATCATTATATATACGTCTATACGATCTACATATATCGATAACTTAAGATATCGATGTACATATAATCGATGTACATATAACGATATGTACATAATAACTTAATGTAATCGAGATTACGTATATCGATAACACAATATATAATATTTAGTGTCCCTCCTTCCCTCCTTCATACTCAATTACAGATCTCTTTTCTATTTGGTGTGTCTGTACTGATGGCGTGTTTAAGTATTATATCGATTTATTAGTCCATTAAATATTCGATTTCAAGATGTTAAGTTTTAAAGTTCTCAAGGTAGCAGATTCATTGATCGCTAGCACAATCTTCTCAACCATTTCTCTTCAGTCTTCGACTACACGCCTTAAAGTCTGTGGAATAAAGTGGGTTGAGCAAAGAAATCTCTGAACGATGGATCTCAGTCTCTCAGCTTTGCCCAGTTTCACTCTATCGATTAAAGGAAGAATTTATAATAATCAAAATCAATATTAGTCAATAGCAATAGCACAAATATTACACATCAAACTCTTCATTTTCTTTGTTAAATAATGTTAATAAATTTTAAATATAATGTTGAATTTGTATTTACATATAGATATATACATATATACTCGTACTAACATACAAACAAACCTACATATGACAAGGCTATATACGAGCATATGGATTAGACTTAATTATTCATAATAATGCAAAACGCTAACAATTGTTATACAAATAAATTGAAGAATGTTTGAAAGAAATTATAGATTTTTTTATGAAGCCGAATCTTAAACACGCTTTGGAAATTATATGATATAGACACCTGGGTCAGTGTTTGACCCAACATTTAGATATGCAAACTTATGGTGAAAATTCGAACTATAGAACTATCATTAGCGTACAACGTCTGATGGAAGCCTCATGTGGCTAGCCCGAAAAGTAGTTAATGACAAAAATCATGCCAAAGCTATAATACCTGCCTCAAGGGTATACGATTTGGGATGTAAAGTCACAAAAAAAGCAATTAACATTTCAAACACAGATGTTAAATATCAGCCACAGATACAAAACAAACAAGTGAGAACGCTATAGTCGATATACCGACTATAAGATACTCGTACTCAGCATTTATTTAATATTCAACACACTCAAAAGTGTGAAAAATTTTATGACCATTGCTTGACCAGGTAGAAGAACAAATAATCCTTTTTGCCAAAGCCGCAGCAAATGTCACGCGACCGCGACCAGCTATGTCAATGCACGAATTTGTGCCACTAAAACTTTCGGATTTTGTCCGTTGACTGAGTTAATAAGCAAAATCTAAACAAGGAAAGGGACCAATTCCAATTCCAGTGTTACGCTCATATCCCAACAATGCCAAAAAGGGACTAGCAGCGGCTGCTTATATCACCATTCCACCTTACAATTTACATAAGCACGTTCAGGTCACGCAATGAAGCAGCAGAAAGCACATGTGCTAGTAAGAGGGACTCTAGGCTTTACAGTCTCCTTGATCTAGATGTTCATACGGACGGACAGACGGACAGTGCTAGATCAACTCTGCTGTTGATTGTGATCAAGAATACATATACTTTATGGGGTTGGACACGCTTCCTTTTGCCTGTTACATACATTTGCACGAATATAATATGCTCGTTTGCTCTACTAGAGTACGAGTATGATGAGAGAGCTATAGGGTCGACAACAGAATACTCTGGATCATCAACATATACAGTATAACACTGAAAATTAGTAAGGAACAATTAAAGTTGGTATTTAGGCATATTTGAGCTGGAAAGGAACTTTGGAGAACTTAAGAAACTTTTCAATATTTCTTGAAACAATTTTTTTAACTTATGACCGGATGTGGCTTAAATCTGCGAGAATAAAACAGAACAGATGGACAACCCGTTAGAGCACTCACTTAGCATACCCATTTTGGGTTCTGGAGAGGGAACAGGGTATGCATACATATGGTATTGCTGTGTATATGCGTATCTTGTTCGGTTTCCGTTTCAATTGGAACTGCGTAAGGGATTGCCTGATGTGCAGCAGCTGGGCTGCCATTGGATCATCTATTTTTAAACTCAGCGATTAGCAGCCAATGGCAGTGAAGGGACGCACAGACCATTTGACAGCGCCGCATCGCCAACGCCAGACTGTCTGGCCAGATCACGGTCGCGGTCGGGATCGCCCCTGGGGCGATCCGCCAGCTCAAGCAGTTGATGATGATCCTTTCAGTTGAGTGCTGTCGTTGTCACTGATAAGACGTATACGGATTTGTTCAAAGAGTGAAAGAGTGCTATAACCTAGATAAACATGCACATTCGTCCACAGAGCAGGGATGCGTCCAGCTATCTGAAGGAACGCCGCCTGCTGCGTACACCGAAGTGTGCACGTTGCCGCAACCATGGTGTGATCTCGTGCGTCAAGGGTCACAAGAAGCTGTGCCGCTGGCGTGAATGCTGCTGCCCCAACTGCCAGCTGGTGGTGGATCGTCAACGTGTGATGGCCGCTCAGGTGGCCCTGCGACGGCAGCAGACCATGGAGGCGCTGGAGGCCACAGCCAGCACAGCGACCACAGCAGCTCCATGCAGTGGCGCTGAGGAGACCAGGACGCCAACGCCCATTAAATGCAGCAACCTGGCGGTCAATACAATGCGCACGCGCCAGGCTCTACTGGCCCAGAAACGCATCTACAAGCAGCGCCTGCGCCATTTACAACAGTCCACGCTGCACATAACAGCGGCCATGGAAGGTAAGTGTGAAAGAGACTAATGTGTGCTGATAGAGAGCCAGAGCCATGGGTTGCCATGGGTGCCATACGGTGCCAGACTGTCTGGCCTAACCACTTGAAGTGCCCTGAAATGGGATCCGTGCGTCCCTGGCTGGCCGTGTGGCAGGAAATGCCTACTTGCCTGCGATGCCTGACAATAACAACAACAAAGCTGCCAACAAATTGAAGACATCAACTCCAACCCGTAATTGGATGCCCTCCACAATTTGTCAGGGCAACGAAAATTCAATTTGGAAAATTGAAATTGAAAATTGTGTGTAAATTGAGCCACGCGAAACGGAAACAACAACATACACTTGTCCCACAAACAACAACACTCAGAGAAAAAACACAGAATTTGTAAACCATTTTCATGGAAATTTCAGTGGAAATCTTCAGTCAAGTTTCCAATACATCCAGCTTTCACTTACAATTCCCAAATGGTTCTGATCTCAGGAGAATTTCTAGAGGATCCAAGCTTGTGATTTCTTCCGATTTGTTTGCATTCAAAATTCTCTGTCTTAGAGAAACCTTCTCAAAATTACCATTTCTTCTTGATTCAAGTACGAAATTCCCAATGTTTTCTCTCAGTGCAGCCACAACAACAATCACACCAAAGTGGCAATCCCATAAAAAAAGGTATAACCAAATTTTCCATCTGGTTTCCATGGAAGAATAACAAGCAGACAGACAACTTGGTGCCATGCTGTCTGACCTTCGCTCTGGCTCTATTGCTTCGGTGTCCGCATCCCCATCTCAAATTACATCCTGAACAAATTGTAGCAATTTGTACAACAATTTCATGGGCGACAAGATCAAAGTCTCTGGCTAACTCCACCCCTCTATTTACACGCATGATATGCCTTAACATCATCTAATAGCTACTCCTCCACTGTTATCCACTTCTACATGCAGAGTACAAACAGCGCTTTCCCACGTTCAACTCACCGCTGCTGGAACGCATGCGCAAGCGACGGGCATTCGCTGATCCGGAACTGAACTATGCCATGGAGGCAACGCTACTAAGTGGCAGCGGCGGACCAGCATCCTCTTCAGCTACCGCTGCCTTGGCCACGCCCTCATCAGGCATTGTGGGTCACGCCTATTATGATGTGTTGAGCCTGGCTGCTGCCCAACAGCAGCAACACCAGCAGCATCCCCAGCTCCAGTCCATATTTCAATCAATGCCGCCGCCATTCACACATTCACTCACACCCGCAGCCACCTCCACTGCAGCCACAGCAGTTAAGAAGCCCAAGCTGAGTTTCTCCATTGAATCCATAATTGGCCTGAACACGTAGCCATGGCCCCCATGGTAAAGGATCAGGCTGGCTGCTGTTGGTTTTGTACATGTGTATATTAAAGTTAAGCCATTTTTTTTACACCATTTTTTTTTTAGCATTAAAAAATAAAATGTTTAAGTTTAAATTTCATTTGGTTTGATGAAGATTGGCTGGGTGGGGCGTTGGGCAGAAGATCCTCAACAACAAAGGATATCGTGGGCATATCAGTCGTCTCGTGTCATGTTTGTTCCGAAACTTTCGAATTTTGATCAGAAGAATCATCGCTTGAACATCAATAAGGAGGCCAAAAACAACACGACAATCATGCCTTAGCCAACATAGTCAACGGATTTGACCCCTCCTACTCTTTCCTGTTCCCAAAATTTAAAAGACCTATGAGAGGACGAAGATTTGCAACTATAGATGAAATAGGGACTACATCGCTAGAGGAGAAGTGATTTGAAGATTGGAAAAAGCGTTGGCACAAGTGCATTGTATCTGAGGGAGATTACTTTCAAAGGGGCAATATAAATATTGAAGTTTTGAGCACACCTTGTATATATCAGTAGGCCGTATTTGATCTGTCTTTATAACTGTTGTATCTCACGCAACAATTTTGCAAGACTTTCATCAAAAACATATTCCAAAATTATCCAAATTTCTCAACCAAAATAGTATAGTGAGTCCAAGTAAAACGCTATTCTTAACCGTTTCCGTCTTTGATTATGTTCTTTAGCGAAATACCACACCGTGCTATATAGCAACTTGGGTATCTTGTGCTGCAATCTTAATCATGTTCGGTGCTTTCCTATTTCTGCTGCTCATGTATCGCCGCGACGACAAAAATGGTGTGGTCGAAACGGATATGCAGAGGCAGAGAAAGAAGAATCTTGTGGAGTTAGCGGAACGACGTAGGAGACTGGCTCAACTGCGTAGATCAGAACAGCATCCTCAGCAATGAGAAGAATGTAAGTAGTGGTTGAGTACATTGACTATATCTAAGATACATATATTTAAACTCTACAACTTTAGATGATATTGCAATTAGCTGCCGCTATACAAGCAACTGACTTTATATATACATACATCAAGAGGTCATGCGCATTAATATCATAAGAACACATAAATACACATATATTATTATTTATCATAATTGCTAATAAAATTCCAAATGCCGTTTTGTTTTTTCAAAGAACCCGCCTTAATAGGGCTACTCAATGGCAACAACTGCTTTGTGTTGCACAGGGGTAAGAGCTGCCGATAATTTGTTATATCGATATACCTTCAGCCCTAGTTGAAATTGTTTTGGCAGTACAGAAGCAGCTGCCCTCTTCCAGTGCTGCATAATTGCAGCTGCCAACAATCATTCTACATATCGATATGTTTATTCATATCGTTACCGATATTCAACAAAGCCATAAATGTTGGCGATATATGTATACTTAAACATTTACGTTTCGCGCCAGCCAAAATATCGATAGATGATATTGGCCATAGTAGCCCTGGCTGCCTCTCAAAATTGTGTTTTGTTTTCTTTTTTTGTTTTGCTTGCTCTTGTGCCAGGGCCATGAATTATTATCCGAATTATTATTCCATAGAGGATATCTTTGTGACGCAGGAAAAGGTGGAGTGCAAGGTCAATACGCGATTGCACGACATGGGTAAATTGCTGGCGTTTGCCTACCTAAAGCATTTTCTAATCCCTTGGCATTGCAGGATTTTTGGATGCCGGCTCGGAGGCGGAACACTTGGAGCCTGGACGCACCATCAATCTGCCGCTGTGGTACATCAAGCAGCTGAAGGTGAACAATGCCTACCTGACGGTTTCCGTGCCCGAGGTCTATAGAAACGTGCACAAGGCCGTCTGCGAGGCCGAGACCACGCACATCGAGCTGGGGCGGCTGCATCCGTACTTCTATGAATTTGGATGCTATTTAACGCCCTATGATCGCAACCATGTTATCGGCCGTATCATCTTTGAGACGCTGCGACAGCGCGTGCGCCACCTGCTGGACATCTCAAAAAACGATGGTCCGGGCGGGAAACGAGAGCACCGACTGGACAACATCGAGGCCAAACTGCACGAGGCCGGCGTCAGGACGAACACACTGTACAATAACTGGCTGCAGGTGAGCGGCCACAATATCCAGATCTCGGAGATGGTGGAAGAGCATCAGAAGAAGCGAAAACGTGCCGAGCGCAGCGACGATGAAGGCGGCGATGGCAACGGTTCGCCCAGCAGCAAACGCGCCACCCTGTGACGCCAACCAGAGAATAACAATAACAACACAAACCATTTATACATTTATATTAATATATATTTATTGTAACATATAGTTATATATCCGTTAGACGCGATAAAAGGAAACACATAAACATATGCCCAGAGTTCATGTGGAATAAAATACATAGTCGGCTTTCTTTAGAACGTGATCGATCCACTTTATGAACAGAACCCGGACTTTATGATGCTCTTCAGAATATTCTTGATCAGCATTTCAAGTCGTCTATATCGTCCTTCTGTTTCTATGCAAACCACTCTCTCAGTTTAAAAGCTATCGAATTGAAATCTATACCATAGTATTCTTTGTGCCGTAAGCTACTCGTATGTAAAAGACCGGACGACTATATCACACAGCTGTTATATAAAAAGAAGTAAGAACGCAATAGTCGACCTTACTCGACAGCTAAATACTCTGTACCTAATAAACCGCTATAAAATATAGTCAGCCTCTAACAAATTCGGACTTGGGGCCTGGCCTCCTAAAATGGATACACACCAAGCCAAAAGCTTCAATTTCTGGTTTTGTTATCAATTTTTTACTGTTGTCAGTGTTATACAGTGAGATGCGGCCGAAATCACGGAATCCGACAGCAACATAGAGAACCATAAGAAAACAAAATCCAACCAAGGTATTGGACACCTGACCTTGAGGTCAAAATAAATTTCAAAACAAAACATTTTGGGTTCATTCTGAAAAAATCAGTTTTATGTTGGCTATATGATATAGTTGCTCGATCCGGATCAAATTTAGTCAGTTGATGTCAACAGATGCCTCCACATAATCCCTAAATTTGAGTCAATTCCAATTAAAAGCAAAAAGGCTATCACGTAAAAACACTAAAGTAGGGATCACCCTAGAAATGGGAAGAAAAGAAGAAAAAGTAGAAAATAAAAATCTAAATTTGAAGTCTCTATCTGTTACAGTTTCCAAGGTCTAGATTTTCATACATCCGGATGGACGGACATGGCTAGATCGACTCGGCTTGTCGTGCTGATCAAGATATATATATATATATATATATATATATATATATACTTTATGGGGTCGGAAAGGCAGGCTTCTTTCTGCCTGTGACATACACTTCACAAACGTAATACCCTTGTACCATCAGGTTATAAACAGTGATTTGAAATTAACTTTTTGTACCATTACGCATAACACCAAAGATGGCGCTAATGAAGGATCACTTAGTCTGACCAAATGCTGTATACATTTGTAAAGCTTTCTGCAAGGGACTTCTTTCTTTTATTCTTTCATGCTTAACATAAAATCCGGGTCCTAAGTTCACTGACATTTTACTATTGTCGTTGTCACATCTCACGATCAAGAAATATAAAGTTCAATATGGAATGGTATACTCGTATATAGGTAAATATTTATGTTCTTCTTCTGTTTTGGTTAAGTTGCAAATACATTGGAACTGAGAGCACATCAAAGACAAGCGTTGCATTTGATCTGCTCGAGTTCGTCTGCTTGCAGTAACGGTGGGCGGGCGATGGGCACCTACCATATGCATGTAAGTTAGGTTATGTAGCAACATTCAAAAGCATTCGATAAATGTATACAATATAAGTACATATTTGTATTCATATACACATAGCTCTATATTCAAATATATGTGTTCCTTTTTCTAATAGTTTTGGTTTGGTTTTTTTTGTAAGCTCAATTAAAGTTTGATTTTTTGCTACTTTTTCGCATTAAGTTCACAAATATGCGCTCTTCAAATACAACTACATATGCATTATATATATTTTGAATCCAATAATAATTTGCTTTAACAAGGTATACATCGATTAGATTGGTTTTGGATTTGTTTTTCTTTTCTTTTAACGGAAGCATCTCGTGTGTCTACGGAAAAACAAAAATGCTTGATGAGGTCAACAGACTCATCCTTTTGTTAAATGTTTTATATTTAGCCATATCGAGGTCAAAGTTAGTGAAATACAAAGGACGAAATGGCATATGAAAGAATTTGTTCTCAGGCGTTACGAGGGGTACTATCTGTATTTCGGGAACTGGCAATAACTAAAATCTAGCAACACCATAATAAAGTTTGATATTTTTCAGCTTAAACGTGCTCACACATAGTTGTAAACAAAATTTGTTCTCGTTGGATACCCTATAATTTATCAATCGCTCAAGAAAAGGCGCTCGTCGATTGGTGTAAGGAAATGATTAAAAAGTTCGACCGTGGTGCTTTAAAAGACGTGTATAATATTGTGACACGTGACGAATTAGGGATATATGCGACTGGGCCGGAAACAAAACAGCAAAAGAGGCTGTGTTTCAAAACGTGTCAAATCGAACCAAAGTTGTTCGCAGACAAAACACTAGAGAGAAGGGTAACCTTTTTAAAAAAAAAAAAAAACGGGACACGAAACTACCGTATCATTATAGAAACTTAAGTTGGTCAGTTCTGAATGGTAAACAATTACTTGTTTTGCCAGAAGTTTCTGGAAAAATAGGGAAAAGAACCGCCATCTAGGTAAATCGATCAATCCACGCAACAGAGTTTTTGAGCACTCAAAACTTCTAAGCCATTTTACATTTTTGATTATGACAAACAAATTTTAAATTTTGACCCCAAAAGTTGTTGAAGCGTTAAAAAAGCTAGATTTAGAGGTATCACCTTTGGAGTATCAAAATCTCTAGTTTTCCGTGACCTCTCATGGTATATAGTAAATAGACCGCAATATGGTTTCATTATATAAGAACGTACTCGTACTCGGGGCATGTTAGTATTAGACTCAAGGTCATAAAAACAAATAAAAAAAAAATCCGAAGGTCAATTCTGACTATTTGATTATCAAATCAAATCTTATCTGTAATAAACTTCAGATCAAGCAATCAGACATTTTACTTTGCAATATTCAATATTATAAACAAAAGCTTGCTTAAAACCAATTAATATTTGTATTTCTTAATCATCGCACAGTACAATCCTTGAGGTTTATATGTATGTAAGTATGCATAACAATATTAACAAATCGTTTAACATAAATTTCTACAAGGTAAGGTAAGGTTAGGATCTATTATATAAATAAGATTTGATAAGATATTAACAAAGTTTATTACAAACAATATTATATACGTATATATCGCATATAATATATAAAGGGAATCCCAAGATTTGTTCATCATATCATTGTTCTACGAAGGTGCATAAAATGTCAGGCCTAATTCAATTACTTCCCAAATTTCCAGAAAATCGGTCAGAAACCTCCAACTAGCGATTGCTGACGTGATAATTTATCTACAAACATTCAAACACTCAGGCTGGTAGCTGCGAGGCAGTCACTGCCCTAAAACGCTAAGTATGTGTTCCATGCGTCCATCCTAATTGAGCATTTCAACCACTGGAAATCATGACTGGCTGCGTTTTTTTTTTTTGAGGTTTAAGGAAAACGATGTTCCAAGTCTACGCGTTCGCTGATCGACTGATGGCTGATGTCATAGGCGTTCGCTGAACTCAAGAGTAACATGTGGTTCCACAGGTCTCTCGTGTTTATTCTTTTAACTCCATTCTGAGGGACATGGAAATCTCTTTCGGCTGGTTTGAAATCTTTAACATTTCTTTTAAAACAAAAGGTCTTACAATTGAAAGAATATAATTTTTTAATTAACGGAGCTGCTTTCGCTCTCTTGTTTTCTTATTTATAAGCTTGCTTTCTCTTTCTATTTCATGCATTTGGATAGTCTTACGCATTCTTATAGTTATTCAATTCATATTCAAAATTGAATGTACGAAGAAAAGGAAACCTCTTGAATATTGCAAGCCACCGACAAAACCAACCAGTTAATTCAATATTTTTGTGTTGAGTTTATTGGGACACCCTCTACAAGTAGTGTGTATGTCTATGTACGCTTAAATGCCAAAATTTGTCTAAACATCGGTTCACTTTCTGTGCCATACACATTTTTAATACTTGCGAAAAATTATGATTTCAAATTCAAGGAATGTAAGCTTCGGGGCGAATTGGAAGAAGTGAAACCAGTGTTGGAAAATGCTATGCAAAGACAAGAACGCTACAGTCGTATAACCGTCAATTTTGATTGATACAAGTCCATTTGTTTGTCGGAAATCTTTCGAGAAATTCGTAAACCCAACGACGAATTATTCTCCATCATGGCAATACGAACTCTCACACATCTGGTCAAACAGGTGAGTTTTTGAACAGTAAAACAATGAAAACAACGAAACGAACTTGATCTGCGTGTACACTAGGTAGTTTCTGCCTCACTCCCACCAACACATGTGCTTGCTACTGCTGCTGCTGCTGAACTTATCTTGCTTGTAGTTTAAGAGGGGGAAGGGGTATATATAAGCTGCCGCTGCTAGTGCCTTTTTTATATTGTTGGGATATGAGCAAGTGATCGGATCTGACGCCCCACTGGGGAAGTCTACATACCAAATTTAGTGACTCTATCTCTTATGGTCTCCGACATCTAGGTATTTATACGAACAGACGGACGGACATCCACACCAATACAATCTACTCGTTTACTTGTACTCTACGAGTAGAAAAAGTATGTGAAAATAAATTTCAACACAAATTCACAGCGCCCCCGTCTTTGGACAGTTTCCAACGCCACTCGTCATGCTTAGGATCTAATGTGGGTAATAAGCCGAATCTTTGGGCCACCCAGAGCAGCGCAACTGTGTAGATCTTCTTTCATCGATTTAGTTAAACTTAAAATTACAATTTTTGCCAAAGGACATACCAAGGACACACCTAAGACAATCGCATTTATGGCACGACATGTTGTGCGATTTCTCGGAAGAGATTACAACCACAATTAACCAGTTTTGGAAGCGACGCTTGTTTTAAAAACAGTAAAAAAAAAAGAAATAAGCAACATACGAGGGTCGTTTGACATGTGTGTGACTTTTTGCATAAAGGAATTAATATCCTTTAAGTCTCCGTTTAGCATTTTCCTATATGTTATATTCTTTCCAAATAATAGGGCTTTGTTTCATTGATGACCTCCAAAAGCTGTTACTTGCATTTCAGAAGTGGGTAAATCTGGAGATGGATGCTTGCCATGGTGACCACTTAGGCCCAAAGTGGGGTAACTTTCATGCTACACTCGCATTCTCCCATCGATCAGTATCATGCCATGGATCTTGGGCGGACTGAAGGAACTAAGGCAACTATGAAAGCTCACTAAAACACTTCTTAGCCATTGACATTGTCTAAAATAGTATTCATCGGCCTTTATACTTTTCCATTTCCTTCAAACTTTTGCCAGATTGTTTGCAAACTAAATAACGCAGCTTGCTCAAACTTCGACAGTGTTGTAAAACAGTGTAAAGTTACTACTAAGAACAAAAAGTCACGTTGATATCAAACAGATCCTCGTATATTTTTACTAGGATTTTCTCCTCTTTTGCATTCTCTGTACCTTCCTTTGCTATCCTTTACTTTACTTTAGTTTACTTTACTGCCTTTTCCACGTTTTTAGTAATGTCTTTTAAGATTAAGTAGCTAACAACTAAACATCTATCTGTAACGGTCTTTCTTTAAAAATTGTCTTTCTTTAAAAACGGTATTTCTTAAAAAAAAAAAACTGTTTTTGGGGTCTGTCCTTCTGTGTGTGGATTAGGGATTAGTAACCTTCCAAGGACCCTGCTATATAATTATTTGTTAAATGGTTAAAAATGTATAAACAATAAGCAAGAGCTGCGCTAGTATGCCTCCAAAAATAAATACATTACTATGTATGAGAAGGGAAGGGAAGGGGAGAGGTGCTCCCTTCCCCCGTCATCCCTCTCAGCATAACAAGGGTTTTACAACTTTCACTAGTTTTTGCCATTCACTGTGACGCCGCTGCTGTGAGTGGCAATCGGCGGCTGTATATCCACATCCACATCAATCTTTCGAGCAACTGCTCCTGCTCCTGGCGTCGGCAATGGAGGCGGCATTTTCTGACTTCGCTTGGGCAGGAACACCTGGAACGATCGGTTAGAGTGGAAATCGGTGGGTGCTTAGAAGGAAGACCTACCTTTAGGGCACCCAAGACCATTAGATAGAACCAATAGAGCTGCGGCAAGAATAGGATGGCAATGCTGATGAGACAACCGCGGGGAAGGCCAGACATGGCCGCCCACATGGAGGCCGCATCGATGGCCAGGGTATAGCGCCACATCACATAGGGCCACATGCAGACGCGGCATACAAAGAACGTGGCCAACATGAGGAGGCCGTTGACGACGTAGGCGCGCGATTCCTTCAGCCGCATGGTGCTCAGGATGCTGCGCAGTGAGACGAACGGGGTGGAGAACTCCATCATGTACATATAGCTGTAGATGCAATGACCGCCGCCTCGGATGTACGTCACCACCAGCAGCCCGAAAGTGCCAATGAAGACATGGTGAATCATCATCACCGGATGGGTCAGCACATACTTGAGGAAGTCCCAGCGGCCGTCCTTGGGTATTTCCACAGAGGCGCCATCATAGTCACAAATCTCCCGTGGAGTGCCCGGCGTGCTGCCATTGTTGTTGCCGCCTCTGCCACCGGCTCCCGTTCCCCTCTTATCGGCGGCCGCATCGTAGAAGCCTTTGGAATGTCCATTGGGCAGAGGTTGCGCCTTGGTCAGGCGCAACAGGTGGAGCTTATCGGCGATCTTCTGTGTGTGCACCTTGTACATGGACCAAATGTCATACATGAAGTAGGCGGTGCCAAACCAGCCGTAGGCCTCCATCAGGAAATGCGAGGCGTAGACAAAGGATTTCGTGCATGTCGACTTGCAGACGACGAATCCAACCAGAAAGGAGAACGCTGCCTGAATCGCCGACACGATTCTGCAAGGGAAGCAGGATGAGATAAAGGATTAGAGGCTAATTGCACTTAAAATAAAGCAAGCAAGAACTCTATACGCGAAATTCCGACCATAAGACACTCGTACTCAGCAATTTTATACTCGTACTCTACTAGAGTTTGCCTCCTTTGCCTGCCCGGCTGCTTTCACCTTCATCCATTTGCATAGCGTCAACAATTTTCCAAGTTCAATTTTTATGTCAACTTTTATTTAAACTTTCGAAAGAAATTGCTCTCCAAATTTTTCGTATTGCCAGACAAAGCAGAGGAACCCCAAGCCCCTCCAAGCGCCGAGGGCTCCTACTATGCAATATCCACCAGACCAGACCCGGACAACAAGCGCAGAGTACCGGCTCCAGTGCCCACAACCAGAAGAATATCAGCGAGATGAACACGACGCCAACCAGTGATGCAGCCGCCGTGTCGGAGTGCACCGTGCGACAAGCACTAGCACGCCATCAGGAGGCCAAGATCAATGCCCTAAATTGCCGCGATCGGTTTGTGGCGAAGCGAATGCTCAACTTTCCACCGCCGGCGTGCGCTATGCGCCGCCTGCCAGTGTCCAGTTCGAGTCCGATGGTCAGCCAGATGGCGGCCACAGTCTCACCGGAATGTGAATGTGATGACCCCGATGATGAACTCGGCCGGAAGATGTTCGAGGAGCTGACCACCCGAAGCAAACGTAAACGGGAGCGTCTGCTCGTGCCGGACCTGGCCACGGAATGGTTTCGTAAGCAAAAGGTCTTCCTCGACAAAGTCACGCCAGCAGAGCTGGCCGACAAGTCCTGTGTGGACTCTGCCGGGGAATTGAAATCGCTGGTGGAGAAAAAGCCCTGCGATCGCCTGAAGCCATCGGTACTCAGCAGCGGTAGGCGTTTGGAGTCGCGGCGGTGCCAGATACTGTTGGCCCGTAAACGACAGCAGCAACTTCAGGGCAAGCCCATATGTACGTGCACTGGCCCGGCGCCTCCTAGGCCACCAGCGGCGTCCAAGAAGAAGCTGAAACAATCCCCCAATGTGCAAGAAGAGAAGACAGATCCCGTAGAGAAGGGGGAGGATGTGCACCAGAAAGCCGAGTTGGAACCCAGTGGGATAACTATCTGCAAACCGCATGTGGCCGGGTGTTCAACGCCCGAGACGCCCGAAAGTAACAAGGGAAGGAGCCGAAGTCGCATTCCAGCTGGAACAGCTCTGGTTAAGAGGAGGAAAAGCTGCGTTTTCATGCAACCGAAATGCCTGAGCTCTTGCGGCTGCGTCTTGTATCAGGCGGATGGCCAGCCCATGTCCGGCGACTGTTTGGAGGCGCGACGCACGGAGCCGCTGCTGCCGCGTCTGCGTAAGAAGTACGATCTACGCCAGGCGCCGCAGCGGCGGCTTAATCCGGCGCACTTTCGCCGCATCTCGCCGGAGTTTTACAGCCTCCTCAAGAGCTACGAAGAGGAGATGACTCAACGCTATCCGCTCTACGGAATTCCCATGCGCTACTGGGGCGAGACGACACCCTGCTGTCCATGCGAGCAGGCGACTGAAGATGCGACCGAACAGTGTATGGGTGATGAGGCGGTTGCCCCCAAGCCACAAAAGGAAGACGTCAAGCAGGACGACGATGAAGATGCGAAGGATGATGGTGACGCCAAGGGGGAAGCCCCTAGCGAGGACAAAGACAAGGAGATGGAAGGCGATGATGAGCTGGAGCTGCGGCCGGCTCTCGTCAACAGGATGCCGTGCACAAGGACCTCCTGTAGAAATAGGTCATGTCCAGTACTTCGCCCGCCGCCGCCAGAGCCGTGCCCCTATTGTACCTACCTGCAACAAAGAAAGGAAGCCAGGGCGAAGGCACAAGCGGAAAGAGACAAGCAACAGGATGAGAACAAGGACAAGGAGAAGGAACGCAGTTGGAGCCGCAGTCTTTGCAGATGCTTGCGCAGGCGCTCATCCACTGACAAGAGCGAAAAGACCGTCCGGACTACCGAGACCGACACCGATACCAACAAAAGTTCCAAGGACATATCCCAGTACACAGCGCCAGCCCCACTATCTGCTGTTGCCACAATGACGATGACGCTATCTTCCGGATCGGGGTCGCGGCATAAATCCAAGGGTGTGCTAGGCGGCTTCTCCGGGCTCTGCAAGCGCGCCATGCACCCCGGTCGCCATCTGCTCTACAACTTCAACACGAACTATCAGCAGCACCGCGAGAACTACGCGAAGCAAAGCGGACAGCCTCTGAAGCCAGTGAAGTCATCATGGGAGCGCAATGTGAAACGCGAACTCGCTAGCAACCAAACCCACATCCAGCGGGCATCGCTGTTTCAAATGCATTACCAGCCCTGCCGCTGGAGAGACCAACATTCGAATCACACAGCCACTCTCAGTTCCACCACTTTGGTGCCCAACCCCAGCGTCCAGACCGTACGGGAATGTTATTGTCAACCAGCAATGTCAACGAGTGGCCAGCAGCAGCCCACAATTAAGGAGTCAACGCAAAGTCAAAGTCCAGCCGAGGGCAGCGGGCATTTGCGATTACCACAGAGTGCCGAACCCTCGAAGACAACGGTTGGTAGTCCACATGTCACGTATGCAACGTCCAATCAGGATGCTCACACCTCGGCGAAGACGTCATCATCATCATCATCTTCACGAAAGGAGGCGACAGGTGAGGCACCTGAGCCCTGTGAAGGCAATTGCATTCCCAAAACGCTGGAGGAATCCTGTGGCAGTGCTTGTTTTGAAGCCTCGGATTACCTCCAATTGATGCAGCGGGTGGCACGAAAACGACCGAGCAGTGAGCGACTAAAGAACAAGAGAAGCACGGCGGCTAAATGTCGGGCCTGTGAACCCCCGGCAATACCACCGAAACCGACGGCAAACAAATGTGGTGGCACCCGTCGAAATGTCAGTCCCAGTGTATGCCCCCGATCCGCGGGCCGCTCTAAAACACCAGCAACTAATGTAAGGGATCGGAGCATGAGTCCGTCACTGAACGAAAAGAAAAGGGTTCCCGCTAAGACTCCGGCCGCCACACAAGACCAAAAGGATAAACCCATCGCAGTCTGCAGCAATCCGAACTGGGCCCCCTGTTCCTATGCTGACAACCCCAATTGTAGACCCTGTGTGGATAACGGTCCTTTAGCAAGTCGGGGCAGTCTACAAAATTCTTCTTACTGCAACCCGATATACAATAGCCCGGAGAGTTGTGCGTCCCAGAATGAAATCGGGACATTCCACAGCGACTCGAGGACAAATACTTCATTGGGAAGGAAAGATAATGGAAACAAACGAAGCTACGATCAGAACCCATCGATTGACAGCTACAGATCTGCCCAGAATACCAGGCATACATCCCCCAATGCTGAACCGAGAAGAAGTCCCTCCGCCTGTCCTGCAACGTGCACCAAATCGACGGGCCGTAAAACAATCAACGTTCTATCGCAGCGGCCAGCCAAGAGTAGAACTCAAGTGTCAGCTGCAGGCTCTGAAATCCACAATGTCAATGCTTCCAAGATACCCATGGCTGGAACGGTGGCCAGCTTCAACTTATGCTGGTCCTCCCAGCTGCTGCCGGCTCGCTTTCCAGTTAATAGCAAGCAGTCCAGGCTGTCTGGTTTGGGCTGCAATCGGTTGATGGTTAGGCCGACGTCTAGCATGCGTACGATGGCCGTTGAACATCATCAGGAGATGCCGCCGATGACACACCTGAGCTGTGATTATGTTGTAAACGTATCCGGAACTCCAAATCAGACTTCCGGTCAGAAAAAAGAAGAACCCAACCCCGTTGATGTCAGACTCAGCTCTGTTCCAGAGCCCTCAACCTCCCTGGGCTCAAGAGGTGTCCCATCGCTGGGGTATGGTCTAAGTGCTGTCCCCGACGCCTACGGAACTTCGATGGACACGGTGCAATGCGCGGCAGAGTGCTGTCGCCGTATAACACGTTATAGCACAACCGAATCACGGTACAAATCAGGTGTAGAGGCTCCGCTGCCACCTGAGCCGTCTTCCCGCAAAAAATCTGCACGCCGCTTCCTCTCCAAGCTCTTTGCCCATAAGCCGATGCTGAATATGGGGCTCATTCAACAACGTGATGCTGTGCGCAAGCAGCCAAAGCCCAAATGGTATCAGAATCACGTCAAAGCACACTTTTCATTACGGACCCGTCGTCCTGCTCCGCCAGAGAAGCCGCCGTCGCCGCCATATCATCAGATGCAGCCGCCAATATGCGTTCAGCCTCAGCAGAGCAACCAATGCGGCTGCATGTGTCAACACCACCGGCGGAACAGTGCAGTTGCCGATTCTCGATCATTATCCGGATGTGATATGGGGGAACAAGAGGATTCGTTGGAACAGCAAATCCCCACAGTGGAATATCTGGTGTGCACGAACGATCGTCGTCCCACCGTAAGCAGCTTAAAGAAGAGCCACCACAACCGTATATATCCGCGTCCTAGTGTGCGCATCAATGCTCCCAGTTCCACGGCCCTTCGAATGGAAAGGGAGAAGGCCCGATCTTATGCCACGCCCCAAAGTTCGCAAAGCAGCTTTGCTAAGCAGGAGAAGCAATCGCAAACCGACCTAACGTGGCGGGATACTGAAGAGTTGAGGCATGACGGTCCATGCTGCTTTTACCAGGATCACCATTCCACCAAGAGCCAGCAGCGGCAACGTTCTGTATCGCAGGTCACACGCTTCTATGATGCCCAAGATGAAGATGACTCTGAGGAGGAGGATGAGAAGAGGGAACAGCAAGTCCATCAACGCCAGAGCCATACATCGAATGATAGATCAGGATCTCCAGCTTGCTCCAGCTGCTATAGCACGGTGGAAAAACGTGTGGAGCGTATTCGCGCTTCGACAGTACCAGCAATGGGTTTCAGAAGCTACCCAGAAAATAGTTGGCCTGAGTCCAGGGAAAGGATGCTTGAGCATATACAATATCCGTCTCCACACCCAATGCAACGTAATGTCTCGTCAGCCCAGTTTCCGTATGGTCACAACAGCTGTCCGGGCTACTGTAAAGAAGCATTTGATTCCACTGTTCACACGCCACCTAACGAGAGGGTCATCCACAACCAACATTTCATACCTCCCCAATGTGTTTCGACCGCAAGTGCACCCGGAAACTCAATGCCAACAGCTCGCAGCTTGAAAAGCCAGGAGTACTCTCTTGCCAATGCATCCACGACCTACACCTTGCAGCCCAGCTCGCGACGCGGATCAATAATTCGTGCCCGCACCATCATTCCCAGCCCTGGCAGCTCATTGCCAAGCACAAGATCAAATGGTAGCCCACTTCCCGCAGTTCCCACCAGGGCAGCTCCGAGTTGCTCCTCCTCAAAATCATTGCCGATGACATTGTCAAGCCGCGAACGACGTCCATCGCTGTTCGCAGTGCCAACCACAACGCAACGCGTGGATATGTTTGCCCAAAATTGTGGACAGTCACGCAATGGCGCTGCAGCTACGCAGCCCACGCGCCATCGATCAAGAGAGGACAGGATGCCGCCGCCGGCTTCGCCCGTATCAGAGTTAGATTTCCATACGCATTCACTTTCCCCAGGCACTGATATCCAATTCCCGTGCAATCGTCAGGCACGTCCCCAAACACCACGGGAGGTAGGCGGTGCCACCATGCCAATGAAGCCACCCACGCCTCTGGGCACTTTATTGGACAACTTGCGGGAGAGACATAATTCCCAATTGCTCTTGCAATCCAGGACCCCAAAGAAATCAAAAACAGTGCCCGACTTTGGGACGCCTAGGACCGACACCACTGGCCGAAGATCACAATTCCAGCCCAATTCAAATTCCAATGAGACTGTGAACGTTAGGTCAGCCCGAAGAAGTGGGCCGTCGCTGCGCCACTTCCCAGTTGAACCGCTTGTCATTCCACCCACTTACAATGCCCTGCTGGAGGAACAAATAGTTGATCAGTACGTGCCAAGTTCGCTATACAGGCGGAAGCACTGATCCACGCCACTTTTGACGACTGGCAAGATTGAGTGGTCCTGAGTGGTACAGATAATAAAGTCACTTCAACACCAACTTTAAGTTCTCTCTTACTTTGATTTGATTTGGATGAACAACAGAAGAGAAGTGTTCATTCCGGAACAATCGGTTATATGGTTATGATATAGTTCTCCAAACTTCATCAGAACAAAATCAAAACATCCTCAAATGGATGCAAACCGAATTTGGTTTGAGTTGGAAGAAAAATAGTTATGCTACGAAGTGTTTATTCCGGAACAATAGATTTTTATGGAAGCTCTATGATATAATTGTTCGATCAGGATGCAGACAAAAGAAGCACCTGGTAGACATTTGTTTTAGCTTTTACTACTTCTGAGATCTTTGTGCTGAAACAGAAGGACCAACGGACAGACGGACGGACAAATAGAGTCACAAAACTATAATAAAATAGAAAAATTGGAAATCCAAGTAGGCCCCCACAGCCGAGTCTCACACGTCAGATCATGTCAACACGAGTTGAATGTATTTTATGTTATTTCTTTTAACACTCAGAATGTAACAACATCGGAAAAGTACCCAGATTCGTTTTTAATCAGAAAAAATTTAACAGTAAAAAAAGGGGCATAGCTAAATTAACAGTAGGGAATTTGCGACCACCATCAAGGTACGCGAATGTCTTTGGATATGTCAAAATTTTTCGCGGTGTCCAATGGCCTGGGAACTAATATGTTCCGCAGACAGCAGTTGGAGAGCATTCGGTTGAGATCCGCTGCGGTGCCAGCAGCTGACCATGAGCAAAGTCGTTGGGCTACGACTACCGGCAGTGGGGGTACGACCACGTCAGCAGGGGTAACAGCAGTAGATGCGGCTGGTGGCGGAGTTGCACGTAAGGGAGCAGCAGCGGTCACTGGAAGTGGCTTGAAACGGGGCAAAGGTGCAGGTGCAGCCAGGCGAGCAGCTGAAAGCGGTGCAGCACATGGTGCAGCTGCCGCACCCATCATTCGAGTGTCTAAAGGTGCTAGCACGGCCTCAAAATCAAATGGGAACCGAAAAGTGCGTGGAGGAGGAGTAGCAGGAACAGTGCCAGGTCAGCGCAACCGAGCAATGCTACAGAAAAAACAACGGCAGCAACAGCAGCCGCCGCAGCAGGCCGCAGAGGGTGGGTCTCCTGTCAAGCCCAATGGCGATCGTCGCCAGTCGCCACCTCTCCGCTCTCGCTTTTCGCCGCTCACCAAATGGATCATGCTGCCGTCACGTAACTTCAAGGAGTGTTCCAGTGAGCCCTCCTCGGAATGCAATGTATCCGAGAGCATTACCAAGCAGGAAGCGAACGGAAGCCATCACCGCTTGCAGACGCAGATTGCTGAGAAGCTGAAGATCAAAACTTCTTGGCCGGATGACGTACGTCAGTCGAAAAACAGCTCACGTAAGTGTCAGCAAGATGCCCAACAGGCGGCACCTCTGGGAAAGAGTAGCGTTCACTCACGCTGCTTTTGTGTGCCCAGTCAACGCATCATGCTGGAAGAAGAGCTTAAGCTGGCACAGCGGCAACAACTCCAGCCCAAACGAGCCCAGCAGCTGCAGAATCAGACGACGAAGAAGGCTTCGCTGTTGCAGACGGACGACGTGGCGGAGACGACGTCCGTCGACAACAGTGAAAAGCCCAGATCCACGGAAGAGACAGAGACCGATTCCAGTGGCAGCAGCAGCAGTGGTGGCCCACACACCACATCCGATGGGGATGGTGTCAGTATTGTGGGTAATATGTGGTCCAACGATCAGGTTTACGAGTCACCCATAGTGCAGCAGCATGGAGCCTCCAAATCCATCAAGCTAACCAACACGGTCATCCAAATAGTCCCTCAAAATGCAACAAAAGAAAATTCTGCCGCCTCAAGAATTTCAGCCAGGGAAACTCCGGCAAAGGGAGCAGCAGCACCCGCCAAGGTGAAGCCAGCACCTATGGTGAGGCCACTGCAGCAAGTGAAAGCCTCCTACATACCCAAAAATCTGGTGACCAGCTGCTTGCCCAGCTCCATGGACCAGCGTCCGCCGTCTATCCAACAGAAGCTGGCTCCAACAGAATCTTCATCATTGCCAGCGCCCAAGATAACGCGCGTAGAGCAGCACAAGGTGCCACGTACCATGGAAGATGGCATCGACATGAGCTATCAGTATTTTGTCTCTACTCCGCTGGGTCGCGGCAAGAGACCGCAGACGATCAGATATCTCTACCGGCCGATGGTGCGGAGCCTCAATGGCTCTGGTTCAACCAGTCCACGACGTTCGCGTCGCTCCAAAAAGGGTCAAGGAAACCCAAAGCAGCAACAGAAGCAGCCAAAGGAGGAGGTAGCGGAGGAGAAGTCTGAGATAGAAATGGTTATGAAGATGCAATTGCCGCAGGAGGCACAACCGTCACAGTACAGCAACAGAAATTTGGAGGAGACTATTGAACCAGTGCCGCCGCCAGTCGTTGAACCACAACCGGAACTCAAACGCAAGCCTCTGTTAGTGCAACGTAAGAAGCAGCCGCTGGGCAAGTACGTTGAGCCAGGTGAATCACGAGCTTGTCTGGTTGCCCTGTCGTCGAAAGTGACTCGGTTGGAATCGACTGCCGGTGCCAACATCTGTTACCATGCGCCGTTGCGCTTTCGCAAGAAGACCCCCATTGCCACAGTAGAAGAGCCAGCTCCTGCTGCTCCCATTATAGAAACTGAGCTGCAAGCGGCTCAGGGAATTGTTCCAGTTGTCACATACGAAGATGTTATCAGGGAGATGTCGATGCCCGATGCAAGCCCTAGACTAGTTGGCGGCAAGTCTGTTAGCTTTGTGCTGCCCAAATTTCCAAGCTCTAGCAGCGCCGGCAACCCAGGCGGGCCCAAGGCGCCAGCCAAGGCTAAAAAGACGAATAAGAAGGGCAAGAAGAAGAAGAGGGGCGGCAATTGAACGCCAACTGGAGAGACTCAACAAAGAATAGACTCAAAAGACAAGAAGATACAGATACTGCTGCCGGGTGTGCACATGTTGATCCTTGACACGAGCAGGAACACGTTTACATGCCTACACTCATTGTGGGACAACACTGGCTTAGCTGCGGCTGCCTCGGCTAACAAAATCGCCATTTGTGCTATATAAAGTTAAAAGAATTTTTGCCAAAAGGAACTCGTAAATTTTATGTGCATTAGTTTGGTTGTTGCCCAGCTTTGGGACAGTTTGGGAATCCTCAAAGCAAAGAAGGCAAAGTAATTCGCTCACGGTGGCCGCCTGACACACTGACGTGTGTACTTCGGCTAGCCGCCTTCCTTTCTTCACCTAACTTGTGTGCAAATTTCAGACTCACTCAATGTAAGGAGTCGATTGGTTTCATATGGTGGTTTAGTTTGAACAAGGCCAACAGCAAGAGCAGGTAAACACATATGTATAACCTTGAACCTGATGACCCCCAGACAGTGTGGTCGCAAATGTGCGGCCAGGCAGGTGATGTCATATGATGCCCTAATAAGCAAGGCAAGCACACCCAAAACCTGCACACACACACATGCATATGATGTGATGATATTCGAGGGTATACAAGCGTCGACCTAGCTGAATTTGCTAAAGGTCAAAGCGGTGGGTAAATGCTGATGAAATGGAATTCTATTAATTGAAATGGAACTAAGTGCGGACCAGCTCTACCTAGATGTTCGCTAGTTAAAGCTAGATTTTAGCAGGTGCCAAAGTTAGTCGCTGCTTTTTGTGCCTCTCTCTCTCTCTCTCTCTCCGATGTCTATCTCATACACACTCTCTGTGACTGCTGTTTGTTTTATCAGATGCTAATGAATCGCCCTGCCCTAGGTGTCAATAATGAAATTAGAACTATGACTATGACTGGACTACACCAGTGGACTGCTCTGTTCTGCTTTGATAGTTCACGTTTATGACAATCAAAGGCAATTATTGAGAGTGGTTAGTGGGTCGAGACGTAGGTGAGTATGTGTGTGTGGATCCGCCTTATTATCAGGTACAATAATATGTAAGATATAGTACATACTATACAAATATATAAATAATAATGAATAGCGACAGCCATGTCTAATTAAGATTTATGGTGAAAGTCAAGGCTGGGACGAAGCGCAGCTGGGCATCTGAGACCAGAAATAACAACTGTTATATCTAAACGATATATAGGCCTAGCTTGTTTAGCTTACACAGCGAGACACTTATCAACAACAATAACAAAACAATATCTAAACACATTCCCTATAGTATATAAGTATATATATATTATATACACACCCACACACATTGCTTACGATAGGAAACATTTCGTTGAGGTTGAGGTGACGATTTCGTGCTATCTCTAACATTTCCGTATGACTTAAGTTTAGCTGGCTATCGTGTCGTTGGAGTAATTGTCGTCTAGCATTATCTAGACAGCATGACTTCGAATGCCCTATGTTTAACTCTTGTCACTTAGCAATCGCATTTGACAAAATAGTTACATAAAAGAATTGAAGTTCATACATTCGTGTTGAATATCATCAAAATGGGTATTTGTGTAAAAGTTGTATAACAGTTTCTTAATAACACCAGGGATGTGCAGATTTAAAGGATCAAAACTAATTAAAATAAGATCAAACCTAAATCAATAACCTTACGAGGGGTGCTACAACAGCTAAAATCTGGCAACACCATAATAAAGTTTGACCTTTTTTTAAAATACACGTACTCACAACGTTTTGATGTACAAGTGCTATTTGCTTTATTTACAGTGAGTTAAGAAAATCAATTTGGCCAAAACATGGAAATTTCAAGAGAAGACTTTCGTTGGATTATTTTCACAACTTTCGACGTGGATTATCTCAACAAGAAAGTGCCGATGAACTCAGTTCTTTGTATGGCGATAAGGCACCGTCAAAAACCACACTATATCGCTGATATAGTGAATTCAATCTTGGTCGTAGTTTGGTCGCCGACGAGCTCCATGAAGGTCCCACAAAAAACGTCGATACAGTGCATGAACTGATAATGCAAGAGCGTCATGTGACATATCGTGAGATGGAGGCATCCTTGCACATTAGTTTCACTTCAATACATTCGATTTAGCATGAACTCTTAGTTGTAAGCTCTCGTTGGATACCCCAAAATTTATCAATAGCTTAAGAAAAGGCTCGCTTCGATTGGTTTAAGGAAATTATTAAAAAGTTCAACCGTGGTGTACGTGTATGAGCCGGAAACAAAGCAGCAATCGACCTCGTGGGCATTCCAAGACGAGTCAAATCCTTGCTTGAGCAACGTAGGACGGTCAATTCTGAGTGGAGACTTCGTAAAGCCAACCGCCAAAGACAAATCATTCTCTATCTTGACAATGCGTGCTCTCACACATCTCGTCAAAACATAAAATTGATGACTCAGTCCTGATTTGGCACCCAATGACTTCTTCTTGTTCCCGAATATTAAAGGTAAACTGCGTGGTCAACGATTTACGAGCGCCGAAGAAGCAGTTGAAGCGTTCAAAAACCAGGATTTGGAGGTGTCTCAAGAAGAATGGACAAACTGCTCTGACAAATGGTTTGAACGAAATGCAAGTAATTTGATCATTAAGGAGTAAGAAGAGTAAAGGCAAATCCGAACAATGCCGGCTAAAAAAGTTTATAAAAGTCATATAACATTGGCTTTACACCCGATCTTTTAGTTTAATTTTAATGTCACTCAGCTGCTGCAAAAACTACACACACACACCTGCATGTAATTGTCATCTGTTAGACAGATGTGTAGCTTTCAATTGAAACACGCTAAATTGTTCTACACACGGGTCTTTAATTAACACTCCGTGCCGTAAACCTAGCAGCAGCCGCTGGCAATCAATCTTGTAAACCAAACAGAGAAAAATGTTGATTCAAATCCAGATGGGATCATTGAAATTTTTTGTAACAATCGTAGGTATGCTCAAATCAAGGCAAGATACTGTCTATCTTACGTTTGATAATGAAAGTTGGTGCAGTATAGTCTCGATAATACGGAGAAGACTGTTTGAAGAATCTGTAAGCCAAACACTTCTTTTTGGTCAACTCAATCAGGCTTGTTCCCGGTTCCGATTCGGTTTGAAAAGTACGAATTCTATTCCAATGGGAACTGGGAGACTAGTTCGCATATAAACAGGCGTACATGGCTATATCGACTCGGCTTGTCATGCTGACCAAAAATATACCTACTTTATGAGGTCGGAGATGAAGGGCATAGAAATGGTGCAGTACTTTTAATTCCGCTGGCTGCAGTGCAAATCTCTTCAAACCGCATAGGGATCGGATCAATCGAAATTGGAAAAACGAATCCACCTGATATATGTGGACGTGGAAGCAGGAACAGGCCTGAATAATTTAATTGTATTTCTTTAAGACGCAATATTCTCGGAGCTGCATATATTTTGATTGATTTCAAAAAATGTTGTACATAAAAAGAGTTTATTCTCAGAAAATAATAAATTTAAAATTCCATTTCAAATCCATTCGCCTTGCCCCAAAACCCCGTTTTCAGCCAAACAACCAATAACAGCCTCCCCAAAACTCAATGACCTTGACCCGCTATATAAGTGCTGATGGGGATATATATGTATGAGCGCATCTGACACAGCAAGCTCAAAAGCATTCTTGGACAACTTCAATGCCATGGCCTGACCATATACATATTATACATACATATATCATGATATACATGCATATATATAACGCCTACGCATTGCACTTTTGCGGAAAATCAATATGGTACATCTCCTGTTAGTTCCCCTACCACCCCCCTGTACCCCTGTACTTGTAGTGGCTATACTCACTTGTTGGTTATTTCGAGGACATCGGACATCATGAGGCGATATTTGTGTCGGAATTGCTGGCCCCGTTTCGTCTCCAGCAGATACTTGTTGCAGAAATCCGTCAGCGAGATGAAGTAGATGAAGCCCAGCGAGGTGAGGAACAGACCACGCTGCAGCGTTATGCGGTCGGTGGTGTTGGGTATTTGCCAAAGGCTGCCGCAGGCCAGCCCCATAGAGCCAATGGAGAAGGCTAGCGAGAAGTAGCAGCCGCGACGAGGACGCGCACAAGGCGCCATTGCTGCGGAGGAGGGCTCAGCGGCATCCTTGCATGCCCCATTGCCGTTGTCCATAACCTTTGGTGATGCCAGCGACTCCTCGGATGGTACATGATGGCGTCTAGGCTGCATTCTCGAATGATTACAGAGCGCTCGGAGATTGTTTTCTCGTTTGTATCCTTTTGTATCTTTTGGTGTATCTTTAACTCCTGCCTGCAGCTGCTGCTGCTGTGGTGGTGTTCACAACCTGTTGCCGTTTGCCTAAGAAGGTGGTTCGGCTTCGGCCTTGTGCTGCTGCCTGGCTGATTGTGGGTGTTGGGTGTGTTTTGTGTGGGTTTCTCGTTAACGGATTATACTCGATGCAGTTTCATTTTCGCCAGCTGTGGTTGGGAAAATATAAGATAAAACTTGATGGATATCGGATATTTGGAAATGAAGCAAAGTTATATGGAAATTCATGGTTCAGTTTTATGCATGATCTTTACCAGCGAAGGGCGCCCAGTGGCTCTGCTTCCAGAGCTCTTTAGCTTCAACGCAAAAAAAAAAACTGCTGCAGAATACAAAATATAAGCAGATTCTAACGTTGGTTTTTGTGTAGATGTTGTTGTAGTGCTCCCGATTGAAAATTTGTTGCCCACCGCTGGTCTATACTATACTATATACATCTACGGACTGAGTGACTTTGATCAACGCACAGGTCAAACCGTAAAATCTAAACGTCTTCCACAAGCTATAGTTTAAGGCGGTAAAAGTTCTTAAGGGAATATATTACGACAAACTGTTGCTTTAAAAGGCAGCGAGGCAACAACAATGCCATGCAGACATATTTCCCCCTATTTTCAACCTTTAGAGCCTTGGTCTTGGTTTAATTCCTAAGAATATATCTCAATTCTGCTATTTATATCTGAACTAAACAGAAGAAGATATGTTTTCCCATTAGATGTGCACAAATCTCTCATGTTATACTAATAAACGGTATTGTTATATTTTTTTTGCGCTCTTGTCAATTCATAAAGCCAGAATTCAATCTATGTACTCATATATTGTATATTTAATGCGCTTATAATCGGTCGCGACCTAATCAAATCTTCGACTTTGCGTTTGTAGTCAATATGTTTTCGAAAAACAGCTTGGGGTAAGGGGGTTGGGGTGGCTAATCTTATCAGAAAAGGGGTATTTCATCAGCGATCAATAATCTCGCATTCAAAATACCAAACACAAATTCTAACCGCGCATATAAAAACATGTACACATGCACGTTCATATATGCATGTGTGGGATTTGTTGTTGTTATGCACCGCCTGGCATACATATGCATCCATATATAATTTCTGTGACGTCATATTATGTTAATGATTATGCAATTGGCCATTCACCAGCAGTAGAAGTATAACAGTCATTGATCAATTAGTTGAATTGGCTGTTTAAATATAAACAAAAGGGGCCAGCAACAACAACAACATCAAAACAACAACGCAATGATCTAATTACTCAAATACATATGCATACATACATATGCAAATGTATACAATAGAGAATACGAACATCAAAATACATACGTATATTGAACTGCACTTTGCCGGTAAACGGCGGCGTCATTTCCATTTGCCACACTCAGTTTTCAATACAATTTACACAATTCAGCACAGCGCATGCCATATATGCAACGATTTCACAATATCAATATTGCAACCACACAAAATTGCGCCAAATTGCACACTTTAATTTAAAATTAACTTAGGAAATAGTTTTACAAAAAAAAACAGCTGCGACTGGCGACTGACCGACAGTGTGACCGAAAGTGTTGAGTGCAGAATATACCATTTCCAAAACATATACATTGAATATACCATAAATATACCCACCCACATAAGTATGAGCTTCGTATGTACAGCAAACAACAGCGCTCTGTTAAATCTTGAGCCCGAATCGAAGGCCGATAACAATAACACGCCTCTGCCTCTAACTCAATGCTTGGCTCACTCAATGAATAACTGAGACGCACTTGCGCTGTTAATCATAGGTAAACTATTAAACAAACTTGATCTGACGAAACATTAGGGGTAGTCTCTATACCGAATTTGGTTAGATCGACTCAGCTATCAATGCTGATCAAGAATATATATGTTTTATGGGGGTGGAGACGCTTCCTTATGCCGGTAACATAAATTTTTTGAGGCTATGCCATAACTGGATTGCGATCCCATTAATCACAAAAGGAAGAACGTAGATTTTATAGGTATAACGAAATATAAAATGTATAATAAATCGCCGCATTATGGAAAAGAGACGATCTAGTCCAACGGCGATGTCACCGTGGGGGGCCAACCCTTTCCAGGGCTCTCAACAGAGGAGTGAAATTATCATGAGGGATCAGCGCACATTGCTGGGCTGCATCCGGGTGGACTACCATGATCTCGTAGAGAATGGAAAGGCCAAGTATCTCGAAACGGCAGGAAACGGTTAGTATAAGTTCTTGCCTTACGCCAGATTGGTATTTCAACTTTGACCTTTAATCAAACAACAGCTCTAACTGCGAGTCAATGCGATCGCAAGCATATGATTTGGTGCTCAATGGCCAGGAAGTGGAGGCGGATCAACTCGTAACCACAAGAGGGAGATTCAGACATATATACCAGATCTTATTCTTCAGAATTCTTCAGATAATTTCACTCCTCTGTTGAGAGCCTACCACCTGGCAGGTGCACAAGCAGATGACCATCCCGATGAAGTGCGAGCACTGCCAGGGAATAGACGTGTCCAGCCCGGCGAGTGCCCACCGTAAACTCTTCTTCTCCGCGAACCGTACGGCGGCTCAATGTGGACGTCTCGACTTCCACGAAACCTTCATGGCTGGTCAAATATTCATGCATTTTCATTGTAACCGCTGCGCGCAAGCGGAGAGTGTGCTGCATATCCTTGGATCGCAAATCCATGTAGCGGTGAGTGAGACGCTCGCTATCGCTGACTGACCCCTGTTCGCCTATGTCTAGGGGCAGGTTTCCTATGGCTTCCTTCAGCACGTCCACCTCGACTGCCGCCACAGTGATGTGGCCAACAATCCGATCCTAATGACATTTGGGAAACATGTAGACTATGTGCTTATACATATGTGAGCCGGGTTTCAACTGAATGTGTCAGAAATTGTGGGAGATATACGGTTAGTTAGACATACGGGAGTGAGAGAAGCAAAGTCAATGAATAGAAAAATCCTTTGGCAAATCCATTTGTTGGATATGGAAAATGTTTTCAGTAAATTGTTTAATGAAAGATGCCAAGCCAGCTCCAATTATAAAAGAACAAATATATAAGGGATAAATAAATATGGGATACAGTCGAAAATTTAGTTGGACCGAGGAGATCCGCGATGATGTACAAAAATGTTGCAGAAACTTGATGAGGCAGTTTTCAGTATTCGATTGGCCGGTGTGAGGGCTCTGACGGTGCCTTCTACCCTCACCACCAACCCAAGGGGCACACCAGTCGTGGTGTAAGACTCCAACGCCGTAGTCATGGGGCGCAGCTGCACTTGAGTCTTGCCATAGGCGGCTCGAAGAAAGAGATGCTTCCTTAACTCCAGCGACGCCACCCAGCCACAAATGTTGATCTACTGGTTGATCCCGTTAGAGGTTACTTCACCACAAGTGTGGGTGCGATCCGTAAATATGTTCATTCAGTATTATATTGAGCCCATGCTTCATCTGGATTGAGAAGCTCCGCGGTACGATGACTTGCATGACCACGCCATCCGCCACGAACATCACAAACATCACTTGGATATCTTACTCCGCTCATTAGCACGGGTGTTTATTGCAAATGAAAATTAAGAAAAGTATATTTCATTACAACTTTTCATGCTTTTCCTTACTGCACTTTGCAGCACTCTTTCAACTGTTTTGCAGCACTGCAAGCCTAACCTCCAAACATCGCAAGTATCACAAGATATTGCCACTTGCGGGGTATAAAAAGACCAGACACTGTGCAATTAGTTCAAATTTTTTGGAAGTATGCACAATCGTATATATGATTATGATTGTAAATTTAGAGGAAAAACTGAGTTGGCCATTTATCTGCAATAGCAATATCTTGCTGTCCATACGATGATAGGAGGTTAGGTTTGCAGTGCTGCAACACAGTTGAAAGAGTGCTGCTAAATAAATGCTAAGTGATACATTGTTTTTTTCTAATTTTATCCAAACTGTCTTCATTTTCGCTATGGTTTTAGCCATATAACTTCTTCATTTTATAATTTCTTTCTTTCCTTCTTGGTAAGATACTGTTTGCCATTTGGCAAAATAGCATAGGTATCCCCATTGCAGTTATCTTGTCTATTTCTTTTCCTCTCTTTAGATTTGCTCTGATTTTAGTTGATATATAAACTAACATAAGTTTTGATACATTTATTTCCGATTAATAAGCATATTATCAAAAATTTGTTCTAAGAAATTTAGTTTTGATTTAATTCTTTATGTTTAATTATACTTCAAGTTCAAATGCAATGTTCTGTTATTCTAATCGACCGCGAACTTTCAGAATATACTATTTTCCAGTATATACTATTGTATGTTTTCCGTTTCATTTATGCGTTCAGCGTACGGGCACACTGTTACCAGAAGCTCAACTTTTTGCTTAAAGTATCGAAATTTGCGCCAAAATAGCAGCACTGTTTGTTAACATTACATAGTTTGTAAAATAGAAGTAGTAGGCACTGGAGTTTTGGATTTTTAGTGAGACGAAATATTTGGACGATTAATTTTTTATACAAATTTTTCCGCTAAAATAATTAATTACAAACGACATGTCCGAACTCGATTGGGACGATCCAAATTACGTTGATACGCCTCCGTCCGCTCCTGTTAAGACGAGCGCCAGATCAAACGGTTCGCGTAAGACACAAGAGCGCCGCAGCGGATATGGCCGTAATGGAGATGACTACCACATTTTCTATGAGTCGATTAGCATCGCTGCCGAAAAGATCGGACTGGTCATTGGACGCGGCGGCAGCAACGTGAACCGCATTGAAGACTTTTTGAATGTGCGCGTTCATGTAGATAGGGTCAGTCTCATTGTAACAATCTCTGGCACTTCTAAAGCAAAAGTCGACCTTGCTGCCAATGAGATTCGCGATCAGATCAGTAAACAAGACGGAAGATCTTGCTGTCGGCGTCAGGCCCATGAAGACAGTGGCAACGAGCCACAGCCACCAGGCGATGTACCACAGAGTGTTCGCCATACCAAGTTTGTCCAGTGGGAGGAATTCGCCAAAAAAGAAAAAAACCCTGATTCCGATCTAACTGGCTTAATCGACTGGGACGGTCTACGCAAAGCCTCGGAACGCGCTACAGCGGATTTCTGGGCCAAATGCCCACCATTAACTAAAAATTTTTACAATGAACACGTCGATGTGGCTAAGCTCACTATCGAGGAGGTGGAGCGCATTCGCCGCGACAATAACAATACAAGTGTCACACACGCATTTGAGCCAAAGGAGGGGCAATCTCTGCCAGAAATTCCGAATCCAGTGTGGACATTTGAACAATGCTTTGCTGATTATCCCGATTTACTGGAGGAGATCAATAAGCAGAGCTTCTCGAAGCCCTCGCCCATTCAGTCGCAAGCTTGGCCCATCTTATTAAAGGGCCACGATATGATCGGCATTGCCCAGACCGGCACGGGAAAGACGCTAGCCTTCCTGCTGCCTGGTATGATACATACAGAGTATCAAAGCGTGCCACGTGGCAAGCGTGGTGGTGCCAACGTACTGGTGCTGGCCCCCACTAGAGAGCTGGCTCTGCAAATTGAAATGGAAGTGAAGAAGTATCCATTCCGCAACATGAAGGCGTAAGTTTTGGTCAGAATGGGGTGGGGATTGGAAGTGGAACTAACTATCTTGAGTCTTTTGCAGGGTCTGTGTCTACGGCGGGGGCAGCCGTCAGATGCAAATTTCAGATGTGGAACGCGGAGCGGAGATTATAATATGCACACCGGGCCGTCTGAACGATCTGGTGCAGGCCAAAGTCATAGATATAAGCACGGTGACCTATCTGGTGCTTGATGAAGCAGATCGTATGCTGGACATGGGCTTCGAGCCGCAAATTCGCAAGGTCCTGCTGGACATACGTCCAGATCGGCAGACCATCATGACCTCAGCCACCTGGCCGGCTGGTGTGCGCCGTCTGGCCCAAAGCTATATGACCAACCCACTTCAGGTGTGCGTTGGCTCATTGGATCTGGCTGCCACACACTCAGTGAAACAGGTCATCAAGCTACTGGATGACGACCAAGAAAAATTTCAGTTTATAAAATCGTTTGCTAAAGACATGAGCGAAGGCGAAAAAGTTATAGTCTTCTGCGGCCGCAAGGCGCGTGCCGATGATTTGTCAAGTGACTTGTCACTGGAGGGCTTCATGACCGCCTGCATCCATGGAAACCGCGACCAAGCGGATCGCGAACAGGCAATTGCCGACATAAAGTCGGGAATTGTTCAAATTTTAATAGCCACCGATGTGGCTTCACGTGGTCTGGATATCGAGGATATCAGGTGAGTGGAAGGCTGAATGAATCTAGCGCCTTCATCAGGCTTCCAATTCTGTAATGCGTGTGTTTCCTTGCAGCCATGTTATCAACTATGATTTTCCTCACAACATTGAGGAATACGTACACCGCGTCGGGCGTACTGGACGTGCTGGTCGCACGGGCACCTCAATCACATGTGTGACACGCGACGATTGGGCCATGGCCGAGCAGTTGATTAAGATTTTGCAGGAAGCAAAACAGGATGTGCCAGAAGAACTGCGCCACATGGCCACACGCTTCAATGCCAGGAAGCAACGTCGCGCAAACGAGGGCGGCGGCGGCAGAGGACGCGGTTTTGGAGGCGACGGCGGCGGAGGACGTGGCTGTGATGGTGGCGGCGGTGGACACGGCTTTCGTGGCGGCGGCGGACGCCGTGATCGCTTCTGCAATGTGCCTAAGTAGTGCACCAACCTAACCTAACATTTAAGTTCCTTTCTTCATAAGCACTGTGACGAGAATACAACTATGAGCGTTCGAATTTACATAATCTGCATTGCTATGTATAAACTCTCAAGGATTAAATAAATGCTAAAAATATGTTATATTCGACACACTCAAAAGTATGCAACACTTGATTGTACAACAATCCGATCCTAATGACATTTGGGAAACATGTAGACTATGTGCTTATACATATGTGAGCCGGGTTTCAACTGAATGTGTCAGAAATTGTGGGAGATATACGGTTAGTTAGACATACGGGAGTGAGAGAAGCAAAGTCAATGAATAGAAAAATCCTTTGGCAAATCCATTTGTTGGATATGGAAAATGTTTTCAGTAAATTGTTTAATGAAAGATGCCAAGCCAGCTCCAATTATAAAAGAACAAATATATAAGGGATAAATAAATATGGGATACAGTCGAAAATTTAGTTGGACCGAGGAGATCCGCGATGATGTACAAAAATGTTGCAGAAACTTGATGAGGCAGTTTTCAGTATTCGATTGGCCGGTGTGAGGGCTCTGACGGTGCCTTCTACCCTCACCACCAACCCAAGGGGCACACCAGTCGTGGTGTAAGACTCCAACGCCGTAGTCATGGGGCGCAGCTGCACTTGAGTCTTGCCATAGGCGGCTCGAAGAAAGAGATGCTTCCTTAACTCCAGCGACGCCACCCAGCCACAAATGTTGATCTACTGGTTGATCCCGTTAGAGGTTACTTCACCACAAGTGTGGGTGCGATCCGTAAATATGTTCATTTAGGCATTGACAGGGGCAGCGGCCTCACCAGTCTCCAGATCAGTATTATATTGAGCCCATGCTTCATCTGGATTGAGAAGCTCCGCGGTACGATGACTTGCATGACCACGCCATCCGCCACGAACACCACAAACATCACTTGGATATCTTACTCCGCTCATTAGCACGGGTGTTTATTGCAAATGAAAATTAAGAAAAGTATTTCATTACAACTTTTCATGCTTTTCCTGTACTGCACTTTGCAGCAGTCTTTCAACTGTTTTGCAGCACTGCAAGCCTAACCTCCAATCATCGCAATGATCACAAGTTATTGCCTGTGCAATGAGTTCTGTTATGTATAATCTCTCAAGGATTAAATAAAAAACAAGTAAGAACGCTATAGTAGATATTTTTATTAGAAGATATTCTGTCAGCATATGGCGGGATGGTGCTTATTAAAATTAAATAGCAAACGTGAGCTGACGAAACATTAGCGGAGTCTATATACCAAATTTGGTAACTCTAGCTCTCATTGTCTCCGAAATCTAGGTGTTCATATGGGCGGACTGACGGACATCGCTAGATTAACTCGGCTGCTGATGCTGATCAAGAATTAAATGCGTTATTTGGTCTGAAACGCATCGACGAAATATCGCAAGCAAAAACATCGTATACCAATCGATGATTTTGAATATCGCTGCTATCGATGGTTAGTGTTGGGTAAATGCAGCTCACTTAAGCGAACCGGCTAATGGCTCCACGTATTTTGGTGAGCTGGGTCATATATATCGCTCAGTGGTGCACCTTGGCTCTTAAGCTCATAGGAGAAGAAGCAAAGCATTTCAAATTGTTTTTAGTAACTAAGCCCATACTTCACTGTGTTGGCTGCTTAACATCAAAAATGTCAAAAACTGTACAGACAGCATGCCAAGCAATGAAGAGAAGCAGAAGAACATCTGAACTGAATCTGTAAATTTATGGGTTATCAAAAGAACTAAAAACAAAGTGAGCCATATGAGTGAGTTGGTTCACTTCGATGAGTAGATCATTTCGGCTCACTCACTCATGAGCTACCCAACACTACTGCCATCGATGGTGATGGTGCGATTATTATACGGCTCTGCTAACAATTAGTGTCGTTCGGTTTGTTGTTGGTTGTACACACATAAAAATGGCGAAGACTTTGTGTCGAGCGTGCGCGCACAAACTAATTGTGATTTTATTAATAACTATTTGCGGTTCAATACAGATACAGTATGCCGCAGCAAGATGTAAGTTAAAACCACCAACAAATATTCTGCAAACAATATGTGACTACTGCGTTCTGTTACAACGCTAACATTGTGTGCGTGCGTGTGTGTACGTTTGCTGTTATAATCTTGTTGTTGTTGTTGTTGTTGCTCTTTTTTTTCTCGTACGCAGTTCTTTTTGTGGCTGTTGAAAACGAAATAAAATTAAATACAATGCATGCAAATACACATTTAGTGCCCACGCAACGCTGTCTAAATCTGTCATAAGTACACAGATGTGCAGATATGCATGTATGTGTGTTACATTTGTTTGTACACAAATGACGAATCGTCATTATTATTAAGGTGGCCAATGCCAACGAAGGTGATGATAATGATGACGAAGTCGTCAAAGAAGACCAATGAACGTAGCCAGGGGGCGCAGAGGCATAGGCGCGCTAAGCCAGTTGGTGCATTTTTTTTTTTGTATATGGTGAAATTTTATTGCTGCCGCCTGCCATGTTGTATTTTTATATAGCTACACTTAAAGAAAAACAAGCACTGTGAAATTTTTGCAATAATGTTAAATAAACATCTGTGTTTGTGTCCGTGTGTACATGCATGCACTTATGTAGCAGGTGTGAATGTGACCATCAACGAGCCATAGCCACAGTTGCAGTCAGCTGTGGTCAAATGCTATTGCGAGGGGAAGGAGGAGGCTACCGACTACCTGCTACACACGCATACATACGCTTATCTTTACAAAATACAAGACACGTATGTATGTATGTGGTCAACAATATATGTACAAGCTGGCTCAATCAATAAATCGTAAATGGATGCCCAAAAAGATATGATTGTACGTAATTTCACTCGGAGTTGTCCAGGTTCCTTATTTTTGTTATTAATTTTGTGGGGAATTAGAGCGCTCTTTTTCTGCGAAAGAAGTCTTTCCCTAACTCCTACCACGTTCTCTCTCACTGTCTCTTTTCCTCTAACACCTACTTCTATTTGCCCCTGGTTTGTCACTCTTGCTAGTCTATTCTGCTCGTGTTCTCCTTCTATCCAGCTCAGCATTGCACCTTCTAGCTGCACGTTGAGCTGCTGTTTGCTCAATACGCCCTTTGACCCATTATTTTACTCTGTTGTTGCTCTTTCTTCGTTGATTTGATAGTAATTTTATTTCGGTTTGTTCGTCAACGATGCAAGAAACTAAACGTTGGTTGATCGTGTGAATTTATATTATGACCTTCCCACTTGATCAATATTACAATAATATAAAAATTGCATAGCGATCGGTTCAGTTTTGATACATATATGTTTCTCCTGCTATATATGAGTTAACTTTTCTTTTTTCTCTTTTTTCTTTTCATTTTTGATTTTCCTGTATTTCTGTGTTACGCCGCCTGACTGTTAAATCTATTGTATTTTGTTGTAGCCATTAAGTGCGTTAATTGACAACAACAACAACCTCAAAAAGACCGAAAAATATGTGGTGAAATTGCGCCGATCGCGAGTTACTCTATAAAACAGTTGCCGTATTGCGAACAGAGTTTTGTGACATTGTTAGTTATCTTTGCCCCGGATCTCTTTATGATCCAACTTAGATAACAGATCATTATTTTGCATTTCCAATAAATGAAGGAAATGGGTTAGAATAAGAGGAGAGTGCAAAGCTTAAAGAAACTCGAATCAATTCTTTGAAATGTTTCGTGCAGAGCGACTGCATTCTTTGATATGTTCGACCAAAAATAAAGACATCGCTGTTTTTGCTTAAATAGATTTGCACTTCCTTATGTTTGTTTTGTAAATGAAAGCGAAGTTAGAAACGAATTTCGTGCCTCTTCGTAAGAATAATGTGCGACTGAGTGTTACACGCGCACGTAAACTTATTCGAATTCGTTCGGCTTCGCATTCGACTTCACTCTATTCATTAGAGCACGAATGCTTTGAACGTCGTTTTGAGACCGCTAATATAGGTGTACTTTGTCCTGACTGACGGACTTCTTAGAGCAAACAAAAGTAAGTGATCACTTAGAAGCCGTTTTGGAAAGTGCTCCCTCATCTTAGTATCTCAGTGATTTCACTCAATTCATTTTGAGCACAGTGGCTTCTCTCTATTCATTTGAGGACGCTTGCTTTGAACGTCGTCTTGAGACCTCTAATATAGGCGTACTTTGTCCTGACTAAAGGACTATGTAGCAAACAAAAAGTCAGTGATCACTAAGAAGCCGTTTTGGAAAGTGCTCCCTTATAGTGAGTAATATATCTTAGTGACCTGTGAACCTTAAACAATGAAAGTTGGTGCTGTAAAAGATGCATTCAGCATGCGAATATGCAAATTCATTGCGGATTGTATCAAAATAAGAACACATTCAAAGTATATGAAGTACAAAAGCAATATCAAAAAATCAAGTGTGTAGCGCAGTCGAGTGTGAAAATGTGGAGCAGGGGCATGACAACGTAACGTCCTGTAGCTCGATCCGATTGCTAATTTTTTATGTATTTTTAACTTTGTTTGCTGCCGCTGTTGTTGTTTTTGTTTTTAGTACATTATTTATACATCTCTATTTCTATGTGATTTTTTTTTAGTATCTATATGCTCTATACTCTACGCTTATTTGCGCCATGCTCCACTTAACGTGCAACAATTTTCAACACAACACAAACCAACCCAAAACCCAGCGACGACGTCGCCAACTTGCATATTTTCAATTGTAATTTGTGGCGCATTTTTATTAAAAGACAAGACGAGAGAGAGGGAGACAGAGAGAGAAAAGGCGCAAATGTTTTTACGTTTGCTTATTGTTTTTATCATTGTTGTTGTTGTTGCTGTTACCGTCTCAGGCAATTTTCAATTTAAAATAAATCGCTTTAAAACAAAAACAAGTAACAACACTATAGTCGATATTCCGATAAGCGTAAGATAAGCGTACTCAGCATTTATTTAATATTCGACGCACGAAAAATTATGCAACATTCTTTTGACTGCAATTATCATCAGGTCCTAATGAAATTCGGAAGATATACAAAGCGAGTTTTGACTCAATGTACCAAAAATTGTAGGATATACATTTATATAGATTTTATAGATTTGCTAGGGCGGGAGGGGGCCGTGGCAAAACAAACTTAATGTGACGCCCCGCAAAGGGAGTCTACATACCAAATTTGCTCTTCTAGTCTCCGAGATCTAGATGTTCATGCAGACGGAGAGACGGACATGGCGAGATCGCCTTAGCTGTTGATGCTGATCAAGAATATATATACTTACATACATTTGCACGAATACAATATACTCTTTTACTCTACTAGAGTACGAGTAAAAAACGAAAGAAAGAAAGAATACCAGCTGTCAACATTTACACTGTGTTTCGCTTTCTCCACCAGTATCCCCCTGTCTCTCCCACCCACTCATCGAAACACAGGTGGCAACATTACCGACCTGCTGCTGCTTAGGTACCAAAAGCCGCTAGTCTCAGCTGCAACTCCAGCTTCAGGCCAGTCAAAATTGCATTTGCATTTGGAATTTCCATCCTCCATATTCTTCCTCTTCATCCTCAAACAGAAATTGTGTGTTTTTGTGCTCTTCGAGAGTCTCTTAGTGTTGTGTAATTAGCCCATAATGCAATGCAATTTATATGAACCTCTAAAAGCTTAAGAAACTGGCCCCGGTCCTGTTCTCTCCCGGTTGGTTGGCAATGCTGCGACGTCAGCACAGCACCAGTCGTTGATTTACGTTTCAGCCAGCGACGTATTCAGAAGGGGGTCGGCCTATGGGGCACTTGGGACCCCAGAACACTCCTTAGCAGAAGCTTATATTTATCATTGCAGAGCAAATTGGAATGGTAGCATTATGATATAGTCGGCGTTGCAGTCTGTTTTGCGTTTCGTGTGGCACGCTATGCGGTAGCGCCCCTCGGCCGGTTGTCTTTTTATACTCGTACTCTAGTAGAGTAAACGAGTATGTATGCAACAGGCAAATAGAAGCGTTTCCGATCCTATAAAGTATATATGTTCTTGATCTAGCCATGATCGTCCGTATGAACACTTAGATTTTGGAGACTATAAGAGCTAGGAATACCAAATTTGGTATGAAGACAGGCTCCAATAATGTTTCGTCAGATCAAGTTTGTTTTAAAATGTGGCCAAGCACACTCCCAACCGCGCAAATCGATAAAAACCTTAGATCTCGGAGACTATAAGAGTTAGGGGCGTCAAATCAAGTTGGTTTTGCCTCGCCCCCTCTCCTCCGAATATCAAATTAATGCTGAGTACGAGTAAAAGTATCTGATACAGACTATAGCGTTCTTACTTGTTCTGTCTTTTAACCTGTGCGGCTTCGTGTCGCTGCGGGGCTACTTGAACTCACTACACATTGTACGTCAACGTCCCGTTATGTATGTATGCATTAGTAGTATCTACTTTACCTGAGGCTCTCTTTTTTTTCTGCCCTATTTTCTCTTCTACGGCTTTTCTAAGTTTTCACTATGTTTTTTCTTTGCCTCTCCTCTCCCTTGCTCTCTAAAAATGCACAATATACGCTCAATTTTACTTATAGCTGGCCGTTGCTCTGTTGTTTGCTCAATATATATACATTTTGTAAAACCATTTATTGTGTTTGATTTTGGTAGCGTTCCTACTTGGTATGATTATAATGTTATAATTTTGTATATTCAAAATCCCTATGCGCCGCCACTGGTTTTTAGCCAACTCTACTGCACTCACACACACACAGACACACCTATTTAATACCTATGCAATATGACATTATTTGTTGATACAGTTGACGCCGCCACCGCCGTCGCTTTTCTTTGTCTTTCCCAACAACCATCCACTTTATCATATATATATAATATATATTAATGTATTTTTGCACTCGCTTTGTTTTGAATGCGTGCGTGTGTGTGTGTATGTATATGTATATGTATAAATAATTATTAGTCCGCGGGGCGCATATATGTTAGAAATCAATTAAAGGCAGTTATCGAAACTTGCATTGATTGAAATTCCACGGCGGACGGGGCAGTTTGTAGTCGGGGAGGGGTGCAATTGTACTTGCAGCACGGAGTCAGGCAACAGCTGGCACCATCACAGAGACGAAACTACAACAACAGCAGTCATTAAGCCCCTTATCAATGGGACTGATGTTGCGGTTGTGCTGCTACTGCTGCTGCTGCTGATTCTGTTGTTACTGTTGCGAGATAAACAGTTAGTTTTTACAGTAGCTGATCAGGGCACAAAGTGCACCAACTGTGACCGTGCCATGTGCCATATAGTATGCCTGGCTTTAGGGTTTATCAATCTTTGAAAGAAAAACAATAACATCTAGTAAAGGAGGAAAAGGCTATATTTGACCAGATTGAAAGCGGCTTGCTAAAACAATCGCCAAGTTGGCAATAGCAATAGACAGGTCACTGGGGTTGCATTTTGAAATTCACTGTACAATTCACTGTACAATTCACAGTACAATTCACTGTACAGTTAACTGTACAATTCACTGTACAATCCCCTGTTAAGGCCTAACAGTGACATTAGTGTAGAAGGTGTCTATTTAGTTCCTTCAAACTTGGTTTACTTTTGAGTAGGTTTTTTCTGAATTTGAGTAAGAAATACTTGAGTTTTCTCTAAGTGTATAGGAAAAGAGACACAGATTATGCAGCAAAACTCGGCATTAGTGCAGTTGCAACTGATCTTTATTCCAAAAAAATATCACTTTCTATACAATTTTTGTTCATACAAACTATAGGGGGTGGATTATAGCAATGTGCGCTGCCTCTATACGGCTACGTTGCTATGGAACCTGTGTTACTTTGCCTATACTCTGTTGATGTTGACTCTGTTAAATTTTCGCAACCTTCAAAATCCACAGAATTCTCAAGATTACGAAGAGCAAATTTTTGAGTTGCTCAACAATAATATGCAGAAGAGACCATAATATCAGCTCATGTTGGGTTTCATGGGCCTTACCCAGTCTTATTTATATGTTTTGTTTTCTAAGAAATGCTAATCATGCGGGAATACGCCGCACTCTGGGATGAATAATTATGCATAATTATTGCTAATGAAATTCTTATGATTATTCAAAGGAATGACCTCGTATCAACCCATGAACTTGTTCAGTTGTAAGTCGGCCTGGCATATCTCTGCCCCTGCTGAACCAAAACAGTTACTGGGCTTTGTATTTCTCCAGCAGAACAGAACTGAACTGAACTGACAATGCCAATGTTTGTGTCTTGTAAACGGAAGAGGTTTGTCCTCTTTGGCCTAGTCTTTAACACGTCATCATCATCATAATTATTATTATCATCGTTATGATCATTGTCAAGATGTCAACATCAATGGCTTTTGTTTACTTGCACTTCCCATAGATATTTCCACTGATAAGCTTTTCCGCTGAAATGAAAACTTTGTTAAATATTCGAGAGGTTTCTCGCTCTCTCTCTGATCATTCCAATTCGTGTACAAAATAGCTATTTACGAAGTTGGTAAACATTTGATCAGTCTGAAAACAGTCTGCTTGTCAATTATCAGCCCGTCGAAAATATGTATATATATGTATATCTGTACATGTACAACCTGGCCACGCCCCTATGGAACTTCCATGATCGTTAAAAAAGGCTGTTGTGTTGTTGCCTGTTATCAGCACTTCATTTGTCTTTACTGTCAGCGACGCGATTAGGAAAACAATTTGCTTTCTTTATTATTATTATTTTTGCCAACTACAGCACAAAAAAAGAAGTCGCGAGTGCAGTGTATTGTATATATTATATGCTGACACTTATATGGGAGGCAGTATTTACTCGTATGATATACGTAATGTGATCAGAAAACACTTGATACGTGGCCATAAAGAACCAGCTATAGTCACCAGTAATTGGCTGTTAGAATTGTCAAAAATTGCCCAGAACTTTTGTATTATGAAGATGTCCGCCGACCAGATTTGATCTAGATCAGCTATACATTTACTAGCTTTGAAGCTAGCTTTGATTTCTTGTTATTCATAGCTTTGGTGATGATGATTAACCGAAATTTACATTTTCTCCCATTCCCCGCAGAAATTCACAGCAGACAAGCAGCAGCTCTCAATGGCTATTTAATGCATAAGCCAAATGACGCAGCTTGCTCAAAATATGCCAGTATTAAGTCTCTTTTAATAGATTGCAGTTGACCAAACAGTCCCGTGCATTTTGAAATTATTTACTTATCGAATTGCCCAGATATTTTCGTCGTCCTTCGAATATTGTTGAAAATTTTTTTCCAATTTATGCAAATTTTACAAAGAACAAGTTAAGGGGAAGGTGATCAAGCCGGCCCCTAAATATGTAGGTCAAACTGAAAAATCAAGCTGAATTGGAATTCGATGTGCTAAAAATTGCCACCTTTTCCACCCCTTAAGGTCATTAACACACAATGTATATGAAGATAGATCTGTGTATATACACGTATATATGTATATCTATGTATGCCCAAGGTACAACTTTCAGTATTCAATCAAATGCTGCATAAATTTACGCCAATTGTTTCCAGCGACCACAAAATCACCATTTAGCTGCCAGCAAAAGCTATTTACAACAATTAACACTGGGTTCAATTGAATTGAACAGCCATAACAGTAACAGTAACATTAATAGCAGGGGTGACCCTCTCCCACCTCGTTTCCTTGCACCGGGAGGAGGCAGGTGTCGTCAGCTGTCAGCATCAGCAGCAGCATCGTTGGAAACAAGCGAATCCAAGGTTCATGGCAAAGAAAGGCGAAGGCTGGTTTGTGAGTCAGCTCAAGCTCAGCTTATATACTGACATATGTAGAGTATTGCGATGCCGATTGCAGAGGCCAATACTTGTCATTATGCAAGATCGTGCGAGCAGAGGCAGTGAGAAAATTGAGAGACATGATGATAATCGTGACGATGATGACAGTCGATGATGAGTTTTTAATGACTCACAGCTTTTGCTAATCACTAAACGAAATTGTTTTGTAGCGATGAACTCTGTTGGGCTTGAAATCAAGCTGCAATGATACCGCGTACCCGAATTTTCCAACTAGCAGGGGGATCGGGAAACGACATTGAGTAGATTTGTGAATCTGAAATCCAACAAAAGCCAAAGGTCACTGATGAAGGGGAGTGGCCACCCAGAAACAAGAGCGCCAAACCTAACGTTCAAATTTGGACTTCAATATATAATGAGCTTGGCCGATAAACTTTTGGAGTGCCTCACTTGCTTGACCTTCAGCACAGAACAGAGTTTAAGTTTAAGTGCTTCTTCCCCGTTTAGCTGATATTGATGGGGGGAATGAAGACCGTGGATCTTCAATAAAAATCTAGATTTTACATATTCACAAAGTAGATAACAAGCTTCAGATCAGTGTTGAGTGAAGAGCATTAGGTTTTTGTTCTTCGTTTAGGCTCATATGTATTAGAAGTGTAGCGGAATACTTAGGGAGCGGAACAAGTGAGAAATCGGCGAGTCTGTAAGTGATTTAGCCCACATTCTAAACGATCTCGAATTCATTCCAAGTAAACTCGCTTTCTCAGTCATTCCCAATCACTGATCGTGCACACACAATTGCATTCGAATTCGTTCGGCTTCGCATTCGGATTTGACTTCCTCAATTTTTTTCTTACATGCCATAGCTGGGGCCTGTGTGAACCTAGCTTAAGTGTTGCCTATCGGCGCTGCTTTAAACGCTGTATTTAACGCTAACAGCTGCTCATAATCATAATTCCTAATACATATTGCACATTGTTTATGTTCATGGCTTATTGATAGGCACCGCACACACACCCAACACCCACACAAATGTCAAATGAAAATAGAAAATCGATATTGTCAGCGGCATCGAATAACACAGCCTGTCTTAATTACAACAACAACACCCCCTGTGACACCCTCACGCACACCCAAGATGCAAAAAATAGGCTCAAAATGCGGTTACAAAGCCATCGACGTTGCCCCGAGAATTGCGCAACATTTCAAATGTATTCATTTACATACGAAAGTACGAGACTTGGATAGATTATACATACATATGCACTCATTCCACAAGGGTGGAAAAGCAGCATTTGAGACGTAGGTGTATCTATGTAAATGTCCAATCTGATTTCTACTACTCGACCCAAATTCATTCACTATGCCAGCACTACGCTATGGCGAATCCCTTTGTACGTATATTTGGTACACACCTTATCAATGGATCATAATTACTTTTCTCAATCCTTTTAATATGTTTAATTTCAGTCCAACGTTCCTCAGTTAGTCAATTTCTAAAACTTTTGTAAATATTTTAGCATCTTAGCTCTTGCCGTTGCGCGCTGCCAAAGTTCGAGTTTCATCCAACTATATCAACTATATCATATAGTTACCATATACCGGCTATTCCGGAATGAACATTTAGGAGCATGACTTTTCTGTTTTTCATCCAAATCAAACCAAATTCGGTTCGCCTCTTTCCATTTTCTCTAATGTAGGTGCATTCGTAAATAGATGTGCCAATACCTGCTGCGCGACTTATATCATGCAATTTGTGAAGTTCATTTATTAACTTTTTCTTCAATTAAGCTGTGAAACCTTTTCACCTACAACATTTTTAATTTTTAATGTACGTGTCGTATTACGTCATATGATGACACTGTCCAAAAAAGAGTTCCCCTTGGTAGTGATACATACACAAAAATATTGACGCGATTTCAATCGACAATATCGAGATATTTCCCGTGTTCCAAGTTCGCGTTCATAGAGTTCTTGTTAACGGAGTTCTCTGCTGTTATTTTATGTAAATATAAAATGAATGTATACAATAAGTGGTTTGTGTTTATCTCTATAGTTTTTTAAACTCGGAATTTCCATTTGTAATGACACATTTTTTAGAGTTTTTACATTTTTTAAAGTTTTTGGAATTTCCGTTTCCGCTTATAATTAGATATAATATGCTGATTCATACTGTACGTGAGCTTTTGTAGATTTCCCCTTGATTTGTCGCTCTTTGGAAGCTTCGTTGTTTCCATCGATGTGTGCAATATTGTGTTGCTTTGTCAATGAATCCATCCAATGCCATTCTTACCTTGACTTGACCGACTCTTCCTGTTCTGTACAATTGCAGCAGATGGAGATGCAGAGACTTACCACATCGCCGACACAAAACTCACATATATTCAGCCGAACGATATCGTGCCCCTGAGAGCGACAGCGGATGGACCTGAAGTGGTGCTGCTGCGGCAGCGACGCGGCTCGCCAGCTGCTGTAGTGGAGCCAACGCCAGGGGTATCGCCCTGGCCGGATGCGAAGGACCAGTACCAGAGCATCAATGCCACCGGCGGTGGTGGTGTGGCCGTTGCCAACGGCAACGACACCACTGTGACCACAGTGGATAGCAAGGGGTCAGGCAGCGTCTCCTACAATGTCCACAATGTCGGAGTCAATGGCACCGGCCAGCGCAAGGACTACGGCGACTCAATGAACACCACTACCACGACGGTTAATGTGGCGGCCAGCGGTGGCGCTGGCAAGAAGCCCACACAGTTGTCGGCCGCCGCACAGTCAACGCCATACCCGAAAAAGGTGGGGGCCACCCAGCAGCAGACAACCACCTCGGAACGTCCGTTGATCGACGACGTCGATGTGTCCGAGGAGGAGATCAACAAGGGTGCTGCCAACGAGTCGCTGACGCCCACCGAAGATCATCATGAATACTACAACAGCAGCCTGTATGTGGACAAGGAGCAGGCCACCGCGCTGTGGACGCAGGTGAGCACCATTGTGGACCATCCCATGCTGTCGTCGTCGCATCGTCGCGCCATGACCGTGGAGCTGCAGTTCGACTTCCCCTTCTATGGCCACTATGTGCGTAACATCACGGTGGCCACCGGCGGCTTCATCTACACGGGCGAATACGTCCATTCCTGGCTGGCGGCCACCCAGTACATTGCACCGCTGATGGCCAACTTTGATACGAGCATGTCCTCGGATTCTTTTGTGCGGTTTCACGATAATGGTAAGCACTACATTCCCCACTCAGAGATCAGAATAATGCTAATCGCTGTTTCGAATCCCACACAGGCACCGCCTTTACCGTGGTCTGGGACAACGTGACGCTGCAGGACAAGCCCGATTTTGGCAAGTTTACGTTCAGCGCCACGCTGCATCAGAGCGGCGACATTGTGTTTGTCTACTATCAGGTGCCCACCCTGGTCAATGCCATCCAGGACAATCACCATCCGGTCAAGGTGGGCCTTTCGGATGCCTACATCATTGACAAGTACTTCGTTTGTAAGTGCAAGCCGAGCCCTTTCACGTGATGACCCTCTAACTAGTTCAATTCCCTCCTGTGCCGCGCTCAGTTGCGCGTAGGAAGACGATCTATGAGTATCACCGTGTGACATTTGGCCAGCAGGCGATCACCAATGCGACCATCATCAAAATAACGGCGCTGCCCACCTGCCTTGGCTATAATGACTGCCAGTCGTGCGTCACCCACAACACCACCTTCGAGGTAAGAGTGCCTGTCCGTGAGTGTGTCCGGATCGCTGATCGAATTTAATCTATCCTCCTTCCTTGCTGCTGCAGTGTGCCTGGTGTCCAGCACTCAACCGCTGCTCTACGGGCACCGACCGCAAACGGCAGGATTGGCTGCATAAGAGTGAGTCCCGAGTTGTAATTCCCCCATGTTCTATTTCATCTAATCCCTGCTTGTTCTTGCTTGGCAGGCTGTGAGCATTCTGCGATTCATATAGGGGCCTCCTGCCCAGCCATCGGCTCCAAGGGCAACAATGCCACCCAGGAGAAGGAGAACAGCAAATCCGGCGGTGCCGCCGCCTCTCCGTCCAGCTCAACGCCCTCCTCTGCCGCCAGCTCAGCGATCACAGAGCCAACGGTGATTAGCACGCGAGCACCGCCAGGCTCCTCGGACAGCAGCAGCAGTAGCAATCACAACAGCAGCGAACGCCTGGACGCCGAAATGGCCCGGGTGGCGTCCGAAAACAAGAGCGTGGGTGTTGCCTTTGGCTTCATGGTGCCCATTTGTCTGGTGTTCGCCGTGACGCTGTGGCTATTCTATGCGTACCGGAATCCGCACACAAAGAGCGGCCAGCTGCTCATACAGGTGAGAGGTTTATTGGTTTATGTGTAAGAAAGAGAGAGGGAGAGATTTGACAATTATATGCAAAACAATATAGGGCGTCTATCAGTAAATGTTAACAATTTAGAGCCTTGGTACAAATAATAATACAAATAACAATAAGAAGAGACGAAGTTGGGAGAGCGAGAAAAAAGAAAAATACGTCTATTTCAACAACTTGCTAAACTGCAAAAGCGATCCGGGGCAGCGCAGGATGAAATAGATAGTTGAAAATAAAATTGGGGTCCCCATAACGTTCTCAAGTAGGTGGTGCTTATACCCGTATACTTAAAGTAATGTTTCCGACCATATATTCTTGGTCAGCATGACGAAGAGATCCGATATAGTTATGCCCGTCCGTCTGTCTGTCCGTGTCTTTCAACCCAAGATCTCAGATCTTAAAAGCTACAGAGCTGAATTTTTTTTCTCGATCCTTCCTTTGTCCGCACACTGGTGAACTTCGTGTTTCATCTAAATCAGACAATTATATGATATAGCTCCCATATAACCGATTGTTCAGATTGAACACTTATAAGCAAATCCAACCCAATTCGGTTTATATACATTCAAGGAGCCTCACGTCCGCTGGCCTGATCTGATCAAGATTGGACAACTATATCATATAGCTCCCATATAATCGATTGCTTCGGAATGAACACTGAGGAGCAGAACTTTTCTGTTTTTCATCCAAATTCAACCAAATTCGGTTTATATACATTCGAGGAGGCATCACGTCCGCTGGCCTGATCTGGTTAAGATCGGACAACTATATCATATAGCTATCATATAACCGATTGTTCCGGAATGAACACTTAGTAGCATGAGTTTTCTGTTTCCTTTGTATCCACTGTGGCCACACGCCCACCGAACCCATTTGATCTAGATCGGTTTATATTTACAATCTGAATGCTATATTAGTTTCGGCAAGCCTTCTTTTCTTGTTTATATTGAATTCTAATTTTGACACCAGTTTGTTATTCAGTTAGATAGTTTATACTTTTTATGGTCCCTAACGTATCTATATATCGCCTATCCTGCATAAAATATGTATTTTAAAATCTTTTCACTTATATTTTCATGCAGTCCAAGCATTTGCATCAGGTTTGTTCCATTTTTACACAATGACCAGAATCTATCTATCCTATCTATTATCTAACTTAATCGCAAGCCAGCAAATTAATGCATTTCTTTTTTCATCTTCCCATGCACAGTTTCGTCCTAGCCAATGGTCCTGGAGGCGTGGTGAGGCGCGCTATACGGCGGCCACGATACACATGTAGAAAGGCAACGGCAAAGGCAAATGCCTTGGAGCAGAAGGTGAAGGGCAAGAATGTGGATGTGGTGAAGGTGATGGAGGAGCTGCAGCTACTAGCACTGCAAAGGAAACAATGAAATATGCAAGAAGATGTGAAATAACACTAGAACATTGTCAAAAGAAACGTAGAAAACCCCAAGTGGCAATATTCGAAATCACTTGAAAATAGAAAAAAACAACATCTTCAAGTGTGCATTACTTTTATCCAAGTAGCTGTGTGTGTGCGTATATTTTATCATATATATTTTATTTTTTTTTAATTTTTTATTTTTGGTTTTTATATATTTTTTTTATTTGACTTGAAATTATAAAAGGAAGCAACCACATTTGCTCAGCCTCTTCGACCACACAACACCGCTGCTCCATATATATATATATATATATATATATATATATATATATATATATTTATATATATATATATATATACTACACACACACATAACACACACACAGGGCACAGTGCTTGAAAAACAAAATTTGTAGCTCAATTTTAATTTTAATTTTTTTTTTGTCCTTTGAAAAAACAAATATGTATATGCGAGCGTTACCTTTTATATTTCTAGCGTAAGTGTGACCAGCCTCGTGTGACAATTTGAAATGATTTCTTTTGTGGAGGTTATATACACAAGCCCCAAAACACTATTAATTCGTACGGCATGCTTTTTATGCATATTTTATGCTCTTTACGATAGAAGAAGAAAAGTTTCTTGTGATTCCAACAATTTATTCAAATGCCTCGTTTAACTGATAACAAAACTGTGACCACTTTTAATTCGTACGCCTCGTAATATTTTTACTATGAAAAATAAATATGTTTTTAATATTAACATCTCTTTCGTCCTTTCAACTTTTTGGCATAGATTTTCGTTAATTTTGGCATTATTCTATTGAGATAGAATTCAAAATCTTTTGCAGATTCATTTTGAAATCTGGAAGGATTCTTTGAGGCCCTTTTTTCGATTTTTTTTTAATTATTTCCAATATATTTTTGATTTTACTGAGATCTGGTCAGGTTGACGGCCAACCTAAGACCTCAATTTTCTTATACTGCAGTTAATAAGATGCTTCTCCATCCTGCTGTGTTCCATTTCTATTGAATCCAAGTTATACTTTTGAAAAACATAGTAAACGTTCCTTCTTCTTTTTTTTCTAATTTTCTTGGACCACTCAGATGCCACATATCTTCATAATTGTGGCCAGGTCTCTTTTGTCACGAGCTGTTATTGTCGATGTTAGGCGATTTTATTCTCAATATTGCCATTTTTCTCAAAGAATTTTTCTTGCACAGATGTCTTAGCCAGACTTAATGGCCTTGCTATTTCACCAAATGTCTTTCAGAAAAAATATATTTGTTTATGATATCTGCATTATCATGGTAAATTTCATATTTTAAACATGGCATAAGTGTAAAAAAGCACGCCGTATGAATTAATAGTGGTTGTGGCTCGTATGTATATATAAATCTGTTACTTTTTTTTATTTTTTTTTTCATAAAAACACTACGTTGCCCATTCGACCGAATATACAGGCAACCATTTGCTTCGCTGTGCTGCTTCCACAAATAACTTTTGTTGGATTTTTTCTCGTTTTGGATTGCTGTTTTGTTTCCGGCCCATATGCATATATCTATGATTCGTCACCTGTCACGATTCTAGACACGTCTTTTGAAGCACCACCACCATTTCCTTACAATTTACACCATTTGATAAATTATGGGGTATCCAACGAAAGCAAATTTTGTTTACAACTAAGTGTTCTTGCAAAATCAAATGTATTGAAGTGGAACTAATGTGCAAGGATGCCTCTCGATATGTCGCGTTATCAGTTCACGCACTGTATCGACTTTTTTTGTAGGACCTTCATCAAATTCGTCGGTGACCGAACAACAACCAAGGTTGATTTCACTATACCAGCGATGTTCAGTGGTTTTTTATGGTGTTTTATCAGCATACAAAGAATTGAGTTCATCAACACTTTCTTGTTGAGATATTCCACGTCGAAACTTGTGAAAAAAAATCCATCGAAAGCCATCTCTTGAAGTTTCCATTTTAGGTACATCTAAACGTTGAGTTCCCGTTATAAACAGTACGCCTTGTCACATACTATGATAAATCATAGGTCTTCTTATTATGCTAGACAAATGAAAGGGGAACCCTCGCATTGCTTGTTTATTCAGGAATGATCTGTGGAGTATTTACTATATGTGTATAAGTAAAAGTAAATGTATATTTTGTGTGCGTGTGGCATGAATTTGTTGCTCATTCGATTCACTATTTTTTTGTGGTTTGGCAGGCAATTGGAACGCTTTTGCAAAGGTGTGTTTTTATTATTATATTATTTTTTATAACTATAATTATTATTATTATTATGAAAATGATTATATTGTGTATTATAAACGGTGTACTAAACATACCTACATATATATGCATGTGTCTGTGTGTATATATATATATATATTTATATATATAGCATATCTATCGCCCACACTCAGTTATGTGTATATGGATATATCCAAGACGACCTCTTCTTTTTGTTAGTATTTTTTCTATTAATTAATATTAAAAAATAAACAAAAAAAAAATAATAAAATGAATACATATATATGAAACTGAAATGGAACCTAAATACATAAACTTGTAAGCAAAACTAAATGGTAAAATGATAAAAACTACAACAACAACAAAAGTACTAAACAAACAAAACATTAAACAATCGTTCATGAGAAAGCAAGAAGGAAATATCATGATGATAAAATGAGAAAAAAGCGAAACAACTAAGAAAATTGTATAACAATGTATTTTGATAATGAAATAAAATTTGTATCTTAAGTTCTTACTATGTCTACACGATAATTTAAATAAAAAAAGTCAAGAAATACAAAGACAATTGTGTATAAATATGGAAGGCAGGAACAGAACGTACCCTAGTAGAACTATTAAGAGGAAAGAAAACTTAGCTGTAGCAAATAGGTAGCGAAGCAAGCCTCTTTCTAATTACCTTCAAATATTTTGTGCGTATACATATACATGTACATACATACAAAACATTCACTTTCCAAGACAAAGTGTAAGAGAATAAAACTGCACACTCAAAACAAACGGGCCGATAATGTATTTTTAAGAAATAAGAGAAAAAGTTGTTGCACCTGGTCTCTAAAGAATGGGAGTCTATGACGCATTCGTAAAAAGCTGTCAGCTTACGTAGTCCGTTGGACTTCTAATATAAAAGTAATAGGTTTCACTTACTACTGACCTCAAGCTTGTTAAACAAAAAATAGCTGCGACTATTTACCAGGGCTACTGCAAATCCAAACATATTTTTGCAAACTCACAGGCTCGGGTGAGATTTGAGCTGCCAAACTATTGTTTGTGCTTGTGTCTGCATATCCGAAGTATATGTCTGAACCATTTAAATGAAGCTGGCCTCGTACTTATGCATTTTCGGGCAACGTTTGTCGGCGTTCCAAGGCAGTCGCTGCCAGAAAACGCAGTCAGGAAGAAGAAACTGTCATGTTCGCTTACCTTCCGCCTCCCCCCACGCTTCCATCCTAATTGAGCCTTTTGACGACACGAAATCATGCTTGTCTTTGAGCCTTGAAGGAAACCAAGATCCCCATCTTATAAAACTACGCGTTCGCTGATCGAATGCTGGCTGACGCCGTTCTTGAAGCGAATGGTAAATATCTATGGAGTACTTGGTTCATCTAGCTTGAAATAAAACAGCCACATCTTACTAAACCAAACATTTCTTTATTCCCAGACGGGCCACCGCCAGAAAGATCTTGAACTGCACATCTAAAGACATCGACATAGCCATTGAATTCCTTCTATGGAACCTCATTTTGCTCTCCAGCTGGAGCTTTACGGTACCCATGGAAGTGTTGGTGGTACACGCACATGTTGAAGTGATAACCAGTTGTGACATGTCCGATGAGTCTTGTGTCCAGCCATAGCCCAGCCAGCAGTGTCGGCTATCACCTGCTGATGATTATAATTTACATATTATGAGATTCTCTAAGAACTGACAGATTACACTTTATGAAACTTTGGATAACGTCTTCAACTTCTTGAGAATCGCATGGCGAAGCCTGCCCTCTAAAATTTTGAAAAAAGATGGTAAACATGTAGTTCACCTTAAAGTGGTTAAGAATCACATAGGTTTCTACCTGGTTAATGTCGCACATGGAACTTTCTACCATCAGCAACCAGTGTGGCGTCGTTGTCTGAGCCTGTGCTGGTGGACTTGTAGCCCGCATTAGTCCAAAGCACTTGCACGGCATCACAGGAGGGTGTGGATTGCGAATCACTTTGCTCCACCAGCGAGTGGTGCTTCATAGCTAGACAAGTGTTCCACTTGCTGGCTTCGCTGGTGTCGATATCCGCATCGTGGTTCCTAGAGATGCAGGTGTTGCTGCTTTGAATGATCTTGCTCAATGTCGTGCCCATCTCACGATCACCTGTATCAATGGAAGCCAAGTCCTCACCCATTGAAGTGAAAGAGGAGGAGGAAGATTCCTTACCCTTCGTAATGGCACATATATCCTCAGTTTGTTTCATTTTCGCCAGAGCGTAAGCCGCATCATCACCAGCCGTGGCGCGCGGCAAAGACATGGACGACTGCAACACACTCTGTTCCAATGCGGGATTCCGACGTAGCACATCCCGCAGATTAATATACGCTTCACGCAGCCCTTCCAGTTGCTCGGCCGTGTAGGACGCCGTCAGAATCGAATTTGGTATGGACAGTGCATTGATCAGAAAATCTAAATCTGCCTCCATTTGTCTACGAAAACTCTAAATAAAAACTAAATTCAATTTTGTGGAAAATGTGTGAAAATGACTACGTTAGTCTGGGTAACTGACAACTATGTGAAGGTTAACCGGATTGAGACTGAGACATATTTAATAGGAATGCGATAAAGTTTAATTGTAACTATTTTCAGACGCTCCAAAGCTTACAATTCCCAGCTGATTCTGGGTTTGAAGTGAGCATGTAACATGTAGCAACAAGACTCCTGGCGAAAGTTTGCGGCTGGTCTCGAGTAGAGTAGTCTGCCAAGCATCAGTTCTTTTGATTTTTTCTAATTCTAACCATGCTGAGGATGAGTTGCTTGGGTTATTCTTCTCTCTCTCTATGTTTGTTTGTGTTGCTGCTGTGTGGTTTGTTAATCATTTTACGGGGGTTCGCTTGCAATCACAAGTTTCAGTTCTCTGCTTGTATCAATTGCTTTGTCTGTACTGTGTGTTTGTATTTCTAAGCTTCTAAACTATTGGTTGTACCAATAACGCCTGTTAAACTTGCTGGGACACTTATAAAATGGAGTGAATTTCCTCGAATCTCTAGAGATTTCCATGACACCCTTCTATAAGAGCCCAGAGTCTGAGTCCGAGGCACCAGATATTGCATAAAGCTTACAAATTTTGCTATGAAAGCTTCAACTTCAGTCTCACAAGCTCGAGCTCTTGGGCTTAGCCAGTTCCGCCACCCATACGCCATTAATCCGGACACAAACTCCAGCTGTTAAATTCAAATTGAAATTTCAAGTTTATTATTGGTTTTCGTATCATAACGGTATCTACGGGGCACACAAGTACTTAATTTGTTGGTCTTTAGTTAAATCTGGATTATCTAGTTAATGCTGCGAACTATTTTCGAAACTCCTGCTCGTTATGCTGCCACATGGCTAATTAGTTGTTCTGGGTGGGATCATGGGTGGGGTGTGATTGCGATGGCTGGGTGATAGCTAACTGCTCGAGCTACAGCTTCTGCTGGGCCAGCTCCTCGATGGTGCGGGCATTGGTCAGTGTGGCCCAGAGCGGTGACTGTATGCTGGCCAGTGAGAAGCTTTCGGCGGCATCCAGCGATTGGGATTTGCGCATGGCGTTGGCCACCTTCGATTCCTTGGCGCTGGCACGTCGCCGCTCGCGTCTCGTAAAAGGACCGCCGCTGGCCGCTTCACTGGATTGACCCTGGCTGCCGCTGCCACTGCTGCTGGCTGCTCGCAGCTCCTGCAGGCGACTGCGTCGCTTGGCCAAGGCTGTCGCGTCGTGTGATTCCCGCACGCTGGCCGCCTTGCGCAACTTTGGCGGCTGCAAGGACGAAGAGGATGAGAACTGCGGCTTAGCCTGTTGCTGCTGCTGCTCTTGCTGCGCCGGACTCGGAGTCGTGCCTGAGGACAGCGGCTCCTCCTTGGGCGGCTGCTGTTGCTTAGCTAACTGTTAGCTTGAGGAGAAGGACATTTTGTAAGAGGTGGTGTCCATGGGCGACTCGGGATTCAGGATTTCGGTCTGCGTCTGCTCCACATCGCTGCAGCGCTCTTCCAGCACCGTGTCCAGTTCCAGCGAGGTGAAGCCCTGGCTTAGGCTTCGTTCAGGACGTAGACTGATAGCTCGCGACGATCGGTAATCTGTGGAGTGGCCAAGTAGTAGTTCAAGTTAGTTTCACTTAAGCAGCGTGTAGAGGTGACCCAGGGGGGTGACAGTGACAAAATGTAAGGAAAACAAATTGAAAACGTGCGAGACGAGGCGAGCTTCAAGAAGAAAAACGGCAAAAATGTAGAAAACACAAAATAAAAATGGTGTGTCAAAAGTTGTCGACGTCCGGAGGCTACCAAAAGAGGACTCCCCCGTACACGTGTGCACAGTGGGGCAAAGCTGATTGACATAGTCGCTAATGACAAAAGATATTTTAGTATTTAAGGCGACCATTGGGCAAACTTCAATAAGAGAATTTAAGGATAAAAGTGAATGGCAGGAATACGAATTTTCAAATTACGCTCATTCGTATTTACGCAGTGTACAGTCGTTTCTTTCTCCATCTTTAGCTTCTTCGATGCGTTCATATCATATTAATAGTGATATGTAATGTATATATACAAAGATATATATTTGTTTCAATGTTGAAAATAAAGAAAAGCGATTCTGAAAATGAGACCAAAAGGAGACCAAACGATTTTATTAATGAGACCGAATGCTTCTGGAATTGAAGCGAAAAGGTTTTGAAAATGAGACCAACACATTCTTGAAATCACACCTAGAGTTTCTTTAAACGAGATCAAAGAGCTCTTAAAACAAGTAAGGCTAACTTCGGGTAACCGAAGCTTACATACTTTTGCAGAATCGGTCATAGGCGTCTTCGTTCAAAATTTGATTAAATTCGGATAAAAAACAAAAAAATCGGTCAGTTATATGGAAGCTATAGGCAAAAGCGATCCAATCTGGATCAACTGTGGTCAGCAGACGTAGGGTCTTCTTTAACTATCATTTACCAAAATTGGTGCAATGTGGATAAGAAACAGCCAATTTCGCTGTAGTAAGAGTTCACTCCGAATCTTTCGGTTATATCGGAGCTATATGATATAGTGATACGATCTCAATCAACTTTATTCAGCAGACGTTGGCGATTTTAAAACTGACATTTACCGAATTTGGTTCAATTTGGATAAGAAACAATCAATTTTGCTGTACTAAGAGTTCACTCCGAACCAGTTGGTTTTATGAGGGCTATGTGATATAGCGGTCCGATTTTGACAATTTTTATACACAAGCAGAAAGAAGTCTATGGCAAAAGTTACAAGCCGATAGCTTCAAAACTGAGGGACTAGTTCGCATAGAAACAGACGGACATATCCATATCGACTCATCTTGAAATGCTGATAAAGAATATTCCTAATTTATGAGATCGGAGATGCTTCCTTCTATGCGTTACAAATATTGTGACAAAACTATAAAAACTCTGCCTTATACTAATGAGTATTTTCCTAAAACGTTACTGAAATGAGCCCAAATCGTTCATAATGTAACCCCAGGAAGATATCATAATCAACACACAACGTTTGAGCAAGAAGACTCAAAGTGGGTTCTGAAATCGAGCACATCATGCAATGTATAAGAAAAAATGAAGCTACCGTACGAAAATCTTGGTCTTGTCTTCAATTTGGTATTGTGATTCCAACCTCTGATGAGTTTTCATCCGATTTATATTTATTGATTCACGGCTATAATTGACATAAACAACAAGCTTATAAGCACATTGAACTTATCTTAAAAAATTATGCCCAGCTTTCAATGGTTTAGGACCTTTGCCTCACCTTCACCTTGTGCTAAACCATAGCATACTTTGTTGCGTTCCCCACCGGCTTTGATTATCTCTAACCAAATATCCCTTTCGAGCATTCATTGTATGATAATTGCGTGCCATGCCATTACCATAACCATACCCTCGACTTGCCTTGCCTTGGCGCCAAGTACCAGTTGAACATTTTGTACTTAACCGCAAGATCTAGTTTTGGCTTTGGTTTTAGTTTTTGGATTTCAATTTGAATTTGAATTTTGGTTGGCTTTTTGCGGGTTGCCTGACTGCGTAATTGTTTTCGAAAATTTATGCAAACGCAAATGTGTTGAAGAGCAATTTTGGCCACAACCGAAAACAAGCAGCAGCCAACAACAAATAACAACAACAACAACAACTAACAAGAAGCAACAACCAACAACCGTTTGCGGTGTGACCCCATCATCATCATCATCATCAGCGGGCTGAAGTGTGGCAGTCCCACTTTCGCCGCTGTATTTCTTTAGTCCCTTTCCAAACCAACCCATACCACATCCACCTAGACCAGCACCAGCTCCTGTGGCACACTAAATATGAAATTTACAGTTATAAAATGTTGCTGCGTGTGCATGCGTGCATGAAGCACTGCCACTGCACAGTGGAACAAATGGCCAAATGGCTCAAATTTAAGCAAAATTGTTGATACATTTTGATTATGTGGCAAGGCTGAGCTATGCCCATCAGAACGGCTGGCAATGCGAGACATCAAAGCTGACTTGGATGAAATACATGGCCACTAGGCTGAACCCATGTATCGCCTATGCAGACGAAAGAGATATGCAAGACAATACTCACTTTCTTGCACAGCAGAGACCTGAAAATCACACTTTGCTCTTGAGTTCGAAAGCGACAAGGTCAGCTAGCGTTTCATCATTGAAAGCGTAGTTCTATGAGAAGATGGGGAATTTGTTTTTTCTTGGAATTTGTTTGGCCTTGGCCGTTGTGTATGTGTATGTACAAGCTTTGTATAGCAGATCATCACAAACTCAAACGTTTCCCAAACAAGCAAATAGTATGAGGCCAGCTTGGTTGAAATGACTAGAAATACACTTCAGATACGCAGACACAGGCATATAACACTGCTTGAATGCAGAGGCCAACAATTTTCGTTGCCATCTCGAGTTGTACACACTTCATCGTTACACTGAGGCTAGGCACTGCCTTACATAATCCTGCAGCGTAATCCGATCCCTAGCATTGCTTATACGTACATGGCTGACCACCACCTGAGTTTTAGTATATAAGATCAGCAATTTTCAATAAATGAACCACCACACATGATCCGGGACATTTATGGAGCAGGAATGAATCCTCATCATAAAGTAAACCATCAAAATTTTCCACTGTGCCCTGGCAATTGCTGAAAAGGGCGATGACAGGAAGACGGAGAGTTGGCAATGGCGAGGGCGACTTTTTGTATGCAAACGAGGGCGAGCGCCCAAAGGTATGCAATGCAAATGCAGGCAGCGAACAGATGCTCTGCTGTGTTTGACACATGTAAATAGCTTACACTCATGCACGTGTACGTGTCTGCGTGAGTGTGTGTGTGCTCCTTTTATTGAGTGGCTTTTCCAACCAGCACATCGCTGTTTTTCTTTGCCCCTGCAAATATATATATACAAATTTGTATGCGTGTTAAACATGAACAGGTCGGCAACATATACACATACACGACACGCACACAAACATGCTGGCGGATGTCAGTTGGCGATGGCGACACGCTAATGTCAAGCGCATGTAGCCTGCATCTGCATCTCATACTCATACTTAATCTTTCATACATTTTGCTTGTGCAGTTTCAGTTTCCGTAATTGATTGTCAGTGTCGTCGTGTCCACTTAGTATTCATACTTCAGGTGTTCATTCCAAGCGATCGTCTTGGGAGCTCCTCTGACTCTGACGTCACTTAGCTTCATGTTCTGCCTGCACCTTTATATGTTTAGTAATGAATAATCTGTAATTTGAGGCAAAGCGGACTATTTTGCAGAACAGGAATATTGTTTGTGGCATTCTAGAAGGTTTTTGGAGTGGCGGTGGAATGTCGATAAAATTCATCGATATATACCGATATGAAAATATAATTGTGTATCGATATTCTTTTGTAGATGATAGATTTCTTAATATATAGTTATACATGTTCAGATAACTTTGTCTGCACGCTGATTAAGTTCGAGTCTTATGCAGATCGGACAACTATGTCATATAGCTTCCATATAACCGATTGTTCCAGCATGAACACTAAGAGGCATAACTTTCCTATTTTTCATCCAAATCAAACCAAATTAGGGTTATATCCATTTGAGGAAGCACCACGTCCGCTGGTGTAACCTGATCACGATCGGACAACTATATCATATAGCTACCACACAACCGATTGTTCCGGAATGAACACACGCTGTAGTTTGCTCTGGTGACTCCCCTATTATTCTGGCAGAAGCTGAACCACCCTTGCTTCTATTGTCACTTAAGCTGCCGCAATACTCACTCAACAACTCACACCACCGTTCACTCAAACATCCCCACAAACTCCGCATACACTAGTAGTTGACTAGTAGTTGGGGTTCATTGCTGTAGTCCTCTGATACATATCACTTCTTTGGGATCTAAGAATGACACAAGTAATTGGTTTGGCTTCCAAGTCAAAAACGAAAATCTCCTAGCTTCAAAACAAAGTCAGAGTCCTTGGCAAATGCCTAAAAAAGATCATATAATTCTATCCTCAAGTTAATTTTTAAATCAATAATCCATTCATGTGCCGAATTCATTTTGCAGTGTCCTCAAATTTAAGCAAAAATCAAATTTATTAATCAATTTGAGGAATGGTTTAGTTTCACAAAACACTGCCGATAATAATGGCAGATTTCACTGGCTAAATTGAATTCGAGTCGAGCACAAAAGCCACACCAAGCAGCACATGGGACGACTAAAGAGTAGTTTGCCATTGATAAAGCAGAAAGAACTGTATAACTGTGTTGCAGTCTATGGGTTTATTCAATAAGCGCGGCCGCAAGTGTCTCTGTCGCTGTCACTGGCGTTGTTGGGGCGCTGAAAAGTAGGCAACAGAACACAACACAACACGACCACAATCCGTTTACTTGCCATGCGAAAATTTTAACAGCGGTTTTTGTGCTTGGCTGGCTGGGTTTTGGTCTCCTTTTTTCTGTTGTTGTCAATTTAAAATTCAATTTATGAAGTAAAAACAAAGCGGCAACGGGTGAGCCTCAGAGTGATAAAAAAAATATAAAAAAATAATATAAAATAAGAAGAAACATATACATATATGTCTGTTATATGTGTTTATGTATAATAAGGACTACGACATGGCACACACATCGAGAACAAAGAGCATTAAGCGTTCAAGTTCAAGTTTAAGTTAAGGGCAAAAGAGTGATTAGATTTTGTGCACTAGCTAAGTATATATGTATGTAGTCATTCGATCTGCATTTGGCTGGAAAACGAGAGAGAAACGGAAAAGACAAAATAGAGGAAATATCGTACACACATATTACACAACATTCACAACTCACTAAGCCTATGAATTGGACTAAATCTGACCAGGCTGACGGCATGGTCCTGCATGTCGTAGTTGCGTCGCCTGTCCCGCTCTCTGGCCAGCTTGGCCCGTCGTCGCAGACAGCAGATGACGATTAGGGCCAGAATTGGAAATCCAAAGATGCACGAAACGATCGGTATGACAATCGATTCGGGTGAAACTGCAATAAAAGAGGAGGCATAAAGTCAGTAGATATAAAAAATTGAGTTAAGCTTAGCATGGGGAAGGTTTTCTTTCAGGGACCTGCAAGTTGCTATTGCCTTTGCATTCAAACATATAGGCAGATAGCTGCCAGGCGGATGCTACCCAAAATCGGAAAGTGAGCGTAGAAGTCCTCTTTGCTTTCCACGACTGATGGCCTGTTCTGATCAAGATCGGAGAACTATATCATATAGTTACCATATAACTGACCATATATTAGGAGCATAACTTCGCATAGCATAGCTTCGGCAAGTCATCTCTTATTCATTTCAGCTTCGTCTCAGCGAACTTTGCTTTGCTAAAGAGCGAGTCCTTCAATAGCTACACATAAAGTGGTTCTATAGTCTTTGATTTGGTAGAACCCTGATAGACATTAGCTGCTGCTGTTGCAAAAGCTATTGTTTAGAATCTGGCAGAAATGTGCACACAGAAATATGCTGCTCATCAAGTTAGATTGTCAGATAAGCTGACACGTCCTCCTCCTTCTCCTTTTCAAAGAGGGATTAAGGGAAATTAATATTTTTTTGCATTAAATTGTTCTTAATCTCTTTGGTAGTCGATTTGCGGCGCCTGAACTTATAATCAATTTGAACATGCCCAAATCTGCATACACTTGGAGAACAATCGCCGCCTTTGTGCGACCTTGTTGTGGAGGCCAGAGTTGGGGGCGCCTGAATGTGGGCAAACATATTTGCCTAATTGCTGCGGCTAACCACAAAATGCCAACGCTCCAGCTCCGGCTTCAGCTCCGTCCACAAATTATTTATTTATGTGTTTATTTTATGACGATTACAAAGCTGGCGAGCGCCCAAAAAACAAAAAATGGCCAACACATTGCCATTGACTAGGACAGATTTGGGTTCATGACGTCTCATAATTTCAGATGCCACAGCAAGTACGAGAGCATGGGGTGGAGGGGTAAGGATGAGGGTAAGGCTTTGGCTTTCATTTGCATGGCGTGGCCTAAAAATGTGCTTGGCTGCGCCCGAAAGTAGGCAACACTTATTCAGCCTGACAGTGTCGTTGGATGAGGGGCAGGGAGATTGAGTGTGAGTGTGAGAATGTGTATAGGGTTGGGCTTGGGTGTGGATCTGGTTCTGGGGCATTGCAAAGGGAAGGGCCAAGAGTAGGAAGCTCGGCGAACGCTTTTTGGGGCAAATGCTTTTAGGCGAATTCCGTTCGCGCGCCATTTGCATTTCCCCTTCGCTTTCGCTTTTCCTTTCCCCACTTGGTTTTGGGCATCCTTTTTAATTTCATTTTCAAACCATTTTTAAAATGTATATTTGTGTGCGTGCGTTTTTTTTTTTTTGTATCTTAATGATGTTGCTGCCAAAGGCCGACTGAATGGCGGCATTTAACCCCAGCCCGAGCACCCCCACAACCACCGCCGTCCTCTCCATCTCCGTCTCAAGTGGCTTGTATTTCAATTTGTCTCTCAGTGTGCCTTATCTCAAACAATAGACAGCGGCCAACAGGATCGGCATGCTAATCCTGGACATTAAGTTTCACTAGATTAGGAACAAGTGGCTGGAGTCCGACTTTGGTGAGTTTAACACTCCGCATAATGATTTGTTTATACGCTGCACAAAAGGGTATGCTAAATGTGTGATGGCGTTTGTGACACATGATCAAATGAAGCATATGGATTGTTGGTCTGTGATGATAAGAAAGAGAGAGAGCGATAGGTAAGAAGAGTTAAGATGATCAGAGAATTGAACCATTTATCTAGACCCATATTCAAGACTGTGTGGGTCCTTCGAGCCGGATGAGTAGCAGCCAATTGTGACAGGTATAGTCTTCTTCTGGGATAATAAGAGAAAGAGAGATAGAGAGCTAATATGATCAGGTCAATATGGCAGAGGACTGAAACCATTCTTCTAAAGGCAAGACTGTATTGGTCCTTCGAGCCGGATTAGAACCAGCTAACATGGGCTACATGGGTCCACTTCATATGTTCTTTCTGAAGTGACAGCGTAATTGCAGTTGCCAATTGGCCAACTTCAGCGATGATATGACTGGAGCTTTTGGCCACCCCAAAACTGTATATTCAGCTTGGCCCATGGCCTTTTAATGGATGACAACTATTGCTACAAAATCTCTTGTACTGAAGGTGATTTACTTTTTCGTCATGATGACTTTAATATATGTATATTATTAATGCTCCAACAGCCGGTGTTTGTCCCTACAGCCCGCCCCCAAAGAAAGCGTATGAAGAAGGCAACAACTATAGCGGCGACGCAAACAGATTTCCGATAGCAAACAGCAGGAAGCCCAATCCCCAGGCTTGGGATTACAGAAGTCGATTCCCAGCGTCAGGCCAGGTCAGGTCATGTCCCAGTCCCTGCCCGCTGGCAATGCCTTGGGTGCAGTCTGCTGACTTGAGACGACTTGCCTTCCACCTCATCCGAGCCGCCGCTTGACATTATTAAATCCAATTAACGCCTTCAAAGTGACAGTTCAAATTTACACAAATTGATGGCAGGCGGCGTTCAGAATCAGAAATGAAGAGGAAGAGGAAGTGGAAGTGGACGTGAACATGGACGACAGAGACGCACACTTGTAGATGTCGCGGAGCGGCTCTGCCTCTAAGGAGCAACGCATCAAGAAGCATCAGTGGGAGTTGGGCAGCTGAAAACGAAGAAGGAGCAGGAGCAGAGGCTGCTGCCATTCCAGCTGAGTCATCAGTAAGAGGCCCAGGCCTGATGCTTGAAATATTCAATAAATACAATAAAAATAAGGATTTCGCTCTCTGCTGCCTCCCTCCACTCAGGGAGGAGGAAATTGAATGTTTGCATATTTGTTGTCGACAGCGGAATGCGCTACACAGTCGGCACCAATATAACAACAAAGGACCCACAGCAAAATGAAAGAAAGGAAAAAAGAAAAGAAATTATTGTATTAAAGTCGCTCTCACAACATTCTCATCAAAGTCGAAGGAGCTCAAGGAACAAACGAAAGAACGAACAAAACGAAACGAGCCTTTTTCTTTGTTGATTGTCAGTGTGCCAGTGGCTGAGGTGGAGAAGGAGGAGCAGGCAGAGGCTTGCTGAGGTGAATCTAAACTGAGGGCTGAGGAAGAGGGACAGGGAGGCACAACTACTTTGGTATGCCAAGTAGTTAGCTTTGAAGAAGTTGGCGCTTAAAGTTGCGACAATGGCCTCAGGAATCCATGTAAACAATCCAACAGTGAGTGCAAATAGTTGTTGTACTTACTTTGCAAGTAAAAGGACTCGTATCAGTGTCTAAAGTAGGAGGATGAAGACTTCTCCCATCCTATTTGCCTGCCAGCTTGGCGAAGGCGTTCAACAAATTACTACGTGGGCAGTTTAGTAAGTTTTGGTGACTTTAAGAACACTCAAAAAATGAAAAAACTCCAAAAGCTCGCACTGATTTCTTGCGTTTCTTTCGTTTCACCTTTGTTGTATAATACTCCCTTTTCCCTTTCTCATATAGTTTAGGAATCCATTATTTGTGAGGGGTGCAGCTTGGTCAATCTTTGTGAGAATGAGGCATTCGTCTTCTAGAGATTCTATGCAAGATTTCTGAAGTCAATCAAGTTGGCTTTGCAAACAGACGTCCGGTATGGTATTTGGTATTGGAATAGGAATCGTGCTCCTGAGGGACAAATGGTGTTTTATATGTGCCAGAGAACTGAACCTCTATTTAATGGCAAGACTGTGTTGGTCCTTCGAGCCGGATTAGCGCCAGCCAGTTGTAGCAAGTATATTCTTGTTCTGTGATCATAAGAGACAGGTAAAGAGAGAGAGAGCTAATTTGATTTGGTTAATGTGCCAGAGAAGTGAAAACATTAACCTGAAGGCGAGATTGTATTGGTCTCAAATCAAATGATTTGATTCTGTGAACTTCTCGTAACAGAAAGATACTCCTACATGTTAGTATTTTTTCAAAATTTCTCGTATATCCAAAATTCCGTCGTTACATTTCTATACAAATACAATTTACTATCTGGGAAAAGAAATTTGTTTGTTTCTCAAAATGTCTCAAGGATTGGTGGGGGTAGTTGGGTAGTGATTTCGTAGAGATTCAGCGAAAAATGTCAAAAGTCTTTCAAGTTGGCCTCCAAACAGACATGAGCGTATTGTATGTGAGGGGAAGAAGGTGGTTGAGATTGTGTGTGTGTGTGTGGGGGGGGTGTATGTGTAAATAGAATGCATTGTTAACTTATCAACGGAGCTGAACAAGAAAAGTCAACGCTACACTTAATGTGATACATTTTCCAGTGCTATAACTCCTAATGCGGTTTTTGGATCTCCCTATGCCGTTTGTAAACAAGCCAAGGAAGAGTCTGCTGTTTGAGAGCATATTGAATATTTAAGATGATTTGACTTGACCTTTTTTGAAAGCATATAGAAAGCATGGAGCCTCTATGCTATCACAAAAATTCAAAACTGGACATGAGAATGCTACGCGTTGCATGACGGCAAAGAGCCGAACTAAAGCACAAAACGAAACACAAACAACTCATGCATGTGAGACATCTACACCAAGGAGAAAACTTTTCAAAGTTGCCCATCTCTGCTTATATATTCAAATCGAAAATGGACGCAAGCCTTATAATCATTTTTACCACTAGGAAGAAAAATGATGCTCGCATTGAATATTGAATAGGGCAAAGTAAGATTCACCGTACAACGTTGCCTTTGTGAAGTCTTAAAACTGAAACAAGAGTAGTCTCCATGAGCCAAACATCTGCATGCTGATGATGGGACCCATGACTACTATAAAATCCTTCATATACATATATATTCCATTTTCCACCTCCAATGTTTTTCTCTGACAAGCAGCGTATTTCATTAACGGCTTTGATGAAAATTGGGTTTTCATCTTGTTATCGGATAAATTTACGCACTTTTTGTTGCTGTCGTCGTCGTCGCCATCATCTTTGCTGTCGATGTGAATTGAAATGGACAAGTTTGGTAGCGTCGGCGAAAAGTTTGTGTTTTTTTTTTGTTCCGTTTTGCCAGCCTGACACACTCCCCACCACCTACAGACTTACCCACCCCCTTACTCTTGCTCCCCCTTCCACCGGGCAGGCTCATGCTGTTGGAGCTGACAGTGACGTCTTTGGCTCTTCAATGTCGATGTTGATGTCGACGCCGAGTTAAGGATGCCCTAATAAAGACAACTGTGCTTATCTCATGCCCTCGTCCTTGGCCCCCATTTACGAATCCCAGAGTCAGTCCCAGCGGATTTAACAGCTCTCATTTGGGGAGTAGGGTTGGGTAGCTGCTTAAAACAATCAGAAGCCCAAGTCAAGCCGTCGACGAAGATGAAGATGAAACTCTAAGCAATTACTTCAACTTGGACTTGCCTAATTGCTGAACGGGCTGAAGTGGGCTGGGATTGGGTTGCGTTGAATTTGACCCTAAGCCCCAGTCGAAGGCACAAAACTATAAAAACGATAAGATACGATTTGATGATTGTTAGAGGCGGAGCGACGAAACGGACTGGCAATCGTTGCCATCATGCAAATTAACACCGGATGCAGATGCGGATCATTCACTTAATTGGAACTTGGCCGGCTGACTGACAGCGCTGATTTGATTATCATCATCCTGTGAAACTGATGCGCCTGGCTAATGGTGCTAATGATGCTTAGCCTGGCCTCACCAACAACTTTTCCTAATGCCCAGGCCAAAGTGAGTTTATCGACTTTGTGTCAGACCTGGATATATAAGTACTTATATTGAGGGTACGATGGTAATTTTTTTGAATATGTGATTCTGAAAATGATCGTATTATCATTGGAAACGTTGATAATGCAGTAATAAATATGTATGGCAACTCTCTCGCGCTCGCTCCGTATTACTCAGTACCTCTCGCTCTCGCACTCACCCCATTGTTAGCATTAAGCAAGAATAAAAGAGAAACTCCCAGCAGTCTTGGCCACGCTTCAGAAAAAGCATAATGGTTCTTCGAACTGGATCTGAAAAAGCAATCTTTTGGTCCCAAACATTAGTTTAAGGTAAGCTTTGCTTTCAAGGTGGGATCGTTCATCCTCTCTTTAAGTATTTCACCTTGTTTTTATATCATTCACAAAATGGTTTATTAGGAAGTAAGGAAGTTTGCAGCGCATAGAAGGAAACGTTTCCGACTATATAAAGTATATGAATTCTTGGTCAGCATGATAAGGGGAATCGATATAATCATGTTCGTCTGTCTGTCCGTCCGTCTGTCCGTTCGTCCGCCCGTCCTTCTGTTTCAACACAAAGATCTCTGAAGTCTTAAAAGTTACTGAGCTGAAAATCTTACCAGTTGCTTCTATTGTCTGTACGCTGGTTAAGTACGAGTTTTATCTAGTTCGGACAGCTCAATCATACAGCTACCATATAACCGATTGTTCCGGAATGAACACTTAGAAGCATAACTTTTCTGTTTTTCATCCAAATCAAACCAAATTCGGTGTGTATCCATTTGAGGAGGTTCCACGTCCATCGACCTGCTCTGATCAAGATCGGAGAACTATATCATGTAGCTCCCATATCACCGATTGCTCCGAAATGAACACTTAAAAGCTTAACTTTTCTGCTTTTCATCCAAACCAAACCAAATTCGTCTTGTATCCAGTGTATCCACTGTAACCACACGATTACAGACTACATTTGATCTAGATTGGTTATATATTAACATGGTGAATGGTATATAGGCTTCGGCAAGCCGAAGCTAGCTTTCCTCTCTTGTTTTAATTAACTTTGAAGTTGATATGTCACAGTTTTACCTGCACTGAGCTGAATCGAACATTCCCTGATTTCCGCTTCACTCTCACCGCATACAAAATAACAACGAGATGTCTAATTTCCGCAAATTTCTTATTGCTGAAAGCTTTAATTTCCGAGTGACCACTGTAGAGGCATGTGGAATTGGAATTCTGGGGGGGATTCACATACTCTCACATACTCACCCGTTGGGTAAACAACAATTGTCGTTGGGCGATTCTTGCTGCCGGCTGCCATGAATGTAGCCACTGTCTGCGCCTGGGCCTGGAATGTGGCGGCCATGGTGCTGGTGGGCGTCAGAGTTGGCAGCGTCGAGGACTCGATGAAACCGCTTAGATTGCCAGCTGCTGCTGCTGTCGGCATGACGCTAAAAGCATTGTACATGTCCTCGTTGCCTCCATCCTGGCTGGAACTGTGGCTGCTGCTGCTGCTGGTGGCATTGGTGGCGCTGCTGCTGCTGGCCGCCTGCTCCACGCCCGCCTTCAGCAGCAGCGCAGGCAAAGTGGCTGGCTGGACGGGATTGGGAATTGTGGCCAGCAGCGTGCGGTTGAGCAGGCCTTTCATATTGCCGGCGGTGGCCTGCAGTAGCTTGGCCGTTAGATTTGTGGTCGCCGTGGGATTCGAATTGGCGCTGTCGCCGGCCGACGTCCCATTGGTCAAATTATTAATGATGCTTGCTGTTGTTGCGGTCATATTGTTTAATAATTTCGCAGCATAATCGTAAATTCCAATCAGCATTTGGTAGCCCCACCTCCAGTCTCAGCCTCAGCTCCAGACCCCGGCCACACAGTTGTAGTGAGTGTGCCGAATAGTAAGCGGCGGCGTTTAAGCCTTATCGTTTGCCCTTAGGGTAATCGCCTCTTTTGCGCTTGTGCCAGCTGTCTGCAATGGGAAGGTGGAGAAAGCCAGTTGCTTTTCATTGCTAATTGTATAAATTATTCACTTAACTGTCAGCCTGTATGTCTGTTTGCGTGTGTGTATGAGTGTGTGTGTGTGTGAATTGTCCTGGAGGAAGTTTTCATACAGGCATATGCATAACACATCAATCTGTCATACTCTTCATATGTTATTCCAATTAAAGTGGAACAAGATATAATGGGGCTAGCTTTGGCTAAGCTTAAGTTTATATATGGTCTGTGTATCTGTACACTCAGAAAAACAAGTTGTAGAATTGTAATTATTGATTTAAGAAATAATGAAATCAAACTAAGAATTTCCCATGCTTTGTCATTTTAACTAGCTCTCATTTACAATTCCCAAGGGGTTTTGCTTCACAATACTGAGGTAGCTACAGGGCAGAGACCTTTTCTTTTAATACTCGCACTCTGGTAGAGTAAGCGAGTGCATTGTATTCGTGCAGGTGTATGTAACAGGCAAAAGAAAGCGTCTCCCAGCCCGTAAGGTATATATCAACAGACGAGAAGATCTAGACATGTCCGTCTGTCTGTCCGTATGAACACTTGGATCTCGAAGACTATAAGAGCTAGGGTCATCAAATTTGGTATGTAGATTTCCCTTGTGTGGCGTCAGATCAAGTTTGTTTTAACATTTTGATGCGCCCTCTCCTACCCCCGAAAATCAACAAAAACACCTAGAACTCGAAGACTATAAAAGATAGAGTCACCAATTTTGGTATGTAGACTTTCCTTGTAAGGCGTCAGAACAAGTTTATTTAATCATTTCATTAGGATCGAAAAAGAATTGTAGAAAAAGAAACGTAAAAAACATCGTCTATGAGAGACCCTACCCCAAAAAGCAAAAAATTTAAAAGAGTTGCATTCTTTTGAGTCTGTCGCATATTAAAAAGACCCTGAGTAAGTATTATTGGGCTAGAATTTCTCAACGTTTCTCTCTGAGTGTAAGAATATGAATTCTTTATTTCAGAGTCTAGACAGCGTTATTTAACTCCAGACCGCAACCGTGTTATGGTATATATGGCAAGGCATGTACCTAAGTAAGAATAAACCTATGATATACAGTCTGAAAATCAGTGAACTTTTTCAGGGAGCGAAAATTATAGACGTTGGTTCAGCAGTTTTTTGGCTTGGCTGGTAATTTTCCTCAGCAATGAGGAAGACAACAGCGGGTCATTCAAGTAGTAATGTTTATTCGCAGCCAGAGGAATCTAGCAACTAACTCGCCCTCGCCCTTTTCTGAGTGCCTCTAAAATGGGCGTGGCACCAGCCAATTTGAATATTGATCTGCCTCCTCAATCCCATTTATAGGATCAACAAGCTTCAACCTTCTACATCAAGTAGATGCACGGATACTTTGCCTTTCCATACATTCTAATGTGAAATTTGACCTATTTGCATGTGGAATTATGCAAAACGGCGTCTTAGATAATATAAACTCAAATTTGTTCATTTACAGTCTCTTATCTCATGTTTTTAGTTCGCCAGTAGGCTAAAAATCTGCTTAAGGTGGATTAAATCCATCCCAGAATGTATTGATTTGACCTCCTTCATAAATCATAAAGCACTTATTATGGTGAATCAACCACAATATTACATGTTAACCACCATAAATGTCTACTGAATAGCCTTTGGGCACTGGTCGAATCTCTGGTCGAGTGTTCCACTAACCGACTGGAATGACACTTCAAATTTGAATGCCAACAGTTTTGTTATCCATTGAACCAGCGAAACAGCAGCTGAAGTGGACTTGGCCAAAGTGGCCCTTGAAGCCAAAGTAAACTCAAACGCTGAAGGACCCTCTGGCTCCGGTTCCGGCTGCGGCGACAACAGGGCCATAAAAATCTGTTAACTATTGTACTGCTTCATTAACCAAAATCAAATCGAATTCAATTGGCCAATGAATGACTGAATGATTCTGCATAAAATATAGAGAAAGACGAAGGGGCACATGGCGGGGACACAATTAACTGACCAAGCACGAAGGCTAATGGTGGTCTATGGCCGTGTTGTGGACAAGATGGAGCCGCCACCAAATCCGTAACCAAATCAACTGGGTGTGTGTGTGTGTGTAATGGTCGATTAAGAATGTGGAACACACATTAGCACTTTTGTTGTGGCTGTTTTCCTTTGTTGTTTTGTGGAAAACAAAAACAAAAAATAAAACAAAAAAATCCCACATACACTGTTTGAATTAGCCCGCTTATTGCTTTGCTGTGCCGTTACTTTTGATTCGAACTCGAGAAACCGTTACCGCTGGCTTTACGTATATTTGGGACGCTTCCGTTTCCGCTTCACTTTCACCGCGAAACTTTCGTCCGCATCTGCCCGGTTTGTGGCGCGCAGCGCTTGGCGAAGCCGCCTTTTATACCAGCCCATCGAGTTAAGAGAACATTTCCCACCATTTTCCAGCCAGGCATGGGAAAGTCAATGGGACGTTTTCTCTTCGGGGTCGTGGAAGGAAATTTATGAATTTGAATTTGAAGTTGCAGTTGCAGTTGAGGCAGCGGCGACTGTCAAAAGTTTCGTGTTTAAAGGGATTTATTAAACCTGAACGTTTTACCTAGAATGGGTTTTCCTGCAAATTTCCACAAAACAAGGTGTGGAAATTGCAAAGCTATGAATGGCGAAAAGTTTGAGTAAACTCTTTGCTTTTGAAGTCTTCCCTTGCATAATAAAGTTGAAACTTGAAATTTAACTGAGTTCGAATAGAAATATGCGAATATATGATATATAATGGATGGTAATCGATATATAGGAGGTTTAATTCTTATATATAGTTGTCTACTGTTGTTGTAAGTGTTCGAAAACAGTGTTGAGAGCTGTAAAATGACGGTTTATTCATGAGTTCAGTGAACGCCAGCATTTGGCATTCAGCTTTTATCATTGCCTAAAACTTCAACGCAATCTCGACTCAAACCAGCTGTAACTAGTTACCGATTCCTCATAGAGCCATGAGGATGGAGGCATGATTTCATCAAGATTAGCTGGTGTACCTATGACCTTGATAATCCCCTTTGAAAATTATAAAAGTATATGAAAAAAACTTCGGTTTACATTTCCATTTCAGCCAAACTATCAGTCTAACTATTTCTGTCACAACTTCCACCTGATAATTCCTGGAATTATAAAAGCACAAATAATCCCCATGAAAAACATTTCATTTCCCCTATAAATAAACTGCTGAAAAGCCATGATGAAAGCTAATTACATTTTCAACTTTCGGTTCAAATTGAGCATGCATGAATGCATTCATGCTGATGCACATTTCAATGGCCACCGTTCCGTCTGATTTTATTTCAAAGATTTCACTGACAAACCAAAAACCAAAAACTGTAACTGACATTCGCCAATCCCGCCGCTGCCACTTGTTAAATTCACTCTCCATAGCTATACATACATGGCACTTGTGGAGCGAGGGAATAACTCCAAACCAAAACAGTCCTATCCAGCAGCAAAAGAGGAGGGAAGAATACATAAATAAAAATAAATTCGAAATTGAATTAAGGCCGACATTATGCGGCCGAATGAGTCGGATTCAGAAAAAGATGCTGACGTGATTAAAACATTGGTTTTATACAGTTCAAGAGCATATGAATGTGCGCGGGTAGATGATCAATTGCGTTGAGTGATGACAAGCGCGCCAGATGCTCTAGAAATGAAGGAGGAAAGACCTTGCCATTCACATGGAAAATATGTGTATATATATACCTGATTCTCCACAGCCAGAAAAATGAAAAATATGCCTTCAATTGTAGAAATACGTCTTTAAAAGTGGCCCCAAAGGCAGTTCGTCTTGTTATTTAGAGTTCTTATATCCGTTTTAGTTCCACTTTCTTACACTCTTGCCATTCGTGCTCCTGTTTTTTGCGTCCGTTTTCTTCTCTCCTCTTTGGTCTGTAAGCCTCTACCACAGCTCGAGCTTGCAGTGGTCTTCGGTAAGCCATGTCTTTGTAGCTGTAGCTTCAATACACTTCCGGTCATACAATGGCTTCAGTGGCGGGGGGCGCTGAAACCGAAGTAGATGTTCTGCCACTGCTCTCAGGATGATGATGCTTCCAGGCATGGGAGATCGCTGGCTGAGCCTGCCAGAGAGTTGAGTGGAGTCCACTGTCTGTTGTGATTGAGGGTGGGCGTGACACTCGAATTGGTGTTGTGCCTTTTCTTGTCCAGTTTTTGCTTTTGACTATATATCAAAAGAAAATCCCAATATCTTAGAGGCACTCATTTGTCTATTGATATAGTAGGTTGCAGTCGCGTGACATTTGCTGCAGCTGTGGTAAAAAGGGTTAAGGTTGAAATTGGTTAAAAAGGCCGGATCAAAATTTGAAAACAAATTGATCTGACGCCCCAAAAGGGAAGTCTACATACCAAATTTGGTCTCTCTAGCTCTTATAGTCTCCGAGATATAGGTGTTCGTACGAACGGACAGACGGACATGGCTAGATCGACTCGGCTGTTGATGCTGATCAAGAATTTATATACTTTATGGGGTCGGAGACGTCAAGGGGTCAAGTCTTATATGAGAATGTAAGGAATTCAAGGATATCCTTAACATAGAACAATGAAAGTTGCCAATTAGACATATTAGACATGTTTTCATTGTGCGGGATAGTACCTGATGACATTGCTAGGGTATTCATATATCGGATAAGGCTTCCTTTGTTTTGCTTGTGCTTGTGTTTGGCGAGTGTTTGTGTCAGTTTAATCGAGAAGACACAAATAAATTGCACTGAACCAAGTGTTTATTTTTTTACCCCTGAAATATGCACACCTCCCTCCGCCTGCCTCTGTGTCCCTCAAGAACAAGATAATATTCATTTGTTTTATTCGCTGTATTTGGTCAGCGTTTATTTCTCAATCCACCTGCCTCGTCCCAGCCATGTGCGATGTGGACATAGCGCCTAAATCAGATTCTGCGTGTACCTCCGCCTCCGCCTTCGCCTCTGCCTCTGCCTTTGCTCCAGGCATCCGGAATGAATGGCTTGCCAAAAAGCAAAAGCATCAGCTTCAGCTTCATATGACACATAAACAAATGCAATTAAATTTTGAAACACCTCTCCCCCTCTCTCTCTCCCGCTCCAACTCGGACTCGAACTCTGGAATATGACCAACAGGCAAATGGAATCGCAATCACCGCAACGCAACCTGACATTTGCCACTGTTTTCCGTTTCTATTTGTGTTTCTGTTCCTAATCCTAGTCCCCATTGTTGTAGTTGTTGTTGTTATATTTGTCTAGCTTTCATATGTTTCTATGTTGGCTTTATGCTCGTAGTTATGTTGGCATTTTATAAATTGATTGCATTCGAGGCGGCGGCCAAATACATATTCGTAAATTGAATTTTCCACAAATTTCCAAAGGCTCTTTTTGTACCATTTCTTATACTCGTACTCTGATAGAGTTAAGGAGTATATTGTATTCGTCTCCGACCCCATAAAGTATATATATTCTTGATCAGCATCAACCGAGTCCTGTCCGTCTGTCCTTCTGTATGAACACCTTGATCTTGGAGATCATAAGAGCTAGTAGTAGTATAGTAGTATGTGGCATTAACAACCCGATTGCCTCCGCGCACTTCTGTTTTGCGCGCGTCTTCTCCAATTGGTAACACCAATTGGACCTTCCAACGTATCCGGGGTCTTCCTTTACTCTATTGCCTGCCAACTACCACATCGCTTACTTTCCGAGCTGGAGTTTCTTCATCCATACGTACGGCATGACCCAGCCTGGTAGTGTTCATTCTCGTGACCACGTCAATGTCGCAGCTCATCGCTCCATCGAATACGATAGATATCGCCAACGCAAATAGGACCGAAGATCTTGCGAAGAAGATAGCTATATCTGATTGTGTTACTGTCCAGGCCTCAGCACCACATAAGAGTACCGGAAGGATGAGCGTCAAGTAAAGCGTTAGTTTCGTCTGTCGAGAGAGAGAGAGCTCTTCTGTTCAGTTCTTTACTGAGCCCATAGTAGCACCTCCAGCATCTCCAGGCTAACCTTATTGTTGTTGTTCAGAGCAGTGCCGAGGTATATGAACTCCTTGACAGATTCAAAGTTAAAGTTACCTGAAGTCAGCTGAGAATCAAGACGTCACGATTCCCTGCCAGAGCACACCATAAACCTCGTTTTGCTCATATTTACCGCTAGACCTACTTTGGCTGATTCCCTTTCGATCGCACGATGTCAACGATGTCAATATCATCGGCATATCCAAGGAGCTGAGAGCTCGCTTGATATTAAGGTTTCAAACATACCTTTACGGAGCTGATAGTGTTGCTCAACGTCATTCTGCAAAGCCTTGCAAAGCTTCTTCAGACTGCGACAAATCGTACTGAGGTTCCAATCTACGGACATGCTTTCAATAAGCCATATCTAGCAAATGGGTTGATGCATGCACCTTACCAACTCATCGCCACTAGATTTAAACAATTCAGCAGGCAGGCCTTCAGCACCTGGGGCTAAAAACCAGAAAGTGTCAGATATTAAATAAATGCTGAGTACGAGTATCTTAAATTCGGAATATCGACTATAGCGTTCTTACTTTTTTTCTGTCATATTCATTGCTTTTCAAAAATGTTATTCAATTTTTTAATTTCCTAAATTGGCACTCGATTCGTGTTCAGGCTTTTGGTTCATCTGGATTGGACAACTATTATGTCATTTAGAAGTAATGGGAATTCAACAAAGCCGAATCAAATATTCATTTAAGTTGGCTGTGCCATAGAACTTTCTCACTTTTTTCCAATCCTTCAACTTGGGGGAATGAAATCATTCATATCTGCTCCCTACGCTCTAGGGAAAACATCGTCAACAAAATTTTAAGTAAAAATTAATATTGTAAAATGTAATTCAGAAAAAAAGCGGAACCTTTTTAGAATATCGTCTGATCCTGGTTTCAACATATCCTTGAGAGGACACTGCCATACCAAAGAGTGGTAGCTGCCCCTTGACTTCGGAGGAGGAAGGATTATGGAGCCGATGATGCGAAGTTGTAATGGTAAGTCGGCTTACTGTACATCAGTGGCCCAGCCAGGAGTGCTCATGTGGATCCTTTGCAGTGTAAATTTATGTAACATTTCAAGCATCTGTTTAGGCCTTTGCCTGATTAATTCCTGGATAAATATAGACGAGTCTGCCACAAATAAGGTAAGTTTTGGCAAATCGTATTAACGGAAAGGATTAATCCGTTCACCATTTCCCAGCCTTTTATATTGAAGAGGCAAGGATATGCACCATATCCCCATTTACCGGCTATGACAAACCACCTGATTGTGAATTAACGTGGATCTGACGCCAGAGGAGTGCATTTCCCGGGACCACGAAACCGAACTCAAGTGCAGTTCTTTTACTCAATAACAATCACTCTCAGCGCATCCGCATGCAAGGATCTTACAACAATAACAAGAGACTAATAAATTGTAAAACTCAAATTTTGTTTTCTTAATATCTCAAGCTCTCCTTAGCCCAATTCTTTTGAGAATGAGGCATCCTCCTTTTAGAGATTCAATGAAATATGCCAAAAGTCAATCAAGTTGGCCTGCAAACAGACGCAAATGAGTGCGAGTGAACAGCGAAATTAATCATAAATAGCTATAGACTTGTATCCTGCATTCGTCGAGTGTTATATTTTGGGCATCTAAGAATTGCTATGATCAGACCTTGTCTTGAGGAGTCAAGGACACATTTTCAATAATATGAATTAAATCAAATAATATAATAATAATAAGCGAGAAAAGAAAAGCCATCTTAGCATACATTTAAAAAACATTTACAAATTAACTGACAATTTCAGTAATATTTTCTGTGCAGCCCAAATGTATGCTTTAGGTTGTACCCAGCGAATTTCAACGAACATGGTGAAAGGTGGATTCAGATCAAATTCAACATGACAGGTGACGCGGTTTGTGTCCATGATAGTAGCTAAGAAGTGCTAAATAGTACTAAAAAGTGATAGGACTAAAAAGTGCTAGAGCTAAAAGTACTAAGGAGTGTTAGTGTGCTAAAAGTGCTAAAATGCACTATAATGCTCTAAAAAGCTGTACGGAGATCTAAAAATTGTGTAGAAAAGTGCTTAGTACTAAAAAAAGTACTAAAAAAGTCTTAGCCCCAGCCCGCCATAATTTTAACATAAATTCGCCGCATACGAGGGCCTGATAATAAGTTTTTAGACAAGAATGTCTAAGAATCTTTATATACATACTAAATTTATTCGAAGTTTATATAATAGATGCGATTATCTGTTTTGAATATTATTCCAGCAGCACAACGGAACAGAAACAGCTCCAAATCTATTGAATATGCTGAATGGTGATCAACTTGGAGTGAAATGTATATCAGAAAACCATATGTTATTCATTGATAACAAAACAAGAGAGGAAGGCTAACGTTATATACCCTTGCAGAACTATAACTCATAGACTAACTATATATAGACCCTTAAGTCTGCTTCTTATACGAACATATGAGACACCACATTGATCTTTAAATGAGTGCGATGAAACGGAAAGGTGCACACAGAATTTTAACATTTTCCATTAGTTAACGTAAAGCGTATTTCCTTCAGCTGTAGCAATAGGCAGCGAAGCAATCTTCTTTCTAATCACTTTTTTGTGCGTGCTTTGTGATATGCAAACAAACACACAAGCTTTCATATATATGCATATCAGAGATCTGCATTGAGTATGATTGAGCCTGCTAGAGCGACTCATCTGATGCTGTCATGCTGATCAAGAATATATACACTTTATGGGGTCGGAGATCCTATGCTTTAAAAAGATCGTGACAAAATTGTAATAACCTATGCAAGGGTATATAAATCCTTTAACGGCAATCTGAACTAAATTTCTAATTTTTCAGATCTTTATTTACTTAAATTTTCCACTTTTGTCAAATAGATTAGCCGATATTAGTATACTGTACAAACTTCATAGCGATTGGTAAGCTATTTTACGATCCCATAAAGGGACAGACTGCCAAAGAGACATTCACTTTTATATCTATATATAGATGGAAGATTATTTATAGCTGCTTGCCGATGTGGCTTTGCCTTCCGTTTCCGTCTCCCCTTTGAGCACCATTTGGGCATACTTGGCTATATGGACGATGCCATATTTGGGGGAGGCGATGTGCAGGTTGCGGCCATTGCAGTAGTCCGTGTTTATGTGGGGATTGTGCAGCTCCGCGATCAGCGTTGAGCAGGCCGTCGATGAGTCACCCGTTGACTTGAGCATTTTCTGCAAATGGAAATGATGCAGACGATAACCTCACATGGACTTGGCGGAGCAGACTTACCATCCAGAACTCATTCCCTGGCAGAGCATTGCCGTCCCAGGCATATGAGACGACCAGCAGCATGTCGCCTTGTTCGGGATCGTTCAGTTTCTGGGCAGGATTGCGTTTGGATATGTGTACGCGTACGCCGCCCTTCGGATGCGGATGGTCGGGCCAATCGATAAGGGCGCCATCGTGCAAGCCACCGCAATGGGTTAGGTGAAACCAGGAGAAGTGAACCACCCCGATGTGACTCAGCCGTTGCCGCTGGCCCAAGACGAGCAGGCGCTGCTCGAAGGTTTCGAGAAAGATTTGCTCTTGCTGCGGTGCCACCTTCCACACGCCTAGGCCGAATCCCACCACATGTATGTAGGCTGGTTTGCCGGCGGCCTCTGCTCGTGCTTCTGCCTCCAGAAGCAACATGTCGAAGCTGATGGCGTAACGCCGCTTCATCACCAGGTTGTCGAACACATCCAGCTTGTTCCCGGAAACGCCGAAGCGCTCGTTGTCAATGCTCACCTGGCCATGGATGTAGTCGCACGAGTCATAGAAGTTGCACCAGAGCCGGCGATAGTGCTCGGCCTTTGTCTGCGGGGCTGTGTCCAGCGGGAGACCGTAGCCCTGCTCCCGGGTGTTCTGGGTGCGGGCTACCACAATATCCTGGAACTCCATGAGGTTGCGGCGCGACAGGCGGGCCCCAATCATGCCCACAATCACGCCCTCCGGCTCCAGGCTGCGCTTGTCGTGGACCACGCGTCCGCAGTTCGAGCGCTCGCCCTCGTTGATAAACTCCGTGTGCGAGCTGACGGAGAGCAGGGCCGACAGCTTGATGTCGTCATAGCTGAGCACATGGGCCAGCTGCAGTGGCGCCTGCTCCTGAGGGCTGCCAATGGGCTCAAATCCACTGGCTCCCCGCTCGCCCGTCAGCAGCAAATACTTGTCGTTGCGCGCGAAGAAGCTGGCGCATCTCTTGGCCAGCAGGCGCTGCACAAAGGCGCACAGGGAAAGCGGCCTATAGACGGGCAGCTCCACTGGATTGCCTGCAAGCTCACAATTTCATCAGACACATAATTTCATCAACAATTTTAGACCTTTGGATGACTCACCCCATTGACACTTGTGCTCCAGGTACTGCAGATACAGGCTTAGGGTGCGCTCGTGGATCAGCGGATAAACGGAAGCAATCTGCCTGCTAATGCCTGGCCGACGCTCCACAGGTTGACTCAGCACCCGGCAGCTTTCCACACCAAACTGATAGAATTTGTTTTACTTTTAAGGCCAAGTGTAAATGTGTGTCTACCACCCACCTCCAAGGGGAATTCCCTGGACTTGGTTATAAATGCCTCCACATCCACATCTTTCTTAGTGGACTCCGACTCCTCCTTGACCTCTGCCATGCATTGTTCTAGTAGACGGCGTCCAAAATCGCTAAACGCATGCAATTTTCCACTAGCCTCCATCGGTGGCCATACTGCATCTACATCGGCCCCAAAAGCGGACTTGCTCTTGGACTTGGACATCTTCTAGCTGTGATACGTTCAATTTTCCAATCACATCTAACCGCTGATATGCATCCCTATTGCAATTTATGTTGAAATTATCTGCTGGATTGCACATTTTGTAAACAGAAACCAGTGTGACCACATTTGATTTCTTTGATTTACCTATTACAGATAGGGCAGCACTGGCGATTTTTATACCCTTGAACAGAGTATTATAATTTTGTCACGATATTTGCAAAGCATAGAAGGAAGCATCCCCGACCCCATAGAGTATATATACTCTTGATAAGCATGATTGAACTCTTGGTATAGCGGATTTGCTTGGATCGTGCCAGTCTTGGAAGCCTCCACGTATGCTGACCGAATTCTAATTGAATCTGCTGAGTCAGCAGCTTATGGTGACGACTTGTTTATATATGTATTTATCTTTATCCGACTCAGACTTCACACCTGTTCAAACTCAAATTGCAGCTTGGAGACCCAGACTATGACGCTCTGTTATACTCTGCGCTGCGAATTACCACATGGAGAATAGAGAACAAGATTGCCCTTGCAGAGGGTATCTTAGTGCTGTGACGATATTTGTAACGCCTAGAAGGAAGAATATATATTCTTGATCAGCATGACAAGCCGAGTGGATCTAGCCATGTCCGTCTGGGCGAATGAAGATCTAGATCATTAAAACTATAAGAGATATAGACATTATATAACCGATTTCCAAACTCGATTTTAGTCGATTTTTGGGGGTCGCCCCAAATCCGTTCATCGAATTTGATCAGGCTCGGGTCTGCTATATAGTTACAGGGTACTCAACTGCCGAGCAAGCTCAACAGTAGTGTTCTTACTTGCTTCAATTAAAATTAACCAAAACTGCAATTGAGTTCGGTTTCGTGGTCCCGGGAAATGCACTCCTCTGGCGTCCGATCCACGTTAATTCACAATCAGGTGGTTTGTCATAGCCGGCAAATGGGGATATGGTGCATATCCTTGCCTCTTCAATATAAAAGGCTGGGAAATGGTGAACGGATTAATCCTTTCCGTTAATCCGAGTTGGCAAAACTTACATTATTTGTGGCAGACTCGTCTATATTTATCTAGGAATTAATCAGGCAAAGGCCTAAATGTTGAATGAAATGTTGCATAAATTTACACTGCAAAGGATCCACATGAGCACTCCTGGCTGGGCCACTGATGTACAGTAAGCCGACTTACCATCGGCTCCATAATCCTTCCTCCTCCGAAGTCAAGGGGCAGCTGCCACTCTTTGATATGGCAGTGTCCTCTCAAGGATATGTTGAAACGGACAGGATCAGACGAAGAATGTTCCACGTTTTTCTCTGAATCACATTTTACAATATTAATTTTTACTTAAAATTTTGTTTTTGTGTTTGATGATGTTTTCCATACAGCGTAAGAAGCAGATATGAATGATTTCATTCCCCCAAGTTGAAGGTTTGGAAAAAAGTGAGGGAGTTTTAGGCACAGCGAAGTTAAATAAATCTTTGATTCGGCTTTGCTGAACCTGGTACCAATTGCAGTTCAATTTCGATGTACATTCTAAAAACTATATGATATAGTTGTCCAATGTTGATCAAATCTGGTCAGCCGACGTGGTGCCTCCTTAAATGAATAGAAACCTAATGGTATAAAAGTCATTTTTATGGCAGCTACAACGTATTCCAGCCTGAACTAGAGAGATATAACACATAATACGACGTAGCTTTGCCTACGCATGTAATGCGATCGTCTTCCTTAAACGTAAGAGTTGTATTTTTTGTCTTTTGAAATTTATTACAAAAAAAGAATTAATTATTTGTTTAAATTAGGGCTGAGACTGCAACAGTTGTTTGCTCCCGTACTTCACTTCCAGGCCTTCTCTCTCTTTTCTACACATTACAAACACACAATATTATGGCCTACACAACACGCTTAACCTCGAAGAATCGCTTCAGGTAGTAGACCTGGCCGAGGGTCATCAGTATTAGGACGGAGGCCTCGAATACGGACCACAAGACGACACGGGAATTCGTGTTCTCGTTCACGTTGCGATGGATCTTATCGCGCACCTGCAGGATGGAGGGCAAACAGACGGAGTGCATGAGTGGAGATGGCCGGAATCGGAAATAGGTTTGGTGGGTCCAAACCAACTTACATGCATATATTCCTGTTCATGCTTGACGCTGGTCAGCGTGCCGGATAGCTCGCGTATCATGTCTTCGAGCTTGGTGTGGCCCACCTCCTCCTCGCCGGGCGCGCCTGGCGCACGCTGTGGCGCTTCACCCACATCGATGGAGAACATGACCAGTTTAGGGGTCATGCTGCTGCGCTCGTTGTTGAAGCACACCGTATAGACGCCCTTAGCTGGCGCCACGAACGTGTACTTGCCCGAGGATTCCTTTTCGCTTTCGTGCATCACATGCTGGTCGGGTCCGACGATTTTAATGTCCACATCGAGGAAACCGCCCTCGATTACCTCGAATGTGACACCTGAAAGTGTTGCAAATGCGTGCTGCTTCATTACCATAATGGTTTGCTGCTGCTGCCACTTACCGAATTTGGTGCCGCCTTCGACGTTCTCAAAGAAGCATTCCTCGTTGTGGGCGTCCACGCTGACAATGAAAGCCTGGCCAATGTCTGGCAGCATTATCAGGACGCACAACGTCAGCAGCAAACTGGCCAGCGTCGTTTCCATTTTGTTAGGCACGGTTTTTAAAGCTATTTTCGCGTATTCCTGTCGGAGAATTGCCAAATCGCAGCCACGTAGTTTCTATAGACAAAAAAAACATCGAATCATCGAGCATCGGCGATGTTTTTAATGTAAAATATCGGTATCAACCGATATTTTGTTGTTCACCATCGATATGTTCGTATTAACTTATCGGTAATTGTATAATAATTTCTTTGTCACATTTCGAATTCAAAGGGAACCCTTTTAATTTAAATCAATGCGAGTAGAGATGCAAATCAATATCTGGCCCCACAGATGTAGAACAAAACATGCTCTGCTAATTGTCATGTAACTTTGCAGAGACTACTCATCACTTGGCTCACTCACCTATAATGCCAAAGAGCAGCAATGTTATGAGTGTTTTAATTAATTTAGCAATTCATAATACTGAGTCCAAGCATATTGTCTTATAAACATTTGGAAGATGAATTTTGGACTCAATGGTATCGCTTACCTCATTAACATTAACAGGCTGCATGTCCTTCATTGTTAATGGAATAACTAAACGAACATATCAGTGTACACAGCAATTATTTGACGAAGTCTAATACTAATCGACTTCATACCATATGGAAGCAGCAAAGGATATGAATAAGTGGCCCTCGCCCAAAATCAACTACGCACCTACTTGTCATAAACATTTGCTAAAATTTAAGATAAAAAAATTTTATAAAAAAAATTTGCAAATAAATACTTAGTTTCTATCCAGCTCTCAAACAATTAATATCGCTGAACGGAATTTGAAGAGCTATTGTATCGATATATGGACAATCCGATATATGTATCGTTTGCAAAGCAAATTAATCGACTTACAAATTTGGAATATTTTCAAGAGTTGGCAGGTCCGTTTGCAGTTGGGCACACACAAAACAAAACTCTCTTCTCGATTCTCAATACTTGCACTTAAGCTCTGTACATGCAGTATTCTTTGCCGCGGTTCGCCGAAAACCGGCATGGATGTTACGATCCCATAATCTGAGGTTTTGCTTTGTTTTTCTGCTGATTTTTGTTATTTTTTTTCTTATTTGTTTGTTTTTTCCCCCACGACTAACTTTCGGCTTCAAGTTCAGTCATGGATACGTGGCATCGTTTGCAAACGAGGTCTTTCAAAATTCGTTTACATGGATTGTGGCGTGGGTATCGTTCGGTTGGGATGCTCAGGCCGCTAATGTGGATATTAAGCACCTTAGTCATTTGCTTTCTTCAGTTGGTCAGAAGGAGGTGCTCCTTCAGCGTTGTCAGATATCCGTTTTTTCAAGTAAACTGACGTCGTTGTTGCAGCCAATTTGTAATGGCAGTTCCCGTACTGGGGGTAGTCATCCCGGGACCGAAAACCCGAATACTGCGAGTAAACTGATGTCTAGGCCTTTGGTGATGATTGAAATTCTACGGCCGTTAGGAGCTGCCCATACACAGGGGTTTCCCTGGCTTGGGAACGGAAATTATCTTGCCCAGCTTCCACATATCCGGTATGTGCCGTGTTCTGGTGCATAGCTTGAGAAGGTAGGTAAGGTGACCGTAACCTATGCCTTTTTCTCCTACATGCTTGAGCATAACGGTCGTAGCTCTAATGGGGCAACGGACCTCATCCTGTCTAAAGATCGTTGGAGGGTCCTTTAATGGGAGTGACTGGAGAGAACGTTGTATCTTACGGCGGATTGATCGACATGATTAAAGAATGCGATATAGATTGAAAGTGCACCAAAATTAGTCAGGGAAAACACAACTACCGCAGGCAAAGCGGCCTCGTAACTCCCTAAATATTTTGTTGTATGATAAAAGAGAAGCGAAATAAAATTCGAAATTCCAATATTTTCTCTTTTTTGGGTCACTCCTCTATCTCAAACGATGTATCTCTCGATCTCTGCCTGCTCTATGGTTCTCCATATTACCACGTCAATAAAACAAAGAGAGGAAAGTTATCTTCTTCGCCACGCCTATGCGCTCATCCTAATTATGCGTTCGGCAACTTAGCTTGTGCCCATGAATTTTTACACACAAAAGCTGTCACTTTCCTTTTTTTTTTAACTTCCCTTATACAACAACATCTAATAGTATCTATTGTATTGATGCTTCCCATTGAGGAATATTCTGCTTAAGAGGACACTTGCGATTTTCATTTTAAGTGTCAATAAAGAGAAGCGAATGAAAAATACTAAAAACAAATAAATTTAATGAAATGTTATATTAAATTCATGCATTTGTGTGGAAAGTTTCATTTGCGCCCCTATTAGCAGCGCTGTTGTATAACGTTGACATGCTCTGTTATGCGCAGTTGTGCCAATATATCGGCAATGATGGTCGATATTTTAATAAATACCAACACATACAAAATTAATTACTAAAGCAGCTTACTAAACACAGATTGAGTTGCATTTGCTTTTGAAATATATTAAACAGCGGACTATCTTAAATTATGCAGCGCATTAATCCTGCTTGCCATATAAATTTGAAATGACCAGTATGACCGCATCAGGTTAACGATGCCTAGACTTGGGGGCCCAACCAACCTATTTGACAGTCAAACTACAACTACATTATGTTAATTAACAGCGATGCTGCATTTTTCGCATTCTATTACCAAAATTGTAGCTTGTCATATTCTCGTTTGAAAACTATGCAAGGTCACCATTGATAAACTAATAACTGTTAAGCAATTATTTTTGTGTGTACGAATGTGCATATACGTTTATTCATTTAATATTCATATGTATATTCTATTCACATTTAAAGGAAAGTTGGAAAAATGCTTCATCTACTTGGTAGACAATGAGAAAAACTTAGTTTTTCCAATCCTTCAAACTGGTGAATAAATCATTCATATCTGCTCCGAAAGCTGTGTGGAAAACATTGTATTTGAGACGCGTGTGCATGATTGATTAAAATGGGACCAGCAGATGTGTATGAAAACGCCAGCCAAAGTTGTCAATGAAATTGATTATAATAATTCACACCCAAATAGATGTTTGAACCTGATAAGCGAGTGCGCCAAACATCGAAAATTTAACATGGGTTCGATGCGAACTACATACTTCGAACTCAAGATTTAAAAGGGCTGATATTCACTTTACAGAATGCTAAGAGGTATATTTTTAGTATTTTAATCAGTCGCGTTGCAACTTTTTGCTTCAACCTGTTCGGCAAGCGTTAACAGTCGAACTGCATAATGTTCGTTAAAATTAGTTTAGTTTTAAAATGATTAAACTCAAAGACACTAGTAGTACTGACTAGTCTGCTTCTTCTTCTTTGTCCAAATAATGGTCACATCGCTTCTCTTTAAATGTTTGGCGAAGTTTGACATCAAACATATGAGACAACAGTAGCACGACTTCCAATGTGCCCCTGAATTTTGAACATTTGCTGTTAATTAACATTTAAGAAGTGCTCGCCACATTGCTGATTTATAAGAGCACTTTAACGAGGGCGCAATTTTTGAATCTCGATAACGATAAGCGTCGGTACGGTTCCATGAACAGTTGCATCCGTCATGCTTGCGTTGCGAGTGAGCCAAGCATTGAGTGAGCTCCCGCTCTTTCTATCTCCCTCACACGCATGGCTTAAACGGGCTCGATTCGAACTCCGCCTTCGAACAATATCTAACAGGGGTTGTTGTGTTGTCAGTTATTTTTCAAATTCACGTTGAATGTTACTGCTGTGTCAAAATAGGCTTTACCGCGTTTCGTTTCGGTTGGGGGCAAAATGAAACAGCAACTTGTTTACATTTACAAAACTTCAATCCAAGGTGGATGCTGCGCGCGGATAAAGTTTAAGTTTTGAAGCGAATCAAAACCGAGTTGTTGATTTAGTAAATTTGATTAGTGACAGTGAGAAATATTTTTGTTTGTGGTTTTTTTTCGAGTGTGAGTGCTCTGAATGCAAAGTGGCAAACAGCAAATAAACACAAGAGAATTTCCAACAACAGTTACAATACATAAACTTACGAAACTCGCGGGCCATGGGCAGAGTCAAAGCCACGTGCAAGTGGCGTCGCCATAAGGATAAGGCTCAGGACCAACAACAACAACAATGGAAACAACAACAGCAGCCACAATAATAATAACAAACACAACAACTGCTAAGAAAACAATAAAAGTAAAAGTTATACATTAGCTGCAAGTGACGCCAGCTGTGCAGCATCTTGCAAGTGCTTTCTCCATAAATCAAGGCGGCAGCCAGGACCAGGAGCAGCCGCGCGGCATAAACAAAACGACTTTGAGACTCATTTGCACACGTTGTGTCGTCTCCACTTTACGGGCTGCTTTCAGTTTCAGTGGCGTGTCCTTTGTCCTGTTGTGTCACCATTGAGGCTTAAAATAAGGCACAGAGACAGAGGCGGGCATAAATTTGCCAACAGTTGGCCACAACACGCCCAACACGCTGGTGAGTTATATAGGACTTTAATGTCCAGGATGGATGGCATTTGCATTCACTGTGTTTTCTGAGTGTCTGAAGAAATGTGTCTGAGCTTAGTTCACCAACTATTTCATCTTCTTGTTCCAACGAATCTACAATAAACCTTTGATCTTTTGGAAAAAGTAAATTGGGTAACCGAAATCGGTGGGCCTTTCGGAATCTGGCTGGAATTCCAGGTGTCTCGCACTTTCCAGAAATTTATTTTCATTCCATCTAAGCCTGATATATGACATTCGCCGTCCCCCTCATGCCTATGCATGTTAAGCAAAAAAACTTGAATAGGGAAGGTAAAATTAGTAGGTCGATCCGGATCAAATTTGATCAACCATCGTGGAGGCTTCTTCCTAGAATAATTTGTACATCATAAATACATACATACACATATCCTTTGCCATATCAGCTGTGCTTTGTGAGTGAGAGAATCAGCATTCTGCTGTTTTGATTCTAAACATAAGCTGAGGCCTACGTTACCTCTCTTTCTCTCACACGCAGCGCAAGCAAATTCAAGGCATTTCTATACGTTGAGGCTTCTTAAACAGATATGTACCAAATTTGGTTCAACTCGCATAAAAAAGATAATGCTTTTGGGTATATAGGTGCTATATGATGGAGCTTTATATAGCAGCTATATGATGCAATTACGAGCTTCTTAGGGTGAAAATGACAACTTGATGGCTTTTAAATTGAAAGATTGGTTCGCATCGAAACAGACGGGCACGGCTACAGCGACTCGACATGACAGATAAAAAATATATAGATGGGATCTGAGATGCTCTCTTGTATGAATTGCCAATATCCTGGCGAAATTGTAAGACGCTCTGCAAGGGTATAAAATAGAATTTTATTCTAGAGATTTCATTAAATAAAACGTCTAGAAAGCTAGAAGAAGACAGAAGAGAGCCCAGCGAGAGAACTAAGGGAATGCTAGAAGAAGACAGAAGAAGAGCCCAGCGAGAGAACTGAGAGAAGGCTAGAAGGAGGCACATTTATGTACATTTTAGACACATTTATGTAAAACTCGATTTATACATATTTATGAACATAATCTATTGATTTGGTAAATTTCATGACGATCGACTAATATTTGTAGACAAAAGAAAACATTTTGTATGAGAGCACTCAACCCCCAAAGTGTTGCATACTTTTGGGTGTGTTGAATCTTATAGTCGGAATATCGACTATAGCGTAGAGCTGGAGAAACATCGATGTTTGCCCATATCGATTTTTCGATGTTTTTGGGGTCTCAACATCGATACAACATCGAATTTGTGAAGAATATTTATAATGTAAAAAGAAAAGTCGAAAATTTCAATTTATGAAATTAATAAGGGTCTAATTCAGTGTGGACATCTTGATTTTTTGGATAACTACGAATGGATTCTTCAAATTAATTAAAATTCGATTTAAACGATTTATACATTCATTATAATGTTTTGCAAAAACTAAAAGTAAGTAAAGAAAAAAGACATTTATGTTCCCGTCAACTAATTCTCAGAGTTCTTTCTTATTTCGCTTTACAAGATCTAAAAAATTGGCGAAATCTTCAAACAGTCAATGGAGTTTTTTCATGTTCTACTAGTTAGTCTGAAGAGCTCACATTGCCTTTCCATTGCCATTGCCATTCGCATGCGAACGTAACTCTTTCTTAAGATGAATATGGCTTATAAATTTGTATATTCTTTGCTGGACTTCTGTGTCTTGTGAAAAATGCATAATGTCAGCTTCGGTCACGCATATTAATTAATATAAATTAAAACTCGCGGTTCTCGTCATGTCCTCCGCCATCATCATCATCATCACCATGGTGTGGCATGGCGTGGCGTTGTAATTAAAGACACCAGAAACAGAAGCAGAAACCGAGTAACGGTAATAACCGACTCAAACAGAACAAGAAGAAGAAGAAGCAGCAGAAGCAGACGCGATGCGCTTTGGGCGCCTTGGTAAATTGTGCCAGACATCGTCGCCCTACCCTATCCCCACCATCCCCCCCCATTCCCCGCCGTTTCCGCTTATACTTATTTGTTTGTTTCCCGTTTTGCCTTAAAAACTGTGTCGCTTGGCTTCGCTTTCGTCTGTCTCGTCACAGTTTCTTCACCTCTTCCTGCCTGGTGCAACCATGGCTGCCAACCAAGAGAAGAGCCGTTTTGCTCTCTCACGCTCACACATTCACACTCTCTTTGGTGCCCCTTTGATTTATGCCAACTGCAGGAACGCGTTGTAAAATTAAGCAAAAATTATAGACAAATAAGAACAGATTTACCTTCGGCTTGCCCAATCTTTTATACCATTCCCATTGCAGTTCAATAAAAGCAAGATGAAACTGTTCTCCAATTTCAAAATAATTCCCTCAGCAAAAGTGAAAGTTGTAACAGATATATATAGACTATGGCAACTCCAAATCCTTCCCCTTACAGATTTCATCACAAAATCAATATACCATTTAGTGTATGGTATAATTATTACAAGTCCCAGGCAAATTTCAAAGTACATAAATTGTATCCATAAATTTCTTGCACATATTTTTCATTACGTTTTTTTCTTTTGGCGTCACTCGACCGTTACCAAAAGCGTTGTCCGTGGGTTTGGGGATCCCCGCCTGGCCTGTTCCGTTAGTCGAACGCTTGGAGCAATTAACATGCGCCAATTGCTGGGCCACATAAATTTCCAGAACACAGGGCAATGTGTTCTTTGGCCCCGATGATGCGAGCCAGATTGGAAATATGCGAAACGGATCTGTAAGGGTTTGGCGTGGCAGACGTTCACAAATATGATATAAACTTAAGAATCTTTAAATAATTCGAGTGCTGCATGAATTTATGAAGCATTCGTATCCTTTCAATGAGTAGGAAATTAACGGTATTTAAGAGATGTATGAATGGTTAGTGAAAACTGTTCTCACTTCTCGTAGTGCCAAGACTCTGACTTAGGATCGATCTCTTCTCTCTTGTGATTGTTTGATAGCCTGAAAAAAGGTCTCATATTTGCAGAAGGAAGAATTTTTCTTTCTGCGGAAGACTGGGCCAAGTGATTTTCAGGGGTCATCTACGGTCTTCCAATTTTGTTACTATCAAGAGAGACCGAGAAGAGGGTGCAAGATCCGGGCTATTCGGTGGATGCTTAAAAAACTTCCCAACCCAGGTCCGTCAATTTGTTCCTGGTCATCAAGATAACTGCATTTCTGTTGGCCAAAACAGATCGCTCTATTTTGATTGATTCATTCAAATGGTCGAGCTGTGCGCAGTAGAGGATCAGATTCTCCGTTTATGATTCGCTTCAAGCATGGTTCCATTTCGTTACATTTCAGCAGCGTTGCACAGATGTCAATGAAATTTCTTTGCGTTAATTCAAGTGGCACCCAAACATCGAGCATGTATGAGTACCTTACTATCTTTAGATGATTCCAAACTGTCATATGGTTGAGGTTTTTGTAGCTCCGTAATCTCCTGACAGCTTCCGTGTCGATCTTGCTCCATCAGTTGCAAAGTCAATGAGACTTTTTCATTTGCCAGAGTGAGGTACATCTTTTACATAGAAATTTCCGGAACGGAATTCAACAAACCACTCCTGGGTACGGCGTTCACTCTCAGCAACGCATAGAAAGAAGCGTCTCCGATTATATAAAGTATACATATTTTTGTTCAGCATGACAAGGGGAATCGATATAGCCATGTGCGTCTGTCCGTTCATCCGTCTGTTTCAACACAAAGATCTCAGAAGTCTTAAAAGCACAGCGCTGGAATTTTCGCCAGATGTTTGTTTTGTCTGCACGCTGGTTAAGCTCGAGTTTCATCAAGACCGGAGAACTATATCATATGGCTACCATATAACCGATTGTTCCGGAATGAACACTTAGTAACATAGCTTTTCTGTTTTTCATCCACATCAAACCAAATTCGGTTTGTATCCATTTGAGGAGACCCCACATCCACATCAGACTGCTCTGTCATATAAAGAATCGAACTCTTATCAAACGGGTTGGTTTCTTATTCGAATAGAAACAAATTTGGTACAAGCCTTTACCTTTGCTGACCAAATTTGATCCAGATCGGATAACTATATCATATAACTGTCATAGAAATGTACAGATAGTATTGAGTTTACTTGCGCTTTATGTGAGAGAAAGGGACTTAGCGAGAGTTGGCCTACGTTTAGAATCAAAACAGCAGAATGCTGTCTTTTTCTTTCTCTCTCTTATTCACAAAGCTAAGCTAAACTAATATGTACGTACAAAGTATTCCAAGGAAACTAAGATATAGAGAAGAAATGCTGAGGTTGCAGGAAAATGCGCCTTAGAAGCTTCAAAGTCCCTTGAACAAATTCGACTAAGATCGACCTACTGAGCTGCCCTGGCTTATGGGAGTACATGTTTCGGCCAGGGCATGCAAGGTTCGCATATCTGAAGTTCACTTTTCTCTCTTGTTCGATATAAATTTGCATAATTTGCCAGCGTTGTTCTGACATAAATCTATTCTTCACAGAATCGCAAATACTTAACCAGATCTGGCCAATTTATGATGCCATAATCGTTATGGGAAAATGGAAGTCTTAAAAAATATATAGATATCAATAAATTTTAGCTGCCAGCAAAGGGCAATTGACTATTGATAGTGCCCCCGCTGGCTGTTTCTCTCCGCCTCCCCTGACTGCAAGTTAATCATTATTCTCATAAATTTTGGTTTTGACTTACATTTTCCTTTGCCGCAAAAGTGTGGAAAAGTCACTTCGTCTTACAGGCCCTTGAAATGACATTAAAGTCCAATTCTTGTTCAACTTCATTTACAAAATGACCAATGGAAACTTTTGGCTACTCATTAATATGGAATGGAGGGGGTCAGAGTTCCTTGGACTGGGTCTTCCCGGCTAGGCTTAAGGCATTTCCCAGGGTCTTAGCTTTTTGCACACCAAATTGCAGTAGGCATTTAAATAGCTGCGGTTTGGGGCTTAAAAGTTGCCCCCAGACCGCAAACATACACAGAAACACACCGAGAGAAAGAGAGAGAGAGAGAGAGAGAGGGAGAGTGTGTAAAAGGGATGCAGGGACGCACCGCAAAGTCACAGAGGGAGCTCAAAGTGGCCTACGCTTGACTGATTTAATGCATGTCAAAATGTCAAAATATGCATGCACAAAGAAAAATACCCCAACACGCCGCCTCCGCCATGCCCACAGGAAACTGGTACAAACGCACACCAGCCCACCGCCAACCGCCCCCGCCCTTATGCCGCAGCCAAACAATTATGAATGATAAATGCCAGTCACAGTGAACGCAGACACAGGAAAAAGAGAAAGCTCACGCTACAAAGAGACAAAGAGAGAGAGAAGGATATAGAGAGAGAGAGAGAGACAGGGAGAGGGAGAGTGAGAAGCTGAAACATTTAAACATACATATATTAAACTTAATTTGACGCAGCTCATTAATAAAACACAACACAACAGAGCCAACTATAACCCGCTACCCCTCCCTGCACTTTAGGAAGTAGTGTGCGGTATAGTGCTGTTCCGACTTTAAAGTGGCCTAGCTGTACCACCGTTACAGCTGTCCCTCGTCGTCGAGCAGACAAATGACAGGCGCTTGCATAATTTATGCATAATAAACCCAGCGACAGCAAAAACAACTTATTAAAAATACGTATAACAAACAAGCGACGACTATAAATAACACACACACACACACACACACACACACTTAGAGAGTGAGACAGAGAGAGACACTAAGCATTCAGAAAAGGGACATTGGCAACAGCCAGCAGTCAGTCGGAGCCAAAGCAGCCGCAGGAGTTACACAAGAGAGTTACCAAAACTTTTTTCTAGTGCCTGTGAAACTGTTGAAAACTCTGCGTAAACTGCTTGTTTTCTATATTATTTTTATTTTCACTCTATTTTTTCTTTTTTGGCATGCACTTATGTCTATGTATACCATTTATACCCTGTTAAAGGGCTTTAGGTTGATATCAAACTTTCGGTTGATGCAGAAGTTTCTAAAAGTATTTTGCCATTGCTTGTTATTATCAGTTGAAAACAACATTAAATTGTAAAGCAATCAGCAAGCCATACAATTGGGTCCTTCGAGCCGGATTGTGTAAACACTCTGTTAAGCTGAAAATTAGATATCCAACAGGGGTATCTATCAGTGGAACACCTGTATCAGTTTATAAGCTCTAAGTTGATATTAAACTTTCGGTTGTTTCAGAAGTTTCTAAAAGTATTTTTCCATAGTTCGTAGTTATTAAATTGTAAAGCAATCGGCAAACCATAGAATTGGGTCCTTCGAGCCGGATTGTGCAAGCACTCTTTTAAATTAAAAACTGGATAGCCAAGAAACGTATCTGCCAGTGGGACACCTATATCACTTTCTAAGCTCTAATTTATTATCAAAGCTTAGGTTATCTCAAAAGTTTCTAAAAGTAACTTATTATCAGTTGAAAACACGCTTCAATTCTAAATCAACTAAACACTTTTACTTTGACTAAACACATTTTGGGCTAAGCTGAAAACTAAATTGCCCACAGAAGCGAGGTATCTGTCCGTCTAAACAACTATATCAGTTTTTCCGACATGCTTGGAAACTATTTTTGGTTGTTTTGTTTTTGGTTTCATCGTCAACGCCATCGCCTGTGGGCCGACCAACAATTTCAGTTTCGTTTTCGTTTAGTGTCAAGTGGTTGCAACAACAACTATAGCAACTATAACAACTATCACAGCAACGGCAGCACTAACAACTAACGGTAATAGTTGCACACGAAAGCTGTTGGCATAATATCCAACAACTAGCACCACGTCAAGATGGGACTTGTCAGGACCAGCAGCCGCTTGCTTAACATCTTTAGTGAAGATGGACAGGTATCATAGGATACAGTTAAAGCATTATATGATGGATGCATAGATGGATACAGCAGTTGTCCATCGGATCTACACCATGATATGTAGCCTCTTGAACACGAAAGTACGGTTTTGTGGCCCCAGGAAATGCACTCGTCCGGCATCAAATCCAGGTTAATCTTGCATTTAAGTCCATGATATGGGGATATGTGGCATATCCTTGCCTCTTCAACACAAAGGGCTGAAGATGGTCAACTGATTAATCCTTCCAGTTATTCTGACCAAACTTACCTTATATGCAACATGAAATACTTTTTGAACTTGAATCTGTAAGTTTGAATCCTCAGATGTGATGTAACCTCAATGTGATCTTTCAGACGCTCTGAGATGGGCAGTTGTGTGTGGCTATCACAATGTCAGCAATGCAGGCGCTAACAGAACACATGTCAATGCTAGTCTGTACAGATTTTTCTCTATATCACATCTATGGCATCTCTTTCCATTTGTCCATTATTCCAATATAACAGGAATATAGTTTTCCTGAATGTAATTTCTAGTTGTGTGCAAAATTCGAAGTCTACCGAAGTGTCTCAGCGAACTTTAGTTAAGCGTTTCTCCTTTTCTGCTTTCGTCTTGATTTATGTGTGTAAGTGAAGGGATTTTGCTGCAATGCCTCTCAAACTGTACAGCTGAGTGTGAGAGTAATGGTAAGCAAAGCCACTTGCTTATAAATTAAGGTGAGGCGACACTTTTGGAAGCCACCAAACTGCACTTAAATACACAAACGTGTGTGCATGTGTGAGAGTTTTGTAAATGATGATGCATTTTCTTAACCTTATATTAAGTGAGTGTGTGTGTGTGTGTGTGTGTGTGCACACCTAAACACACACAATGATACACTTGAAAGTTGCCTTTTTGCTGCCTGCAGGGCATACAATGATGGCCCTGATGATGATGATGACGATGCTGCTGAGTAAGTTGATGATGATGATGATCTGGAAGAAGAACAAGAGGCAGCAAAGCCGCGCAAAGCAATTTTGTAAATTGCACAAACACACTCACACACTCACACATACACTCTCTCTATTTTTTCTATTAGAGTCGTTACCGTTGTGCAAACACAAACACACAGTGCGTATGATTAATTTAAATGCAATGCTATTTGCATAGACAGAGAAGTAGACAGAGAGAGAGAGAGAGAGAAAGAAAGAGAGAGAGGTAGAAATGTAGAACTGTTGAGCAATGTTAAAATGGTGAAATGTTCAAAAGGAAGCTAGCGTTGCCATAAGACATTCATTCTCCTCTCCCCTCTCACGTTCTCTAATGAAGCCTGAATGACGATTGCTTTCCTCGACTCTTCCTACAGCCTGAGAGCATCTCTACAATTGACATTTGCCTGTGTGTGTGAGCGTTAATGTGTTTGTTTTTACTTCTTCTTCCTTTGGCTCTGCCACCCCTCCCCTGCACCCACCATTTCTCAGTAAAGTTCTCTTGAAATCAATTAAATGCATAGTTTCAAGTTGCTACCCGAGAGTCGTCGTTTGCACTTTGGCCCGCCAAAAATTTTCATTCAGCCAAAGGAAAAAAATAAGGAAAACACACACACACAGACGCATATGCACACACACACACACCATACATACACTCAGAAAAACACAAGTATTTCGTAGTTAAATCAAGAAAAAAAAGTACTCAGAAGTAAACCAAGGTGGAATAAAACTGAATTCAAGAACTTCTTTTAAGTACGAGAATATTTATATTTAGACTGTATAAAGTATATGTATTTTTGATCAGGATGACAAGGGGAATCGATATAATCATGCCCGTCTGTTCGTCCGTCTGTTTCAACAGAAAGATCACAGAAGTCTTAAAAGCTACGGCGCTGAATTTTTTACCAGAGGCTTCTTTTGTCTGCAGGCTAGGTAAAGTTCGAGTTTTATCATATAGCTACCATATAACCGATTGTTCCGGAATGAATACTTAGGAGCATATAACCTTCAGCCCTCTGTCTCTCTCACTCACCAACACATTGCTTGGAATGCGAATGTGTTGTTTGTAAACGTATATATAAGGAAGTTGGAAGTTGTTATAAGAATCGGGCTACTTAGTTTTTCTTGCTTTTTAAAGTTCTGCAAGGTTATGCAATATGATCGTTTGAAACCAGCTGAAAATGTTATTTCAGTTCGGGTTTGGTTCAAATTCTTGAATTAAAATTGTTATATTTCTAGAATTTTTTCTAAGTGTACACATACACACAATTTTATGCGCCACGCTCGAATTCATTAGCAAAAGTCAAGTTTTGCGAGCTCGTTCTGTCAGCCTGTGTGTCCCTCTCTGTCTCTCTGTCTGTCTGTCTGTCTGTTTCTCCCTGTCCCTCAGTCTGTCCTTTTCAAGTGTTTAGCTTATTGAAAAGTTTTCATTTGGCGTTGCGCGCACGTTTAGCGTAAAGTTCTCTCCGCCAGCTTGAGTCTGAGTCCATGAGGCTCGAGCCTGAGTCCTGCCACTCAGCTAGAAGTTTACTGTTTTTCTGAGGCCACGACAAAGTGAACAGAACTGAGCCAAGCTGAACTGAACTGAACTGAATTGACGGCAATGGCAGCTGGAACAGCAGCAGCAGGAACAGAAGCTAATCAGCGCCAGCCGTGGCAGTGGTAGTTGCAACATCCTCATCCTCATGCAACATCTACATACACATTCCTCGTGACTGCCAGCAACTGGCGCAGCAGCAACTGGCAAAGTTCGCCTGAATTATGTAGCGCGACGGTAATTTGAAGCTAACTTTGATGCTCAAATAGTTTTGGACACAAAATACCAGACTTGTTCCTACAAAGCAAACCATCAGCAGGAGCAGGAGCAGCAGCAGCAGGCAGGCTTCAAGCTGATGCTGTCAGAGAACTTTTCATTGTTTTTGGCAAGTGGTCTAACACTATTTAACATCTGATTGCCAAACTTATCGATAGATCTATGTAGTTACCTAATAAACAAGAATGTTAATCAAATTATTCAATCGAAAACACAGAAACGAAGCAAAGCTTTAGCAAACAATACCTTCAATATGATGCACTTACAAGCTACTTAGAGTTCATTTCTCCCTGAGATGAATTTCATACAACCGAGACAAATGACTCTACGTCTAGCCAGCTGTTCCATCATTCTCTCTGCTTGGCTTCCAAATACAATTTTTATTATCGTCATCTATTGCTCAATGTTTTCATATATTTATATGTCTTTGCTTAAGCTTATAGATTATAGTAGCTTATTCTTCTTACGCTGTAGGGATATTAGTCGCCGTGACTGTATTTCATCAATTTCTTAATTCTCCAACATCTTCTGACAATCAAAAAGTTGCTCATTTCATTCAGAGCTCTCATTCCTTGATAACTGCTTGAGGGTCCTTCCTTGTCTAACGCTGGTTTCCTTCGACTTTAACGTTCAACTTTAACCGATTTGCACATACATACATACATACACTTCTCTGTCCACGTATAAATGGTCACTCTAATGGTGTGGCTGCATTCAAAATTGACTCAATTAAATGACATTTGATTGACTCACTTGAAAGTTTCCAAGCGCAAAGCTGCTCCACCAGACGAGGACGACGACGATGATGATGATGATGATGATGATGATGATGATGATGATGATGATGATGATGACGTTATATATATATTCATACTCGTACAGTTTTGAGAATACATATTCAGAGAATTCAAACTGAATCAGCAGCAGTGGAGTTTTTATAGTTTTAGCAAGTCCTTTTTGCGCAATTTATGCACTCCCTACATACACGCACACACGCACACCCACATACGTAGTTATTACATTTCAGCTTCAGTGCTTCAGAAAAACTAAAGGAGATTGCGGGTGTGCAGAATGGCATTGGATGGTCCTGGCATGTTCTCGCTCTAGCCAGTTAGAAACGCATTCCCTTGGCCACACACTAACCAGGCGACAAACTTCAGCACAAGGAGAATGCGAATGCGAACCTTTTGCCAGCTATTTATTTATGTGGGAGAAACAAAAACAACAACGAAAACGAAAACCATGAGAAAGGGCACATTCTGCGATGAAATGAAAATAAAAACGAAAACGTTATTTATTATTTATTTATTTTGTTATCACTTTGTATGCGACGCAAGAGCCCACAAAATCAAACGAGTAACGAGTAACTAGTAACTGTCAGGGGTAAGGTAGGGGGTAAGAGCGTGCACGTTTTGAAGGCCCGTAAGAGCACTAACAACATTTATGAACTAAGCCAAAAAGCAACTAAACCGCAAAAGTGACACAGTCAAGGGGGGAGCAGCAGCAGTAAGAGGAGGAGCTGCATCGTTTAACCCACAAAGGAAATAAAAGTAATAGTTCGCTTCGTATCCAAAAAACCCCAACCTCAATCCAACCATGCTGAGGGCACCATCATCATCATCATTATCATTATCATCCAACAGCCAACACCATCCTCTGGTGTCTGTGTCAGTGTCAGTGTCTGTGTGTTACGCATTTGCGATTAGGAAAAGGATACACGTAATTTTTTCCTTCAACATTCCATTTACGAGCCAAAGCTAAAAATGAAGCTGTTCCTGGGCGGACCCGAAAACCATTATAAAGGTTGACTTGGTCGTGGAAAGGTGACAAGTTGGCGGTTATTATTATGCCATCCCATACGCTGGCCAGAATCGAACCAAACACAAGCCCAATCCCAAAACAGGCCGGAGCACACATTTACCATGGATTTGTTTTTGAATTGGATTCCTTTGAAATTCGTTTGGTTTGGGGTTATTCGATAGGGTTTCCCTTCTTTTTATTTTATTTTTAATGTCTTTATTGTGTATGTGTAGTGTGTGTGTGTGTGTGTGCAAATTCGATGAGCTTGCCCACACACACAATGATAATTGGCAACGGGAATTGGATTTGACAAACGGCATTATCTATGGCCATAACATAGTCACAGGCGCAAACGAGAGGTCATTGACAAATTATGGCCATAAATCACACTCGTTAGTTGTTATCGATAACTATTATGGCGTCTCTAGTTAATCAAGGGCAACGATAAGTGATGTGGAAATTGAAATTGCCAGCAAGGAATGAAGGTAAGACTTTAACCAAGACTCCACGGACTTCTAATGCTCTTCCATCGAGGCATTGATTGGAAGAAAGTACAAGGAGGAGAACATGGGGAACTTAGGAGCAACGTACAAGTCAAACCCAAGTACATCTTCTGCCGCAGCTAGCAGGGATGATGATGTTTCCAGGTATGGGAGAGCGCTGGCTGAGTATGCCAGAGAGTTGAGTGGAGTATGCGACCACTGTCTGTTGTGATTGCAGCTTTATGATCCTTCCAGCTTGCTTCGATAAGATCGAACGTCGAGTATGGTGGAATTTCTATTGCAAACTTTTGAGTGGGTTGAATATTCAAAAAATGCTGAGTACGAGAATCTTATTCTTTTACTGTGCTTTTACATTTTTTTTAAATGTGATGTCCTTAGATCCTTGGCATTTCGTTTACTTGCGTATGCATTTCATTCACTTCACTTTTCACTTTTCACCATTCGTGATGAATTTTCCAAGTGAAACGTAACAAGCTAAGTTTCAACTTCCTTCCTCGCTTTTGTTCTTGCTGTGGTTGTGGTCCGCCATCCATCCTGGGCACGCCTCTCTGCCATGGCCAGAAAACAGAGAGCACACACACACACAGACATTGTGTACAATTAATCATAAACAGCAGATAAACCTTGAAGGTTTCTTGTGGGCATCCCCTGTAAAATAAGCTAGACACATGACCGACTCGATATACAGGCAACCCACACGCCATCCCTACGCCCAGCACCTCTGAGGCTCTGAGACATTGTGGCACTATGGCACTGGCACTGGCAGCCAGGCAAAACCGAGAGAGCGAGAGACAGGCAGATAGGCAACTGAGGCTCCTGCTGGAGGACTACTTATGTCATGTTGTCACATGGCAGCAAATCCCAGCGCATTATACGTACTAACCCCAAGGGGAGCACCGTCGTCAGCATTGGGAGCAGCAGCAGTACGAGAAGTGTAGCGCAAGCCAACTGCGAATTCATTTGGTGAGCCACAAACTTACAACAAAATATTGCGTTTGTGCGTGCCAAGAGCCGGTGAAACCACATCTCATATATGTATTACCCCGTCCCAGTGTCTGCTTTTACCCGTTCACCCGCCCCGCCTGTTTGTCTGCCGTGACCCTGTTTTGTTGTTGTGCAACAACCAACAGCCATATCTTCTCCGTTGTAGATAGAAGGTACTATACTACTACAGCACTGCACAGCTGAAGGACGAGTGCCTCCTGACCTCAAATACCGCAAGTAAAGAGGAGGTCCACATATGGGCATTGACTAGATAGCTGCTAAATTAGAATAGTGTCAAGTTTCAGACATTGCTACACACCAATTATCATTCAGTTTATCTATATTTATGTGTCTTGGGCCGATCGACCCGAGTCTCTGACTGATAACAGAGTAAGAAAGGATTAGGTTAGCTAAGCTTATCGTAGGTAAGTTCAGGTTAGGTTAGCTGGACCATAACTTACTTGACCTTCAAAAACTGCTTCTACTTTACTTTTCAGCTCCCTTAACTCTTAGTGGTCGGCCCTTAACTACTCCGATTCCCAATATTCTTGACCAATAACCATAAACTATTGCTTTGTTACTATAAACAATGAAATATTGTGTATGTAAATATGTGTATATGTATGTGTATAACTGCCCCAAGCAGCCCAAGTACCATTTTTGGGATCTTGAAATTCAAAACCAACTACTTAAGTATATCTGAGTGGCTGTTAGCAATGGACGCACAAGAGTTGGGGATCGGCTTGGAGCGACCCTTTTAGCTGGTAACACTCTTCCGTTCCGTTCCGTCCAGACTCGAACCCGAACCCGACCCAGAGACATTTACTATGCCAAGTGTTGCAAAGTGTATCTAAATTTTCTGCACTAACACCCAAAATCTAATTTATATCACGTTAATGAGCTTTTACGTCACATTTTTTGGGTGCCAAAGTTTTGGCTAAACATTGTGCGGACGAGCGGATAGCAGGCAGGGGGTGTATGTGTGTGTTTGTGGAGAACTCGTCAACGGGGCAAGGATATGGGAGGCGAAAACTGTCAACTGTAAAAAGTTGGCCGGGTTATCAAACGAAATTTGTGGCAATAAAACGAAATGAGTATGGGCTCGCCACAGGGGCAGGCAGGCAGGCACCCGGGCAGGAATGAGGGACCATTTCCAAGACCACCACCAGCAGGAATAGTAGCGCCAGGACTGTTGGCTATGAAGATGGGAGTGCGTCATGGCTAAGCCAATAACCGGGTAGCTTATTCAATATTTGGCTACAGTTTTTGAAGCCAGTTTCGCACTTTTTTCATAACAAACATCAAAGCGGTAAAATAGCGGGGGGTGCGGGGTGTGAGGCGTGGCTAGCGTAGGCGGAGGCGTAGGTATGGAGAAGTCCTTTTTTGAGTTGGGTGCCGCGCCAGGACGCCCTGTGGCCAAATATTAAACAAATCTAAGCGAAACGTATTGCAAAGTTGTCAACTTGCCATGATAACACGCCCTCCCCTATTCCTCCCCGCCTCCTCCACCCAAACCCTCTTGAAGACCCTCTCATCCACTCCATTTGCCAACTCACGCGCCGTTGTTTCTTTTGTTTCTCGCACAAAACGAGAAAAAGGCAAAACATTGGCAAATTTAAATGCAAATTACGAGTCGGGAAAAACCAGAAAGTGTGGCAAAATAGGATGAAAGCCGTTGGCGCAGGGCGGCAGGGAGGGCTGGACAAGGGCATGGCAGGTTAGAGGCGGGGTATACGAAGTATAGACAGTTTTTGAAATTATGGCTTAAATAAAGTCAGGGCAGGTGGCCCAATTCGATCGGAGCTGGTGAGAGTTGGTGTACAGGCGACAAGCTGCAGCATGTGCTACGCATTTGCGAATTTGCCACGCATCCAGCATCCTCTTACCCCACACACTCGCAACGCCCACAATTTACAATAGAGATTCACTTTAGAATTAAAAATAGATATGTTCCTACAATGGCGGCTCTGAAAGGGACTAAAATATAATGGGCAAACGGGGAAATATGATTCATATGGAATGGAGTCTATTGAATGGGCATTGATATGGTTTGCGTTTTGGTTTCCGTTTTATGATGCCAACAAAAAGACTCAAAAATAAGGAAAAGACACAATCAAATGAATTAAACTGTTGTTTAACGATGACCGTTATGGAAGTTGTGTTTCTGTCGCGCTCGCAGTTCATTTTGTAATTATACGGGCAGCGACTGGCTCGCAGCTACCTGCCTAAACGAACGTAACGAAACGTAACCTTTCGCAAACCTAACCCAAATGTAACCCAAACATAACCCAAACGTACCCCATAGGTAACGTAACCCAAATGTAACCCAAACGTAACCTAACCGTAACCTAACCGTAACCTAACCGTAACCTAACCGTAACCTAACCTAACCTAACCTAACCTAACCTAATCTAACCGAACCTAACCTAACGTAACCTAACCTAACCTAAACTAACCTAACCTAACCTAACCTAAACTAACCTAAACTAACCTAACCTAACAATAATCCTTTCCTAATCCAATCTCACCCTAACCTATCTGCTCGGTTTGTGCCTTCTTCATCGATGCTTCGGATTCATAGCCTGCAGTTACTATGTATTGCTATGGCCTATGTTTTATCACTCAAACGGACATTTGGGAGTCCAATTGCTAAACAGCCTTGTACATACTGCTCCTGCGGATTCTTGCTCCTGCGAATTCTTGCTCTTGCATTCATTCGCCTACACTTGCCTGTTATGAGTGGAATATTCGCATCCTTCGCCAAATAGACGTAAATGTGTGCCGCCGCGCACCCAAAAACCAAACCCAAAACAAAATACAAAGAATATACAAAGAACTGGATGATAACGAGAGGAGGAGCCAGAGGAGAGCGGCAGGAGATATGAACAAGCAAGTGCTTGTACTTCAAGGCAGTGTTGTTATAGCCATCTAATATTGGATTTGTCATTGTTTTTTTGTTCTTTATATTTATACATTTGTATGCGTGTTTATGTGTGTGGGTGTGTGCGGGTGTGTATGTATGTGTATGCACAAACAATATTCATATACCCAATACCCAAGTCAGGCCAAGAGGGGGTGGAGCAGGAACTGGAACTGGCAAAAGTGGGGACGGGCCAACGCCCACGCTCTTTATGCGTTTGAGTCTGTCTGTTGTTTCAGGCGCCCGCCCAGGTCTTCTTTTTGTTTTTGCACTGGGGCCGTAGAGTCCGTGGTCCTGTGTAGTCGGGCGTCCGGAGTCCGAAGTCCGGAGTTCGGGTTCGTTGTCTGTCCGCTGCTAAGCTCGAGATTTATGTACTAAAAGCACGTTGAAATGCTAAAAAAAATACGAAAAATTCTATATAAAAATAAAATAAAATAAATTTTATTATTTATATTTGTCGTGACTTCGATTTATTATACGGGGCCCGTATGGCGCAGGCTCATATACATATACATAGACCATAGACATATATCAGTATGTAAAGTGTAGGGAATGTGCGAGTAATGGTATAGTTAGATGTGCAGATAAACTCAAAATCAGTTTCAGTCTCAGCCCTCAAGCCAGACGCGTCGCATAGTTAAGTTCCTGTAGTTGAATATGCTTATCCTTCTGTGTCTTTTATTCAAGAGAGGGGGGAGGGGCGCTAGGGGGAGTATCGAAGTGGTTGGGTGGGGTTTTATCTTTACTCGTAGTGTTTCGCATTTTCCCTTATAGTAAGTATCTGTATGGTAACATGTGCTGAGGCATAGGTGTATATAAACCGTTGCATGCTTTTAGGCTGCTTACCGACAATTTTTATAGCTTTAGTCGCATGTGCGTTTATTGGCTTCAATCGGTTGATATTTTGTTATGCCATTGATTTTGTTATAAGTTCGAAATGCACAGAAAGATTCTTGATATAGCATGACGAGGGGAGTCAGCTTACGAAAGACTTCTCATATTTCCAACCAGATCGAACAACAATACTATATGAGGCCTTTCTATGTATAAATACTGGCTAGAAAAGTGCAGCTACAGTTGTCGAATACCAAAGAGTTGTCACATGTGCTAAAGCTCATTGATAAATGGGAGTTGTGGCGACCCAGAATCAAAGGGCTCTGTCTGAGGCAATCAAATGTTTCATAGTGAGAAGCGGACCAAATCTTCGACAAGAAAGGAAGGCTAGCTTCGGCTTGCCGAAGCTTATATACTATTCACTTTGTAAATATATAGCCGATCTAGATCAAATGTGGTCGGTGGGAGTGGGGCTACAGTGAATACAAGCAATACAAGACGAATTTGATTTGATTTGGATGAAAAACAGAAGAGTTATGCTCCTAAGTGCTCATTCCTTAACAATCGGTTATATGGGAGCTATATGATATAGTTGTTCGATCTGTTTCAGCTCTGTAGCTTTAAGGCTTCTGATATCTTTGTGTTGAAACAGCCGGACGGACGGACATGGTTACTTCGATTCCCCTTGACATGCTGATCAATAATATAAGTACTTTATACCGTCGGAAACGCTTCCTTCTATGCGTTGCAAGCTTCCTGGCGAAACTAATATACCATTTTGTAGATTGTATAAGAAATCAGAAACTGTTGCATACGTTTGGGTCTTTCGAATATTAAGCAGATGCTGAGTACGAGTGTTCTTATTTGTTATTTTTTGTTGTTTTTGTGAAAATTTGGGTCACTGGTGTCGTTTATCCGTTTCGCAAGACTTTTGTTGTTATAAATTTTATATATTTACTTATTTCTCAAAAAGCTGTAGCATAATTTTAAAGGCAACGAGGGAACTGCAATGCCTCGTAGATATACACTTATTTTGGTAACAATAACATGTTTTTAATACTTTGGGGCTTTGTTTTTCCTATTTCTCCATGGGGCTGAGTGTCTCCAGGTATTCTAAGCTTTTCTTTCAGCTTTTGTTGTTCTCCCCGTGTTTCTTGACTCCATTTGGAATTCTGTTCAATTATCTCAATTATGTTTGTCTCTAGGAAACCCAGCGATACGATGGTAATACGCTTGTGTCATGTTATTGTTATAGAAATCAATTGATTTTATATGCTTTGTGTATTGTTCAGCATATATATATATATATATATATATATATATATATAAATATATATATGTATATATGCTTTGATATTAAATCATGTTCAGGCTTCTCCCTGGACAAACATTAAAAATGCTGTCTGCAAATGCTTATGCTACTCCACACCACCGCCCGCTCTCTCTATCTTTCTCTTTCTCAAAGCATCTTTCCCCCATTTAGAACTCAACAAGCAGGAATGCAGCTGCATTCATACGCGTATATAGTCGTCCTTAGGAGTCCATGGTGGTCCGTCCATAGTCCACTGGCCCAGGGCCGCCCCTTCACTCGGCACTGCTCAAGTGCCACCTGGGCACTTGGGTATAGTTTATATTCCAGTTATCGGTAAAAATAATGAGCTACTTAAACGAAATATGTATGCGTGCCTCCTCCGTTTGCTTTATGTCCTGGCGCACACGAGCAGAGCACACACACACACAGAGAAATGCCTAGCGTTTTGTAGTGATTGGATGGCGGACCAAGACCAAGAGTTGGCTGACTGGATGGATGGCAGGCGAGGTCCTGCTGCACTTCTAAGCAAAGCCTGTGCTAATGTGCATTTACCTATGGGTTGGTCCTTCGAGTTGAACCTTTCTCACTCTCTCTTTCTCTCGGCACTATAAATTTCCGGCAGAGGAAGGCGGTTGGCGGATGGAGGATGTTGGCGTTGGCCTGAGCAGTCTAATGATGCCAGCTGCAGCAGCTGCATGGGGAACCAACTAAGACAAACTAAAGGAAGACATGAAATTTTTCGATATCCGTGCCTAACGACTACCGGGAATCCGCTGTAGGAGGGACGGCGGCAATGAGATTTTAAGAGCTTCCACTTCCGTCTAAGTAAAAATTTGTTATCGCTATTGGCAGGCTGAAAAAAAAATATACTGCATAGAGTACTATATTATGAGCGTCGATGTGTATGTGTGTCTGTGTGTGTCAGGATATCCCCTTTTGCCCTTTGCTGCTGGGGCTGCTGATGCTGCTGCTGCTGCTGCCTGTGCCCCAGGAGGCCTTTACCCGATTTGCTGCTTGTCTTGCATTTAATGTCACACGCTTCATTATTTCTAATTGGCAAATTTTCAATCAGCAAACGATGAAGCCATGCCAACAGCATCCTACTCCTGCCCAGGCGGCCCCGTTGGTTGGCAGTGTATTCCCTGCGCGTAAATTTGGCTGCGCTCTGCGGCTGTGCTGTGACTTAACAACTTCAGAATTCAATTATGCGACACAGAGTGAAATCAACATTATTGATAAGCCGCAAGGACAACGGAAGACTGACAAAAATAGAAAAAGAGGCAAAAAAAAGCCAAACCAAAACCCAAGCGAAGCCAAGCGCAACCCAAAGATGATGGTGATGGCCAGACCAGAGAGAAGGAACAGTAAGGGTAAGAGTAGCGATGGGGCGGCTGGTCATGCTGCCGTCACCAGTTTAGAGGGAGATAGAGATAGAGAGAGAGGGAGAGAGGGAACCAACGAACAACCAATCAGCCCTGCGGCCACATTCGGAACTAAGTCAGAGCTTCTCTCAACTAACCAAGAAAACTTTTGTCCCAGCACCAGAGCAGCCCCAAGATGTAGCAAGATGGGCGGCTGATGTCCGTGCCACCAACAGTGGCAGCAGTGGCAGTGCCGCGCACCAGACAAAAGAAAACGTAACGCGCAAATTATCGTAATTATAAATTAAGTCGACGTTGGACTCTGGCGGAGGCGTGGAAATGCTGACGGAAAACCGGAGGGTCAACAAAATTTTGTTTGCATCTGGTGAGGGGTGAGTGGTGGAGGGAGTGGAGTGGTAGATACAGGCTGGCTGGTTGCGTTGAAATGCTGGCAAATGTAATGAAAAATACTTGTTGTAATGAGGAGCTGCTGAACTGTAAGTCTGTGCGTAGTTCTCCATCCTCTAGCCTGTGGCCTTGCCTTGCCTTGCCTGACTGGCATTCGAAAATAGATTTTCACTATATTTTGTAGGCGTCTCTCCCCCCCAGTGGTTGTGTGTGGAGGGGGGGCGTCTGGTGGTCTAGAAGAAACTTGGGCACTGTAAAGTGGAAAACTTTTGCGCCTTGCGCGAGAAGGGGAGAAGTTTAAAAAAAACATCTAACAAAAAAAAGAAAACTGTAAGCAGATAAAGTAATGAAGGAGGGTGCCGTAGGAGGAGGGGGGTGGGGGGGGGGCTGATAAAGCTGGTGTTGGTGCTGCTGCGTATTCGGTTGAAACAAGCTAACTGCAAACGGCAGGGCTTCAAAAGCTTGTTGGCAAGGAAGTTCCACTTATAGCTATTGTTTTCTTTATTTTCGTTGTTTTACTTGTTGTTGTTGCTCCGTCTATATAAATGAAGCCATTTTGCGGAAGGCAAACTGCCGGATGGGGTGGGGTGGGTTGGGGTGGGGTGCTAGTGCTAGTGGTTCGGTGGGGTTCAGCTTGCGTTATGATGATGCTGCCTCATGCCAAACCCTAAGGCTAAGCTCTGAGCTGAGCAGAACTGAGCTGAATTGCGTTGGCATAAATCTGTTGCCTACTTTCTTGGGCAGAGCGAGTCACTGGGCTAATTGTACAGAGCGTACAGCGAAAAAGTGTTGCCTACTTCACAGCGCCTTTTAAACAAATTTCTCGCCCATAAAACTAAGCGTTAATTGAGCAGCCAAAGCAGAGTAAAGTTTTTCAAACAACTCAGACAAGCCGAGTTTAAACATTAAATGTATACACACACGCACACACACACTCACAGACACACACACACACACATGTAAGTAAACTTCTAGGAAAATGTCTGAGTATGGGAGGGCAAAAGAAAGCCGGAAACAATTGAAGTGCTCCTCAAGCTAGGGCGGCCCGGAGTTCAGGAGTTGGGGCCAATTCTTGCGAAAAACAGCCACTAACAAGATTTACAACAGCAAAATGGCCAAAGGCACAAAATGGCGGCTATTAAAAATGTCATCGTCCATTGTCAGCACAAAAACTAAGGCGAACATTTCCAAAAAACAAAAAAAGAAACGAAAAGAAAGGAACAACAAATTGAGAGCAAATATTACATGCTGAAAGAGATGTTAGTCAGGATGAATAGAAGCAGGAGCATAGGAAATGTTAGGTTAAGTCTGAAATTGAAAACCAAACAGGAAAAGAGGAGAGAGGAGGACTAACTTCGGCTAGAACGAAGCTTACATACCCATGCAGAAATCTCTTTTATACCATTCACCGGTGACCATAGAAGGAAGCACTTCTGACGATATAAGGTATATATATTCTTGATCAGCATGACAAGGGGAATCGATATAACCATGTCCGTCCGTCCGTCTGTCCGACTATCTGTTTCAACACAAATATCTCAGAAGTGTTAAAAATTAAAATAAATTCATCTTATATCCCTTGTATCCACTGTTGCTTCAGGCCCACCGACCACATTTGATCTGGATCGGTTATATATTTACAATGTGAGTAGTATATAAGCTTCGGCAAGCTGAAGCTAGCCTTCCTTTCTTGTTTTTGTACTAATTCTCCCACTCTCTGAAGCTACTAAATTCGTTAGCACACATTCACACATTCCACCTTCTAGTTACACATGGCTCTTCTGTTTGCTCAATACGCAGCTTAAATTATACCATCGTTTGGGCCCTTTGTCCCTTGATTGGATTTTGGAATTACTCGCAGTACTGCCATGAAATGAGGCGCATGTTAATGCAAATGGAGCTGCCCTCAGTTGTCCTCCGACGGCAATAGAAATTAAATTTAATGATTATCAATTGAAAATGTCCAAAAGACTAAATGAAATGCGTAAATGTTTGACTGCCGCCTCGCCATTGCCTCATGACCATACTCATGCCATGGGCCTTGCCTCTCCCCCAGCAGCTAATGCTCCACTCCACTCCACTCCACTTTCGTTAAGTGTCCAATTCAGACCGCTCTTCATTTATCTGCTCTCCCCCAAGTTTTTGGAGTTGACAGGGCTAATTTGTTGATTTACTGAATTTGATTTTGGTCTTTTTTTTCTTGCACTTTTTATCCGTTTCTATATATAGAAAGTATGTACATATATCTGTCTATCTATCTTGCCATTTTCCATCTATCTGTCGATTGTTCATCGTCGTCGTATTGTTGTCATTAGCATTTTAGTTCTGGCCAAAGCTTAAGCTTTTTAGACAAACTTTGCCGGCTAATGAGCTTATTCGACCGTCAGGCAAACAGCCAGAGACAGCCACAGCGACAGAGAAGAAAAAACTATATATAGAGGAGGAGAGTTGGATGGTAAGAGAGAGACAGACATGAGAATGGGCAGCAATGAGCACACAAAGCCCGGAAGTAATTATGATTGTTTTCGACATGATTTTTGGCATTCTAATTGAATTTGTACAAAGAAAGCGCTTGCAGTGTTTTTGTGATTCGCTTGGTAGTTGAGGGGGTAGAGGGAGGATTGACGCGGTTACATTGGCGGGGAAAAACTAGGACTGCGGCTGAACAAATGCCGATGGGCGTTGCAATGCATGAGAGATTTTATGTGTTGTTGGCCTCAAAGAACCATTTAACTCTGCAGTTGCAAATCAAGAGGTCCTTCTAGCATACTGAAATTAATGAAACACACAATTCCAGTTGAGGCTGATCCAGGAAAGAATATGATGTGGTTAGGTGCAGGGGAAACCTGAGTAAAGGAACTGATAGAGCTAAGTTTGTAAGGATGCCCAGATGTTGTGCGTGTGTGATTTTGCTTGTTTAGCAATTTAGCAATTTTCAACTTGCGGCTGGCGAGCAATTCAAGAATCCAGCCTAAATGATGGGTATTCACACAATAATATATTGAATCAGCTCATGGCAGGACCTGTTCGAGTTGCTACACCCTTGTCAAGAGTAATGTTTAACCCTTTGACACGAAGGCTGAAACAGTCTATTAGAATTCTACCTACATCATCCGCTCATTTGTGGCGGGAGTCAAAGTTATTACCCAGCTGAGGGCTCATCAGTTTCCCTTCTGAGCCTGAGTATCCTGCAAGGCCTTGCCTTTCCGCATGTATTCGCATTCGTATCCGTTTCCATTCCCAGCCGGCCGGCATACACACTCGCACACTCGCATCCATGCCCCTTCTTCATTATCAACACCAAAAGTCAGCAAGAAGAATTAAATTAGAAGCAACTTGTCTTGATGCCATTCAACTGCCTCTCGCCTTGCCAAGCAGCAGACGTCTTTCAACGCTCAGCTCAGCTCAACTTCAACCATTATACATTCATACATACATATGTATATGTATGTGTATTTATATGTATTCTTGCCATACTTTAGTTGGGGGTGATGGCCTGGCGAAGCATCGCTCACCTTAAGCACATAATTACAATTCTGTTTTATATTTACGTGAATTTATATTACCTTTTCTTGTAGCGAACGACGAGGAGGCGACGCGTCGCCAAGGCCTACCTTACCTGAGTGTGAACTAATCGCTGGCCATGCCGACTCTTGCAATACCCTTGGCATAAGCTAAGTGAAATTGAATTGGAGGTGAGTCAAGATGTTGAACCTTCAGCTGAAGTCAGATACGTGGGAAAAATATTTATAAAAAAGCTTGAACTTTAGTTATACGAGGGTGGTCCGATAAGTATATAGCCTACATAAGCAAGAACGTGGGGAAAAACATAAGGACCCAGCGATGCTTCAGCTTATTGAACCCATCTAAATAATATGTTTTCTGGAGGCCTCAAATGTCTGCCTTTTTTAAGTTTGGAAACAAAACTAATTCAAACGGGGCCAAATATTTAGAATTTGTTGGATGGAGCAGAAGTTGATAGCCCAATTCGATATATTTTGCTGTCGTGACGGAGCTGTGAGCCGGTGCTTGGTCAGCCGGCTGTAGAGTAGAGCCCTGTGCCGTTTTGCCCCTCTCCCGATAGTCGATATTGATCACACCTTGTGTGTCCCAGAAAACGATGGTCATCACCTTTCCAGCGGATAGGACTGTCTTCGGCTTCTTTGGAGCACGTTGGCAGCACGTTCGCAGCACGTTGTAGTCCACTGTTTCGACTGTTTTTTGGTGTGTTTCGTCGAGGATCACCAAACGATGCAGAAACTCATTTGGACTAGGGTCAAATAGTGCTCTAAAGTATTTTCCGGAGTGAGAGCTTTTTCGTGCCCAAAATTTCATGCTGGATATGATCCAAGCGGTCTGTTTAGATGCTTACTGCCTGGGTTATCTCGCGCACCTTCAATTGACGGTCTGCCAATACAAGATTGCGGATTATAGTTACGTAACGTGGCTCAACTAAAGCCGATGTTCGACCAAGTTGATTCGGCATCGAAAGGGACGATTCACCGTAAACAGTATCCTAGCCCTCTTTGATTCCGAGGCTCGAATCATCGACCAATATTGCTGTTTTCTAAAATCCATGGACATGTCCGATTTCACACGTGGTCAAGCCAAACACGAGACGATTCTTCTGAAATTTTGACAGTAGCTGTCTACGTGAAGGTACTACGCGCTAATAAATATCTCTAGCGATTTTGGAGCCATTGGGCGGTGAGGAAGCGCTCATAAAATACAGTGAAATCCGACGGACTCCAAAAAGTATTTCGATGCTGCTGAAGGAAACGAATTCAAACGTTTTGTTTCGCATACACCAGCTCTCTGATAATTTCATTATACCCCCCGCCTGATAGAGTTACCATGATATCATTCACACATACCCATACACACAATAACAGGAGCAGTCCTCGTCACCGTCGCCGGCATATTTCACGTTGATGTATGCTTTAATTACATTTACGTGGCTGAATTGCCTACACCGGCATGATACTCTACAGCAAAAGGGGTAGTAGGTACGCCGGAGGGGGCCGAGTTGGAGTATGTCTCTTAGCGCTTTTGTTTAGCTGTCGACAGCAGCAGCAGCAGCAATAACAAACAACGCGATAGACGCTTCATAATTATCAAGCCAGTAAGCTCTGCCTGCATCCCCCAATCCCCAAGCCTCCGCCCACCATCTTCTTCTATCCTTAACCCATAGCCCTGGATTCGCTTAACTTCTTCTTTTATGACTTTCACGTTTTCCGGCGAAAAACAAAAAAACAGAAGCAAGGAAAATGAAACTTTCGCTTTCGCTGATGCTGACAAGTTTTTCCCGAAAAAATCTGTCATGGGAGGGGTTCTTGCTACGGGTTATGGGTTAAGTGGTGGCATATTATTAGGTTTGTGGGTCTTTAATTGATGTTAAGCTGTGCATGTGTGTATGTGTCTGTATGTGTTTATGCACTTGCAACTCGCCAGTCTCAAGTCCTGAGACTCGATTTGCAACTCAGCTCGTAACCTGAATTGCAATGCGCCTTGTTGTGCTTCATAGGCAAATCTCTCCCACAGGGCCGACTACTTCTTCTGCCCGTGTATAATGATGATTATAATCAGGTATGAGCAGCAGCAGGAACAGCAGCAGTAGTACTTATATCGTATTGCCTTTTCGGTTTCAGCTTTAGTGCGCGATTGAACATAACAGAGCTGTACAGAAGTATCCTAACTAATTGGCCAGCCGCAATCCGCAATAATCTTCAGTGTTTTGCAGCTGAAATTTTACCTGGCATTCACCTGAATTCCTTCCATCGATTCGTTTGAGATGGTTGTTTCGGTTCACTAAAAAATGTACATGCATGTTGTGTATTCTGCTCTTATTCAATTAGCTTTGGTCTGTCTGTCTGTCTGTCGTTTCTGAAATCGTCCTTGTTTGTTTTCCTAATGATTAATTTGGACCTTAGCATCAAGTTAAGCAATTATCTTGCTTTTCATTTCGGTTAGCCGCAAGCTTACCGCAGTATAACTTCACTTAAACATCACACACCCACAGAGAGAGCGAGAGAGAGAGAGAGAGAGAGAGAGAGAGAGAGAGAGAGAGAGAGAGAGCGTGGGCTTACTACAAACATATGTTTGAATGTCCTTGTTGACTTTTAGCCTTTCACCCTTTAGCTGCGTGGTAAATTCATTTCCAGCTAAGCTTAACGCTCATTAAGGGTTCTGTTTTTCTTTCTATTGGCCTTGGATTACTTGTTATTATTCGTTATTCGCCCTTTTTCTGTCGATGACCTAAAAAGTAAAAGCAAAGGAAGGTGTGTTTTCAACCTCATAAAGTTATGTATATGTTCTTGATCAGGATCCACTGTCGAGTCTCTGTCAATCCAAAATTGTAGGCTATTTCCAAAAGCTAAAGAACTATATGCTTAGCCGATTAGCTTCGCGCTGTTCTATGTGAACTGCAACTTATGATACCAAACTCAACCCCCAAAAAGGTATGCCTCTAGGTTCAGTCCATACAATTTCCGAGTATGTACAACTTTGTCTTACATTTTCTCACGAAGTTCAGCTTCTGTTTCATCATTGTTCGTCTTCATAGCAATAAGCTTCTGGTTAAGGTAAAATCAAAACCGATTGCATTTGAGCAAAAGAGGGAAAGAAAATCAAATTACAATCCATCGATAAAACAGTAAGAGGAAGAGAGAGAGAGAGAAGAGACGAACCTGGTTACCCTATCTTACATTTTCTCACGAAGTTCAGCTTCGTCTTCATGGCAATAAGCTTCGGTTTAAGATAGAATCAATACCAATTGCATATGAGCAAAGGAGGGAGAGAAAATCAAAATAGAAACCATCAACAAACAGTCCCCTTTGCCTCCCCCATTCTCACCCACGCGGCCTTGCTTATTATGTGTTCGGCAACTGATTACCGTTGAGTTGATAGTAAAGATATGCGTCTCTCTCTCTCTCTCTTTGAACGTTTAAGCTCTAGGTAATGACGAAAGTGAATGCTAATGAAGGGGCTCCCATCGCTTTGGCCTCTTTGGTAATGTTTGATTGAAAAATGTCGTAAATTAACTGAGGTTCCGATTAAAATATACACGAAGGGTATCTAAGCCTCGTCAAGGCTTAGGCTAGCCTTCGCTTTCCTTGCTTTAGGCTTAACAACAAGTTCTTGAAAGTTTCTAACTAACTTTATTATGAAGTTTCGCTGGTCAAACATTTTCAAATAGTTCATAGTGCTCGCAATTTCCGATGTAGAGTATCGGCTTAGCTGTAAGCTAAGGCTTTTCTTCTTTTCTTTTCGTTTCTTTTCATGATTCGTTATGTTGTTTTGTTTTTGCTGTTGTTGTTGTTGCTTTTCAGCACAATTTTTATTTATTTATGAGCAACTTGACTTTAATTAATGTATTTATCGCTTCAATGATTCGCACACAACTTTCCGACAGCCTTCCATCCTTGCTACCCTGCTTCAACTTACCCCTTGCACACCCCTCTTGCACTTACACTTACAGTCTCAGTGTCAGAGTCAGACGCAGCGGCAGAGTGAGGGATCTGGTCAGCTTCAGTTTCTCAGTTTTTCATTTGCTCAGTTCTTACTCAGTCCTGATTGTTCTGAGCTTAATGCAATAATGAGCTTAATACACACTCTAACACACACACACATATACACACATACACACACAGTATAAAAGGGGGGCGCGTGTGGGCGTGGCGCGTTGGAAAACTTTGTCGTCAAATTTGCTGTTGCTGCTGCCTCTGCCGGCTGGCTCTGCTGCTGCTGTTGTTGGTCATTCAGCTGGCTTTGGCTTTCAAGTTTGCTCATTAGAAAATCTTTGTAATTCTCATTGCGCATTGTGTTTATGGAGAAGTTTTCCCTGGAAAACTTTGAAGCCCTGCCAGGACCCGAGTCAGACATCCCCACAGAGCACCAGCTTGAGCTTCAGCCTAAGCTTAAGCATTCAATGGCACTGTAAATTATATTATTCGCGGTGTCAGTTACTGTTACCTGGCCACCATCTGTGGCGTCCGCTTCCAAAATCCTGATGACGGGCCTGTGTTGGCAACTGTTCCGCCTCCCTTCTCCTCCTCGTCCGCCTCTTTCTGCGGCTTGTGTTGCGCATAAAAATGTGACACGAAACAAGTTTCGGAAAAGTCCATAGTGGCCATCATAACAACCCGTGCCCCCTGACAGTCCTCCTCCACGAAAAAAAATAGTGCCCCATTGTCTTCTGCTTGCTGAGAGATGAGCGCGTGCCCCTCCTGCACATACATAGATATATATTTATATATATATGGGCATATATCTTGAATTCACAACACGCACGTTCACTAATTGCTTCCACGCAATGCAACAACATGATGGATATCAGTTTGGTTGAGAAAAACTTTACTGAATTTCCCCTAAAACTTATGTTGGACTTCAATTTCTAATCAAAAAAGGTCACATATCTTATATATATGTATATAGAATGTTTTGATACGATGAACTGCAAAATGACTTAACCAATTTGTATGGAATTAAGATATATAAGATAGTTGTCAACCATAATTGAGACCAAATTGGTCCCTGTGTAAGAAGTCCAGTCAAGCAAAGTGGACTCGACACAGATGACTCAGCCGAACACATAATTTGGATGAGCGCATAATGGGAAGCGAAGGGGACAGATCACACATCACACTATACGCACAAAATATTTGAAGGTAATTAGAAAGGAGCTTGCTTCGACGCCTATTGATACAGCTGAAGGAAATACGTATTAGGCTACTTTCCATTTCTTTCCTTTTTATAGTTCTGCAAGGATATATAATGTTCGGGTCCCCGAAGTTAGTCTACCTCTCTGGTGTTTTTTATTATATTAGCTCGTATTTGATCAGGTACGATCTGACTCCCTCTCGAACTGGTTTCTCCCTCTATTTGATCGTGTTCTTCTAGATCAAGTTTCATATATATATTTGAGTCGTGTACGATCAATTTTTGCTGGCAGTCTCTGGCTTATATTATGTTACGTATTTGAACGGCAGAGAGTTGTTCTACAGACTCGTTCAAGGTGAAGCTATTTGTATAAGGTGCCCTATTGCCCCTCTAATAAAGGCTTTAGCTGTTTCTTTCATCGTTGATGAACCGATGATCATTTACTTTGCAATTGCCTATTTCGTTTAATATCAACAACATTGTATTTATTCGAATGCCCATCACAGTGCTTGAAACTCATTTCCCCGTTGATGTTTCTCCGATTCCCGTTTGTATAACTTCCCTCTCTCTTTCTATATATGTTCAACGTATCTTAAGCATTTGACCAGTATGAGGATAAAAACAAATTTTGTTAGTTTTAGTCTCTCACTGTTAAAGCTATCGAGTTGACACTTCAACCATAAACTTATCAAAACCGTTTAGATCGGACCACTACATCATATATCTTTCATAGTTCAGTTCGAGTTTTATCAAGATCGTACAACTATATCATATATCTACCATATAACCGATTCTTCTGGAATGAACACTTAGGAGCAAAACTTATCTGTTTTTCATCCAAATCCAAATTCGGTTTGTATCCACTTGAGAAGGTCCCTCGTCCACTGGAATGATGAAAATCGGAAAACTATATCATATAGCTGCCAAATAACCGATTGTTCCGGACTGAACACTTAGGAGCATAACCTTTCTGTTTTTCATCCAAATCAAATCAAATTCGTCTTGTATCCCTTTTATCCACTGTATCCACTGTATTTACAATGTGAATGGTATATATATAGCCTTCCTTTCTTGTTTTCCTTGTTATTTCTCTTATTCCCGTTTGTATAACTTTCTCTCTCTCTCCTTGTCTTACTCTCACACTCTACTAATCCGCTATCGCCTCAGCATAATCTGTCTTTGCTTTGGCAATTTGGTATGCCAATTGGAATCGATTCTTTCTATCATATCGAATCATTATCAACCTATTCTAAGCTTCAATGAGAGCAATATCAAAACAATTACAGTCCATTTATTCAGCAACACTCATATGCGATCGCTTGTTATTGCTTTTCATGTTGTCCAGGGTGCTTCATTGTACTGAAGTACTCACGACCCCATTAAGGATCTCAGCACTCTTAATTCGTGTCACAGCCAAACCCACAGTCACATCTACCTACAAAAGCCTGCGCCGGCTCTAACTCAATTTCAAACCGGCAGTCAATTAGGCACAAAACAGACCTGTCATCCCTTTCCTTCCGTTTTTACCCTTCTCTGCCTCACTCCGGCCGCTGGCAAGTAAAATTATGCGCACTTTTACATTACCATTTTGCGGTTTTTGGAATTTAACTTCAACTTTGGCTGGATTTTGTGCTGGCAGCTCCTCAGCTCAGCCGTCTCAGCTTCAGCTTAGGCTGGGGCTGGGGCTGGGGTTGGGGTTGAATGTGTATTTGAATCTGAATCTAAATCTGAATTTAAACAAAATCATTTCATATCTTAAGCACAAATGAATTACTTAAGCTGAGACAGCCACCACAACAACAATGGCAACAATGACAAGCAGAAATATGTACTTCCAAGTAAGTTGAGCAAGGAGCAGCAAGAGAAGATCTTAGCCTGGTCATCAGTTGGCATTTTGGAATTGTTTTGCGGCGAGGCTTCAAATTAGACAACAACAAAAGTTTAGAGTTGCTTCCAAAAATAAAAAAACGAAACCATAAACAAGAACAGTGGGCAGGCAAAGATGTGGGCGGTTGGGGTGGTCTGGTGGTGGCTCAGAAGCATGTCTAATAGAAAAGCGATAAGCGCTCCTGCTGGCGGCAGTTGGGCAGCAACGAGACGAGTGTCCTTATTCCATGGAGAGTAATTCAAAAAGGTCACCTCGGAAGGCCCGGGCAGGCAGCGAAAGTTACCACCCCACCACTCACCTAGCTGCTCTCCAATTGAAGGTCAAGGCAAAGATAACAAAGAGCCAACGAGAATTGTGTAAAAAATAACGCTTCAACAGTCACGTTGTTTGCCCAGAGAGCTGTGGCAACTGTAATATGATTAAAAGCACCTCATAATTGTGGTCAATAATGGCAAGGAGGCGGCAGGACTGCAGAGACTACATTCACGGGGAATGGGTAACTTTGCTTTGCTTTCATTTGTTTTCCTCTCCACCTCCTCCACCCTCGCAATGGTCCTTTTTCGTACTTAGTGTGCAACGGTGCGATAAGCGAGAGTAAAGGGGAAGGCAGGCAGGAAGGAAGGAAGAAGGCCGCAACGGAACCGCAGGTGAAACAAAACGAGAACTAACTAATGTAATGTAAAAAGAACAAATGGCAAAAAGCACACACCCACACACACACATACATGCAAAAGGCAATGGGATGGGTGTTTGGAATATGGAATGAGAGCAAATTCAAAAGAAGTTTTTCAGCAAATCAGATTGGAAGTTAATTAAATAAAGCGCAAATCAATGCAAATAATCAACTAATAGGCAAATAGTATATATAACTCTTGGCCGAAGCTGTGGATTTCTTAGGGCGCATTGACACCATTAGCAGTTAGAAGCTGGCGGCAATATATCGACAATTTATCGATAACTATAATTTTCCAATGGTTTTCCAAAACTGTTCGATATCATCATTCCCAATGCATAGCTAACTGATAACTGCCAAGAAATAATCGATAGCTATCGATATATTATCGACAACAATCTACAGATTATATATAACTGTCGATAACTATTGTTTTTAACAATAAATTTTCGATAATCGAATCTATAATTTATCTACTATAATTTACCAACACTGGTGATGACTATCGGAAATCGATTTTCGATATCGTCACTCCTAACCTAGTAATTAGAACTGGCAAATTTTCGATAATTGCTGTCTAGCAATCGATAACCGATGGACAACAACTGCCAACGAAAATGGAAATAGCAATCAGATACCTTTATTATTATTAGCAGTGTAAGTAAACTATGTTTATCGATGTCGTTGGTTGTCGATAGCTATCTATAATTTGTCGGCAGTTATCAATTTGCTATCGATTGGTAGATGTAATCAGAACTGGCAGTCCCTAATTGCTACCGTTGCTCGACGATGATAGATTTTTGGGCTTACCCAAAGAATCATTTATTGGAACTACAAGAATTTTGGGGAAAATCAAGGATGCCTGCCTTCCGGGTGTAGATAATAAAGGACACTAAAGTCCAACTTTCTTGCTTTCTTTTAAGCGAAAAATTTACGTCTTTCATACTTTTATTTCTGGTAAAGTTAAAAGTGGAGTATATGTATATATTTACTTCAGCTTAATACTTTCAAAATTGATGTGCAATTTTTTTACTTTCATATTCTTTAAAATTCACGATGTTAAAATTTATAGCATACTTTTTGGGCACAATTTCTAAGTTCTTGGTTTTGGCGCTGCTTCTTCTTGAAAGTGCGGATTATGCCACAGCCAGGCCTACATCTACATATGTATCTACAGCAAGAGCCTAAAATTGACTTACTATGCTGGGACATACACACATATATATATATATATACATACATACACATACACACATATACATATGTATATATGAAAGCTGCATTTATTTTACTTTTCCACTTGGCTATCACTCTATATACACACACAGACAGGCACACCAAGTCGAAAATCTCACCATATCAACTTATACAAATGACATCCGGCCAACACACACTTACATACAGCCACAGACACACACACACAGACACTCACCGGGCCGTTTCATTGTTGAATGATGTATGAAGCTTGGGGCGCCATGGCGTATTACGTTTTTGGGTCCAGCAGCTCCTTTAGCTTATGCTGCGGCTTCTCTCACACGCATACAGATACACATGCACACACATACACAAATAGACAGGCACGCAAATACCGCAATGTCGAGCGCGGACGAGGTGTAAAATCGTGTTTGAGCGTCAAGCGGCCAACAAAGGCCACCACATACACTGACACACAGACACACTTCAGTTGCAATTTATATTGGGTTCGAGGTTTGTTCGTTTGCCTCGATTAGTTGGCCCTGGCTTCACTGGCCCTCTGACTCTCCGTCACCCCTCAGAAACAAATCTGCTTTCCACAGAGCCTCCGCCAGCCATCCCATTATGCCAGCACCAGCAGCAGCACCTCCATGTGGCTGCTCGTTACAGCAAGCGTATCCATTTGATCATGCGTGTCCTTTCTGCATTTGTACAAGTGCCACGATGTGTGCTTGTGTCTGTGTCTGTGCCTGTATTTGTGTGTGTGTTTGTGTGCTAAATGCCGCAAATTGAAAAATGGTTTTCGATTTTCAGTTTATATGCAGCCATCTATAACCCAAAAACCGAATCCATGAATGTACATTTGTTCGTATATTTCTCTCTTTCTCTCTCTCTCTCTCTCTCTCTCTCACTCTGTGTGTGTGTTGGTATTTGTTTGTATTTGGTTTATCGCCATTTCGTTTACTTTATAAAATTTCAAGTGGTTTTTATATATACGAATTTGTGTTTTCATATATATTTATAGCGTTTTTATATTTTATGCACGCACGACTTTATACATTTTAAGGCCTCTCCAGAGGCCCCCATCCACATAGCATGGACATCCATAAGCCGATTGCTCAGTTCAACTATTTCAATTAGATATTTAAGGGTCGATTTTCGCGATGCTCAAATGGGCAATCAGCAGACTGGGCTGAAAACTGATACAAACAGCTGGACAATCTCAGAAAACAGGAAGGGAAGGAAGGCTCTCTTCGGCTTGCCAGGCCTTATATACCATTCACATTGTACATATAATATTTAACTCAACATCTCCTGCATAGCTTTTTTCGTTCATGGCTTCACGTAGCAGCCGAGTGACACCAGGCTTATTCGGTGAGAAGACTGGCAGCATTATTTCGCAATTTACTTCTTTACTTTTCGTACAAGCACGTTCTCTCGAGCCTGTGAGTGGGCTGCACTCCACTATAAGAATAGCTCATTTGGCGGGCAAAGTGGTCAGCACAAGCGGGTCGTCTTCAGCTCGTGAGCGGGCTACTGTATTCCGTTCCCTTTCAGAATCTCTGGCGATGCTGGGACATGTGATGCGCATACTCTCTATTAATTTAGTGGCATGTTGGCTATCTTAAGCATGGAGCTAAATGATATGGCTGTCCATACTGGAATCAAACCTAATCCGGGTGAATCTCAAAATGCACCAGTGTGCAGATATAAGAAGCATCTGTTAAACATGTCAGCTCTGTCGTTGATCAAAGATACTGTAGAGATACAAGAAGATGAATTTGTTTTAATTTGGATGAAAAACAGAAAAGGTATGCTACTAAGTGTTCATTCCGGAACAATCGGTTATATGGTAGCTATATCATATAGTTGTACGATCTTGGTCAGATCATTCCAGCGGATGTGGTGCCTCCTTTAATGGATACAAATCGAATTTGGTTTGATTTGGAGAAAAACAGAAAAGTTATATGCCTAAGTGTTCAGTCCGGAGCATATCGGTTATATGGAAGCTATATGATTTAGTTGTCCGATGTGGATGAAACTCAAACTTGACCAGCCTGCAGTCAAATGAAGCATCTGGTAAGAATTTCAGCTTCAGCGCTTTCTTCTGAGATATTTGTGTTGCTCAAGAATATATATAGAGGGAAACGCTTCCTTCTATACGTTGCAGACTTCCTAACAGCATTAATGTACCATTTTGTGAATGGTATAGAAAAGGATGAGGACGCCATGGCTCTAGTGTGACCATAGTGCTCACTTCAATATTATTTACCAATGTGTGTTTGTTTGTTTTTCTCTTTGTTCTTCCATTGCAAACTATAAAAGCTATAAGGCTAAATTTTGGAACAGATTGGGCATTTGGTTTCATCGATAAAATATATCAAAACATATCATAAAGCTGACAAAGGAAAACGTTCTCACAAAAATTGTTAAATACTGAGAAAAACAATTAATTAAACAAAAAAAACTTGTCACAAAAAGTGGCCGTTTGGCCAAGAGGCAAACGATTCTCTATCAAAAATTGAAGACATTATTAGAAAGAGGAGAAAGGGAGAGAGAGAGAGCTCATGGCTTTCATTTTGGTTTTCAGTTTTCAGTTTTTGGTTTTTGCTTTGAGGTATGTATGTCTGTGTGCAAACACACACACACGGGACATAGTTTGCTTTTGAATAACAGCTTAGCTTAGGCCATTCCGCACAAACACACAAAAATAAACACAACACACACACGCACACGCACACATGTGGCTTTCTGTATATATTAAATTATACAATTGGTCAGCGTCAACCCTCTCCGCCGCCTAAAAGCGTGCTACGAGTTTTTTTTTGGCTGCTGTTGAAACCGTTAACCGAAACTGAATGGCTTTAGCTTTGGCGCCCCACAGCCCGCAGCCACATGCTGACACATTTTGCCATTCACTTTTCACGCTCGCATGGACAGCCAGTGATTTGTGTGTGTGTGTGTGTCTGTTAGTGTGTATTAGTGTGTGTTAGTGTGTGTCAGCTGCGCGTGACAATAAAGCAACAACCGAAATTTGCATGACCCACCGCTTGCCTCTATTTCTCTCATCACAAATATATATATTTTTTTCAAACTTGAATTGGTTGCTTTATAGACTTTTCGATTTCTGGCCAGGCGAGTGTATGTGTGTGCGTGTGTGTGGTGTTGTTTGTCTATATTGTTGTCCATGTTGTTGTTTTTGTTATTATTATTGTTGTTGTTGACGCCGCCGCCAATAGGCAGCTTAGCCAAATTTGCATTTATTGTTAAAATGTTTCATTTCGTTTCATTTCATTTCATTTATTTGCCTTCGCCTGAAATCCATGCGACACAAAACTCAACTGCACACGTGTTCAACTGCCACCAACTACCCCTCTCTGTCCAATTTTGGGTTGATTCAGTTGTGGCTTTTATTTTTTTGTTGGCCAACAGCTGCGGCGGCAGGATTCGGGATAGAATTTTGGAGTAACGGTCTATTGGTTTTTTGGCTTTGGATTATGACAAAGTTCCAACGGGGCCAAGCAGCAGGCGGCTGTGGGGTGTGGGGAGGGTGCTTGCCAATTGGTTAACCTGCCATTGTGTGGCTGTACGTGTGCGTGTGTGTGTTGTGTCAGTGCGTGTATGCAAAATGCTGTCAATATGCGTTGAAGTGATAAAGTTTTTTTTGATGAATTTCTAGAGTCAAGCTGGTCCTAGCGAAGGATTATTATACATACGTGTAGGAGTTCACAGTTCAAGGTGTTTCGCTTGAGTGAACCTAACATAATAACCATTTCAGATGGAGTTTATTGGATCTCTGGCAAGAGTCTGCTAAGGGGAGGGGGGAGGGGGTTGGTTGCTATGTAGAAGATTAGTTGGCAATGACAGTGTTAGTTGAAGAATAGAAGTTATGCAATTAGCGAAAGAGGACAGCTTCCGTAGGCTTCTTTTTGTCAAAATCATAAAGATCGGAGCACTGTTAACTTATAGCACCCATGTAAAGGCATATAAGTACAATAGATGGCGCTAACAAACTGTTATTTGCAAGCCAAGCAGCGTTATTTGTGCTAGCCCTGTGATTTGTCTCTTTCAATCAGAAACAGATTCCTTGGAATTTGAAGCCAATTAGTAAGAAGATTGCTACGTTGCCTGCAGCTAAAGACAATACGTGTCAGACTACTACGCTTCTTCTCTTTTTCAATAGTTCTGGAATGTATATAAGGTTCGGCTACCCAAAGAAAGCCTTCCTCTCTTTTTAAATATATTACTATCAAAACTTGTTGTTGTTTTCACAGTAAATGTGTCTTTACGGCACTGTTGTTGTCTCCTTGTATCTAAAAGTATAGTACAGATCTTGCTTAACAATTATTGTGTGGAAATACTTAAACATATACTTTACGGTCACCAAATAAATTCATTGTCATTCGAACTCTGACTTCGATGTTGACCCTCTTAACACACATCTGTAAACTACAGTTACAGAAAATTTCAGTGACATACTTCTTATTGTTTGACCTTGATTCTTGATCAGCATGACAAGGTGAATCGATAGAGCCATGTCCGCCTGTTTCAACGCGAAGATCTCAGAAGTCTTAAAAGCTACCGAGCTGAAATTATTGCCAGACGCTTCCTTTGTCTGCAGGCTGGTTAAGTTTGAGTTTTATCCAGATCGGACTACTATATCATATAGCTGATCATTACTTTTCTGTTTTTCATCCCAATCAAACCAAATGCGGGTTGTTTCTATTTGAGGAGGCCCCACGTCGACTGACGTGATCTGATCAAGATTAGACCAGTATATCAAACAGCTACCGTATAACCGATTGAACCATAACAATTCTGTTTTTAACTCAAATCCAAACACGTTCGTTTGCATCGATGTGAGGAGGTCTCACGTCTACTGGGTCTGATCTAATCAAGATCGTACAACTATATGATATAGCTACCATATAACCGATTGTTCCGGAATGAACACTTAGGAGCATAAATTTTCTGTTTTTCAGCCAAATCAAACCACATTCTGCTTGTTTCCACTGTTGCCACACGCCCCTAGACCAGATTTGATCTAGATCGGTTATATATATACAATTTGAATGGTATATACCGTTCGGCATAGCCTTCCTTTCTTGTTTATGCTGCACATTCAATATTTTAACAATTCCTTAAAATCATAGCTAAATGAATGTGCCGGTGTGTTTTGGATTCCTGGTTGTAAACCTTTTATGGCACCTAACTACTTCACCCTGGCACCCACACACACTCACAAAACAGACAAGACGAAGACGTGGCCCACTTATACAGCATTGGCTTTGTACGGCGGTGTCCATGGTGGCGATGCCATTTAGAAAGGCATTTCCATTGCATTTTCATTCATCGCTCGTAATTGTGGTGTAAAAACGAATTCAGCAACCAGTGGGGGGCTGGGGCCAGGGACAGGGTAATAACTGTCATATACTGGCGACCTAGCAACTAAATTTACCCACTGAATGTGCAAAAAAGAAGCAGACGTAGGATGAAGTCCTGAAAGAAGAAGGGATGAAGGGGGGGTTAGTCGAGGAAGCCCAAACCCAAAAATGAAAATTGCTGACCTCTGGCCAAAGAAGGGAAAAAAGGCGAGCCTAATGGTTCTGAGACCACACAAAACTGAAGGCGAAGCCCTTGTTGCGTGACTGCCCTCACTTCCTCGCACTTCCCTTCGGCCTAAGTACGAGTACATGTGTGTGCAGCAGCAAGCAGCGCCAGCGGGGGGCGAGGGAAGGTTGCATAATTTGTTATCTAAATTCAGGTTGGCTGTCGAAACGGTTTGAAATGCTATACTGATTAAATTTGCTGACCCCCGCTAGCCCACCAAGCTGGCAGGACACTCTGACAGGAATTGCATTGAAAATAAAACCTCCAGCTCCTTAACACGTTTCATGGCTTCAATGAAGAACGTGCAGGCCACAGGCTACATATGCGAGGGCATAGGATTCATCTAGCCCTGCTCGGAGATGCTGCCGCTGATGTGCTGAGACCTGACCTGATGGCTTGGCACCAGTTCCTGCTGCTGCTGACTCAGAGTCCAAGTCAGAGTCCAAGTCAGAGTCAGAGTCGGTGTCGGTGTCGGTGTCGGGGTTTCAGTTTCCACCGCTGAGGCCGTGTAATTTCACAAGTGGCGTTTATTTCTGGCTCTGGCTCTGGCACAGGCACAGGCCGGAAAGGCACGGAAGCCAAGGAGGAGGGCCAGGCAGGTCTTTCGGAAGGCCAGACGTTGTGCTTGTTTATGCATTTCTAGCGCCCAGCAAAAGCAACAGTCGCCAGCGTCCTGCCGCCTCCTGGCCACGTACTTCGTTCGCTCTCGATGATGCAAAAGATTACCAAGTTGTTGGCATGTGGTACAAAAACTTTTCTCTGGACGAGCATGTGTGAATGCGTATGTGTGTGTGTGTGTGTTTGATTGTATACATGCTTGTGTGTGTGAGTGCTTTTGGGTCATTATGCAGACGCAGACCCCGCAGGCGCCGCATCCAAGTCTCTGAGACCTGACAGCGCCAGAGAAGAAGGCTCAGGCTCAGTTATTATGCCCGATGTGGATGTGAATGTGCCCTTGCTCTTGCTCCACATGGTTCCCTTTCATATGGGGCCCCCCGACGAAGAAAAAAGATTTATTTATTGCGGTTTTTAAGTTCGTTTCTCGATGCTGGAGATTGGGGTATGATTTTGCCATTTGATTTCGTGCCTCTTTTGCAGCTCCTCAGCTCGTTTTGGTTTGCGGCGTCACGAAGTCGATGAGTGATTTACTTGTTTCACACACACACACAAACACACACACACATTTATATCAAGTTTTGGGGGCACAACAAAGAAAACCGCAAGCTAGCCCCCAATGAGGGTCACCCATTCACATGATCTGGCATTTCAGGAACAACTGAACGCGCTTGATTGAAAACTAGTTAATCCCTCCATTTGGTCAGATAAATATTACCTTGGGGATTACACATAAATGGTGTGAAGCGTTCCATGTAGGTATTTGAAACTATAAAAGAGAAGCTACTAGCTTTACTAAGGGAGGCAAAGCCAACGAGTTTTTCGGACACTCCGCTTCACAGATTAAAGTTTGTCATAAAGTTTGCAAGCACAGAAGGCAGTGTTTCCGACCATATATTCTTGATCAGTATGACGAGGGGATTCAATATAGCTATGTGCGTCCTTTTGTCTATGCCCCGAAATCTCAGATGTCTTAAGAGCTATAGAGCTGCTTCTTATGTCTGCACACTGGTGCAGTTTGAGATTCACCCGGATTTGGTTTGAATCCAGTATGGACTGTCATATCATTTGGCTGCCATCGAACACTCCTTTACAACCTTGCTTAAGATAGCCAACATGCCACTAAATTAATAGAGAGTAATGCGCATGAAGAGACTAGAAACGACTAGAAATTGGACTATCAACGAAATCACTTCTGGTCTTTCCTTTGCATGCAAGGGCAGATAGGGATTGCGAATGGAACAAGCTAAGTCATCTCCATGAGAGCATACATTGCCCATCTCTGGTACAATTTTTTTAATTCAATTTACAATCAATTGGAGTTTCCAAAGATTTGTTGGAGTTTTTGAACCCCATTAAAAATATTGATTTGTTTCGGGTTTAGTTCCATCTAGTTCAGATTACGGTTAAACTATTGATATCTGCTTTGGAACAAGTTCAGTTCAATCAGGTTTTAAGCTAATCAATTATCGGACTGATATACCACTTCTGTGCATCTGCATCAGCATCTGCTCCATCCCCTGACCCATTTTCATTAGAGAGCAACTGCTGGCTGTTGTTTTCCCCATCTATACGTATCATCCTTGGCATTCGGCTTCTGCCTAATTGAAAGCCCTTGGTCATTATCTTGGATACTCCTAATTTCTTCATACGTCGTACTCCAGCTGCCCTCCGTAAGAAAAACACTTGAAACTTGAGAGTTTGTTTGAGAGATGGCTGACGAGACTCAGCCTCCAAATACCAGAGGTTTGTCCAGCTCGGCCTTAGCTAAGCTCAGCTCAGCTCAGTTCAGTTCTGTTCTGCCGTTCATCGAGGTGGTCCCCCTTGGCTTGCTCATGCTCTCCAACGTGTTTGGCCTTGTGCCAATCAACGGCAGCGGCGTCGCCTCAGCTTCAGATTTAGTCGCATTCTCTGCCTAAGCGTCATCGTCCGTGGCACTTGTACCAGTTGCCTCAGTTCGTCCTACGTCCTGTCCTGCTTGGCGTTGCGCTTGCAATCTGTATTGTGATATATATGTAGACAAATGCGAGTACGTTTGTGAGAAGACGTCGACGACGCAGGACGTACATTTTGTAAGTGCATCAAAATTTCTAGCACACGACTTGGACTTGTATCTTGTATCTGGCTTTGTTTGGTTTTTAGGTTTTCTTTCGTTTTTCTCCCTCGTTTGTAGTTTTATATACTCTCTATATAGAGAGTTGATATCTTAATCAAATAAGAACTGAAAATTTTAGATAATTACCAGAGAAATTCGTAGTGTTTATATGGAGAAGGATAGTTCAAGGACTTGAAAGTAGAAATGAACCTCTGTTCTTCTCTCATTGGGAGGGAATTTATTACTTCTTCCGTTACTTTGTATTGCTAATAAACAGACTGAAATATGTGGGTTCAAATTGTTCTCTGATTCTGAAGAATCATTCGATCTTACACTCCGTCTCTGCTTGTGATTTGATCAATCTAAGAGAGAGAGTCTTTCAGCTCGCTTTCATTTACAATTGGCAATTGGTTTTAGCTTTTGAAGAAATTGGCACTTGACTTTGTTTTTAAATGTGAAACATTGACACTTTGTGAACCTCGATGCATTTGAAAAGATGTTGAAAATTCATAGTTCAACATTGAAAATACCTTACAGCGTATCTTCTAGTCGGCTACATTCAATGACAAACGTTTTTTTTGCTTGTTTGCTGATTTTTCTTTACCTTACATTTTTCATGATTTCTTATACTTTTTCTTTTTTACATGTTACTCGCAGTCCAAGCTGGCTTCTCATGCCTCATCTTTATCTTATTCTGATGCTGCTGCTGTTACTCTCCACGTATACCCCTCTCTTATACCATTTTCATGTCGTTTTCTGTTTGGTTTTTATGTTTTGCACAACAATTTTATGTTGGTTTGTTGGACGCACCCCAGGCCAGGGCAGGCCTCATCCTTCGCATAGCCCCATCCGGGTCCTTTGTAGTACGTGCTGCTGCCCTCCACCACCGCCGTCGCCTTCGCCTCTGCCTCTAGCCTGCTCTAAAAAAATGCACACAAAATTCTTCATTTGCTTTTGCACAGACGAAAAAGAGCTGAGAGTTTCAATTGAATTTAGAGCTGCCCAAGCGCGTACGTGTATGTGTTTTTGTGTGTGTTGTGTATATATATACGTGTGTGTGTGTGTGTGTGTGTGTGTGTGGGGCATTCAATCATTGCAAGACTCACAGCCCAACATGATGGAAAGGGGGTGAACTTCAGCTTCAGCTTCATATAAACTGACTGATTTTCTTGTATTTTTTCGTCTTTTCAATTTATTTGCTTGCCCTAGAAAATCACCAGCTAAGCAACAACTAGAAAAGCCTGTCTTCCCCTCCCTTTCCCCCCTTTCGACGGTATGAAATTGTTTTTTCATTTCCATTTGGCGTCTCACTTTATTTCAGCTTCAGCTTCCTCCTCCATTCGCCTCTATTTAAATGCAATTTTTGCTATGCGGCGGCAAGTGCCCTTCACTTCCTTACCCCTTGCACCCCAACCCGCATGTCCCCGCATCCAGCACTAATGGGTTAACTTGAGTTTGTTACAATCTAACCCAAGGGCTGCTCAAGTGGGTTAAGCCTAAGCATTTGTCTGCCCGCCAATGTCCGTCTCCGTCTCCATCTGAGTCTCCGTTCCAAGCGTCAAGCTCAAGGCTCAAGTTCAACTTGTTGGCCAGCAAATTGTGAGGATTTGGCGAGTTATTATTGTTAGGGTGTTAGGGGAGTTAGTAGAGTTAGAGAGGCAAGTGGAAGTGGAAATAGAAATAGAAGCACATAATGAAGGTGCAGAAAGAAGGCTGACGGAAACTTGGCCAGCGGGAATCCGAGAGGGATGAAAAAAAATGATGATGGCGAAATGAAACGAAATGAAATTCGTCAGACATAACCGATGGCTATATGGCTATATAGCTATATACATACATATATGATGGTGGATAATATGATTATTCTTGCAGCATTTAATGTTAAAATTATTACATACAGTGGGACCTCCCTACATGGGAAATGTTTTATAAAATTGCAAATTTTCAATTTCATAAAATTATAGCTGAAGATATTGGAGATTTTATAAGAACAAGCTAGCAATGAAATTTGCGAGGGTAGCTTAATCATTTATCATTGATTGAAATGTTTAAGGTAGAATCAAGTGTTTTACCTTACTTTCATACGGTTCGTTTTGTTATAAATAGTTGTAAATATTCTTTTTCTTAAGCAGCTGCACATTCTTTCTTGTATCTTCACGTTGCACTGCTGTTTGCTCAGTATGGAACTAAGTGGATCCCTCTTTTGCCCTTAGGCTGAGTAATGCTAGGAATGATTTGAAGTCTACCACTCATTTCGGAGCAATCGGTTATATGAGAGCTATATGATATGGTTCTTCGATCTTAACCAGATCAGGTCAGTGGACGTGGGGTCTCCTTAAATGGGAAAACTGCAGAGAAAAGAAGCATCTGGTAAAAATTTCAGAGCTGCAGCTTTTAAGACTTCTGAGATCTTCGTGTTAAAACAGATGACTCCGCTGTTGATGCTGATCAAGAATTCATGGTCAATTTGGAATTTAAGAATAAGTCGACCTTCTCCTTAGTATTTCTAAGTATGAAAGTTTGAGAATTTTGTGAATTACAAAACGTTCTAAAAGCAAGAACTAAAGTTCTAGAATTTTTTCTCCAAGTGCACAATCAACTTCAACTGTCCAAAGATAGCTGGCCTTTCTGGACCTAAGAGCTTTTCGACCGGCCCGCTCTTAGCCTGCTGTAATGCCTCACAAAAACTGTCCCCGCCCCCTTTACCACTCAATCCCTTGTTGGGTAATCGGCTTCCATGGCTTTGGGAACTTAAGCTTGGTAATCCGGGAATGATAGCCTCTTGCTTTTGTTATTTCAATTAGCGAGTGTCTACTGTATGTTCCTGCTATTGCTTGGTTTTGGTGGCTTGCCTTTGACCCTACTCACCCTCGTCTTTTTCTTCACCCCCGGCGATCTGCATCGTTCTACTTTGGCTGCGGCTTGGGCTTGGCTTGGCTCTGGTTTGTCTCTTCTCTCCACTTCTCGCCTTTAGCAATGTTTCAGCTTATGGTGCCATTTGCTCAATTGCTTTCTCTGCGGCTTTCAGTCCTGCAGTTGTTGTTATCCTTGTTAGTTATGTTGTTGCTGCCGTTGTGGGCACTGCATTCAGGATGTTGAATGCTTTTACCAAATCCGAAGCGTGATTTGCAGTTTAATTGTGCAGCAACTTGCCAAACGCATTGAGTGAGAAATGGATATTTGGATACATTTCTCTATGGTTTCTCTTGCGATTTCGTTCCGTTGCCTTTCCTTTGCTACGATTTCGATTTCTTTTTTGTTGCTGTTCTTTTGGGGTTTTGATGAAATTTGTGCCTTTTGCATTTTTGGCAGGCAACTCATCAGTGGGAGGACAGGCCAGGACAGCAGGCGAATCTCTTCTATGCATCTGACACGAGAATCGTTTTTGGCAAATATGCGTGGCACCCATACACACACACACACACACATACATACATAAACGAACACGACTGTTCTACTTCGGCACCTTTTATTCAGCCTGTCCGCTCATCAATAACCCAAAATGGCAAACAAACTAACAGACATTGCTTTGCACTTACACAAAATAGCGAACCGGGATACAAATTCAATGAACGGTTGAGGGTGGAGCTGACAGGGTGCTCGGGTGGCCTGAAGAAAACGAAAAACTTCACTCACTTCAATCGACCTGCAATACGTGCGCAAATCAGTTGCGAGAAATCTATCAAAATTTCGCAAAAAAGAAAACGAAACACAAATACGAAAGCTGCACGTGTCCTGTCTGTCATGTATCCATACTAACCTCATCTATAGTCTGTCTACACAAGGAGGAAACATGTCCTATAATTTCGAAAACCCATATATTTACTAGCATGAGACTCTGAAGTAGATAAGTTGGGTTTGAATATTGTGATTGCGTTTCCCAAATGAGACGAAAGGGTTCTGAAAGTGAGATTAAATGTTGTTTGAAAATGAGACCAAAACATCCTTAAGTGTGCTTAAAATGATAACAAAACGTTATTGTAATGAGCCCTTATTGTCCTTGATATTCCCCTAGAACATTTCTATAATGAATTCAAAGCGTTTATCCCTGGAATTAACATTTTTTGGAAGAGATATTAGTTAATTATTCTTAGTTTTATTTCAGAATTCCGCTTTCCATTTGCATTTTCCTGAGTGTATGCCATCCATCTATTCTGTTGCATGTCCTGGCATGTCCTGGCTTTCAATCAGGCATATTGCGAGTTTTCGAAAAGCCAGAAATAAGAACATCGTCTTGACAAAACGACAGTCCTGTCTCAGTTTGAGTTCAAGCAGCAGCTGCTGCTGCTGCAGCCATTTGGCCAAAAGGATTCCACTTCAGGCGTTTGCTCTCCCTGCAGCCCAACTGCCGATGCCAAACCACCCCGCCTTTTGCTTTTGCTTCTTGCATTTTGATTAAGTGCTTGGACGTCTCGTGTTTAGTGTGAAGAAACGAAGAACATGTGAACTTTCTCATTTGGGCTAATGATCCGTGTAATCTGCTTGAGCTTACCCAACCCTCCCCAATTCGGCGCACCGCCCCCCTCTCGGCGCCATGTCAGCCGGCACTTAACCAGAGTCAATTCAATGTGTAAGTATGTTAAATTTCATGACTGCCAGGACAGGACTGGAGCGGAGCTGAGCTGCCTGGCTGAGCTCACCTGCATGTGTGAGATGTGTAGGGACTTTGGCGAAGAAGGATGCTTTACAATATATATATAAGTATGTGTGTTTGTATGTATGTATGTATGTGTAAATGTACATATGTTCATACAAGGCTGGCAAAAGCTGCTGCTGCGCATAATTGGCATAAGTTTGCACTTAAGTCAAAGGCATATGGCATGCTCCTCGCTCTCCTGCTCCATTTATATTTACCGTAAATGAGCGAGTGTGTGTGTGTGTGAGTGTATGTAAGAGGGAACACTTACGGTAGATTTAACACTTGGCGGCCGTTCAATAAATGTCAGCAATTAAAAAGTTGCAATGAATATGTATCGAACATTGAACATCATCATCATCATCAACATCATCATCAACATCAACATCGTCAGGTGAGATGTGGGCGAGTTCCAGGTGCGTGGTTAAACAGCATGACATGACATATGAGCGAATTTAAAGCAACCAAAAGCTGCCGGCCATCAGGGCCACAAAAAGTCGAATGCCTGAGGAGGCAACCTTATAAATTGAGTCAATTCGAATCGGTTCGTTTCGCTTCGATACGAATTGTAACGCATAAGAGATGAATGTAAATGAGGGGAAATGCATATGTAGGTAGAATATAATATTACCTGATTCAGCGCGGCATTTGGGCAGATGGAAGTGTATGACTCTGTAAAAATTATTGAAAAAACTCACCTTCATCCTATAGATATAACTGAGAAATTCCTCAAATTCATGTTTTAAATAGTTGAGGAAATCACATGATATGTCCTGGGCAGCTGTCAATTCGTCAATCAACTGGATATTATGAAATATACAGCTGTATAGGAAATTCAATTGAAAGTCCTTAGAGTGTGGATCGATTTCATCTAACAGCTGGAAAACGCCAAACGTTTACACATGTCAAGCCTAATATGGAAAGAATGGTAAATTGTGATTGAAATTAGTTTAATTTTGTCCATCACAATATTCCACAAGCAGATTAACACACACTGTGGCAAGTGCTTAAATCAAATTGTTCAAAGGACATTTTGCCACTCAGCTGGGGGTAACTGGAAAAAGAGCTCTCTGAAAGCTTCAACAGCTCATTTGGGGGTCAAAAAGAATGTGCAGGGATGCCTTAATCTTTTGAGGTGTTGCCTGATGATGTTTCATGGCAGTAGTTCTTGTCGCATTGGGTCGAACCCTTGATAGCTCCGCTTCATTTTTAGATTTATTGCTGCGAGGCGGGGAAAGCTATATATCAAAACCTCAACTCAACTTGCTACCTTTGAATAAACATATCTTCAAATCCACATAGGCAGTGAGTATTGTCCCCTAAAGATTTTTGATGGGATTTAGGTCCGGACTCAAAGCGGGCCATTTCAATTTCCATTTCCATTTTCTGTCTTTCAAAAGGTCTTTGGTGATTGATATGATTTCTGCTATAACCGCTTTACCAGGCTGGGCTTGACGCCCTTGTTGATCTCGTAGTAGCTGCCGTAAGAGGCAAACTTGTTGCCAATAGGCTCCCAGGCAAGGCTAGCATCAGCTGGAATATCTCCATCGAATCGACGGGTATCTCCATCTCACTCATGTGGAAGATCTCAAAGAAAAAGAACATGTCCAGCTCTTTCTGGTTCTTCTTCAGCTTGGAGTAGCGGTCCATCTTGAAGCAGAGATAGTCGCCAAGCTTTTGCCATGAAGCTTGCAGTCGGCCACATTGAACTGGTTCTTGTTGTTGCGTATCTCCCGCTTCTCCTCTTCGGTATCACCATGAGGGGACGCGGGCTGGTATCTATAATATAAGGAGGGAAGTCAAGGAAATTCAAGTTTTATATAAGTAAAGTGTGATTTACAGTGACAAATGCTTTGCTGAAGTTCTGTAAATGACGTCAGTTTGATTCTGCTCTTAAATGACAAAGAAATGCCTTAAATTTGTATCTACTTGCACTAGATGACTGCTGCTTGTCCACGTCAACGTCTACCCAATTGCATCTCTTTCATTATTTATTGCTCATTTCAATGATAAAGTTATGCTTAATACCCAAAGCGAGGCCACTTTGAAGAGCTTTTAATATATGTATGCTAAAGATCAACGCAATTAGGAGAATTAATTTGCCTGTTGCGGCCTTCAAATGGTTTTGGAATTTGCATTACTTTGTATATAATTTGTAAGAACTTTCTATTGCATACTTTAGGGCGGCGCTTGTAATAGACATGTGTTCAATTAAGTACTTATTATTTTCCTGCCTTTCGCTTACAAGATAATGCATATTTCATGCACAATTAAATCAGGATATTCCTGTGAATCTGTGTTTGTGTTTGTGTAATGTAAATGTATAGTGTGTGTGAGCGTGTTCGTGTGTTTTGTAGTAAATATTATTGCATACCTTGAGGCGTTCAATCAACAAACTTGTACTTGGTGAAGGCGGCCTGGCATTTGGTCTTTTCGCCTTGCCACTTTCAGCCAGGATAATAATCCTGAATAATTGTTTTGCCATTATACATTTGGACCTAATCCAATTACCAATTAACTCAACTGATTCAAACTGAGATTCACACTCCTGATTCCGTTTCAGATTCTTCTCAGCTATTTCCATAATAAACGCACCCCTACAAGTGTGAGTGTGTGTGCGTGCGCAAATTGCTTTACACTTATCAATGCACAAATCTGTCTGCCTGTCGGCGAGTGTGTAGGTGTATGCGTGCGTGTGTGTGTGTGTGTGTGTGTGTGTGTGTTTAGTCACGAAAACAACAATTAAATTTGTTCGCCCTTGCCTCTCATTCCGGTTCACACAATCGGTTAAGTCCGCTCTCGTGGGCAACTTGGGTATTGGAAACGTGCCTGCCTTTCTGTTTCTCCCCATCTGTACTCTCCTTCTCCCCGTTACGCTCATCGCTTATAATTAGCATGAAAAAAAGAAAAACAAGAAAAAAAATGCAAGTAATAAGCAAAAACAAAACATGAACTGGGCCCCTAATTGAAGGGCCTTTGAGGCAAGACAGGATTAGGATTAGTATCCAGGACCCAGCAGCCAACAGCCAGCAGCCAGGAACATGAGCCTGGCACGTGCTCAACAGCTGCAACAACAACAATATTAAGAGCAGCAAGAGCGACAACTCGGCAGAAATTGTTGTGCTGTGTTGGGCGGCGCAATCTTTAATTTAAATGCCGGGCCATCTTCACGTTTATCAGATTAGGCGACAGAGTGTAAACCCTCCACATATTCGCAGAATGTATTTGCTGACAGCATACCCTGCCGCTGTTAATGAGAGAGCATGTGGACTATGCTACTGGCAGAGCACTATAGGAAAGAACTTGTTTTTAAGAGGTCTAGAAATTGAGTTGTAGTTTTTAGTTTATTTGAAGTTGTACCAACGTTCAACATTGTTAGCATTAACTCATGATTACCTTATATTGTTTTGCATATAAGTGTCAAATCTCTCTCTTGTAGTTACAAATACTTGCAGCTTTGTTGTATATTCTGTACCTAGTGTATCTTTGTCGCAATGTTTATGTACATTCAAAACCCAAACATATTTTAAGTGCAAAGTAATATGATAGCACAAACAGGCAATGACCAACATAAGTACTGCTTCATTAGATTTATGCATAGTCCGGGTGCTCAAATAGTATGATACTCTATTTATGCCCATAACATTCTCTCAGCGCTATGTAAATAAAGCGATACATAAAGAGGCCGCTCCATTGCCCTAGCTAAAGTAAACTCTACGAACGTTTTTCTTCAATATCATTACATGGCCACCGTTAACTTGTTGATTCTGAGAATTGTTAAATGAGACGCTAGAGAAAATATCATGAGCTAGGAATTAACAATAAGTAAGAACGCTATAGTCAGCATTTAATTAATATTCGACACATTCGAAAGTATGCAACACTTTTTGATATTTATACTCGAACTCTAGCAGAGGCAAACAGAAGCGTCTAAGACCGCATAAAGTATATATATTCTTGATCAGCATCAACAGCCTGGTCGATCTAGCCATAACCGTCTGCCCATCCGCATGAATACCTAGATCTCGGAGACTATAAGAGCTAGATTCACCAAAATTGGTATGCAGGCTCCCCTTATGAGGCACATCAAGTTTGTTTTTGCCAATTTTGTTTTTGTGTCCACAAGGTATCGCTGTTTGGTAGGGACTTTAGGCTGAAGGCTTCTTCTGATTAGCTAAAGATATTGCGATATACCGATTTATAATTATAAAAATTAAGGTAGAAACTTTCTAATATAATTTAGGCTACAAAACATTCTATACAAACGAACAAGCTTGGATCAGGATAACCCAATGATATAGCGAGTCCGCAATCTCTTTCCGTCTTCGCGATTCGTGTCGCTCGTTATGCGGCTGCGCTCGTCGGCTGGTTGGGCGGGAGGTGGGAGCTAGCCTGGGCTTCGTGCCGAACAAGCCCCGTGGCTTGGTATCGTGGGTCCACTTGAACGTTTCACGCCTTGAACGTCAACGTCCCGATATCTCAGACTTTCTCAGGACGAATTTCAAGGTCTTTCAGAATTAAATTTAGTTCTTGCCTAAGTTTTGATGTATAAAATCAATTTCTATATATATAAATATTTATACATATTTGCTACTTTGGAAATTTTTCCAATTTCCGCTTAATGAAGTCCTTAAGAGTATTGTAAGTGTCGGCATACTGTTGTAAGTATGTGCTTACAATGCCCCCCTTCATCCTCTCTCTCCAGGCAATGGTTGACTCAATAACATGGCATTTGCCATGCAATTTGTCCCTACCACATGAGTACGTGTGTGTGCGTGTGTGTTGTGTCTGAGGGGCGGCATAGCAATTTTCATTTTCATTTCGCCAGTTTTTCACGCAAATATTTTGCATTTGCAGCATCCGGTGACAATTTCTGCCACAGCGCCCAAAACACATTTCCGAGAGCAACATAAAAGCAACAACAACAGCAATAGGCGTTAAGCATCAACAACAGCAACAAGGACAACAACAACAAGGACAACATCAACAGTTTTATGACGGTCACATAATAACATCGGACGACAAACGGTAAACGTTGAACGTTCAACAGCAGCGGCGCGGAGTTGGAGACGAAGAATGCAAATTACGTGCCATATGGAAGCGCCAAAGCTTTTCATTTGATTGCCAGCACCTCGCCTCCATCATTCGCAACACAGAGCAGAGCAGCAGTGAGAAAGAGTGGGCAAAAGAGGGGAAAAAGGGAGCATCAGTGCCAGCCCGACAATTCCCAGCAATCCCTGCGAGCACTCGGACACGGCAAAGTCTCCGCACATTAACTGATTGATTGACTGACCCAACCCGATCCGACCCCGACCCCATCTTCGACCCGAGAGCATCGCAGCATAATGAACAAAAAGCCGCCACTGCAGCTGGCTGCCTTTATGGGCACTGACCATGGCAGCAGCAGCAGCGGCAGCAACAACAGCGCCGGCAATGGCAATGGCAATGGCAACGGAAGCAATGCCACAGCCTCCACAGCAGCCAGTGGACGTGGCGGTGGCCGCCAGGCGGCGACAGGTGGCGGTTCTTCTTTATGTTTTGCCAGCGGCTCGGCTGCAGCCCAAAGCTTGTCAGGCGGTGGCGCTGGTGTTGGCACTTCAACAGGCGGAGTTGGCGGCAGCTCATCCGCATCCAAAGCCGAGAAGCAACGGGATGGCGCCGGAGTTTTGGGCGGCGGCCTCTGCGGTTGCCAGAAGGCGCCCAAGTCGCATTGCATATCAGCTACAGGTGAGTGTGTCTGGCTGTGAGTTATTGTAAGTGAATGTATTCACTCTTGCCTAATCTAATTCCAGCATTTCATTTTGATTACATTCATATGTTATTCATGAATGCACTCACTATTTTCATTATCATTTTCTGTACATTCATGAATGCATTCATATGGCTGACTGTGAGTTAGTGCCCAATCTAATCACTCATCAGTCATTCGTTTATCCTTGGATGCATTTGAGTATTCCAGCATTTCATATTGATTACATTCACAAATTATTCATGAATGTACTCACTACTTTTTTAAACATTTCATGTATTCATTTGTGCATTCATGAATGCATTCTTATTCCTGGCTGTGGGTTAGTGAATGTATTCACTCTTGCCTAATCTAAGCACTCGTTACTCAATCATTCATCTTTGGATGCATTTGAGTATTTCAGCATTTGATTTTGATTACATTCATACATTTTCTGTATTCATGAATGCATTCATATGAGTAACTTTTCATATGCTCTTCAGGTGTACTCCTGTTGGTCCTTCTCTATACGGCCATGGGTTCCATCATCTTTGTGACGCTCGAAGGTGAACTGGAGGATGCCAGCACCTTGGAGACAGCTGTGGCCGCCTCGAAGCCATATCCGCGCACCGAGTTGGCCAATGCGGAGATACGTTCCAGGTATCTATTCAGATATCTAGATATGTAAATATGTTCAACTATAATTGGAAATTATGTTCTCTTCTTAATCATAGAACTGTGGATCGATTGTGGTCGATAACCGAGGATCTGAATATTCTGTACAAAGAGAACTGGACACGTCTGGCCGCCCAAGAGGTGCAGCTGTTTCAGGTATACACGCCAACACGCCGGCACCTGCCCCTTAATCCTGTCTCGCTTTGATCGATGGGCAGTTGGCCAATTGATTGCTCTTTGTTCTTCTTCGTTTTTCCGTCTGCTTCCAGGATACCTTGCTGCGGGCCGTGCGACAGTCGAAGGTTTATCAGCCTGGCGGCATCCAAATGAATGCACCGACGCACAAATGGACCTATGCCTCGGCCTTTCTCTACTCCCTGACATTAATTACAACGATAGGTGAGTGAAAAGACGCAGAACAGGACAGAGCAGAGACTCAGCTCAGCTCGGTTCCAGTCGCCGTTCTTGGCAATTTATTAGCACACGGCCAGGCCAGTGTGAGAACATTTGCCAATGCCCCAAAGCTGAAGCAAGTGCTTGAGGCAAAGCCAGCACTCCTGCTCTCGGCTCACATCAATATCATCATCGTCATCGTCATCATCATTATCATCATCAGCATCATTGTGATTGTGTGCGCGTTGAACTTCCAGACGTTGACTGACCGCCTGGCTAACCAACTGACCAAATGGCCAAATGGCCCGATGACCAACCAACCGGCTGCTGTTTTTAATTAACAAACTGTCAACCGGCGAGGCGACTCTTCACTTCTCCTTTCATCTCTTTGCCTCGCCTCTCGCCGCCTTTATCGATAGCCTTACTTCGCACTTGACAACATTTTTCAATTTGCCAACGCGTTGATTTTTGCAATTCCCTCTGCCCCCCACCTGTCACTCCTGCAGGCCCACGCAGTTTCGTGTCTCTTTTTGGGGCCGGCTTGGGTAGGCCTTTGGTTAGGAAGGATTTCAATAAATTATAAGTAGCCCGAGGCCTAAACAATTTGGCTGACAAGTGCAGAGTTCACAGGAGCATCTCCCAGCCGTTAATACTTTGTTCGAGAAACGCAATTAAGCTGCATGCAAAATGTAATCAACTTGACAGGATAAATAAATGGAAGACCTCTGAGATGGGTTCTGTTTGAGATATGTACATAATCCCCCAAAGAAAGAGGACACCTGTGTAAGGTCCTCCAAGTTCGGAAAGCTAATATCTATGCGGGATTGCAATGACAAATCAATCATCGTTGCTGACTGCAATGAGAGGATTTGAAGAGATTTGAAAGAGGGTTTGGCTTTCATAACGACGATATCCAGAGAGTGAGCTGTGACAAGAGAGCATGAGATCTTAACAGCAGCAGTTTAGATCCTGTCTCTGAGAAATACTTCTCACTGTAATGACTAGACCAAAGCTTGTTTTGTGTCCTTTCTTCATGCCGAACCCTGGACTAGATGTCATACAATGTGGAGAGGTTTCATTAAGTAAACAAGCATAAAAGGAATACCATTTGGTGTTACCTGTCAGGTAACAAATGGGTCATTCGTTCCGAATGAATGTGGTGGGATTCCTTAAGGTTACAGGGCTCTAATTTCTCTTGTAGTTGCTTAGGTTAGAACCATGAGGGCTGCCCTTGATTGTCTTCAGCGTCTTTGAAAAGGAAAACAGTTTGTACATCGCCTGCCAAGATTTCTACAGGCGTCCAAGGAGATGAGCGTTTCCTGTAGGTAGGAAAAACTTACACATGCTACAAATACAATGGCCACGTCCCCAGCGAGTCATATGAAATGAATATGAGCGTCCCTATTGTCTATCTCTGACGATATCTTCAAGGCGGAGTTGAACGAGTTTCTCAGAGTTTCTCTGAGAAGGTCGCCACCCATTGCTCAGGCTGAGTCGCTGCGTTACAAGCTGACCGGAGGTCTGGACGAGCGTTGCGCCTGTTATGGTATTCTGCGCTTCATCATGGAGTCTGCGAGGTCGTTGTGTCCGGCAAACTGTGTGGTTAACTGCATGTCAAGTCGATGAAGTTCGTCGATCCTGGTGATCCTTGCAATGACTACGTCGAAACAGCCACACGCCCTGTGCTGCTGCGCCAGGGTGTGACTTACTATCCAAATAACAAGATTGACCCCAAGAAGTCTCTGCCCAGAAACGTGTCCGTCGTGGCGCCCAAATAGGAGAAGATCTACAAGACCCCTGGAGTACAAGATTCCGCCACCTAGCAAATCCCTGAACGATCTGTCCGAGGCAAAGGTTTTGTAGATTAAGTTTCACTCCCTCAACATGAGCCAACCACAAGGCCTCCCGACTCCCAGTTGCGCCCAAATACAACCTGGATGCATCTGAAAGTGAATATAAAGCAGATAGAAGTTAAACATATTCTAGAAGTCAAAATCATTAACAGAATTCAAACATCGCAGCTCAAATGATAATTTTCAAGGATATCTTCCTTTGGTGTCCCTGGCCAATGGCAACATATTCATTAAAAAACTTAAAAAACTGATAAAAGCATAATATCGTTCAATGAACTATGACCAAAATTCATCACCACATCACATCACACACATGTGGCACACACTGACACACACGGAGACGCATGAATTGCGGTAGAACATTAACCTAAACCCAGTCAAATGCTGGCAGCAACCATCAAAGACAGCCACACGCTGCCTGTGAAAGGAGGGGGAGCGATGGCAGCGGAAGGGGGGAGCTGTGAATGACGGCTGCTGCTGCTGCTCCATAGTGCGGCAGACACAATAAACGCGCTGTCAAATCAATCGAATTTGTAGCAATCAGCAACAGCGACAGCGAAAGCTATGTCAACGATTGCCTACACACATCCACACATGTCCCGCCTTGCCGCTCTTCAACATTATGTGTGAGGGGAGGGGGCGCGCCGTTTGAGTTTCAAATCAAAACTCAATTTCAGTCACAGTGACACTCTCAGAGGCAGAGAGCAGCCATAGCTATCAAAAATCTGTCTAAATAACTCCCCAAATTCTGGTCGTCTTCCCCAAGAACACACAATCCCCTCCTGGCTGGCTGCCTGGATGGCTGGTCGTCCTCTCATCTGGCAAATGTTTGTATTGTGGGCGTCATTGAAATTATTTTGACATCATGTCGGATAGAGAAACCGACACAGGAACAGCAAAAGCAACAGCGGCAACAGAAACAGAGCAACGTAGTCAGGCGCTTCCTTCTGCCTTTGACAGTCCCAGCCCCAGCCCCAATTCTATAACCAATAGCAATCCCAGTTCCAATAACAGCCACAATGGCCAGTGAAGCGCTTAAGCTGCACGCTTGCCTTCTGTATCATCTATTGTCTGACTATAATATATATATAGATATAAAGTTATATATATGTGTGTGCACCTAGAACTTGGCCCCTGCACATCAATCAATTATGAAACAATTTGTCCAAAATGCGTTTTTGGATGCCACGTCTGGGGGCTTTGATTGTTTTGGCCTGGTCCTGGTCCTGTGCCAACTTGTCCACAAACTTAATGTGATTTCTATAAATATAATAAATAGCCGGAGCCTGGGGAATTATCCTCCTTCTGTCATACACAAGCGCACACACACAGGCAAAACTTAATCGAGAGTGAGTGCCAAATCAAAATTTGAGCCTGCAAAGGGAGTTGGCTTCGGCCTCAAGTTTTCAGCAAAACTTTGTCTTAGGTGGAATATGGTTGATCATCGTTTAGGATTAACTGACAACAACAACAACCCTCAGCCTAGGCCAGAGCCGGAGCCAAAACCCATTACCCAAAACAAATATATAACTGCGAGGGTATGTCAATGGAAGGACTTAATCTGGTTACCAAGCCTTATTTTCTTCCCCTCCATCAACCCAAACTATCGCAATCCAAGAGATTTTATGGTTTGTCAAAATCTAAATTGTAGCATACTTTTAGATGCTGCTAAGAAGTACCATTGTAGCTATCCTTGAAATAACAGCACTTCAATAAGGATTTATGACTTTATCTAGCGTTGCCTGGGCTTGCTTTTTGCTACTCCTTCAACAAGTTTGCTTTTTCTTATAGAAGCTGCGCATCCCTTTTTTCTTGCTTGCGCTACCTGCGTCATTTAGTATTTTGCCAAATTGCCAAGAAACAGTAAAGACTTCCATGCTAAAAGTTCTACTTTGTGTATGCTATATTGTGTCTGTGTTGTCCCTGCCGTTAGGATCAGTTACTTACAAATTTCTTCTCGGTTTTGACCCACTTGCAGTTGGAATATTGCAAAACGGCTTTTCAGTGTTCACCTACATAATGAAATGTGTCTTTTGTCAACTCTTCAGCTGTCTGGCTTTTATGGTTTGGCCCATACCTTGATGCAAGGGGAATCGATATAACCATGTCCGTCTGTCCGTTCGCCTGTCTGTTCGCCCGTCCGTCTGTCGGCGCGTCTGTTTTAACGCAAGAATCTCAGAAGTCTTTAAAGCTACAGCGCTGAATATTTTACCAGATGCTTAGTTTATCTGTACGCTGGTTATGTTCGAGTGTTATCTAGATCGGACAACTATATCGTATAGCTAGCACACAAACTACTTTCGCCGGGCTTTGAAATGGAAATATATTCAATAGTTGGACTACAACTTATAGGAACTCATTGACCTACCCACTTAGCACAAGGCATAAGTACACACTGTTACTGTTACTGGTGAGGAAATCGATTAAGCATGAAGCTGCCTCTGCCTCAATATGGCTCATTATTGAGTAATGAAGATATTTAGACGGCTTACAGCTGAATGGCTGCGGAGCCGAAATAAGGACCCTCCGTTAGCTATTTTTGATGGCTGCTTTGGCTGACGACTGTAAGGTTGGCTGGCTTGGCTGGTTGTCTGGCTGCTTCCGGTTGTCCTGGCAACGCAAATGCTTCTTACCTTTCAATTAAAATGCTCTGTGAAAGGCATTTGTCTTGCGGTGGCAAGACTGGGATTTGGATTTGGGCCACGCCCATGCAGTAAGCGGCAGCAGCCTTTACATTTATTTATTTATTTCCTCTCAACTGTTTTAAAGTCCTGCCCGGCCTGGCCTGGCCTGGCTGGCTGCCTAATGGTCGCTGCTTCTGTCAGCAATTGGCACTTAAGCACACATTCTATTGCCTTACTTTTCTAGCAGCTCTGGCACATAAGTTATGGCCTGGCCCACGTAGGCTGGCTAATGATGCCGCCGCAGTAAACTAAGCTAAATCTACTTCAATCCAGATCGAGCCCAGCCCAACGCAACGCAACGCAGCTCGGCTCAGTTATAAATTGCATATCTGCCTCTGCCTCGGGTCTAGTAAATTGCATCCATTTATCTAACTCGGTTCAGAGACATCCACTTTGATGATGATAATCCCTGCTTATGCGTGGGTTTCATTTGACACAGTTTATTCAATTTAATGGAAATTGCAGCAAAAATCTAAAAACCCAAAACAGGCTCCAAAATGTACGCCTCACATGACTTAGAGCGCTGATTGATTGCACCCAAAGGCGGCTCACCTCACAGCCGAATACTTTTTGGTGGCTCAGTGCGGGCTTTAACTAATGACACTATCGAGTCATTTGCCATATTTCATTGGCAATTCCTCCCCCCACCCCACTGCACACACACTCCACAAGCTGTTGCCACGAAAATTTCAATTTACATACACATTTGCACTTTATTACGTATTAATATATTACGCATAGGCCATGTGTGTGTGTGCTTGTGCACTCTGAATGTATACGTGTGTGTGTGTGTGTGCTTGCAATGTAATAAAATTAACACATATGCACATAAATATAAACATTGATCTATAAATGCGCCTCTCAATTGAGTTGCCTCTCCTGGCTCCGGCACTTTGTCCTCGTCCTGTCTCCATTTGATTTATGCTGATGCCTTTCATGATGGCTGCCTGACACTCCTCTGATGTTGCTGTTGTTGTTGTTGTTGTGGCTGTGGTTGTTGTTGCCTTCCCGCTCTCTCTCCAATGTAAGTATGACTGTTTATAATTCTCTACGCTGCACAGAAGCCAAAACGCAACGAGGGCGCCCTAAATTGCGTTTATCAGCAAAAATTACGTATACGCTGCGTGCAGCAGCTTTAGATTTTATTGTTAATTAGATGATTCAATAGATTTATTAGGAATTTGTGTACACTTGGAAAAGGTATAGTGTGGAAAAACATATCATATTGTTAACCATTATGAAACAATCAAAAATATATAATTTTTTCTTTAGAAAATTTATAAAGCAAAGCATTTCTTAGTAAGGAAAACTTTTTTATTTTTCATCCAAATGTTATTTTTCAGCTAAATGTTATGTGGATCGGACTACGATATCATATAGATGCGATAGAACTGACTTTTCGGTATGAACTCTTAGAGCGTAGAGTCTCCTTGGGATTACGCCATATCATATAGCCATATAGCCATATCATATGATATTTACCTGTCGAGCTGGCTTGCTGTGACCTCTAGTAATAAGTTGCAGAATGTTGCAGAAGCTACTTAGTTTTGTCAGTCTACAGTGTCCTGTTAAGAGTCTACTCAGAATTCGAATATGGTCTTCCCATGGGTTATTAAGAGCTTGAATCTCTTAAGGTTATAGCTGCCAAGTCTTTGATTATGTGATTCCTGGTGCCTGTGTCCAGCTCAGCAAAGGCCTCTTCCTTTCCTCAGTGTTAATTGTGTCTCTTATTGTATGATCTCTAATAAGGTTCCAGCCTAATTAGAGGATTTGCCTCCGTTTTCCGTTTATGCTAGAAAATGTAAAACTTCATTATGGTGGGACGCTCTTTACGAACGTCAATCCCCAGCCACAACACCAGTCTCAGCCCTCTCCTTGTCCGCTGAGCCGAACGAGCTGAAGGCCCAAAGCAATGAGTCGCTGACCATGCTGGATCGCAGCGATCCCAAAGTGAAAATGGAGGAGATCGACCGCCTTAACAAGCAGCTGAAGATCTTTGCCATGAAACAGCAGCAACTGCTGCGCGTCGCCTTCCAACTGCTGCTGGAAAAGAAGATGCGGCGCAAGCATATTGTGAAGATGCTGGTCATGACCATTGATGGCCAGAAATTTGATTTGCTGATGCTGGTCAGCACTTTCCTCAATAAGCTATCGACTGTGGGCGACAACAAGGACGAGATGTTCTTGCTTAACATTGTGCTAATATTGTCGTCCAGGTCACCCTCAAGCTGGTCTTCAACCTGTTGTTTGATGGGCCTCTACGGCGCAAGATTATAGTCGCCGGCTATCTTCCCATGCTGATCATGTTCATCAACGGTGAGAAGCATCGATCTCTCGCTGAATCGCCGCACTGCCCAGATAATGGTTGATGGCCAGCGGCTACACAGCCTTATGGATCGCGCCTTCAAGTACCAGGATGCGTTGCAATCTGTTGCAGCTTAATTGGGTTGATATCCTCCAGTGACGTTCATTCCCCTTTGTTGCTGAGAATGTCGAAGTGGCGAGAAAATCTCTATTCAGTTAGAATTTCGTCTCTGGGCTGCAGTAGCAGAGGTGTATCCCTGCGGAGGTCTTCTCTAATAGAACTGAAATTTAATTGATTTTGAATAGCAAGAAGCGCTTCAAATTTGGGCCTCCGTTGGATTTCGATAAAGAAACTGCTAGAAAATCTATCGTCCTTCTCCCTCACTTTGCCCAGGAGCTTGAATTGAAATTTTCCACAAACCCAAAAAATTAAGATTGCCTGCATCAGTACATACTTTAGCTTCCGTTCCCCCAGCTGACCAAAATGTTTAACCACGAAATGGGAATATCATAACATAACATTTCCCTTCTTTTTTTGTTGTTGCTTTCCCGCTGCTGAAAATTGTTCGGCTTACAAAGTTTTGTATTACGAAGCTTGAAACTATTTGGTGAAAAATGCAATATTTTGCGAATATTTTGGAGCGCAAAATGAACAGGCGCCATGCAACAGATTTGGACCACACACACACACACACATGTACACATGGAAACTGTTGGGCAACCTAATTGAATGGACGCCGGCTGCATTGTGTCCAGCTCTCGTCCATATATTATATCTATTGATAACTTTATTAAACACTTTGGCCTGCATTATTCCACACAATGGACTGTGATGCTGCGTTATGGTATGGTATGGTATGGTATATGGTATAGGGTGCTCCTGCTGTTAATAATAGCTGCTTCTCTCTCTCTCTCTCTCTGCTCTGCCCACATCAATTCCTGACCTATGACAGACGGCACGTTTCGTTGTTGTAATATTATTATTACACAATTTGTATGCTGTTGTTGTTGTTGCTGTTGCTGCGGCTGGTTTTGGCAACTATAATTTGCAACACGTGCTGCTGGCAATCTATGGCTAGTCCTTGGTCCTTGGTCCTTGCTCGATGCTTAGTCATTTTGGCGTTCAATGCTGTTGTTGAAAAAAAGAAGAACAGAGCGCGGCAGTTTATTTTATTTTATTGCAATTCACGCTCAATTTTATGGGCACGGCCGGTGCGTGTGTGTGTGTGCGTGTGTGGTGTCAAATATAAATGTCAAGAGCAAAGCAACAACAACAACAGCAACAACCAGGACAACACAATAATGGCAATCACAGATAAGTCAACAAAACATTTTGCTGACGAGGTTGGATGACGTTGGAACAGTATGGGAATAGCAGTTGATAGGGATGGTGAGGGGGTGAGGAGACGCGGCTGGGCCACTAGACCAGCCGCCATATTACTTACACACCCACATGCTCGCATTGGCATGTCCATGTGTGACGCGCATAACGAACTATTCAACACTTTACATGTCCATTGTGTGTATGTGTGTGTGTGTGTGTGTTTGCTCTGTGCTTGTGTGTTTGCATGCATATGCCACGCCCACAGCCTCTGTGCTCTGCCTTTGCCCCTTTTATGCCACGGTGCCGCCCCATCCTTTGTCAGCCCTTGACATATTGCATACATTATGACATGCTCGCAGCGGGGTATTATAATGTTTCCCATGAAGTTTGTCCACCAAATCCACAATCATACATTGACGAATGTACTGATAGAGATGATTAGCCAGCTTTAATAGGGCCATAGATGTTTCTTCTGCAACCAGGTTGAATATTAGCCATTTTGGGAACTTGAGCAGGTCGACTGTTGGACAATCATATCTCGTATAACAGAGAACTGCGATAGTAACAGTTTTCTCATAAGTTCTAAGTTTTGCATTCACTTTTCATCATTGCCTACAACTTCTAAGTTCGTAAATCACAGCAGATGAAGTTACTTAACCATCTCGCTCTCGTATATAGTCGAAAATTCTACTAAGTGTTCATTCAGGAACTATCGGTTATGTGGGAGCTATATGATATAGTTGTCCTATCTGAATAATACTCAAACTTAACCAGCGTGCAGGCAAAATAAGCTTCTGGTAAGAATTTCAGCTCTATAGCTTTCAAGACTTCTGAGATCTTTGTGTTGAAACACACGAACGGACAAACAGTCATGGCTATTTCGATAAGAGCGTTGCCATATGTGCCGTTGAAATCCGGAAGAATTTGATGTTTTACACATGATTTCCTCCAAAAAGCGGGTAAGAGCATTCTGATATCGTTTGACCGTTTGTTGGACTTTCTGTCTTTCTGGTCTTTCTCAGCTACACAACGCGAAGGAATATGAGCCCTTGCAGTGTACAAGCATAAGTGCGTGCATGTGTGCGTGTGCGTGCGTGTGTACACATACATGTGTAAGTATATGTCACGCTAACACGATGCAATTCAACCCAACCCAACCCAACCAGGGCAGTTTTTCATCTGCTGCAAGCCAGCTTACTGCACGCAATCAATCTCTCACAGAGAAACAGGGAGAAGGGGAGAACGAGACAGAGAAAGGGAGGGGGAGAGAGCGAGTTGTGTATAAAGAATGTGCGGATTATGTCAAGGCGTATGGCAAAGTAGTAACACGTGCTGTAGGCCAAGAGTTTGGTATTTGGGCTGCTTAGTAAAGTACAAGGGTATGTCAATAAGTTCTGAATCACACTGAAAGATTCTCTCTCATAAGATTGTGTTCTCAATGTCATCTAATATCAATTTGGGCGTCGCATTTGCTGGAAATGTGACACTCCATCAACTAATCAGCGTTTAGGACATTTAGAGAGACTCGTCGCACCCCACCAATTCAGTCAGCTTTACATTGCCTCTTTCCCCTCTGGTCATCTCTTTTCTTTGCCTACTTATGCTCTTTTATGCCAAACAGAGCCAGCAGGAATGCTGCTACGGTCAAGAGTATACGACAGCCAGATACTCTGTATTCATATAAAACCTGATTTTGAGACAATGGCATGGAGCTGGAGTAAAGTGATATCAACACAGATAAAAGAGAAGAGTGTCTCTTACCTCACCTTTAGATCTGTATAAGCCAGAAGACTTTTTAAGTTCGAGAAATATAACCATATACTTCTTAAAGGACAATCTCAAGGTCGTGAGTGAATGAAAAAACGTTTGAGTTTTTGCTTTTTCAGCTGAAAAACTTCTGGGATTCCGCCGGAGTCCGTGATTTCAGCCGCATCTCACTGTATTTGACAAACAGCTCAAAATTGATTGAAGCCAATCTGACTTTGCATATGTTTCATGACCTGCCAGAGTCAATCATCACAAGTCTTGCTGCTTAACAATCAATTTCAAATAAAACCTATAATTTTTACAGCCCCTGATATTAGTATAACGAACAATCGATCAACTCTATGACAAATTCTGTTGCCAAGCTAAAATACCCTGGGCTAAATTATTAAAATCAAATCAAAAAGTCAGGCCAGCGGCAGCAGCTTTAACAACAACAAAAGCAACAATGGCCTCTGGCATTTTTCCCCATACACACACACACACACACATGTGTATCAGCTGTGTGTGTGTGTGCTTGCCGCTTTTGCATAGCATATTTTTTAGCATGCCTTTCAAGTGGCCACTTTGACAGGCCCACAGTTGCCGCTCCCCGCTCTTCGCTCCTTTCGGCCACTCAACTCCTTGAACTTGCAGCAGCAGCAGCAACAAGAACTATAAAATTGCACACACACACAACTTTCGAGCGAGTGACAAAAAAAAGAAGCAAAATGTATGCTCTCCCCCCTTTTCCCCGCTGTGACACATTGAGGCGTGCATTATTTTATATGTGCGACAAGTATATGGACATGTGTTCCTTGTATATCACAAGTGTGGTACACTTTCACTATGCTATGTAGATGACCCTGCCAACAGGATAAACAGGATATGCTGGCATGTACACTTGCTCTCTCTCTCTCTCTCTCTCTCTCTTTTTGTCAGCTGTTTTAAAGCCAGAGCCGCTATCAAATCTCTAAAGCATAGCAAATTGAAAGCAGAAACTTTTATTCGACAACTATTTTCATGCTTGATCTGATATGAGTTTAACTAGTTTTGCAACCCCAAGAGAGAGTGAGAAACAAAGTCAGTTTTCTGAACTTCTTATATGTATGGTGTTAAGGCTTTTGCCCATCCACAAAGTAGGTCCATCGAGTACTATTGAATACTAAGTAAATACTAGATTACTTCTGAGTTTTACGAAACAGTTGAACTTCAACCAAAAACCATTGTTAACTGATGATTTGGGATGTTTTTTAATAACATTATTAAATAATTGTCTGAATTTTGTAGTCAATTTTGTTGCTATGCATTTTTTTTTTCATGGAGGATGCCGCAAATTAAATATAAAGTGAAATAGTTTGCTATTTTAAAGTTATATTCTTTTAGTTCAACTATTGTAAATTAGCATCTTAACTGTATGAGGTAGCTCTTTCCACAGACGAAGAAGTGGCTTTACAAGCAGGCTAGCTTATATCGTGTACCTATTTGTCCTTCTTGACGTAGTAAAGGAGAGTTTTTCATATAAATATTTCGGTTATAAGAAATATATATAAGAATTATATTGCATTCAACATTAGGATTCTAAATCTAATCCAAGAGTCTAGGGTCATATTGAAAAATTCTATTTCCATACGTCGTCATATGTTCTCTTCTTTTTATGTCCGCAACTGCTTTAGAGTAGTCAAGGAGGGAAACTCACCATATCGTTGTCCATATGCTTGCGGATATCCTCGATTAATCCTGCATTATAATTAATTAGCTTCTATTTTTCCTAAAGCACGATTGTTTGTCGCTAAAAAGTGAACAACAAAACAACAAAAAGTTTGTAATTTGCATCGTCATCAGGTGTTCAAGTGCTTTTGATAGGAACTTAGAATTGTTTCTGTTTGGAATTGGGATTATTTTCCCAAATGCCCACTTAGACGGAAAGCACGATGTTGTTTTGAATTGAAGATGTAGGTTATATATAATTTAAATATATCTTTCTGAAAGTATTTATGGAAAATATTTGTGGTTTTTGGAAAACTTTAGTGAAGAAACTCTCTGATTCAACTGTTTCTTAAACTCAATCTGGATCTGCCTTCACCAACTGTTTCTTAAAGCCGTCATGGAAATTGTTTGAAATTTAAAAAAAAGTGCAAAAAGAACTGTAAATTACAACTTGAATGATATCCTGTTGCTGGCCCAGTCCCTGCATGTTAGCTGGCACCAAGTCCATGGCATGCACACAGCTCCAGCTCGACACCAAGCAACCGCATCAAACGCCACGCCATGGCCATGCACTCGCACTGGCACACCGCTCCGGGGCCGCTTGCCGCTTGCCGCTGCTCCCCCTTTACCAATCTTTTGTTAGGGGACTGCGACAATCTGAGCGATTGCAGAATTTCCTCTCCGCCTGCCCTTGGCTACGGCTGTGGGCCTGTGCGCCATTTTGTCTGTGGCTGGCTTTTGTTTCCATTTCGCATTTCGGCATTTGTTTGACAGTTAAATGGACAACGTTGACGTTTCGGTCGCAGCCTCTGCCTCTGGTTCTGCTTCTGCCTCTGCCTCGGCTGACGCTGGCGCTGGCGTCACCGCGTCTCGATAACGATTTTAATAGGCCATTTAATTTTTAATTAATTCTTCAAGCGCCAGTTGCCATGTCATAAAAATGTTTGCTTTCATGTTGTTATTGTTGTTGTCGGAGCTTGTTTGGGGGCGTTTAATGACATGCTTTTGACTCCACTTCTTGCTGACCGCCCGCCCATCCCGACCGCCCGCGTGCATATCATCGTCATCACCATCACCATCAATATTATTATTATTATTTTTATTTTTATGATGCTGAAGCATTTTTCTTTGTTTTTTTTTCCGCTTCTTTTTCGCCATTGTTTATTGAACATTTGTCTATTTATGGCAAACGGAGCGGGCGGTGCGCGATTGTGTCGCAATTTCATTACTCAACAAGTTGTGTGAGGGGATGAAAGAGAGGCGCGGGGGGAATACCCTGCAAAACAATATGAGTGTAATGAAATCTGTGAACGTCCTCTGTCAGATGATCAAATCTGTGATGGTTGGGAAAATTATGAAAAACTCTACGTTTTCTACAAGAAATTATAAGCTCAGATATGCTGAGAAGTTAGTTAAGCCTGACAAGGCAGTCCAGCCATTCCGGTTTCCCTATTGCTACTTTTCTAAAGATCTTAAAGGTTTCTTCTTTTCATAGTCCTTCAACAAAGACTAGCAACTATATCTAAATGAAACCTTGTACTGTTCGACTTCAAAAAGCACTCAGATGTATGTACAAATCTATATATATATAGCTCTTTGTCCTGACTGACTGACTTAGTATCAACGCTCAGGTCAAACGGAAATTGATAGGATGCTGAAATCTGTACACAAGGTAAAGCTTATGGCCCAATCGAGCACTAAGAAATTTGTGGGCAATAATCAAACTGCAAGTGGGTCAAAACTTAGGTCAAAGGTCAAACGCAGAAAACACACATTTATACAGAAGATCGGAATTTTTGTTGTATTGTTTTTTAGAATTTTTTAAATATTTGTTAGCATGCAAAACAAAACATCCAAAATCATGCTAATATGTATGTGTGTGTGCGTGCTGCTACCTGTTAAGCGAAAAACTTATTCACCATATACACAAACACGCACACACACATCCTTCTTGTTTTTGGCCTCTGTTATGCTTATGCTACTTCTTATTATTTGCCAGGGGAAGATCAAGGGCTATATATCGGTACACAATTAGTAAATTAAGAGCTATATATCTGCGTGGAAAACCGAAAATTATAGATATATATCGTCCGTTTGTCCGCCCATCTGTTTCAATACAAAGATCTCAGAAGTCTTTAAAGCTACAGAGCTAAAATCAAATCACATTCGTTTTGTATCCATTTGAGGAGGTCCCACGCCCACTGGCCTGATCTGATCAAGATCGGACAACTATATCATAAAGCTACCATACAACCGATTGTTCCGGAATAAGCACTTAGCAGCATAACTTGTCTATTTTTCTTCCAAATCAAACAGAATTCGTTTTGAAACCCCACGTTCACTGGAGTGATTGATCCAGAACGGCCAACTATATCATATAGCTACCATATAGGCGATTGTTCCGGAATGAGCACTTTGTAGGATAACTTTTCTGTTTTTCATCTAAGTTGGATCTAAGTTCCTTGTTCGTTCATAAAGTGCATATATTCTTGATCAGCATGATATTCTTTTTCTACCGTCTCTCTCTCTCTCTCTCTCTCTTAGCTGCTTTCTGTAAGCTGCTCAGTTTTAAAAATCATCGTCGTATAGCTATATATATATGTATATATGTTAATTTCGGGTTCTCTAAGTTGTCCTCTCTCACCTCTCTTGTATCTTTTAAACTTTGATCCGCTTGCAAAAGTGTTTCTTAGTCCACAAAATGAAACTTGTCTTACAATTTCACATATCCCCTTCAAACCGTTTGGGCTGTGCGTTGTTGCCCATTCAGTCTAAGGTCTATTTATCTGATTGATAATTACCAGCGATAGTTTTCTTAGCCAGCTTCCGTGTTACTCAATATTCGCTTGGTTTACTGGATAGGAGAATGCCGTGCCATGTCCGTGTCCATGTCCGTACACCCATAAATTATGTAATGCATACACACACACACACATACATATGTACAGCTGTGTTTATACTCGCTCATTCGCAGAATATCTGCGTAATTAAAACGTTTAAAGTTTTTGGGGCCAGCGGCGAAGGGTGAATGCGTATTGTAAAGAAGGGCGCAGGGGGGAGGGGGATGGGAGGAAGTAGGAGACTCAGATGGGTGGGGATGGGTCAAGATCTGGAGCCGGACCCCGTTGTTCAGCCAGGCATTTGCTACTTGACCCCAAGGCTTTTGGACAAAAGCGGCGCCCCGGCTAAGCTTACCATTCCATCTCCCAACTATGGCTGGACCTACTCACTCCATGGAAGGTGCCCCTCCCCCTCTCTTTCTCTTCTGCGTCTGCCCCTGTTTCTCTGCCTGCGCATTGTTTGGTTTTATATTTGAACATTTTTGTGACTCGCTTAATAGCTTTTTGGTGAAAATTAATTTCTTAGCTATTAGAGAATATCCTCGTAACTTCAGTCTGTCTCGCTCTCCTTAGCTGCAGCTGTATATATATGCTTGTGTGTGTGTGTGTGTTAGTATTTTGTAATTACTTTATGCTCGAAAATTGCCGTAGTAAAATATTTTGTTGGTTTTTGGGCTTGGGTTTTGGCTGCTGGCCATCATGATTTTGGCCTCGAGACCAGCTCCTTTGCAGTGTGTCTATGTGTGTGTGTCATCGAAGGCCTTTAATCAAATCAAACGACTGGCTAAGCCATCAGGCCACAAATATTTGGTATAGTCTGCTTGTTCTTGCTTTGCCATCAAGGATAAGGCCATAAAAGACAAGTGTGATCACAAGAGAGTTCCAAGTGGAATGTCAAAACTGCTCTTAAAGTCGTTGCTGTTCGTGGATTTCTTTACTGAGTAACAGCAACTTACACATATGTCAGAGTTTTGGTGACGTAGGTGACAGCTAAGAAGCCATTTTGCACAAGTCCACCACCATCCGATCTAACCATATCTTGGGTTACATTTTCTGTTAGGCGGGACACAAACATAGATTTTCTGGGAGGAACGGTCCACGGCATAACAGGCTTTGATGTGCGATTAAGTGCAGCAGGAGCAACAGCCGAGAGTAAGATATTAAAAGCAGCGACACTAGGCGTAACGGTCACAATAGTAATACCATCGCCAGTATCGGCAGTATCCTTAGTAGCGACAGCATCGGCAGTAGCAGCGGCGATATATTCACCAGCATTCGGAGATATGATGGCCCCTTCGGTAGCCACAAAAGACGTATATGAGGGCAATGACAGCTTCGCTTCATGATGAAAAGCAAGATCAGCGGATACACTATGCTGATTCCCTTCGGCCTACTAGTTTCTGGTTAGCATTAGTGTCATCCGACGGGTTATCCAACACTTTGAGTGATCTAAAATTACCATCGGCTTCGCGGAACTTAACTTGAAATGCTTGAAGCCCGTAGATACTTCAATCAGTATGTGAGTCTGTCTCATAAAAGTTCGCATGTCCATAACAAATGTTCTGCCTGTATCAGTTCAGACATTCCTTGTACCAGCAGGTACAAGGAAAAGAGGGCATCTGTGGAAACATGTGGAAACTGAGGAAGTCGACGAGGAGGTTGTTGAATTTTTAGACAAGGAAAAGTAAACGACCTCCACAAGGACCCATACACTCGTACATTCCCCCATTCTAGAAGTGAAGCTGTTGTCTCAGCGCATTACTTGTCCCTGGATTTGATGAGCAGAGGTCTAATAAGGGCTCACATGAGACTCCAAATAGCAAGGAGCAGAATAGCTCAAATTCAAGTTCCGTAAACATACCTCAATGATAGCTAAGCCAAGGCTTTTGGAGCGACATATTAAGGCTCACTTAGACTTTGCTAATAGTTAGCGATAAAGGCATCCCTGCACATCCGCTTTGACCTCAGAATCAGCTGGTGAAGCTTTCAGAGAGTTCCTTTTGCAGTTACCGCCAGCTGAGTGGTAAAATGTCCTTTGAACAATTTGATTTAAGCACTTGCCACAGTGTGTGTTAATCTGCTTGTAAAATATTTTGATGGACACAATCAAACCAATTTCAATCATAATTTATCATTCTTTCCATATTAGGCTTGACATGTGTAAACGTTTGGTGTTTTCCAGCTGTTAGATGAAATCGATCCACACTCTAAGGACTTTCAATTGAATTTCCTATACAGCTGTCTATTTCATAATATCCAGTTGGTTGACCAATTGACAGCTGCCCAGGACACATCATGACAAAAGTGTCCATATATATGAGTATGTAAGTGTAAATGTGTGTGTGTGTATGTAACATGGCTGCCCACCAAATGGCCAATTCTAAGCCCAATTTTAATCCCAAATAGCCAAATATGAAAAACAAAAATATCAGAGCCTGGCCTGGCAAATAGTTTTTGCCTTCTTGCAGCAGCACGAAAACTTGAAAATTGCCACGCATAATTGCCGGTTTTTGCAGGACGAGAACTAGGACCAAATCCTTACCCTTACCCATTGCCTTCACTTTGTTCTTTGGATATGGGGTTTTTGGGTGTTCGTTTTCGTTTTGGTTTTCCGTCCACATTTGCTTCATTGCAAATCTTTATGAGTTGAAAGGGCCAGTCCGTTCAGTTCAGCAGGGGTCGGCCAGGGTTGGGGGTGGAGGGTGGAAGGTTCGTGTCCAGACCGACATGTGGGCGCCGTTAGTTAGTTAGTTATAACTACATACAATTTTATGTACGCCATATTGTAAATGTTATAATTTTCACTAACAATTTGGCCAACGACTGGTGGGGTTTTGATGGTGGCAAGGGGGGGATTGGCTGATGCTGGCTTACGAATGCTAAACGGGATGACGATGGTGCGGTGTGGTGTGGGCAAGCTGCTGGCAAGGCACATACTCGTACATGACGATGATAATTTTCAACAACTTTTTCGTAGCCGAAAACAGAGCAGCACAAGGACACGAATTGGACGAATTGAGTAAGCCCCCCTGCCAGAAAGCCAAGCCCAAAACCATTCACTCTCTTTAGCTCATTCTCTCTTCTATATATATATATACTCTATATGTATATGTATCTGGCTCGCTGCACACCTATTACATATGGCAACTGCACTTAAACATGCTTTCTGTTTTGTATTTCTGTATACCCTTCATGGAATGGCATATTCACTTAGTCAGACAGCTTGCACATGCTTAAACGGAAGTGTTTCTACTAGGTTAGATATGTATGTATGGTGTGTATCAAGATTGAGACCAAAAGGTTCTACAGATAGTTTTGAAATGAGACCAAAATGTTCCTTTTTTTGTTAAATCACAGAAGTTCATAAACTCAAATCGTTCTTGATGTGATCCCAGAAGGTTCCTATAATGAACCCAAAACATTGGAGAAATAAGAAACTAGAGAATCCTTCAAGAAGATATAAGACATAACGGAATTAACACACTATAGTGATCGGAAATCATAGTTTTGTTCTTAATTTTTAACTCCTAGAACTATTTCTTTTCTTAGTCATTATATTTTTTGGCCTTCTAAAACTCGAGAGCCAAAGAGCTGAAGCTTTTTCCGCTGTTTGTGTACTAGAATCATCTAAATTGGAATTGGACAACTAGACATATTATATAGATGCCATGTATCACAGCTTTTCAGAATGAATTTAGTATGAACAACTTTTGTGAATCCTGAAACATCTCTAGATTCTGCCGAAGCTTCACTTTTTGGAGTTTTTGATTTCTGAAACCCAAAAGCTTAGAAGCCTTCACAGTTGAGCCAATTCGGGAACATGTATCACATCCAGCATATCATATAGTTATCATAGTTCTGTCCTATTCTATGGTATTAAGGCTGCGGCAAGCCCAAGCTAGCTTTTCCTTTCCTGGTTTTATTTTATTTTCAATATTTTTTAAAGCATATTTTTACATTAAGGGGGTGGGCGGGGTGTGTCAGGACAGGACACACAGGACACAGCAAAGGGCCTTAAGCGTTTTGTGTGTAATGTCGCTGCTGTCCTGGTCGGGTCGGCTTTGGTCTGGCTTTTTATTTTTAAGTAATAAAATATAGTACATGTCTACACACACATACACACACACACGCACACACACACACATACGCACAATTTTACTCAATTATAAAAGTTTCCACATTAAAAGTTCATTGCTGTTGCCTCTGCCCACTCACCACTCAGCATTGTAACATGTCTCCATCCTCCATCTCATCCTCATCTCCCTGCAAGAGTCCGGTCAAAGTCGTTGCTAGAAGTCACCCTGCTAGCCAGCCTCCCTGTTGGGCTAGGTCGCGCACAAGGACCTTTGCCTAGGCCTGCCCTCATGTTCGACTCTGCTCCCGCTGCTCTGGCTATGGCTCCACAGGCAACATCAAAGTCCCAAAACGTCTGCACGTAAAAGTTAGAGTTTTGTTTTCTTTTTTTTTGTGTTTTGCGGTCAAAGCAAAGTTGGAATTGGCACACAGCATTGGCCAGTGGAGCAGGAGCACCAGGAACAGTAACATATACCGAATGCATCCTGGTGGGAGATGAGGAAGCTGGCACAACTAGCACAGTCTGGTGCTAATGAGATGCCGCATTGAAATAATCAAAGTACACTGAAAGAAACAATATATAACCGATCTAGATCCAATCTGGTCGATGGGACTGGGGATACAGTGGGTACAGTGGATACAAGGCGAATTTGGTTGCATTTGGATGAAAAACAGAAAAGTTATGGTCCTATGTGTTTCTTCCAGAACAATCGGTTATATGGGAGCTATATGATATAGTTGTCCGATCTGAATAAAACTCGAACTTAACCAGCGTCCAGACAATAGAAGCATCTGTTCAAAATTTCAGCTCTGTAGCTTTCAAGACTTCTGAGACCTTTGTGTTGAAACAGGCGGACGTACAGACGGACAGCCTGACGGACAGACAGACGGACATCGTTATATCGATTCCCATGTCATGCTGATGAAGAATAGATATGTTTTCTATAGTCGTAAGCTGTGCCGCCTGCTCATCCAGTCTCTTTTGTGCGTCTCTTTGCAGGCTACGGCGGCATCTCGCCGCGCACTCAATGGGGCCGGATCGCCGCCCTAGTGTATGCCCTGTTTGGTATACCCATCGTCCTGCTCTATCTGTCCGCCATGGGTGAGGCGCTCTCCGCCGGCATGCGGTGCCTGTTTCGACGCCAGCGATCGAAGGGCAGCGTTGGCAGCGGTTCTGGCGCAGCCGGTGCGAGTGGCAGCGGTGGACGCAAATCGGACAAGGGCAAGTCACAGCCATACGGACACCATGGAAGCAGCAAGATGCATCAGTATGGACTGCCACCGTCTGTCTACCAGCAACAGCAGCAACAACAGCAGCAGCAGCAACAACAGAGCAAGGACGGAGGACGGTCGCCGAGCGTGCCGATCTCGATCTGCGTATGTGTGCTGCTGTGCTATGTGACCAGCGGCGCCATACTCTTCCACAAGCTGCAGAACTGGAGTGTCCTGGAGTCGCTGTACTTCTGCTTCACCTCGCTGGGCACCATTGGATTCGGGGAGCTAGCGCCAAGTGGCGCGCTCACCTTGTACACGGCCTCCGCCTACATCCTGGTGGGCATGGCCGTGGTAGCCATGTGCTTCAGCCTCATTCAGACGGAGATTGTGATGTGGCTGCGCAAGTTTAGCGTCCAGGATCATGTCACGCCTAAGGCGGAGGAGCTGGCTCTCGTCACGGTGGCCGTCACACCAAAACCCTCCTGACAACGACCCAGCGTGGAAATGTTGGGCGGTGGCGCCGGGGTGAGCGGATCCCTTGCACAGCCCCCCAACAGCCTGGCTCAGCACCAGACCATGTTCTTTGGTCCGGCCCACTCGTTGACGCAGTACAGCTCGTTGCCGCGTCGCAGCCATCTGAGTCATCATGCAGGCGCTGGCGGCGGGGGCCTAGGCCTGGGCATGGGCATGGGTATGGGCATGGGTGGTGGCGGCATGGGCTCTGCCTTTCAGCGGAACACGCCCATCCGCCGCTCCACGGGCATTCCGGAGCATCACATGGAGTACTTTGTGCCACGCAGCATTAGCGAGTTCAATCTGTCTGGCGTGGGCGATCTTGCCTTGCCCCCGCCCCGCCGCTACTCGCCCAACATGGCCATGGGTGGCGGTGCTGGTGGTGGTGGCTTGAACATGGGATTGCCGCATGGCCTCCAGCTGGGACCGCCGCAGACGCTGCTGTGTGGCGGCGGAGTGGTCAATCCGACGCCGCCAACGCAGCCACAGCCGGCCCAGATACAGATAATGACCCTAAAGCCGCGCAGCGAGAAAATGGTTACCTTCGAGGATGAATCCAAGTCACCAGCGGCAGCCAGCGCCATGCACTGTCCGCATGGGGTGCCCACCACTCCGCGTAAGTCCTCCAGCGTGGGACTGAGCGGCGGCGATATATTCATGTGACCAGCCAGCTGACCGGGCCCAAGTGACGATAGCGCCAAGGAGCGGGACAGGGAGAGGTTGGAGGATGCGTCCGATGATCTAGATGCGGCGCTGCGGCTGCGCGACAGCATCGATGACGCACTCTGTCCCAAGCCGGCGCCTGGCGAGGTGATACGTGTCTAAGATTCCCAAAGGCCAAATCGCATAAAAGGCAACACTGTAAGTATAAATGCACACACACATACACACACAGACACGTACACATGCACACACAGCCATGTGCACTTCACCAAAAAAAGTATTGCCTACTTTTTGGGATCGCCTGATAAAGGGAAACTAAGCTAAGCTTAAGCATCTAGCCGAAAGCAATAGCAATCTCATACCCATTCCACATCGGAGAATGACGTCATTGAATTTACGAAGCGTAAGAGAAAATATTTATTATTATTATTAACAATAATATTTTGTGTAAATAAATAAAGAAATCACTAAATATGCAAATGGAAGAAAAGAACAATTTCCACTAAATAATTGACATCCTAATGGCCAAATGCAGAAAAGTGGAAGGACACATTGGAAATTGGAGTTGTGTAATAATAAAATCGAAGTAAAAATAAATAAAATGCAATTTTATAATAAGTGAAAAATATAAATTCAAATGGGACAAAAAGCAAACGCAATTTTGCATATTCAAAATTCCAAATGCTCAAAAATCGAAATATGCCAAAAATGCATAAATAATTGAAAAAAGTTACAAAAGCGTTGTTTGTTTCCCAGCCCTCCCCCGTTCAGATGTTTAATGCCCAAAGTGAAAACTGAAATTAATGAACACACACACACGCACGCACACCTGCACTATGAACAACCATGAATAATAAATACAAATGGGCGTGGCAAAAGCAAATAAAATGCAAATGACAAATTGCACAAAACCGTAGGGCAAAGTTTATATCAGCGATTTGTTAGTTAGTTTCTGTGTGTTTTGTTTGTCAAATTCAAGGGATACCCCGCAGGGTGATTATTTCTAAAGGAGGTTAAGTGAGCCTTATGATCGATTTGTTATTTTTGGTTAGGGGAAACAGGAAGGAAAAGCTAGTCCGTTATATGGAAACTATATGATATAGTTCTCCGATCTCGATACAACTCGCGTGCAGACAAAGGAAGCATCTGGTAAGAATTTCAGCTCTGTAGCTTTCAAGACTTCTGAGATCTTTATATTCTTCTTCGAGAGAAGCGAGCGCAGGTACGCCGAGGTGTCTCATTCTTGTCAGTGTCTGTGTTGTTGGTGATGCCTCAACATTACTAAATTTATCTATAAAAAGTAATCTTCCGTTGGCTCGAACCTACATTTTCTCATTGCAAGGCAATCACCCTGCTTATGAAAGTCCATTCAGCGTCTCAAGCAAAATACCACATATAGATCGCTGTTTTCACCTGAAGTGACCCATATCGACCCACTTGAAGAAAGGGATGCAGATGCTCGTGATAAAGGGATTTGTGTCCTTGCTAATGGAACTGGAAAGTATAATAGATGGGAAAGTGGTCGGTCGAAGGCAAAGATGTGGCGTTTTGTTTTGGGTCGTGGGTGAGCTTTGTTAATGGAATTGGGAAGTATAATCGATTGCCCATCTACCTGCATGTGCTTTTATTATATATCCTTTGTGTTTGCCAAAGTGTGTATTAGATGATCTTTCTATGTTAGCTTTGATATCTGTTATGGCTGTATTGTGGCTTGTATTGTCTCGAAATTTGTATCTCATAGGCTTCTAATTACTTATGGAAATAGGTAAAACTATGAACTATGATTTCCTAGCACTTAGGCTTCCATTCAAATTTCAAGTTGATGTTTGAAATTGTTTGTACGATTGAATGGACTCTGCTTTGCCACAACTTACGCTGCTGTTTGTTGTGGCTTATTAATCACTTTCATTAGCTTTTGCCACTGTTGTGTGTCAAATATCTGTTCTACTTAAACTATTTAAATAATTCAAATACTAATTTAAACATAATTGCCCAACAACAACAAACAAACAAACAACTAACAAAAGGCCATTAATCGACCCAAAGACTTGAGTATTTTATGGCTGTTGTTCTTGCTGTTGCTGTTGTTGTTGCTGTTGTTGTTGCTGTTGTTGTCCGGTTTTTAAGCACTTTTTTGTGGCTGGACATAGGTATAGCTGTCTCTGTCTAGTTTGGTGCAGGGTGTCCCTTTTTTCAGCTCGTGTTTCACATTCCGTTCGCCTGGCAATTAGGTTTTAAATGGTTTTTAAATGCATTTTGATTGTAGGTAATTGAGCATGTGAATTGCTATTTATTGTTTGTTGTTGTTGTCTTTTATTGTTTGTACCTTGTAATCGAGTAGTAGAGGGTATATTGTATTCATGCAAATGTATGTGACAGGCAAAGGAAGGGTTTACGACTATATTTAGTACATAGATTCTTCATCAGCATCAACAGCGCAGCCGATTTAGTCCTAAACGTCTGTCCAGACGGATGAACACTAAGATCTTTCTGTCTCCCTTCCACTTACACGCATGAATGAATGACTGAAATTAGATTTTGCTTGGAAATTTTCGTTGTGTTGTTAAAAAAGGGAAAGGAGTTTATAAGCAGCCGCTGCTTACTGTGTTTTTCTGCACTGTGCCGATATGAAGTAACTGAGTATAACTGAGGGTATCTCATAGTCGGATATTCAACTATAGCCTTCCTTTCGTGTTTTTATTAATAAGCGTTAGGGCTGTTAACTCTTTGGCTGTCATATAATTTGAGCCTGTCATCCACTTGATATTTTGCGTTTAATTGAAAATAAATTAAATTTTAGTGTCGTCCTTCTGGAACAACTGAGCATGTGCATGTGTGAGTGTATGTGTGTGTATTTAATTCGCGGCATTAAATGATAAATTTAAACACAATTCATATTAAATAAGTTTAAAAAATAAATAACAATCGCTTTATATGGATTTTATGGGTTGTGTCAGAAAAAACAAAACCAGAAATAAATAAAATAAAACTAAAAACAAACAAACAAAGCTCTAGCTGACAACTAAATATGCATATGACATTTATTTGAAACATTCCGATTGTCATATATATAGCTACATACTTATAATTACGCCTATATGTACTTAGTTAATAAACTAACAATTAGCAAATGCAAAAATGAAAAACAAAAAAACACAAAAACAAATAAACAAATATTATAAACTGTAAGACAAATGTAATTAATTTAAGCCCAAAACTTTCGAAAAATAACACTTTGACATACTTCACATATTATAAAAATGCCTCTACCATACCATAAAGGGTGTTTCAGAATTTATGCAAAAATTGAATTTGTCAGAAAACAACCAAAGCAACAACAACGAGCTTCACAAGCAGATGATCATATTACATTTGAATTAAGGAATACTTTGCATTTGCAACTGAGTGTTGCAGTGTTTACTTATTATATGCACATGCTACACTTTCAAGACCTGGCATGGCTTATCATCAGGAGGAGTCTTGCTTGCTCTATAATGTTTCAACACAAGCTATAAACTATCGTTTAACCAAAGCGGAAATTTTTGCAATTTCTTATTTTCCAGCTCCGCCTGTTCCCAACTACTCTGCCATATATTTATAACCGTACTCATAGAGTAAAAGGTCGCTTTCAAGACCACCTAGGGCTGATCATTAGGAGGAGTCTCTTGTTGCTCAACAGCTCTAACTTAAAATCTTGAAAAATTAGAATCAGTTGAGAATTCTTAGCTGCAAAATGACTGAAAATACTTGTTTTCTCGTTCCTTCTTATAATGCTCAATCAATGCTCGGCAATGAAAACTCTTGTGTATACTCTGGCACGCCCTTTATATATAGTCTTAAGTGCGCATATATAACGATATCAAGTGAATAAAACCAAACAAATATATGTGTGTGTGTTGTTGTTTTTTTTTTTGTCTAATTCTTAGCCAAGATATGCGTAAGTCAAACTTTTAGCCTAGATATATTGTAAGTGTTTCGCTCGACATTTGAATTTACGACAAGTATATATATATATAGGTATAGTATATACATATATACAGATATATATTCAACTGCATATACATATATACAATAAGTACATACATAATATACGATAAAAATATTCAAAATTAAAACAATAAAAAATGAAATTAACATTTAATTACTGTACGTACTTTTTAGTCAACTAAATATGGATGCTAATTAATTATGACACAGATACACTTACACACACATCTATGTATGTATAACATAACACACACACACACACACACACACAAACACACATGCATAATATATAAAATATTTGAATGTAAACGTAAATTAATTGAAATGAAACAAAACGAAAGAAAGAAACAAAAAACGAAAAACAAAGCAAAACTAATCTAAAATTACAACAGAAACAAAAAACAAGAAAACTGAATAACAAAATGAATCCGAATTATGAGAATACCGCAGTTCGCATTATGCATACATAAAATATACAAAATAAAAATACCAAAAAAAAGAAATACATCATGGAAAATTTAGTCAAACATCTGAAAAACAGTCTCGCCTTTCATTTCAATAGGCCATGGTGGAGCCCCGCCCCAAACTAGGGCTGACTTATAGCTAATGCGTACATGTGGTAATAGAAATCTTATATTTACAGCCTGCACATGTGGTAACCATTAAAAATGGATCGCCAAGGTCTAACTATAGCCACAGCATTGTCAACTACATATTTTGTTTCTTCCTGATCTGACATCTGGTATACAAAAAGGGTGCGCTTTTGTGCCCTCACTTGGGATACACAGACACGAGCAAACAACATTCGTTAAATGTAGGCACATAGGCCCACTGTCGGAGTTCTTCTCTATCCTGTGATTCGATGAAGGTTGAAGAGGAGATGCCCAAAAGACAACATTGTCAACATTGAAATCATCACTATCACCCTTGATGGGACTCGAAACACTTATTGAAAGTTTGATTACGCAAATGTCACGATTTCCAAAAGTTCTCCATTACAAAAAGGGCGATTCAGATTGAAAACTTTCCAAGCTGAACTCCCGATAGATGTGGCTTCTGGATGATTTCCTAGTGTTAACAACTTTTTCTTTCTAATTGGAATTGAATCAAATTTGGTTTAACCTTCCATAAGAGGTATGTAAGCCTTGGGCATCTCTTACTTGCTTTTTATTTAGCTTGAGCAAATTTTCAACTATTTTTCTTAGAATATCCTGAAAATTCGGTTATTGTTGTTGTTGTTGTTATAACAAAAACAAAGGTTTTTCTTTGTTCATTGCAATTCAATTAAAATTCGACATGTTTTACAAATCGCTTTAGGAGAGTATTTTTTTAAGCCGAGTTGTTTGTTTTTATACCCGTTACTCGTAGGGCGAAGGGTATATTGTATTCGTGCAAGTGTGTGTAACACCATAAGGTATATATGCTTGATCAGCAGCAACAGCGGAGTCGATTTAGCCCTGTCCATATGTCCGTCAGGATAAACACCTTGAATCGGTTAAGAAACAAGGTCAGAATTAGCATTGACATTATGTGTTTCTGTCCCTCTTCCACTTACACGCATGATTAAATATGACTGTGCTTTATTGTGCTTGTTTAAATCCAATTGGAATTTTGATGTCTTCTTAAAAAGGGAAAGGGGGCTTATAAGCAAGGGCTGTTACAATATGAAATAACTGAGTATTGGGTATCTCATAGTCGGAATCTCAACTGTAGCCTTGTCATATTTAGCCTTCTAATGAGTTCGATTATATTTTGCGTTACATTTTGACTTTGTATTCGCGCTTGTCGGTGTGTGTGTGTGAAATTTTCACCGGCATCATCCAATTATTTGTTTTGCAATCAAAAATGTTTCAATTAACCTGAAACTGAAGCAAACACAAAATCTGTGCTGTCAGTTGGAGTCCAAGATCCATCATTCATGGTCGAATGGTGGCCTCATTGCCCCACCTGCTGATTGCAGCGCGGCTGGCACACCTAACTCAGTGGCAATTGAGTTATTTGAGAACTAAATGGGTGCGTGTTTAGTTGAAAGACTTCATCAGGAGAATGGCCAACTGATTTCCCTTCGCGTCATCCAAAATGGATTTCACATTTGCAGCTGCTGATTGATGCATTCGCCCATTCGCAGAAGATCCGTGCTCGTATCCGTTGTGGTGGTAAAATTTAATGAATTATGCTGCGAACTTAATTGCATTTCATCCAGCTGAATCAATGGAATCAATTTTCGCACATTAATTGGCAACCGCAAATAAACGGAGAAAAACATTGAAAGAAAAACGAGTTTTTATATAATAATAAAAACAAACACAACAAAAACAAAAAAGAAAACGAATTACATTAAAAAAATCAAGAATAAATAAACACTTTGTGACAGGTCTAAATTAACTCGCTCTTGTTTCCAATTATTATTATTGAATCATTGAATTTGTGTTAATAATTCATGTGCAGAGCTAAGAGTTGTTTTCGCCGAGTTACTTTTTCATGGCATTCACAAAAACAAACAAGAAAGGAAGGCTAGCAGCGGCTTGCCGAAGCTTATTGTAAATATATAACCCATTTACATCAAATCTGGTCGGTGGGCGTGGGGAGTCCTCAAATGGATGCAAACCGAATTTTGTTTGATTTGGATGAAAAGCTGAAAAGTTATGCTCCTAAGTGTTGATTCCGGATCAATCGATTATATAGGAGCTATATTCATCCGATCAATCAGCGTCAAAAGAAGGACATCAAATGGAACAGAGGACAGGGTGAAATAGGTGCGCCCATCCAGGTCAGCAATGTAATCGGTCGGGATGAGATCATCGATTGAATTGCCGTGACAAAATGTAAGGGCTACAAGGGTGTCACCTCGCGTTGGCACACCAAGAAGTTGCCCCGCAAGACTCACAAGGGTTGCCTGTAACGTTGCCTCGCATCCATCCACAGAAAGGCTACCGGAAATCAACAAGAAGATCTACCGCGGTTCATTGACACCTCGTATAAGTTGGGTCTCGGTCGCTTCCAGACACCAGCTGACAAGCTGGACTTCATGTGTCCCCTTTGGAAGGACCTGCTCAAGCATTCTCAGCAGTAAGAACCATCGATTCCACCAAACCATAGCAGCTTTTGTAGATTGTAACGATATGTGAATCTCCAGTGTGGTTTCTCTTAGACCCAAAAGATCCCCTTTGAATGATTTGATTTGATCACAGAAGAAAACTCTCAGGATACCTAAGACTCATGTCCTATGGTCTTATAGATACAATTTCGAAAATCTCTTAGCTAGTTCTGTTGTGATGGGACAACTGAGACTTGTTCTAGTTCATTTAAATCCATATTAATTATAGATATTCATTCGAATTGCTTTGGCATAGAAATTACATTGGACCAACTTGTTTTTGTGTGGAAGGGCAAGTGACGTCATGACAACAAAATGTTGTCAGGTGTCACTTGTAGTTTGTTTTGACATCATTGTGTAACATGCAATTGCCAGGCAAAGACAATGTGGCAGGGGATCTTATCATTGCTGTGTGAGTGTGTCGTCTAGGAAAGCCCTTGCACAAATTGTTTGTAGCAAATACCGCAAGGCGCTCTCTGTATGGCGAGGGAGTGGTAAAACCAAGAAACAGAAACAACAGAGACCGACTCAGTCGGGACACGAATCCAAAAACTCATCGAGGCAATAAATTCGCTTAAATGCTCTTTGTTCGAGTCATTAAAATCGCATTTGGAAGCGGCGAAGCCTTGGATGTTGATGTTACTGACGCTCCTCTGGCTCTGGCTATCTTCTTGATGATGACGAGCTGCTGCTGCCTCTGTCTCTGCCAGCGTCAGCGCTTCGCTGCTGGCATTGCGTTAACATTAACGTTGAATGTTGCGTTGTTGTCAACACACTTGACATATAATTTGATTACGCAAACGCATTTTTATTAACTCATTTGTGCGTGCGTGTGTGGGTGTGTGGGTGTGTCTTCACGAGTTGATGTGGATATGATATACATACTTGCGATAGGATGCGAATATTAAGAGGCGTATACCACTCCTCCTTTTCCACCCTTCCCAGCAAAACCCAAATGCGAAGAAGGCGAGAAGGCACTTTACATTGACGTTTACGTTATGCCGTGTGTGCGGTTTTCGAGTGGCATCCCCTTCCGCTGCCTGTGCCACCCCCCTTCCTACTTGGTTTTGCCATGGCTCAATTACAAGAACAAGTCAAAGAACGGGAACTCTGAGATACGCTGCAGAAGAAAATGAAGAAGGAGTATATGGAACATCTATAAAATGGTTTCGATTTCACAATTACTTGAAAGAAAGAAAAAAACTCCATTGTAAAATTGATTATGTTCGTACCTAATTTAACTGTCCGTTGAACATCTTTTCTCTGCCTTAATAACAACCTTGCTGGCATTTGTTCAAGAGCAGTTTTGAACAGCCGTACTAACAGGTTATGTTGATAAAGAGGTCTTTCCAATGCAGCGACAACATCATTGATTTACTTGTCCATCAGTGGCCAGAGCCCTCCGCGATCACGGTTTGAAGGGGTCCTTGGGCGGGAGTATTCAGGTGCCCCCTCCAAACGACCCACCTCACTCCGGGAGCCCTGTGGACTAATCCAATCGAGGCATTCCGACTAGCCAGCTCAAGAGGGGGCAAGGATGGCGCGTTGCCGGGGTGCAGAGACAACATCCGGACCCCACAGCGGAAAATCCATTCAAGCATAGGCGAACGATTCTCCATTATCGTTCTCCAGCAATCATTTGGAGCCAATACCAGCAGCAACCACCACAGCCTTCCCGCGCAACCTCCACAAAGTGAATTTGGAGAAATTTGTGCTCTGCATTCGTCAATGATCAATCACGATCATATATTTGTCCTGCACCGAAGGAAGTCATTTGGAAACATTGTATATCCAAATTGTGGACAAAAACTCTTTGATGGTCTTGTTTCTCCGGGTCCCAAAGAAGCCAAAGGTGATAGTCTTATTCTTCCATCCGCTTGTATTCAATACCGATCGGCTTCCCGTCCATCACACCAGACCAGACCATCCCTGAAACAGTGTTGCAAATTTCCAGGATCTTACGAAATCATAGGCTTGCGGATGACTGGCTGCCTCACTTTCGTAGTGTCTGATTTGTAGAGTATCAGCGGCGGCTTTGGGCCATGGAAAATGCAGAAAGGCATCAGCATGGGCAACTAATTTCTTTTTACAACTGTAGCAGTTCACACACGCACACACACACATACAGCCATGCATGAGTTTTTGTTTGCATAGCCTCACCAGATGCCGCCGTCATCTAGCTAAGCCCAAGACCAAGACTAAGACCAAGCCCAACCGAACCAAAACGAAATCCCAGCCAATATCCCGATGAGCAAGAGCAGCAGCAACAACAACAACAGCAATAAAGGCAAACATACTGTTTGTTGACTTAGAACACCCAATCCTGGCATACACACATACGCACACACACACACACAACAGCCTTAAAACTTATGCCTTGGCGCAGCCATTGAAAAGTCGTTAGCAAAACGTCAGACAACAACACATCGCCATCGCCATATGACCACCATATGAGAAATGGTGCCGAGCGGGTGCTAAGAAAGGGAGCGAGGTGAATGTGGTTGGTGGGGGGATTAAGGGTTTCACTCGATTTCTGGGATCTGGCTAAAAACTTTGCATTGGTTGTGGTGGCAGCACCACATCGGCCGTGCCAAGAAGGCCAAGATCTTTGCAAGCCAACAGTAACAGAGCATTCCAATAGCCTAAAATATGACCTTTATTTCAGAATGATGTTCATTCGTCCGGTTTGGGAGTCAGCTGATGAGGAAGAGGGTTGCAGAAAGTGCGAGAGTCTTAAATTTAATGAACTGTTAATAAAATTCTAATAACTTACCATCAACTACAACTAATGTAGCTAAAAGAGAGAAAGGTTCTACAGAATACTCATCCTTCATATACATCCTTCAAAATGTTTACAACACAAACAACAATGTTGATGGCATGTTTTTTTAGAATGCTGTCTTTGTCTCTCTCTCTTTCACATAGCAATGGATATGGCATGTGTGCACAACTGATTGCATATATATACATACATTATATTGAAACGTTTCTTGTGATTTTGTCCACGGTTCTTATCCTATCTTAATGAAATTTAGAAGCTCGGCAAGATCTACATACCAAATTTGGTGCCTCTAGCTCCGATGGTCTCCTAGACCTGGGTATTCATAGAGACGCACAGACGGACATGGCTAGATCGAGATCGAGATCGAGATGATATATCGCATCAGTAAAGTCTGAAACCTATGAAATATTGTATAATGTAAAAGTAAAGTTTTAAAACCATGCACTAAAGTCCACACAAACGAAGAAATGTATAACAGACAAGTTAATATAAGCATATGAAACACAATCCATGTACCCACTCGAAGAAATGTATTTAACATATAAGCAAATATTCCCTGGGTTCCCTTTTTCTGGAAACGCCTAATAAATTTCTTTTTCTTTTGTATTGATCCGCTTTCAGTAGGAATTTTCCGTAAAAGACCCCTTTGTGCTTCCCTACGATATGAAATCTAACATGAAAATTTTTAGCATCCTTGCTCTCATATAATGTATGTGCTGTACTTTGTTCCCCATTCAATCAGCTATGACAATAAAAATTCATCTCAATAACTCTCATCTCAGTTAGCCTCTGTATATATTTCTTCTATCAAAATTTCTGAAAAACTTTGAATGATCAGTTTGGCTTTGGAATTTTAGAAGTGCCACTAAAGTTGAAAAATTTCTGAAATTGTAGAGATTTTCTCAGGCAATAAAGGTATTTCGGTTTGCACAACTTTTGGTATTCCCAGGATTCCAGACAGACAACTGGACATATAACGAAAGCTAAGCGGCAATAGAAAAGGTATGTTATCAAAAGGCATCTAACTATAGAGGCACACACGTTTGGCCGAAGCAATGAGTGTGAATGAACAGCAATATGCAAGTGTGCTTCTTCAATTAGATGCTGCCTCAAAAAATTTAATGTGATACCATCAAATCCCCCTCTAGAAAATGGATGTCACCCATATGTTGATGCACATCATATTCATGGACTTTATTCAGACCCCTCAGGATAAATTTCCCTGGGCCTGAGCCTAAGTCTCGGAGATGCCGCCCATAAGCCGAACCATATGGAGGGGATCTCTATAGAATCTTCAAGATTTTGACCCAATTGCCGCCCTTTTCAATAAACATGTAGAAAATTACCATTGAAAGCAAAGCATTTGCAGGGATTTCTTTTGTCAAATGGCCGTCTAGCCTAATCTCTGGGGTGCAGGCAATGAGCGGAGCACACGGCCGGCTGGCCAAATCCAATTTGAATCCTATTAACCCGGCCTAATTTTTGGGTCTTCTCTCGCCAAGCCCAACCCCACCTATTGCCCAGCGCAATTGCGCAACCAAATTAAAAGTCCTTGCCTCCATGGCTTGGCCACTTCCGGTTCCGTTCGCCAACGGCAGGCGCAGGCAAAGTGCAGCCATTTTGCGTACGCCCATAAATCTATTAAGACAATTTGGCAAAGGCAAAGGCGGCGGTAAATGCAAAGGCTATGGCAACGGCACTGGCTGAACAGAAAAACATAGAAGAAACAAAAAAAAAAACAGAGAGAAAACGGAGGCAAACTTTTGGGCAACTGTAGCGCATCGAGAGATTCATAGACATTAGTATAGGTGGGGCGGCTGGAGGGGAAGGAAGCAACCGCAGGAAATTTTTAAAACGCAGCAAAAGCAAAGCAAACAGCGCAAAAATCACTGAGCCAAGGCGCGCCGAGGCACTATAGACACTCCCAGGGCAAGGCGTGAGAGCGGGTGTTCGGATGGGTGGGGAGGATTGCCAAACAAAAGTAAACTTTTTTATCCCCGTTTTTTAAGTACTGTCAAGGGTATCGCTATCTATCTATACAAATACTTATGCATATGTACATGCGTGTGTGCATGTGTGGGTGTGTGTGTGTGTGTGTGTGTGTTATGTGTGTCTATGTATATCTATGTATTTGTGAATGATTACATGACAAGAAGCCGTTGCTGTGATGCACATATGAACCACAGCCAACATAGCATCCCCATCCTCATAGTCAGAGTATCGTTGAGTTCCAGTTCCAGTGGAGTTATCCGAGCCAAGCAAACATACGTTCAACGTCGCCTCTTCTCCTGCTCTTCTGTTATATATGCCCCATTCACGCTTCACACAAAGGCATATTCGTTTTTTTCAGGAAGTTTGGCAGGCATAGAAGTGAGAGCAGTACGAGGAAGTCTCAGTTTATCTTTCTCTATCAACCTTAAGATCTTACAAGTCTGGGAACTTATAGAGCTGGAATTCCTTTCCACATAATTCTGATCTTATACGGATAGGATTACTATATAAGACTATTTCAGAATGAACGTGTAAGGCCGTTTTCACATCTTCACCAACTGATACATGGGCTACTTTTCGTTTTCACATCATCCATATAACATTTTCAATGCTCATCTGGTCAGAATAATAAGGCTGATCTGACACATGAACTACTTTTCGTTTTCACATCATCCATATAACCTCAATTTAACATTTTCAATGCTAATCAGAATAATAAGGCTGATCTGACACATGGGTTACTGTTCCTTTTCACATCATCCATATACCGCTAACTTAACATTCTTATTGGCTAATTAGCATATTTAGTTCAAGTTCAAAATCGTCAATGAAAGTAATCCTGGCATTGCTAGGTGCGTTCATATTATCAGTTGATATGAAAAAAGGCATTGGCAGATGAGAAAGGTTCTGCAGTGGCTCTTGAAATGTCTACAAGTTAGAGAAGCTGACATTTAAGCCACGGTCTAACGTGAACTTGTGAAAAAGAGGTTGCGATGAAGTGTCACTTTGTGCTAAGGCGAATATGTAAAGGCTGTGGTTAATATGGGAAATTTTGTATTATTCATTCAAATTTAAGGTCATCATCAAGATCGTAGAATCGGATATATATACATAGATATTTACAATACGAATGGTATAAACCTTTCACCTACCCAAAGTTGGACTTCCTCTCTTTGTATTTTTTTCTTCCATTTTTGAATTTTCCCATACTTCAAGTTTGACTTCAGTCTGCCTCCTATATCACACCCGTCGCCTCCCACTCTCTCGGTTAGTGTCAAGCTAGCGGACTCGCTTGTGCGACTCTCAGATACTGTCAGAGTCGCTGCCGCATTCTATAATAATCTATCAAAAATTGTACGCAAACAAAATGTGATTTGGCGCAGCCTGTGGAGATGAAAATGGCGATAGGGTGGATAGGAGCAGAGATGTGCAGGCACAAAAAACGCAAGGAAGGCGCTTGACTGGGACAGATAACCAGTTTGTGCGAGCACAACTCAGGACATTTGGAGAATGAGAAACATTTTGGGCATTTCAGAGTTTTAAGTTTGTCATTTGGCTTTATTTGGTTAACTTTAGCCGTAGCTCTAAGTACAACTGAGTTCATGATAACTTGGCTAATTTCAGCTGGCTGCTTGAATAGACAGAATAGACTGCTTGAAAGGACATTAAGAAGGATGCAACACATGTAAAGTGCGTTGAAGGTGGCAAAGTTTTAGTCGGATGTGAAAACGAAAGATGTTTAAAATATTTCATTGACAAAGTTTTATATGCTTATAGAGGAGTTAACTGGCCCCAAGACAGCACAGTATAAGGCTGACGATTAACCCGTTTAGGAAAATTCAACCATGAGCAGTTCAAAATCATATATAGAAGTTGATATCATGCACAGCGCAAGTGGTAAGAGCTAGATGGTTGATCTCGTTATACAAGTTAGTTTTTTTGGTAACGATGGGAAGCCGTTTAGGAAAATTCAACCTATGAGCAGGTCGAAATCATATATAGATGTTGATACATTTGCCTTACTTACGTTCACAGCCTTGCAACCGCATAAACCATCCACATTCTCATCCACATCCACATGCCTTGGCAGGACAACATCTCAGGATTTTCTGTCACTGCTCTGCATAAATTTCAGTCTGGCATTTGACAATTGGATGGGAAATGCGAATTTTACCATCGATGTCAACGTTCCGCAATTGTTTGCCCAACTCAAAATGGAAAGCTGCGTCGGCGACTGTAACTGAAGTCTTGCTTTCGCCTCGCTTGCTTGGGTGGCTTCGGTATGCAACTGGTGAGGAGATTGCATTGAGACCCAGAGACCGCCGCGTTCCCGCCCGTTGTACCACTCAAATATGTGGCTTTGGTTTTGGGCTCCAAAGGGATGGGGCGCCACCAACACCAATATAAAGCATCTGGCGTAACCGCAACAGAACCACGGAGGAGTGTGAGTGTGTCCTTGTCTATGTTTGTACCAGTTTTGCATCCTCGTTTGTTTTATTTGATCAACTTTTTTAAATTGAGCTGAATACTTGAACGTCTGTCAAGTCGAGAGTACATTCTTCAGAAGATTGTGGATATCAGAAGTGGGCTAAGAGTCCAAATGTTGCCATATCATCAAATGTAAATTGATCTAGTTCATCGCAGATCTGTGAGCCAGCTGAATTGTTCTGGTTACCAAAAAATAAAAAGTAAAACCTTGAATTGCTTTTTAAATCGTTTTTGTTTTGAAACTTCGACAGGTCTCAGTGTGTTGCCTCGTCTCCATCTGCTGCTGCTGCTTCACAATCTGTCAGTCAGGCTCTCTGGAGTGAACTATACCATATTACTTTTGTGCCAGTTTTTTCCGAAAAGCGACAAAGTTGAAACGCAACCAGGAGAACTTTTTCCAGAGCCAACACCACATGTGTATGCAGTGGCACCACGCACCACCCCTGACTGTCTCTAAGTCTCTATCTCATTCCCATGCATATATATGTCGCCTTTGCTCATATTTGTCTCTGGCAGGCTCTGATGCAACATCTTGGCAAACTCAAATTGTCCTTGGGATGCCAACTTTGCTTACATTCGACTCGACTCGAATTGAATCGACGCGACTTTCCTTTTACTTTTGCCGCACAGAAATTGCAAACAACTCGGCGAGAAGTGCATAAACCAACATCCACATCCTCATCCTCATCCACAATAACAACAACAACTATCAATTGGCAAAGGCAAAACAAAAGTCGGCGGCATCCCAGTCAAAATCGAGGCAAACAAATTTTTTCTAGAATTACTCAAACCAAACGCACAGCGAGGGGCAACGACGGGGTGGGACGAAATGGTAAGACAAAGAAAAGACTGAAACTACAATTTGTGGCACAAATGCAGATGCCGGGAGAAGCTGAAGTTCATGCTGGTGTTGGTGACGGTGTTGGCCAACATTTACCGTCACTTTGGCCCGTACCCCGTCCCTGTCGCAGCCCGCGAGACTTTACCAGAAATCTTATAGAAATTGCATTTGCGGCTGCGGCAACGCCAGCTATTTGAATTGCAATTGCAAGACACACACACACATAGACACCCCTTAACCGAGGACCATCCATCGACTATGGCACCACCACCACCACCTTGCACCCCTCTGGCCATTTTGTATTCTTTTCTCTTGAAAGTTTTCTTTGCCTTTCGCCTAGCTGGCTATTTTTATAGACCTTTACCACGGCCTGGCCACGATAACAGAGTATATACCATTTGGGTAAGGATATATCTGAGTTCTAGGTAGCAAGAAGGGATGCAGTTTTGTATACAAGAACATGGATGTAACAATCCAAAGATCATCAAGAGACCAATTTCGAATTCTACTTTCTGAAATGTGAACTTTTTCAACTAACACTAAGGACAGGGTGACCTTTGGCTGTGGTTATATGAGGGAAAAAGAGGCAACAACCTCAGTGCTAGTTCAAAAGCTTATTGAGCAAACAGCAAAGCAACATGTAGCTAGAGGAAGCAATGTAAGGAGAGCATGGATCGCCACTTGCAACTTCTGCGAATGGAAGAGCAAAGATAAGGACACACAAATAGATTACAAGAGAGGGGGAAATAGAGAGAAAGAGACATATGAAAAGAAAGGAGAGGATAGATACACGAGTGTGGATAGGGGTGGGAATGAGGAAGAAGGCGAGAAGACGAAAAGAATAGAGTGAAAATAAGAAACGATTTAGGGGTCCACAGACAAGTAGAAGATGGAGTTGAAAGCGAGTGAGTAGAAAGGAAGTAGAGCGATAAGGGAAGTACTCACGGGCGAAGCCAGGATCTCATTTTGGGTGGAAGGGGGTTAGGAGAAGTAGGAGGAGGGGCAGAACGCACTTGCTGCCACAGAACTTAAATGTGACTAATAAAACTTTGCTTGAGTTTGAAATCTTGTGGGGCCATTTTGCCCTCACACATGCACGGCGTGTCATTGGCAAATGCTGTTTAGCCTCTGTAAGTCGAAAGTATAACGTTTTACAGAGTATGCCATAGTCTTTCATACACACACACACACACACACACAGACACACAACCACAAGCTGCACTCGTACTTCTTATGCGTTTTCTTTGGCTGGCATTTCGATTTGGAGCAACTGGCCAAAGCCCGGCTGCGGCTGCAGCAGAGCCCAGGAGCGAGTTTTAGCTTCATGCTCGTTTATCAAAGCCAACGCTTTGAATTTGCGAAATGTCTTTTTCCGGTGGCCAGAGGAAAGCATCAGGCAGAGCAGGAAAAGTATCGGAGCAAATTACGTTGGCGTTGCCTTTTAGTTTTTCACCAAAAGCAGCAGCAGCGGCGACAACATGACAAATAGATTAGGCCAGGCCCAGTGTCCCCTGTCCAAGGATCACTTAATGATGACGACCTGCCTGCAATTAGGAGAGGAAGCGTCAGGGAAACACAATTGTTGCCCTTCGTGGATTTGCTATTTCTTTTGTTATGTTTTAATCTAGAGCTTTCTTTGTTTTTGTTTTTGACATTTTCCGCTTTAATCGTTTCTGGTTCGGCAAATGTCAAACGCATGAAAAATATGTGCCACGATGGATAGTTACAATAGCAACAATAACATCAACATCCGCGGACGACGGCTAGCCACACGTTTTAAATAATAAAATTGGGGCTTACAACGATGTTGGGGAAAAGTGCAAAAAAAAGGACAACAACAAAAAATATGGGGAAACTGAACAAAAAAAAAAAAAACAAAAAGGAAAAAAGACAAAGAGAAAAACAATGAAACATTCTCATACGGGCAACACCAACACTGAGACAACTTCGGGACAAACTGACTCCGAGTCCACCTCTGGACCTATCGAACTGTACATGTCACTCCCCTTCCCCTTTGCATGCCCCTTGTCATTCCCATTCCCATTCCCAATCGCACTCCCACATAATGGACCTAGGTTGCATATGTCACCGCTGCACATTTTATGGTTATTAATTTTTATGCAACACAACCAATTGATGGGCGTAATTGTTTTTGTCCAAGGGGGCGGGGCTGTTGCTGGGACTAGTTTGCCATTGGGGTTGCCTTTGGTTTGATAAATATGAATTCAATTACACGTCAAATAGTTAAAAAAAAGAAAAGTTGCCCTCATATATTGCAGCTAACTAATGCTTTGACATTTACCGAGTTTTTCCCACAGGTTTTCAATGGCCACATAAGGTTCACCAATTGTTGTATGTTTTCCAACTAAATATATATGCTTGGCTTACTTTTGGTCTTAACCATAAACGAAAAGAACGGAAACCTAAATATTTAAGTCTACTTTTAGGCGGCAGCCCGTTAGCAGATTTTGTTGCTGATTTGCGTGGACTTGACTCCCCTTCAGGCGCTGCATCAGCTCTTAAACCGCTTACTCTCATGCGAAATACTCGATGGTTTCGGCAAGGCGCCAAAATTCGGTAACACATGCTAACATACGCATTTATACCCAGTGAACATTTCCCATTGCTAAAGTTGGCTTGTGGTGAATGGCTGCTAGTAAATGGCTAGTCTTCTGCTAGCAACAGTTTGGTATTAACTGGATGGTAACACTTGTATGGTAGTAACTGGCTGGTAATAACTGACTGATAGTAACTGCCTGGTTGTAACTGTCATTCTTGCAAGCCTGCACGTATGCTGACCAAAGTTTATAAAGATCGGATCACCATTTCATATAGCTCCCATATAACTGACCGATCCGGAATGAACGCTTAGCACAGCGAAATTGGATGTTTTTATTCCAAATGAAACCAAATTTGGTACATGTCAGTTTTGGAAGCCTCTACGTCTGCTGACCAAAGTTTATTCAGATCGGATCGAATTAAAGCAAATTTCGAACGTGTCATTCTTTGGAGCCTTCACATATGCTGACCGAATTTCAACCGAATCTGCAAGGGTATGTAAGCTTTGGTAACTTGAAAATTTTAGTTATGGTTAACCTTTTTTGGGACTTGCCCATATATCTAATGCTTGTGGCTTATTATCTGGTGCTACCGAGTAGATATAGTAGTATTTACCGAGCTAATAATATGGGCAGCATGACCACGAGCTTGATGATGATGATGGTCTGGCCATGGTTATGGCATAGCTCGATGTGACTGCCTTTTTTTGTCACTTAACTCGACGCTAAATATTGCATTACTTATACGTATAGGTAAACCTGCACTTTATGGCGCTGCACCTTCTTGTTGCTGCCTTGGCTGATATGTACACGGGCGTGAATTAACTCCTCAAATCATCATATGGATATGCTGAGTGTAAGCTAACAAGGGGGCACTATTGATACGGATACGATAGGATGTGCTTGGCAAGTGGAAAATTCGATATGAAAACTATGTCACTGCAAAAGCTGTCAGAGAATGTGAGACTTCAAACAACTCTCAATCTGTGAATAAGTAAAAAATTAGTAAAAATTCGATTTTCAAGCTATATAATCTGGAAACATGGCTAACAGAATTCCCGCCGGCTTTGAGTTCGTTGACGAGGAATACGAATTTCTGGAGGGGCACTGCATAACCGATCTAACAATCGGTGCTGGAATCAATAGCAGTAATTTTGACGCCACTCTAAACGAAGATGAGAAAGTATTCTTCAATCATTTCCGCTGCGATTGGAACATGCAACGTAAGAGCACGCCACAGCTAGGGAAGGATCTGATGCGCCGCCTGGAGCAGGAGTCCGCCTTGGTGTTGGCGCTGAAGATGTTTGCCAATTGCCCCGACAGCAGCAATATGAACAACAGAAGCTTATCATACTTTGTGCTGGACACGGTGTGCCGGCTCCATGCAGAGCGGCCGCACATCGTGGACGACTGTGATGACAACACCAGCATGGTGGCCTTCAATTTTGTAAAGAAAAGCGGCCAGTTTTCCCTAAACAATGCCATAGTGAAGACATACCGCCTGCAGCAGATACGCGAGCTGATCTTGCCCAAGCTGTTGGAGCTGCTTAACGAGGGCTATAACAAAGAGGTTACCCGTTGGGCCATTAGTCTGGAGCTGACCCATGCCTTCGATATGATGGCTTTGGCATTGCCTTCAATTGCAAAGGAGAATCTGTCACTGGCGGAAGAGTACCTGGAGATTGAGCAGTCACAGCGTCTGCCATTTGTCAAGCTGCTTGACTCCTGGATTCAAAAGGACAGGAACCCAGAACTCTGGAAGATAGTGGCCCGTCTCTCTAAGAAATATGGGTTCGACAATAGCCTAACACCGCATTCTACAATAGCCAGGAGCTGTAGTTATCTGCATTTCCTGTATAGAGAGTTTGAGAGTAGTGGCATCAATCTGGCCAGCTTCAGGGAGCTAGTGAACCTGCATGCCAACGACTGTGACCTACAGGCGGACTTTGTCAGGTATTTGGCCCGCAGACAGGCGGTTGACGAGGCGATCTATTGGTACGGGGTGTTCAATCTAAAGCCACGCGATATCCCGCGCAACCTAAGACCCATGATCGCAGGCAAGACCTCGGAAGGGATTAATAATGATGATATGCCACTGCCAGCCGGCCCTGGTTGTGATTTGTTCCTCACCATGGATTTGGCAGATGAGCGACTCATATTTGTGGATACGGCCCAGAAGTTCACCAAAATGTTGTATCAAATGCAACACGATAGTACCGTATACGTGGATTCCGAATGGATGTTCTGCCCAACAAAAGAGAGTCAGCTCTGCCTGCTACAGATTGCCACGGATGAAAAAGTGTACCTCATCGACTGTCTAGCCGACCAGGAGCTGCGTGCCGAGCACTGGCGCTCGCTGGGCACCAAAGTTTTCAATAATGAGAAAATCCAAAAGGTGGGCTTCGCTATACACCAGGATCTGTCCGTGCTGCAGCGCTCGCTACCGCTCCAGCTGTGTCTGCACAAGCCCGAACAATACCTTGATCTCAGCTTAGTGTGGCTGGAGTTGAAGAGGCAGCACCCAGGCACCCGTTTGCCCTTTGGCAATCTCGCAGGTGCTGGCGCAGGTCTCACGGATCTCTCGCAGTTGTGTTTGGGCAAGAAGCTGGACAAGTCCAATCGATTGTCGAATTGGTCCAATCGGCCACTGCGCCGCGAGCAGACTCTATATGCAGCCCTGGATGCCCGATGTTTGTTTCTCTTGGAGAAAGCTCTCATGGATCTTGTGCCAGACTGGAATAACATATTTAAGAGGAGCATCGCTAGAAACAATTTCACGAACAGCGGTGCTGGTGCAGCTGGAACTGGAGCTGGCCGCGGCAGGCGCCGTGGTGAGCATCGTGGTGGGCGCCGTGGTGGCGGACGCAATTAATTAGATATATACAGTGGACGAGTTGCCTGACACGTGGTGGGACCAACTCTGCAAACATAATCCTATAGGCAGAGCTTTGAGCACTTCTAATCAACAACAATTGGTATGTAATCTTTATACTCGTAACAGGCAAAAGTAAGCGTTTCCGACCCTATAAAGTATATATATTCTTGATCAGCATCAACAGCCGAGTTGATCTGGCCATGTCCGTCCGTATGAACCCCTAGATCTCGGAGACTATAAGGGCTAGAGATACCAAATTTGGTATGTAGGCTCCCCTAGTGTTTCATAAGATTTCTTTTCAAATTTTGTCACGCCACCTCCCGCCCCCTAAAATCGATAAGAACCTCATTGCTTTCACAATTTTTGACACATTTATGTGAAACTCGGCTTGTAGATGTATAATAACAAAATCTATCGATCTGCAAAATTTCGTTACGATCTGTTGAAAATTGTAGACAACATTGTAGAATCCTTTTTGTTTGACCACTCTGCCCAAACATAAAAAAGCCAAAAGGTGTTGCATACTTTTGAGTGTGTCGAGTATCTTACAGTCGGAATATCGACTATTGCATTCTTACTTCATTTAACTTATGAAAGACCCTTACCTTGAACAGAGATCCTGCAGCAATGCAGAGGCAGCGACCTGGTGAGGGAGAGCTGATGTCAAGAGCCTCGCATAAAATCGATATCAAAACATTAACCTCAATTATGTATTTTTCGGCATACTTCGCTTCTAAATGGAGATTATGATTCCAGAAGTTCTATTTCATTCTGTATTCGTTGAAAATATCAATGGATCTGGGTGAGCTAACCTGCCTTGGATAACAACTTTCCTAAGATGAATTATCTCGGAATTAAACCTACTTGGAGAAGGCGAACCCTCATTGTGTTTGCAAGTTAGTCTGACTGAATTGTTTATATAATTTATAATAACAATGTTACACACAATGGCAACTCTCCACTTTCCAAGTAATAAACTTGCATTTATCTTTGATTGCGAACATTTTCCTTTTCCACTTTTCTCTCAGCGAATATTGAATTTCATTAAATGAAAATAAGTCATTATCTTACCATTTTCACAATTAACAACTCAAGGAATTTGCGAAAATGTGAAGGCTCTGAGCCATTAAGCTGGCGCCTGCCCTGTCAGACGAGGTCGAGGTGTAAAGTAATTGGATTTTCAATTAATATATATTTATATACAAACACATACTCGTATTAATTTTGTATTGAAGTTTGCAACGCATTGGAGGAATCATTCCCGACTTTATAAAGTAAATATATTCTTGATCAGCATGACAAGTGGAATCGTCCGTCTGTTTCAACACAGAGATCTCAGAAGTCTTAACAGCGACAGAGTTGACATTTTTACCAGATGCTTACTTTGTCTGCAAGCTAGTTAAGTTCGAGTTTTGTCCAGATGGGACAACTATATCATATAGCTCCCCTATAACCGCTTGTTCCGGAATGAACACTTTGTAGCTTAACTCCTCTGGTTTTGACCCAAATTTAGTGAGTATACGTTTGAGAGGCCCCCAGACCCAGTGACCAAATCTGATTCAGATCGGTCTACTAAGCCATATAGCTCCCATATAACCGAATGTAACTATCAGGTAGTAACTCTCTGGTAGTAGCTGCTTAGTAGTAACTGCTTAATGGCTCTCTGGCCAAACTATCTTTCTATATATATGTATATATCACTGGAAGGAGCTCCAAATTGCTTAGTGGGTAAACGCGTACATCTTCATATAGACATATACATACATACATACACACAAACACTCACGTATTTAGTTTCTGGGTAGCTCAGTTGTCCCGTGTCAAAATAAATAAATCAAAATGTCGCTGATTTGCTGTGTCGATACGGCTGGGCGGTTGCGGAAAAGTGCGAACCTCTGAGCTGTGTATTGTTCTACGGTCTATTGAAGGCACTCCTCCATGTCGATACATATACATATATACATTCATATATATAAATTTATGCATTATACACATGTAGAATTATGCGCGCTGTACAGCTGTAGTTCATTGTAACTCCTGGGTCTGCAGCGTCTGGGTTGTGCGTCCTGAGTCCTGCGGACGGGGCAGGGTGCAGAGAGCATGCCTTTAGTTTTTGGCCAGTCTCGCTTTTCGGTTGAGCTTTGCAGAAACTTTTCGCTTGCGTTTGAATTTTATGCGAGTTTTCGTTTTCATTTTCATTTTGGTTTTCGTTTTTGGGTTTTTGTGCTATTTCTTTCTCTCCTCTTTTTTTTTTTGGTTTTTTTTGTTGTTTTTTTCTAGCTGTGTCCTAACAGAGGTCGCAACGCGGTGTGGCATTGCAGGGCGGGGCGAGCAGCTTCGTGTCGCATAAATTCAAGTTAGCAGCACATTTTCGAACAACGCCACCCCCGAGTCCCCGCACCTTGGCCGTGCTCGCACAGCCAGCAGCAGCCCGGCGTCAGCGCGTCATCAAGGGCAACCGCAGAGTCACAGTCACAGTTAATGCGCCGCTAAAAGTTTTTCTATTTTATTATTTCTGCTTTTTGCTACGTTTTTGCCTCACCTAACCCTATCCCTTACCCCGCCCCCCCTTACACCCATTGTTGTTTCGGGTAGGTTTTTCAATTTTCGCTACTCAAGCCAAACTATTTATAAGTTGTATTTATTTGTCTTGTTTTTGTTTTATGGAGCGCCACACCGAAGTGGGGTGGCGGAGGAGAAGAAGCAAAGCAGAGGAATAGAAGTGGAAAGCTGAGCAGCTGGCGATGGAAATACTTCTTATGATGAGCAAAAGAAAGCACAAATAAAGAGGGAGAGCAAATCGATTAAGCTAAAAATCGCCATTTGAATTTGCAATCTGCATTTCGAGAGTCATTTGATGAGCATCAGCAGGAAGGGCGCGGAGTGGGTAGAAAAAATGTAAGTAGATATAGGTAGAACGATTTCTGAGAACACTAGTCAACATTCCATTGGATTGTAGCAAGAAATAATTGACAATCCTCACTCTTTAGAGTAAATCGTTGAGGATAACGTTCTCACCGTTCACAGTTTAACTTGAAAGCTCCCAGTGTGATCATATGAAACTGCTATATCCTACCCAGCGGCGAAGAGCTAAATGTGGTATGCCCACAACATGCCTTACCAACGGATCAGCACGACATGAGCACTCACTTATACACTGTTGTATATAGACATATAGATAGACACATAGAGACAGAGAAAGTGATAGAGAGACACAGAGAGAGAGAAACAGGGAGAGAGACAGGGAGAGAGACAGGGAGAGAGACAGAGAGAGCGAGAGAGGGAGAGAAAGAGGGAGAGACAGAGAGAGAGACAGCGAGAGTCAATGAGAGTCAAAGAGAGAGACAGAGATGACAAAGCCAAAGCAGTCACCGATATGGCTTCTCCTGAAATCAACCAAACTCTGATCTGCTGAAGCCCAAGCAAACTGCAAGATGATCCAGACGTCCCAAGGACCAGAACTTTTCCCGCCCAATCAAATCTGATAGTTTTTTCCAAACCGAGATTTGAAATATTTATGCCAAATGCTTGTGCGAATGCTTTTTTGATGTGAAAATAGTCAGGCGAAATCGTTTGCAAACAAATATGCTGCTCACAACTATGTACATATGTCCTTACACATGCATCCACGCACATCTGCATGTGTGTCCTGCTGCAGCAGGAGCTTAGCAGCGTCTAGAAATCAATTTCATTGAAAGAACTTAAGCTTGGGGTGGCCTTAGACTAAGCTGCCATTTCTTGGTTTTGTAGCCATTTTCCCCGGTCATAAGTCTTCCTTAGCCAACGCCCACAACTGTCCGGAGCAGGCCAGGAACATCAGCAGCTGCACATTTTTGCTTCCAGCTCCCGGCTCCCGGCTCCCGGCTACCAGCTGCTGCAGCTGCTCAATACAATTGTTCAGTTATTAATGACAAGTCGTATGTTTGCCTGGCCAACTTGTCGCTTGCCATATCCGATTTCTACTATATCTATTGTTGTTGTTGTTGACCCAGTTAAATCTAATCTAACACCAACAGCCAGCCAGGACACACATGAATATGAATGCGGCGCCTCCCCCCGCTGGCTGCTTCTTGTCTAAGCAACTCGAAAATGTTTACTCAGAAATCGAAGGGATTGCAAAAAAAGAACGTTGCATGTAAAAATGTGTCGGCAGCAATATTTTATAGACGCAGATGCAGTTGCACGTATACGTACGGAGGGGGAAACCCCGGGCCCAGGCAGAGCCATATTCCTGGCCTTTCAAAATGCCACAGCAGCCATCCAAAGGCGATTGGAGTTGGGCTTGCTTTTGGGTTTTCACCGAGTACGAGCTGTATCATTGATCTGGCCCAAAGATTCACCTAATGCTTGTGGGAGTGAGAGAGATGCCAGAGGAGGATGGACTCGGAAGGTGTGACGTGGATGTGTGATGTCTGATGGCTGACAGTTGGCTATTTCAATATGCACTTGTACTTGCACAGTGAGAAAAACTTCCTGGAAGTGAAAAATTTGCTGCTAGAAATACGGATTTCATTTTCAACAATGAAAGCCTTTCAAGCTGCATTATCGGGGTCAAAGTTTGTATAGAGGCAAGGCAAAGTTTGTGGCAAACATAATATACTCTCTCTCTCCCACAATTTGAGGTAAATCATATGTCCAGTGTAGGAAGCTTTCACTGTATTTTAATTTACACAGAGAGAGAGAGAGAGAAAGAGCGGCAGAGTGTGTAGCCAGGGCCTGGCCGTACATTTCCCTTTCGCTTTCCGCCTTGGATGTGTTAGATGGCTTTGGCTGGCGTGTGTCAGGAATCAGTGACGGAAATCAATGTCGCACTTAAGCGGATTCCTAAAATTGGCTATATGCTATTACTTTTTCTGTTTTCTGTTTGTCATTTGCTATTTTCTGTTGCCTTAGCTCAGGTTTTTCCACTCAGCCCACACACACAGACACATACAAACACAGCAACAACTGGTGCTGTAACTATTAAGCCATATAAACAAACAAAATACATTTACACATTCGCACACAGACATGTATACACACACATATACACATACACAGCTGTCGTCAATCGTTGCGCCCTCTCTCAGAGTGTCGGTGTCAACAACTGTTACAGCTGCTGCGACCAGGACTCGCAGGACTACTCCCCCTGCCTGCATGCCTGCCTGCCGTGTGTTCTGAGCTGAAAATAAAAGTAACAAATGCCTGACGGAAATCAAGTTGAAATTTCATTGAGTGCAAAGGAAATTCAAACGGAAAACCAAATGAGCGAACCGAGCGCAGAAAAACCAGGCCAGAACCAGAACTGAGCAGCAGCAACCGATCCGATCCAAGCCAAGCCAAAGGCCCTGGCGTATTGAATTGAATTGAACCAGGCCAGGACCAGCCTCAGCCCCAGCCAGACTCGACTCTAGTCAAGGTTAACAGTGGGTCAGTAGCAGCTTCCCCCCCCGCTGAAGCACACACACACAAACAAACTGGTCAAAGCTAAAAATGCTAAATAAACAGATTAAATGCTCCTCGTGGGTCTATAGTTCAGGGACAGGGCAGAATCCCCTAACACCTCTGCCTCCCCTTGTAATTAGGGTCCTGAAAGAACATACATACACACATATCTATATAATTAGGCAAAACAAGGAAAAACTGAAATTCTAATGAGATTGGCTGATTCGTTTTAACTGAATTCAGTCTTAAATTTAGTTGCTTATGATAAAAATAAGACAAAATTCACTATGAAATTCACTCGAAGGACATTATGAGCTTATACATATGCCAGGTGCATATTCCAGAAAGTTTTTCAATTATCATGAAATGATGAAATTCGAATTGTAAATGTGGCTTTGCCAGCAACTGTGCCAAGTATATACTTTTGAGACATTTCGTGTTCATGGAAAAGCTCTCTGAAATTTGCATTCGACAAATGTATTAGGAAACCTCATCCAGTTCACCAAACCAGGAATCAGTTTCTGCCCGCAGAAGGCATTCCTCAGAGTGTGCAGCGCTGGTATAACCTTATCATTGTCCAGACGCTGATCCAAAAGGTGCTTCAGTCGTTGCCAGAAAAAAACCCCGATCAGTGTGCTGTGAAGGGACTGTTCGCTTTTTGTGAACAACATATGATGATTGATGACGATACGCTGACGCCCTGGAAGTGTAGACATTTCATTACATTTCTTCCAACCTAATCAAAAAGGGACATAATTGAAATAGCAATTTGAAAATTTGTTTGTGTTTATATCAATTAGTAATTTTGTGCTTTAGTTGACATTAATAAATGCTCGGCAAATGCCATTATATGATCTTCGTCAAACGGCAGATGGCATCAATATCACTTACAAGTGCTTATTTTGTGGGCATAAATGAGCTGGGCAAGCCCCAACTGTTTATGAGAAGAATTACATCAGGACAATGATGAGATGTCGCTCTCTTCGCTGCTAACGTTGAATCTCCAGAGGGCTTAGTCAGCATATGCAGTGCAGGTGGCAGAATGCCTAATGCCTTCACATGCTAAGAACATTTGACCTTGAAACTGACTTTTGACATGGAAGGAGAGTTGGCACCTTCTTCGGCAGACCTCCAACAATGTGTTTGGAAACTTTTCAAATGCATTACAGTGTCAGTTGTGAAGTTCTCAACTGTTAAGAGCAGGTTGTTAGCTGCAAGGTGCCCCTTAAATTTTGTTCCAGATCTTCTCTTTTCACCAGAATTGGTAGAAGACAATCACTTTGCCCCTTCAAGTTGACCAACTCCTCATCCAGTGCTCTGCCATAGTCACAGCTATATGCTTTGCCATTTCATCAGCTTTAATCTGAGCAACAGCCAGTCCAGTTTGCAGTTCAGTGTCCAGTTCCAGTGTCCATATCCATGGGGGAAATAAAATATGAAGCCAAGGCAAATACTTGGCAGTCATTGAGCATCAAATGCCAGCGATGGAGCAGGGGCTGGGGGTCTGGTCAAACAGTTTATGCACAGCACAGCACTGCTCAGCTCAGCACGGCTCAGTACAGTTAGTTCATTCATTTATACGCTCATTTATTCAGCCTGGCATGTCCTGCCAGTTGTGTCAGTCGTCCTTCAGTTGGCCAGTTAGCCAAGCCGCATTGATCCCTGGCAACGACAAAAAAACACTCCACTCAAAGATGCTTTCAATCAGCAACAAAAAAAACTTACTTATATCCAATAACCAACTCTCAGCCTGCCCCGGGTCCTGCTGCTGCAGATCCTTTGCTGCTTTAATGATTAATTGTCGGGCAAGCATTTTAACAATGTTAATTTGTCATATGAGCGACATTGCTTCCGTCGGCGGCCCCATGAAAGGAGGCAACGCTGATAGCTAGAGACAAGACAGCCAAAAAGGGAAGAGAGAGAAATCAAATTAAAAATGTATAGTCCCCGTCCCCCCACCACCCTCTTACTGGCAGCAGAGCAGAACCTGCAAAAATGAAATGGCTGACAAGCAATCAAATCAATAATTCATATTATGAAAATGCTAAAGGTAACGGTTATGCTGGAAAAGCTCGAAAAGACTATGCTGATGATGCCTGCCTAGGCAGGAGCAGGGGTTGAGACAAGATGAGACAAGATGAGATGCGATGAGATACGATGCTAAGCGAAGCGAAGTGAAGCACCTGGGGATATCCCTGGCCACAGCGATCCAATTTGATCTGGCTGGGAAGTATAATTGAACTGGAAACTTCAACTTTTCCGTTGTTAAAGTTGTGAGTTCAATCCGTCTCTGTGCTCTCTGTGTAGGCTTGGGTTTTCCTTGAGATTTGTCTTTTGACTTTTTGACCCTGGACTGTCGACAGTCGCCCATTAATGGATGCGAAGGCGACTGCTGTGGCGGATGGACGTGGCGCCGGGGCGCCAAAGCAAATGTAAATTTTCAATGACAACGGTAAGTGCATGTAAATGCAAACGACGTGACGACATGGACGAGAAGGAGACCAGCGCTGGCGTTGAGGATGAGGATAAGTCGATGGCAATGGTGGAGAAACAACAAGCGGCAACTAAATAAAATGAACGACATGGCACACACACACACACAGACAGACATACAGACGGACACAACGAAATGCAATTGAAATACATTTTCATCTATTTTAGTTTCCGTTACCATCGCTGCATCCTCATCCTCACCATCATCCTCCACCGCAGCCAGCACTCAGCTTGCAGCACTCAGCCTCAGGCCCTTTGGATTCCGCAGCACTTACCACTTTTGGAGGGGATGTATTTAAATACTTGCACGATTTCCGGTGCTGTTAAGTCACAAAATGGCTGCCACATGCAGGCGGACCAAAATTTCATAGCATACTTTTCAGCGCTGCCGGCGCCACCAAACGAAGCTGCCATTGTTGGTGCTGCAATTTGGCCCGCTGTAAATATGTGAGAGCCAGCCATGGGTTATGGTAATGGATGGCCAAATGGTCCACAGCGACCCCGCGACAGATGATGATGGATGCGAATGATGTGCAAACAATTGCCGAAAAGAGGTCGACGCATCCATAGATGACGCTTAGCTGATTTTTAGAATACAAAACTCTGACAATCAATAAGCCGAAGGCTATCCTCCACCATTGTAATTATCGGCAGCTGATGAAGGCACAATTTATAACAAGGCCGAAGCAAGGGCTCCAATCAACGATTCCAGTTGACTCACACTTCGGGTGACAGCACAAAAGTCGCATCCTTTTTGTAAACCAGATGTCAGGTTAGGAAGAAACAAAATATGTAGTTGAGAATGCTCAGGCTATAGTAAGGCCTAGGCGATCCATTTTTAATTATTACCACATGTGCAGATGTTTATACTCGCACTCTTGTTGAGTAAACGAGTGTATTGTCTCCGTGCAAATGTATGTAACAGGCAAGAGGAAACGTCTTCGACCCCATAAAGTGTATATATTCTTGATCAGCATCAACAGCCGAGCCTAGCCATGTCCGTCTGTATGGGAACACCTAGATCTCAGAGACCATAAGAGCTTGGGGCACCGAATTTGGTATGTAGACTCCCCTCGTAAGGTGTCAGATCAAGTTTGTCTCATAGATATCAATGCCATAGAATAACGAAGGTCAAAATGTTTGCTCAGTGGCCTCAGACTGAACTGTTACTTCACTTTAGCTTAAGGGGGTTAAAGGATTAAGGCTCTCTCTGACTCATTTTCAGCTGACATTTACGACCAACTCTTTTTTGGTTAACTATTTTTCATAAGTCGGTCAAAGTTTCCCTTTCAAATGATGACTGCAATAACACAGCCCCCACAGCCCCTCCACCACCCTTTCACCCTTCCCCTACTATAGCACAATCATTAAAAAACACAATCATGTTCAGAGCCAATCCGCAATCCACAAAAGCCAAACAAGCAAACACCAAACACAGCCAGAGCTCGACTGGGCCTAAGGCCAAGCCATTGCCACTTGGAGGGCTGCCTGCCTCAGTCGTTACCCAGCCTGTTTCCCCTCTACTTTCATGTATTTCTCTTATGCCTTTGGACTCATTTTGTGTGTGTGTGTGTGGGTGTGTGTGTTTCTTTTCTTTTCACATTTTTTCCTGGCTGCATTCAGTGGGTAAAGTTCATTTAAGGAATTTCCGCAATGGCATTTCAGAATTTCAGATGTGCCGCTTACTTATTTTGGTTGGCTTCACCTGCCCCACGCCCCCTGCTCCCTGCTCTCTGCTCCACGCCCACTTAGGCAGTGTGGCAGGGCCACAGCAAGGCAGTGGAGTTTTGTTTTCGCAGCCAATCTCTGAATGAATAGCCTGATTTATAATGATTAATGCGGCCAAGTTATGTGTCGAATATTTTGGGGAATTCAAACAGAGCAAGAGAGCTGATGGGGGGCTGGGGGTGAGGGGTGAGATGCCACAACGTAGTAAATAGGAATTATGAATTAGGCGACTCTCACAATTGAATTGCCGGGAAATTTGTAGCCACACCTCGAATTCGCTGACATTTTGATTAGATTGAGGTTTGGGGCAGAGGCAGAGGCAGAGGGAGGACATGCAGGGGTCGGCGGTGGCCTGCATTTGACTGATAGTGACTATATCAGAATGGTAAGTAGCTTAGTTGGCCAACTATAGCTCAGGGTGTGCGATGATGATGATGAAAATTAGATGGCATCAGTTTAAAGTCGCCTTGGCTCCACCTCTCTCGCGCTAGCTCGCTCGCTTTCTCTGAGTTGCTGCTTGTGAATATATATGCATATATAAGACTTTTACAATTTCCATTTCTATATTATTTGGGGTTTTTTTTTGTTGTTATTGTATTCTTTACGGGTTTGCTTCCACCTCCTCCTTCTCAACCTTACTTTTACATCATAAAATATAATTGTTTTTCCACTCACCAAAGTGAAAAATAAACTGCCAATTTCACCGTTGGCGACCCGGCTAACAATAACCACCAGCAGCAACAACAACAACAACAACAAACGGCAACAGCAATCACAACAACAATGAGCAAGAAGTAAGCTATTTGTTTAACAGCTGCAAGTCAGCAGAAAATACAAATAAGAATTCTTTGTGCCACAAAATTAAGGCTTAGTCGACTCTGCGATACCTCAAATGCTTATATACATATATATATATATATATATTTGGGTCTCCCGTATTCAGAGCTGATGCTTTTGCGCCGACGTATTCCAGGTGCTCGCAGAAGCTCAACATTGTGACGCCAAGGTACTTGAGAGCCCTTTTAGACTGGACCTGCCACACTAATGTGAGCTGTCTCCACTTCCTACCGGCTGTTTATCAGGACTGCCTCGGATTGATTACACGGATCCTCCGTTTCGTCCACTACTTTGCCACGCTCACCACTGCTACGTCGTCAGCGAAACAGATTAGCTGGGCACCTTCTGGTACGGCCAGCCGGAAGATCCCCTCATACATCGCGTTCCACAATAATGGTTCAAGTAGTGAGCCTTGAGGCACTCCGCAGGAGACTTGATACGACTTGGTTCTGTCGGTGGTGTCGTACAAGAGAACGCGGTTCGTGACTTAGCTACGTGGGAACTTCAAAGCCGTATAAAGCGTCTAGCTTGCACCTCCACCTCCACCTCGGCGTGTTGAAGGCGTTCTTTGTATCAAGTGCAGTGGTGCCGCCCTTCCATTTAGTACCGGCAAGGGCACCAGAGGTTATGTCCACCACTTTGTTTATGGCATCCACTGCCGATTTGGCCTTCCGGAATCCGTACTGCTGTGGTGGGAGGTCACCTTCTATAGCTTTAGCTTTTCCAGTTATACACATATATATGTGTATATGTGTGCGTGTGTGTCTTTCACATCGCTTCTCAAGCAAACAATTAGTCTCGCCCTTCTCAGCGCTTCTCAAATTTTCAAGTTAACTACTAAAAGTGGCCTAGTCTATGCATTTATTCTGGCTTCTTATTTTCTTTATATCTTCTATTTTGTAATTCTTGCTTATTTCTATTGCGTGTCAATTTATGATAAGTTACTTGGACTTCTCGGCTTCCGAATAGGAAAACTCTTGCTCATTTCTTTGCATATCAAATTCTGGAATTAAATAGAACTTCTCATACTTCGATGGGTCATACAGACGGACATGGGCAAATCGACTCGGATTTTAAGATCCTTGCCCAATACATTGAGGGAATCAAAATAATTGGGACATCCTACTGCCAGAGATCACGTTGGCTATCAACACCAAGCGTCAAACCAGAAAGTGAAACCAGGACAAGGATGCGATCCATTGGACCATCCCACACAAAGGCCAGCAGAATGAAGGAGATGTTCCAGATCTATAAAAAATATACGAACGAACAGATGGACACTCCTTTGTCCTGGTGAACAAGAATATATATACTCTAGATAGTCGGAAACGCTTACTTCTGTGGGCCGCAAGCTTTCTGACAAAATAATCTGACAAAAATCGCAATTTTGTTTAGAAAAGTACAAAATTTATGACCCCTTGAAGGCCACTAGGCGAATATAGATCAGGAAATAGTTTTACAGAAATCTTAACACTACCAAAGATCTTCTTTCAACACCATTTGTTATATAATCGCATTGAATCTACGGATAGGATTACATTTGGTAGCTCAAACGTAAAGAAAACAAATATGCTTTCCCTGTGGTGTATATATATCTTCCGGGGTATCGCAACAGCAGTATAAAAACGAAACGTAACGAAAAGCAGGAAAAATTGCTTGACCGCTGCCTAGGTGAAATTGTTATTGTTGTTGCCCGTATTGTTGCTTGGGCGGAAGCTGCAGATGGAGCTATAGCCGTAACCGCATTTATGGCCGCCATCTACAAATATGTATGTGCTCACATACATACAAACATACGCGCATGTACATAGGCATACATATATATATACGAATATGCATAAGGCTTTAACCTTCGCTTCGCCTACGATTTGTACCCACGTATATGTGCATATATCTATATATCTATGTGTATATATGCGGATATTGTGCCTTGGCCGCGAGCTCTGAGCGTTGAATTCATTTAAAATTTAATGACCTGGGCAGAGCGCTGCCACCTCCCCCCTCCACCTTTGCAATAGCAAGAACGGCATCGTCGTCCATTTTAAAATTCATTAAAAATGATTTGCGTAAAACGCAATATTACTTTTTGTTGTTCACAAAACAACATCAACAGCAACAACAACAAAGGCAAATGTAGAAGCAGGTGTAGGAATAATAAAACAAAACATTAAAAAATGCAACGAAGACAAACAAATTAACAAGTGGCAAGGATTTGGCAACGTGGTAGAAAGTTCGTAAGGGGGAATATCCAGGGTGAACAGTAGAAGGATAAAAGGATAATATATGTGGAAGATGTGAAGCAAGGAAAAGGAAACCATAATATTATCAAATTTTGGTAGAATATAGAAAAATTAACAGTAAGTTCGAGTTCGTTTTGTCAGGGAACGTGAGGCATCCTTCGAAAATGGATACAAACCAAATTTGGCTCGATTTGAATAAAATACAATCGACAATTCGACATTGCCTTTCGCCACGATGGATCAGTATAGGGAGACACTTGATAGCCTACAGACACCTCTGCAGATGTCCGTACCCATTAAAGAGATTGCTGAAGCCATCATATCCCTAACAAGAAAGACGACTCCTGGCATCGACAGGGTTTGTAATGCCACATTGAAAGCTTTACCTACTCGGCCGATCCTCTACATAGCGCTAATCTTTAACTCTATGTTAAGGGTGCAGTTCCTCCCAAAGCAGTGGAAGATGGCAGCTAAACTGATGATCCATAAGCCTGGAAAACCGGAAGAGGACCCTGAAGTCTCCTGTCTTCCCTATGTAAGGTGTGGGAAAGGCCAATCGGATCACCAGTTTGGGGACACAGCACTGTACAGCAGGTTCACAGATTGGCACATCCTACAGACCTTTGAAGATCTAGACTACTATAATGCTGTCATCGTTGATGTGCAAGTAGCACCATACTACGGAGTTCTACTAACATACTTGGAAGAATTAGCAGGCGTAACTCTGGACCAACCATCGCAGGCTAGATGTGGTCAAAGAATACAACAACTGTGGTGGCCGATCAACAGAAGATCACTCAGAGCCAAGAGAGCAGTCTATGTCCACTGTGTAGCCCCGATCTGGCTATACGGAGTGCAGATTTGGGAAATAGTTGCAAAATCCTCCCTATTATGTGCGCGGCATCACCCTTCATCGCGATCTGCATTTGCTTATAGTGGAGGAGCAGATTGGAAGGCACACTAGTAGATACAGTGATAGACTAAGAAGACACCAAAGCGGTTCACCTCTTTGGAAAAAGATCTCAAGAAAATATAATTTAAGGATAGAAATCTTGTATTGAGAAAGCAGGCGTAAAGAGACTGATGAAATAAAAGAATGTTTTTGCCGGCTTGAGGTCAATATAAGATATTATTAATATATTAATATAATATTAGATATTTATTGAGCCAAGGCACATATTCAAAAGAGGTCTGCTAGATACGGAGCATATTTACTTAATAAAATGTATTTTTGAGATTGAAAGTAAAAGTTCAAATTTGAAGCCTCTAACATTTATAGTTTCCAAGATCTAGATGAATATCTAGAGGAGGGACAGAAGGACTTGGCTAGATCGCTTCGGCTTGTCATGCTGATCAAGAATATACGCAAGCAAACATTGCCACTACTTTACTATACCATTATGTCATACACGTGCAGGGTATAAATACAGAAAGTGCTTCATTTTCTAACATTCACATAAAATCGAAATAGGAAATTTGTGACTCCCATATTGATATTTCAATCTCTCTCTCTCTCTCTCTTTGTCTCGCTCTCTCTCTGTCTCTCTGCGTCTCTCTGTCTCTCTATTGCACTATTGCACGCCATTAACTGTAATTTGTGTTTCTATGTTCGTTATTGCAAAAGTTAATCGTTATTCGTTTATATTGATGTGACTGTGGCTTTAACATTTAACAACGACATCATTTTGCCACACCAACAAACTGGTCCTGTGTCCATCGCCATCGCCATCGCCGTCGTCCCACCAGGTTTTTGGTTTTATATGCTAAAAAATTAATGAAAAAATTGGCGCATACTCACAAATACACTCACACTCACTCATTCACGGCTTGAGCGTGCATGTGTGTGTGTATAAAATTAAAAAATTTATTGCTTTCACTGATAGGCATCCACACACACACACACACACACATTCACACAGAGCGGCAGCGGGCCATTCGATGAACATCAACATCAACTGTGTCCCGCTGTCGGCTTCGGGATACTGCCCCTAGCCGCGCTTCACGCAAATTAAAAACACAGCAGCAACAACAACAACACAAACAAGTTGAAAACTTTTTAAAAATATTGCGCTTCGCATTTATTTTTAACAATCCATGCATTTTATATGGCCTGCAAGTGTGGCCTTACAAACGCCACTTTGTGTGTCAGTGTGTGTGTGTGTGTGTGTGTGGAAAGGAGAGAGAAGCGGGCCTGGTGCGTGTTGTAATTTCCATGTAGACACAGAGCAACAATAGCAACAACAACCACTTTCACCTACCTTGTCGCATTTTCAATTTTTCCATTTCCATTTGAATTGTTTTTCTTTTTTGCATTAAATTTCATACATTTGTGAATATATTGTTGTTGTTTTTATACTCGTACTCTATTAGAGTAGACAAGCATATTGTATTTGTGCAAATGTATGTAACTGGCAGAAGGAAGCGTGGAAGACCCCACCTAGACCTCGGAGACTGTAAGAGCTAGAAAGACCAAATTTGGCATGTTGACTCCCCTTGTATGGGCGTCAGATCAAATGTGTGCTAAATTTTTGCCAAGCCCACTGCCACACATGTGCTTGCTGCTGCTGCTGCTTGCTGGGACTGATCGCCGATGCAGGTACCCGGCTCGTCTCCGCCTGTCAACATACTTGAGAAGTGATCCCTCCATAGCCTCAGAACGATCTCTACATCCGTGGCCAAATTTCAGTCATCATCTTTGCAGGCAAAGGCTCCGTTCTTGAAACCCTGGGTCAGACACCTCTGGTAGAAGTTTCGGGCATCATTCCTACTTCTGCTTTGTTCCACTTTCTCATACTTTTGCCTTTCGTGCTCCTGCACGAACAATATATGTACACTTTCCTCACACGTGTTCTTGAAAGTTGAGGGAATTCGAATGAGGTGGGTGCTGCCCCTTTTCTTGACCAGTTTTACTTTTGACTCTGTCAACGGACAAAATCAAAGGGAAATCTTAGAGACCCTGAAATGTTTATTGATCTACCAGATCGCGATCGCGTGACATTTGCTGCGGCAGTGGCTAAAGGTTTTTTTCCTACCTGCTCAAGCAATGGTCACAGCAGCGTATTAGGTCTATCACAAAGTGTTTCATACTTTTGAGTCTGTCGAATATTGAATAAATGCTGAGTACGAGTATCTCATAGTCCGAATATCAACTAAAGCCTTCTCTTTTGTTTTTTATTTATTTCTTATTTAATTTTTTACATATTTATTTTTTTGTTTATTTTTTTTGTTGCTGTATTTGTTTTTTGTCACTTGCGAACATTTCACAGTCTGTTGCCTCTTTTTCGCGAGGCTTTGGGCTGATTGTCTGAAAGGACTTGAGACATGCTAGTACTAGAAGCACGCTCAAACAGCAGCCAGGAAGAGCTGCGAATGAGAGAGACAGAGAGAGAGAAGAAGAGAGAGAGAAGAGGTGAGTGCGATTTTGAGGCTCATTAAATTTGACAAAAGATTTGCGCAAAAGTTTATCATCGTCTCTGCTTTTCAGCTTTCAACTTTCGACTTTGGCTTCTTTTTTACGACTTTCCCAATTCGCTTTAGGTGTCAAATTGATTGCCAACGCAGCATGGCTGTGTGCGTATGATAGAGGCAGAGACACAGACAGAGAGAGATGGAAATAGAAATGGATGTGTGCTGTGATGGCAAATTGGAAATGCTTTGTCACCAGCCAGGCGACTTTCAACAAACGAGCTGAAGAAGTCCACGTAGACGCAGAGGCCCAATTAGCCCAAAAGGTGACAAAGGACCAACAACAAATGCCGCAGCTACCAGCCCACGACCGCCACCCCCCTGCTATTTGTACTAAAACCTCACACTTGAACACCCACTTCCTCCCTCTCACTCTCACTCTCGCTCTTACTCTCTGAGGCAGCTTTGACCAGGCCAAGCTCAAATTGGATAGCCTCTGCTCAGCTGGGCTCTGCTGTTTGCCCAATGCTGTCTCCAAGGAGGCGTAATATAAAGAAACGCCTCTGCCGCTTGATGCCGCCCCAAGCTGCCGCCTCGTAAAAAAACAAAGATTAAAACTGAAAGTGTGCACACTAAAAACTGTACAGGCAGACACATAAAACAGAGAGCCAGAGCTTCAGCAGCTGCACAATGGACGACTTCTAATATACCCTACAATATATGCTATGCAATGTGTGTTTCCTTGGCCTATTTGGTAAAACCAGATGGTAAGGTACCTTCCGCGTGTATCTTATAGTTGCGTGGATTCTACACTAACAGGCTTTGCTCGTCCCACCAAGCTTTTACCAAGCGGTCTGTTCTTTACAAATCTTATTGTAAATGGTTCTGGAAGGACTGAGCCTCACTCCAGCCTAAGAACTTTCTTACAAGGTCTAGTTGAAACTTTGCTTTCTCCATTCTTTGTCTATCATTGTCTTCTATCCTCTGTCATCTTTAAGCGAATCTTTTGTGGAGATCGTTGTGGTTTCTATTATCATCCGCTCCTTCAACATACACACGTTGGTTTATTGTCCTAATGTATAAGTAAAGTTGCAAACTTATGAGATATTCTGTAAAGTTTAAGCAAAGTCTCACACCTATCAACTACATACAGCCTACTCAAGCGAAGAAATATTCAATGCCTAAGTCCATCTCCATGCTTAGACAAAGCCCTGCTTCTCAAATCTCCCCAAGTGAATCAACAGTCAACATTTGCCATGTCTCAATTAATCGAATTATCAGTATCACTTTTGCAGTATTCAATTACAAATTAGTTTGACCGAAAATTGTGGGAAACATTTTATATAAAATATTTATGAAATTCCATTCAAATATTTACAAATTCAATTTATGTGGTAAAAGTTGATTTGAACAGAGACAGATGTGCCCTACGCCTGCTCCCTTTGCATGCCTTCATCTTCATTTTCAGCTAGTGCTACTGTTTGAGAAGCACCAGGGTTAGGGCTGCCAAACTGTATGGCTGCGGATGCTGTTGATTTTGGTCAGCCAGCTTTGGCTTTCGGTTTTTTTTTTTTTGGCCAAAAGCAAATATGCAAAGACTGCGCCCACGCCAACACGCACACACACCCACCACACACACACACACTCACACACATTCATATGCACACACACACACATAGAAACATTGTCGGCTGAGTTGGTTTTCTTGTTGTTGCTGTTTCAACGTCACGTAAAAGAAAAATATTTGGCATTGCTTGCTTATGTTCCTGTGGTTGTTGTTGTTGTTATTGCTGTTTGTTGTTGTTGTTGTTGTTGTTCGGGGATTTTCGGTGCGTTGTGTGAAAAGCAGCGTAAAAAATGCTTAAGCTAAAATGGGATTAGAAACAACAGAAGCGAGAAGAGGGCGAGGCAGCCAGCAGCTGGCAGCAGTAAATGCAGAGGCAAAGGCAAAGGAGGAGATGAACAAGTGGAGGTGGAGGCTGAGGCTAAAAATGGTGGCAAAAGGCAACCCAGAGAAGCAATCGGGGAATGAGGAATTGCCGAGCAGGTGGGAACGCTGCCCATGGCAGAGTGCTTATATATTGCCAGTTGCCATAGCCACTGGTGTTGTTTCTGCTGCTGCTGTTGTTGCTGTTGTTGCCGTTACCTGTTGTTGTTATTTGAGTGGCCGCACAGCTGGCACAACCAACAACAACAACAACAACAAAACATACGCACTTTGAAAGCAATGGGCAAAAAATTGCAACGTTCACCTGTGCTCCGCTATGGCCAAGCCAAGGGTAACAAGGACTCTACGGGTAACAAGGACTATGTGAAGAGGTTGGCCAATGCCAAAAAGAACAACGCTTTCCTGGATGCTGGAGCGGTTAAGAGACACATGCCAATAAGCTGACACCATACCCAATCTTCGAGAAAGAATATTCTCATTGGAAGAAGAAATTTCTTTCAATAGATTCTCTGTGTTCCATCCCTAGTCTCTCTGTCTTCTCGATGATCTCTAGGCTAGTCGTTTGTATCTTTGGCTTTTTGTTTTTTTCTTAAGGTTCTCTCTCTATCTCTCTTTGATCTATTCTAACTCTATTAATCCTATACTTAGCTATTCTATTCCATCCTCTTCTTCCTCTCCCTTTATTTCACTCAATTACTGTCCTTTCATTGTCTTTTCTCTGATATGAAATCTCCACACTTTCTCTCTTCTATATGCATGTTGCTCTGCTGTTTGCTCAACTATTCGACCTTCTGTTAGTTCTGTGTTATTCCTTCGTTTTGCTTGTGTTAATGACTTTTTGTGAAGTTGAAATTTTCACAAGAGTTGAAATTATTCACCAAATTCCAACCCGAAATGGATCAAAATCGTGGTCAAAGGTTGTATGGAAGCTAGCGGTACACCAACGCCATCTGTGGTTCGTCACTTGAAAGAAATGACAAAGTGGAAGCTGGGGCATTCTTAGAGTAACAAATTTCTATAATTTCCTGAATATATTTTTCGACGTTTTCTTGCAATTATCTTAGCTTTAGGGTATTGATATTTCGGCCAGCCGAAGTTGGCTTAGAATTTCCGCTGGCAGCTTCGTTTTTGTTACAAAATTATTTAGCACACCCGCATGAATGGAAGGCCCAGCAGTGGCAGAAGCAGCAGCAAGAGCAGCAGGAGCAGGAGCACTGCCAGACCCAGACCCTGACTCCTACAGCAGGACGATGGAAAGAGTCTGTTTCTGTTTCTATTTCTGTTGCTATTCCTGTTCCTGTTGCTGGTGCTGGTGCAAGTTCATCTGGCTTAGTCCATAGCAAAGTGTAAATGTAAAGTGTGCGTGTGGGCGTGGCTGCCACCCCTTAAGTGCTGACTTGGTGCGCTGCGCTGCGTTGCGCATAAAAATCGCATTAAATCTAAAGCAAGAGCCGTCGACGTCAAAGTCCCGAAAGGCGCAGCCTAAAAAACCAAATTCATGTTCACACACAAACACATACACAACAGTGGCTTTTTGTACCTTCAGTGTGTTTTTTTGGCAGCTTTACTTTTTACCTTTCTGTCTGGCTTTTGCGTCGGAGTTGGGTAGGAGTTGGGCCGGCGGCAGCGTCTTTTGATGTGGGCTTATCAGATATCAAAGCGCATTGCTGATAATGTGGCAAAGAGAAGGCCAGGACAAAGCCTTGGCAGCAGCAGCAGCAGCAACAATATCAACTGGAACAGCAACAGGACACTCACTGCCAGCAGTAATAACAACAGGTGGTCGTCTTAAAGGCTGTCCACTGGCATCGCAGGCATTTGCCTTGGCTTTCCACATAAAGCTTATCTTGATGGCGACCCCCTCCAACTTGGTGTTGAGTGCTGATGCTGATGCTGGTGTGCTAGCATTGGCATTTCCAAAAAAAGGCTTGCTCTTATTAACCAACAGCCAAGGCAACTGGTACTGGTGCTCTGTGGTGGTCTTGTCCCTGTGCATGTCCATGGCCATGTAGCTGTAGCTCAATGTGGATTTTCGGTCTGCTTGCTTCCCGTTGCCTGCCAGTGATTTAGGCTTCGGTTTCTTTTTTTCTTGTTGTTCTCTTGTTCTTGTTGCTGCTGTTCATGTTGATAATGATAATGATAACAATGTTGTTTTTGTTCGCTTTGCATTGCCGCAGGCCTTAGGCAGCCCAGCGAGTCCTTTAGATACAGTGAAAGAAATCATAAGGTCGATGGGGAACCAGAGACCTGCAACTTGTGATTTGCTAAGGCACATACATACATACAACCAGAGTGAGGGTTGGAGGAGAGGAAACGTTCCTCTTCGGCGTACTCCCCCCTCCCACTCTTTCATCCTTATTGAACGTGTATCATGAGCTCAGCCTGGCTCAAGGCAAAACTCAAAATTCAGCAAAAATTCATCAGAAGTTTGAGCAATGCCGCAAATAGATATTGTTATATATACTTCCTCCATGATCAGGCCAAAGCTGGCTATGCCCTTTTCTTCGTCTTCCCAGTCTCACCTTGGTCATCTCTGATGAATGTACAACACACAACTTCTGAGTGGCAGTGTGGTTCCCCTAACCATATCATTGCATCTTTGACAAATTCTCAAGATCATTTTGCTCAGTGGATTTGCAAACAACATTTTCACCTGCCACTCTGGGGGATTTTTACTGTTGTTCTTGTTGTTGTTGTACTCCTGTGATTGTTTTATGCGCTGTAAAGTCGTTTTGGCAGCAGCCATTGCCATTCTGTTGGCAATCCGGCCGGGGTTTCAGTTTCAGTTTTCAGGTTTTCAGGTTTTTCACCTGCAGCTTTTCGGGTAGCTGTGTTCTCATTATCGCGGCCATCTTTCAAGTGTTGCCGGCATATGTTAGTTTGCGTAAACTTGAAAAGCTTCCATGGCTACGAAAACACACGCGCACATCACACATACACACACACACACACCCACCCACACACAGAAAAACACAATCTGATTTAGTCTCGACAAGGAGCAGCAAAAGTGTGGCCTACTTTTTGGGGCAACGCCTGCACGTAAGCATAAAATCAGCTAAAATACACACACACACACATGCGGACGCTTATATTTATGCCCCTTGGTGAGACTCGGCTCGACGCGAACACGGACACGGTCTCTACACCTTGTGGCATTTAATATTTGTGTTTGCCAGCACGTGGGCGCACACGAAATATAAGAAGACGGCGGCTGCTAAGTAGACGCCACTTGGGGGTGGTAAAGGGGTTGAGCGTATGCCAGGCATCTTCTTCTCCGCCAGCAAAATAAAAGTAAATGTTCGCCATTGCACTTTTTGCCTAGCAAAGCATCGTTTTTCTCTTTTTGGAGGCAAACATAATAATGTCATGCTCGTCGACTTGTTTACGCTTTGTGGCGGCTTTCGTTGAGGCAATTTATGATTGACCACCCCTCGCCCCGAACACCTTACACTTGCCTCTGGGTGGGGTTAGGCCTACACAGCACGCAAGGATCCTCTCCTTTTTGGGAATTTGCAATGAGATGCAACTAAATCAAGCTATGATTCTTGGCATCTCAAAGTGCTGAAGGTCTACAAAATTGACACAGTTAAGGAAACGTTTTTTGCCTTCTTATCACAGAAAATGTTTACAGGGTAATATGTAATGCTTGAATATATGGTTATGGCAGGCTACTGTGTACATGTGTGTGTTGTGTGTTTCTGTGTGTGTGCAAGAAGTCTGCATAAAATATCTAATAAAGGTAAAAAGTTTGTAGTCAGCTTTGTTGTCAGTGTTGTTATTGTTGTTACTTGTATTTGTTGTTGCTGTTGTTGTTGTTGTCTGCTCTTGCGACATAACAATTAATTAAATATTTTAGATATGGCTTGTTTCTGGCCAAAAGCCACACCAGCAACAACAGCACAGATTTCGCCAAAAAAAGAAACTCATCCCGCAAATCATCAACAAGCCCATGATGCTGCTGTTGTCCTTATTGTCCTTGTTGTTGTTGTTGTTGTTGTTGTTGTTGTTGTTATTGTTGTAATTGCAGTGCAATCAGTTAGTTGTTTGTTCAAATTAATTAAATTATCATTATAATTGATTAGCCTTGCCAAATGCCACTGGGGACAACTGTTTTTCTGCCACCGAACTTACCCAACCGCCAGCAGAGAGAAAAAAAGAGACAATACAAATCTAATTTGTATAAATCAAAATGCATATGCCAATAATATAGGACGCACATACACATACATACGAGCCTCGTAAGCTGAAAATAGCTGCCTTGGGCAGAAAGAAGGTTGAGAGTAATTCGGCAAGAGGCATTTTGATTTTAAGTTAGAAAACCGAAGCATTTATACTCTTTAGATATCTGTGATGTCATGATGAAGATTCTGTTGGGAGAAATGGAAAGTGTTGCTTGTTATGGAATGGGAAGGGATCCTCAAAGGATCTGGTATAGGTTTTATGAATAGAAACATGAGAGAAGTCATTGTCTTACGACGTCCATAAACCTCTTGAGCCTCATAACCTTTTCACATATTTTTTTTTCGAAAGTTTCCTCGTAACACACTCGCTGAAGAAAAATCGTGGCCTCCTGGAGCTGGTGGACCTGCAGCTTGGCCTTAAGAGCTATGATCCCCCGAAGGACAAGCATTTCTCCGGCACTCTCAAGTTGAAGCCGAGATGAAGGTGTGCATTCTTGACGATCAGCAGCATTGCGATGTACGCCGAGGCTCTGAACAAGAACAAAAAGCTGGTTAAGAAGCTAGCCAAGTCGTACGATGCTTTCCTGGCTTCCTAGTCGCTGATTAAGCAGATCCCACGTTTATTGCGCTTTTTCCTCAACAAAAACATCATCAGGAGTCGATGTTGGGTAAAATTGAGGAGGGCAAGTCCACCATCAAGTAACAGATGAAGGAGGTGCTGTGTCGGCGTTGCTCACGTTGGCATGAAGCAAGACGAGCTAGTCCAGAACGTCAATAGCTCATTACTGAATGTGTATTATTTTAGCAGGCTCGAGGTCAAATGAGTAAGGAAACAGAATTTATTAATTGTTTAGATATATCCAAAAATGGCACAGAGACACAGCAATAAGCAAAAGCGCCTTGCGTGAGATGAGGCTGGGCCTTGTGCTCTGTGTCTGTGCGCTCATTGTGCAGGCTTTACAAAAACGAAAGACGAGACAGCAAGGACAAAGTACAGAGGACAAGGGACTCAGTACAGACAGGCAGCTTGACTGGGAGAGGCATTCACATATCATTTCATACGCCATGCGAACATATATGTACGTTTATGTATATAAATATGTCAACCAAATAGACTCAAAAAGCAAACAAACGAGGCAATTTGTTTGTATTTGAAAAAGCTTTTACACTTTGATTTCGTCCTTTGCCTTGGCCTGTGGGATATTTTCATATTTTTAAAGTATTTAAATTAACTTGAATTTTATGGCAAAATGCAGCCGCTGTTAAGTTAACAGTTAAGAATAAAGATTAGAGAAATGCCTCTGCATTCAACGAATGTTATGTGCCTGTGTCTGCGTATCCGAAGTGTATGATGTCACATCATTTCAACGAAGCTGTTCTTGTTTGCGTACTGTTGACAGTTTCGGGAAACGTTTCCGGACCGTGTCTGAGGAAGCATCACTGATTTTGGCAGAAAAGATACCATTTCATCTCAAATGGCAGCAGAAAAGGTAAATGGCTACGCACTCGCTCCAGACTTTGCGTATCTGGCAATATCGATGGAACCCAACTACGAAGCTCATCACCAAAATTAGTCGGTGGATTCGCATGCGACCAGTGTGGGTCAGAGGCAGTAGAGGATACGGGGCGCCTATTCTTCTTAGCGGAGCGAGCCCCAGTCAAAGAACTGAGGCCAGAAATTAGTGCAGAAACAGTAGTCGATGAAATGGTCTGATGGATTGCCGTTGCCAACATGGAAAGGCTAAGAAAATCGACTGAGTAAATGGAGAGTATACCCTGTCACGTGAAGTAGTGCTTAGCGGCGGTCCCGCGTGGAACACAGACAGTCGTTGCCCGAAAATGCAAAGTGAGGAAAGAAGAAAAAGACCTCTTGCCTCTCCTACGAGAATAAAACAATGTTTTGGCCTCAAATGTCTTAGTAAATTTTTGAGCCATCAATTAACTCCAAGAAAACTGGCCAAATTTCCCATAATGCAGCCGCCAGCTAATTGTGCTAAGCAAAAGTTATGCCCATATAAGTTTGCTATGAAATCTATGGCACAAACACATCTACACAATTGAATGGAAGAAAAGACAAATGCAAAACATGCAGCAACAACTTATCAATGAGTTTCAGCGGCACTAAAGAAATTCTGAAATGGCTGGAAATGGTGAACATGTAATTTACATATATCGCATCATAATGCCTGCTTTACCAGATTGTTCGCTCAAGCGAAGACCATAAATAATAATTTGTTAATGCGAGTGTAAAATACATAATAATAAGCAGACTGAAGCTTAAAAGTGCACGAGGGCGTAGTGAAAAGTAATTCGAATAATGTTCAGGGCCTTGATAAAAAGAGAAAAGCAATTGCAAATAAGAGACTCAATCAACAATATTAAATTTATTCACTTTGCCATGTTTATGGCAGAGTTGGAATCGCTCAACTACAAAGCTATAAATTAGCCTCAGTCTGAGTAGGAGCAGCCTCTGCCTAGAGTCAACAGTATCAGTTCTCACACAAAACTTCATGGCTCAAATACTCTGAAGAAACATGTCCTAAAGTTGGCGTCAAACGTTGTTTGGATATTAATTTCATGAACTTAAGCAAAATAATCAGGGCAAAGCGCTGCAGCTGCAGTTGCACATAAAAGTATGCTATACAAAGCATTCTACATACATACAGCCACAAGGATTATACTTATAGATTGATAGGCTGCCACACCTGTATATACATACATGGCACACACATATGCATATTTACACATACTCTTGCACTCTGTCACATGTTGATTGTTGATTCTGGGGCTATTGTTGTACTTAAGTTGATTTAGTTGGGGCAAATAATTGAACAAAAGTGGATTTAATTAATATTATGCATTCGAGCTTGCGGCACTTGGATGTGCCAATAAGTACGAGGTAACTCTTTTGTTTCCATTTCCAAAACCTGGCCGGCACTTGAATCTGCCTGAGACCTGCTGCTCCTCCTTAAGTATAATCCATATATATATATATATATATATACAGCTCTCTGTCCGGACTGACTGACAATGCCTAGATCAGAAGGCAATGGGCAATAGAAAGCTGAAATGTTACAAGCAAGTTACAACTTAGGGCATGGCCGCACACACATAGTTTGTGCTGATTGACTGATGGACAGAGGAGCAGCGCACAGGTCAAACAGTAATAGGCAGGAGGCTGAAATGTTCAAACAAGTTCAAGCAAATTTCAACTGCAAGCGGGTCAAAATCAAACTAAACTTTCGTATGAAATTTGATATTAGAAAATTGGCATAAGAACAACGCACAAGTCAGACAGCAATAGCTAAGATATTGAAATTTCACAATTTATAGTTATGGCCATGCAAGAGGGTCAAAATCTGAGTCAGAATTCGTATGAAAGTGGTAAATGGTAATCAAAAATAAATCCCTTTATCCTGACTGAGTGGAACAACCAAATTCAGTTTGTATCTGTTTGAGGAGGCCCCACGTCCGTTGGCTTAATCTGATCAAGATCGGGCAACTATATCAAATAGCTACCATATAACCGATTGATGCAGAATGAACACTCAGTAGCATAAGTTATTAGTTTTTCATCCAAATCACAAAAAATTCCTCTTGTATCCACAGTATCCACTGTAACCCCATGCCCACTGACCAGATTTGATCTAGATCGGTTACATATTTACAATATGAATAAGCAATAATAAGTCGGCAAGCCTTCCTTTCTTGTTTTTCTGCAATGAAGGTTTGTATTTAGATACGTTAGACGAGGTACACAATGATCCATTGGAGAATTGCTTGAACCTATTCTATTCTCCAAAAGAGAAGTACAAAAAACTACACGAGCAAAGCCGTCTAAACGTGCTAGTGACTGCAGCGTCATATGTTGTGCTGTTTGGGTATGCATATTACTCATACGACATGTTTCTGCCTGACTGGGTCAAGCAATCAAAACTTTCCTTACGATTTGTATTCACAACAATGTAAATATTTCTCATTTACGGCCGACTAATATTCTCTAAGCGATTTCGGTTCCGACAGACATTGAAGAAATAATTATTTATTAATTCATTGTGTTTGCCTTACACAAAACCAAACACGCAAACAAAGCCAAACCACAGTCGATCTCTCCAAGCTGAAGCTGGAGCTTGGACTCAAGCTGGCAATTCATAAATGTGGGGAATGCGGGTGCGTGCGTGCGTGAATGGGGGCGGGCGTGCGTGAGTGTGTAGCAACCGCAGTTTGAGCGCAATCCAGTTCCTAATGCTTAATGCCTAATGACAGTAAGCCAGCTTTTGGGCATTCCATTGCCATGGCATCGTACACACACACACACACGCATGCAAACACAAACACTCGCAGTTGCATTTAGATGTTATTATTGGACATTTGCCTGTAAAGCAAATACATTTTGTATTTGTGCACTGCCCCATATAGTGGAGGATTTCGGGGCAGGGCAGGGGTGGTGACGTGGCTATGGCTAGGATGGACTGTGGTTGCGGACTGTTAGGCAATGGCACAGCTAAATGCTTTGCTTCAAGTGCACTCCATGTTGTTGAGGTTGAGGTTTCTATGCCGTCGGGTCTTTGTAAAAATTTCAGCAATAATCTAAAATGTTTTGCAAATGCGTATGCACAATGATGGATGAGTGTCTGTGGTAGAGCTCTTGTGTGTGTGTGAGAATGTGCTATAAACAATGACCTGCCCCCATTTGACACAAACCGCAGCCCGAAAACCGAAAAACCCAACCAGAAAATAACAAAAAATTCACGTAGCCATCGCATTATTGTTGTTCACTTTATTATAGAGCAAGGACAAGGCGGTGTGTGGTGGGACGGTATATATATTGAATGACTGGCGCAAAATATGTATGTATAATATGTATCGTCGATGTTATCGTGGTTCTGCATATATATATACCCTGCCATGTGAGACGCTAGAAGGGAATATTTGCAATAATAAACTGAACCGAATTGTTCCTGACTTGCGATTTCTATTGAGTTCCAGAAATTGAGACTGAATAAGGTATCAGATTATATGCGATCGGGCAACATATGGTATTAAAACAGATCTCTAGCAGTGTTTTCTGGCACTGTAGAATTGTATGTTAACTGTATATTTATATATAATATAATATCAAATAACATTGATAGCCCACCTTATCAGCTGCAAAGCAGCTTCAAATGTGAGCTCAGTGCTCCTTGTGGGCCCAGCAAAGTCCACAACACTTCCAGTTAATTCTTGGCCAGAAATCCAAAATATATTGAAAAAATTCCTGATATTTTTGCAAAATTTATATCAAAAATTATGGATAAGTTGGGTTGTATTATGATTGAGTAGACTTCACTGGAGATGCCACAGTTTTGGTTACAACCGCAAAAGCTCAATGTTTGGAACAATAATCTCTACTGAACGACGATAATAATACTAACAATGCCTAAAGAGAGCCAAGGATTATTTCTTACCAACTGAAAGCAGAGTATTCCACTGTCGAACAGTTACACCAGCCTAGGCTGGTGGTTCAGGCTCTTTGCATATGCCTGCTCTTTCTCCACTGCCACTAACCGCAACTATAGCTGCTGCTCCGCTCCGATGATGGAATTTCACACAACATTCAAAATCATGCTCGGCTCATTACAAAAGCCACGTTTCATGTCCGCCAAAAATGATAAACGCATGGCCAAAATGATGATGATGATGATGATGAACAGTACCTGCGTAGGTGTGTGTGTTAAAGAGCAAACAAGATGGAATTACACTGTTTCAGTGTTTCATCTGCAGAGAACATGTTAGAGCTAAACAGTCATTTGTGGTAACCTTCAAGACAAGTTCAGAGGTCAGCTAAGAGCTTGTTCCAGATGAGCCAGATGAGCCATTTGATTGCATTTGATTGCATTTGATTATTAAAGCTTCATTCAGTCACATGATTTGCATAATAATTTAAAATATATACCCAACATATCGCCTGGCATAACCCCACTTAGCCTGATCAAATTCAACAGCAGCTGCGCGTGACAATCTGTTACGAATTGTATGAATTATTTATTTATATATTTTTTTTACATATTTGATGTAATTTTATAGCGTATATTTCTGTGAATTAATTATGCATTGACCAGGGTGGTGGGGGTGGGGGGCATGAAAATTGGGTGTTAACCAACTTAGCGCTTGTTTTGTTATATAATTTTAATCAGATTATTATGCAAACAATAAAAACAACAACAACAAAAAAAAATTGAACAACAGAACGGCCGCAAAGTGCTTTAGGCCAATTTCCTGTAACCTGATTAAGCCTGCCGCACCGCAAACAGATACCTCCAACAAACACAACAACAACGACAACAGCTCAATCTAATTTCACGTAATTTTCCAAATAAACCTCGAGCCAAAGTTAGATGACACTCTTAGAGCTGTTCGAGTGCCGATCGCAGCTTGAGCCGCACTTTGATTCCAGCAAAAATGAAACCGAAACCAAAAACCATCTGCTTGTGCTGGCTCGGTGGCAGTCCTTGTCCAGGACCTGGTTATTGGCATCACAGCCTGGCAACCGCAGTCCGCAGAAGCAGCAGCCAGAAGGTGACAGCCGCCGAGCGGCTTTTCATCATCCACACGCACACACACTCACGCACACAAGCAGGCAGACTTACAAACTGACGACCGCCCACGCATCAGCAACCAGTGACAGCAGCAACAACAACAACAACAGCACACTCAGAAAAATAAGGCCAGAACTTCATTTCTTGATATGAGAAAGTCTAGAATTGAATTCCTAAAACAAGTATGAATAATTCCTAAACTCAAAATAAGCCAAAATAGTTGTCTTGAAATAGGAATAAGAAACTTGAATCAAGGCTGAAGTATTTCAACTAAGAATTAAGCTTCCTCTCTGCTCCAGAAAGAACACACTGGCTTATTTGCCTAGTTTGTAGGTAAAGACTCAAACCTATGAAGTACAGTCCACACAAACGAAGAAATGGGCTACATAATGCTTAATTTTGCATCTTCTGAATCTGTCATTTGCCAATCCTGGTCAAGAATGAACAAAAATTTCTTTGTATAAAGTATAAGTAAGGTTTGAAACCTATGAAATGAAGAAATGTACAGCATATAAGTAAACACAATCCATACACTCCTATTAAGAAATGTATCTAATGCACAAGTACATATAATCCTATGAGATACAGTCCACTTGAACATAAATCGAATACACACTTGTAACTGACAAGACATTTACACTAAAACACCATACAACCATAAGAGAGATACTTAAAGAAGACGTACCACATGAGCAGGTCATAAATATAAGATTGCTATTACCACATGTACACATTAGCTATCAGTCACCCCTAGATCTAAAGGACAGTAGGCGTCTTAGCTCTCCAACAGACCATTTTACAAATATTGGTCAATTTTTGCATTTAACTTTAGTTTACAATGAAAGTGCGTTCTTCCTATGTAATAAGTACCATCTATTGCAAGTTACCACACTTCCCGATAGGGCTAACTGTCCTTTCATATGCCACTTCAAAGGCAATTCAATTGTCATAAGCCAATCTAAGCTTCTTACATTTCAACATTCCTAAGGTCTGGCAACGCCCTGCCTTGAGTGCCTTTTGAGAACTGAAAATGTTAACCTCATAGCCTTATACGGTCGATGAGTGCTGCCACTCGTTCAAGCGCCTGCACCTTCTGCTCCCTAGCATTGTCAGGAAGTTTGCAACGCACAGAAGGAAACGCTTGCGACTATATAAAGTATATATATTCCTGATCAGCATGACAAGGAGAATCGATATAACAATGCCCGTCCATCCTTCTGTTTCAACACAAAGATCTCAGAAGTCTTAAAAGCTAAAGATCGCTTAACGCTGGTTAAGGTCATCCAGATTCATCCAGATCGGACTACTATATCATATAACTCAGTTAGCCGAAAACCACTTTAACAAAGTATCAAATATTAAATTATGTGAGTGAAGCGGACTTGCCTGGGAGTTTGCCTTTTCTTCTTTCATCTTTGAATGCCAGCGCGAGTGCTGCGATTCCCTCGCACTCATATGCAGGCATACACTAACAGCTGCACAGTTGTGTTACCAGTCGGCAACCACGTCAAGGACTTGCTCTCGGACATTGGAAAAAGTTCTTTAAAGAAGTATTTCATGCTAGAATGAAGATTTTTCAAACTTGATTGATTTTTGAGTAGGTTTTCACTGGATTTTTTTTTTGAGTGCAGCAGCGACTTTATTTTCATTTTCCGCGAACCAACAAACAATTTAATTTCACACGCGAGCGACAGTGTTGTCGTGCGTCATGTGAAAGCATCCAGCCGACGCTGTAACACACAGGACCCAGACCCTCCCTCAGCACCAGCATCAGCCCTCACCCATACATGCATGCAAATAGTAATGATGCCCAAGATTTTCTCAGGTGACGCATAACTTGCTGGCGGAGTTGGCAGTAGGCGCAGGAACAGGAACAGGACCAGGACCAGGACCCTGTTAAGTCAATGACTTTTATGTACATTTTGATGGACTTTTAATCCATCCAGCCATACAAATGCACATACAGACAGACAGACGCACACATAGATAAACACTCACACACGTATGCAGGCAGCACACAGACATGCACACATACAACCGCAAGGACTGTGCTTTTGCGGCCTGCCTTTTGGCTCGCTTAATGTGCTTAAGATGAGTTACATTATGGCATATCTGTGTCTGTATGTGTGTGTGTGTGTGTAAAATGTCGTTGCCCTTCCGCCTTGTGTCCTGCCCTGCATGCCTGACTGCCACTGCCAGTGCCACTGCCACTATCCCTGTCTCCATCTCTGGTAAATTCCATTTTGTAATGTGGCAAAAGTATAAAGTGTAATATTGTGCCTTTTGATTTCTCGTTTCTCGTTGCGGCTCGCTGTCGTTTTGTCCATTTTGGTTTCCTTTTTGACCATTAATAGGTGTACTTATATGTTTAATGGAGTGCCACTAGACTGCTCTGCTCTGCTCTGCTCTGCACATACTCCACATACATATGTATGTCTGTATGTATGCATGTGTGTGACATAGTTAAAACGGCATACATTGTGGGGCAAACCCTTGGATGCTTACTTTCTTGCCAAAGCAGTCTGTGTCTCTGCCTCCTTTTGCCACTGTTGTGTGCGTGCGTGTGTGTGTGTGTGTGCAAGCTTGCTAAATGGTTTGCATTCGACTATATTTGCTTTTCATGCACAGGCACATATGTATGTACTGGCAGGTGAATACGAATGCACATTCCAGCTCTAAATTAGCAAAACAAATGCCAAAAATTCCCAGTTGAAAGTTGTCATTGGTCGACATCGAAGTGCCCCAATCTATATTAAAAACATTTGTTTGCACAAATGTGATGAAATTTTTCATCAACTTCTTTTGAAGATGTTTTCAGTAAGGCCAAAGACTTCACCACGCACATCAAAATTGTTTGCCTTTGCTTTACACAAATGTTATAGGCCTGTGTACGCGTATCCGAAGTGTATGTTTCATGTCATGTCAACGAACCTGGCCTCCACAAAATGGTGATACGGATAACATATTGAAGTCCAACGTCCAATCCAATCCAATCCAAGCATGTTTATGTGACACAGACAGGTAGCAGTGAGTTAAAGAGGAAAAGATTCTGTCCTCTTCGCTTACTCCCGTCAACCCCGATTGAAAGATGCTGCCATCTGAAATCATGTCTCTCTTCGTATCATGGACTTAGCTAGGGGGGATCAGGGTGGTCTGTTTCGCCCTCTACGGCTCGAAATTCTACCGAATGTATTGATATGCCCCTTCCCTGAAGACAGAGCTTGGAAGAAAACAAAGTTCTCAAAACACTAAGCACTCGCTGATCCAGTGCTGGCTGGCGGAAATGCTAAATGTAAGCGTTTGCTGAACTCAAGAGTAAAGTGTGAACTTGCAAGTCTCTGGTTGGAGCTTGCAAGTTGCCGTTGTCAAAGCTATATAGTTCATTAATTTCATAATCCCATTATTACCATATAATTTCAATTCCATTATGATCTTTTTGCACAAGCTCCATTTCCAGAAACTTGTAAATTTTCCTCCTTTTTCTCCACTTCATATAATATTCACTATGTGAGAAAACTTGCAACATTTTCTTGTGTAAAAGAAATTCAACCATTTGCAGCTTAAGAGCATGTTATCTTTGACCACTTAGATCCGATCCACCAATATATGACCCATGGCCACATTTTTGGCTTCCATTGAAAGTTGTTCTTTGGGCAATTATGGCGCACAAGTGTGTGGCAGCTCGTGCTCATATTGGTGCCCAACAAACCGCACAACTTTTGTTTAATAGACCCAATCGCATATGTTGTACCCAAGCATACTCAGCCCCATACTGGGGTAGATATCTCCTCCTCCTTCGGATGTACATCTAAGAGCTGGGAATGGCTGCCGCAGCGCACACTTAACTCAAGTTTCATTCAATTATTGTTAAGCACCTCAAGTTTTCTTAGCCGCATACCGCAAAACGACCGCGCCCACGCCCCTGGGTAGGTGCACGCCCACGCCCAAGACTGGGCTCGAAAATGAGGCCACTTCACTTTCTCCTAGGACTCCTTCGACACCAGAAACCCCATGACGTGGTGGTGGTTGTTGTTGGGCTGCTGTCTGTCTGTCTGTCTGCTTAGATTTCCAGTTTGACAAAAATGTTAGCGCACAATTTTCATGTCGGTTAAACGGGTGGCGGGAGGAGGGACGGCGCCACCAGACGCCATGGTGTGCGCTGTCCCATGGCGGTGTCCTGTGGCCTGACACCAATACTAATGCTTGCGATTAACATTAGCAATGGTCGCCTCGGCCACAGATGTAGCAAGGAGCCGACGTACCTCTCTCTCTCTCTCTCTCTCTCTCTCTTGCAATTATTAGGTGAGGCTCCCATCTGGAGGCTCTCGCTGGATAGGTAAACCATGGTATAAGCCGCACACGTTTAGACACCCAAACACATACACACGCTCACTATCGCATATGTTATTATAACTTTTCCTGCAAATATGCGATAAACTACTTGAGGAGGCAAAGAAGGACAGGCCAGGCACAAAGGGAACATAGCATCTTTGGAAGTGGCTAAACGAAAAGTGGCTGCTTGTGCTGCCGCCTGTTCGCCACATCTAACACTACCAAATATTGTAGTTTTCAGACTCAAAGTTGCACAAAATTTAGGTAGAAGCAAGTGAGAACGTTAGAAAACAAACCTTTTTGCCACAGCCGCAGCAAATGTCATGCGACCGAGACCTGCTAGATAGTTATTTGCAATTTGTGGGCTTTCTTACTTGTTGTAGTTAGCACTGTGTCGAGTGAAAAAGAAGTGGAATGGCCACTCTCTTGAATGAAATCCATCTTTCATATTCATGAAATATGAAGAAAGTGAAATCTTGTAAGTTCAAGGAAACCAAAGAGAACAAAAACGAATCTGACCGTGACGGGAATCGAACCAGCAGTCTTCGAAGTCCGACGCCTTATCCATTGGGCCACACGGTCACCTGAATTCCATGATGTCAAACAATCATAAAAAGCTACGAGAACTAGTTTCGGAATAGAAATAGGAATGACAAGGGGAAGGGAAAGGGTAAATAAACAATTGAAATGGCAGCCGGCGGCCAATGCAAATGAGAGGGAGGAACATACATGCATACATATCCTTGTATATCCTTGCAGAGCAATAGCATTTTCTCACGAAAATTTCAACGCATAGAAGGAAGCAACGTTGCCCATGACAAGCCGAGTCTATTTGGCCATGCCCGCCTGTCCGTCTGTTTCAATGCAATCTAGACTCAATTCTACAGTAAGCTGCTCATATGTCGAAATTATTAAGAAATTATTATAACAGTTGCTCAGAATGAACTCTTCAAACACAAAGTGTCTGGGTTTTTATCCAAATGGAACCAACTGGAACCTTTTTCACGACACGCAAGCGCCTAACTTATAGTTCTTTACCACCTTAGCAAATAGCAAGCTTCTTTCTAATTACCTTCAAATATTTTGAGAGTGCATTGGGATATACAAACATACAAGCTTTCATATACAAGTGCATATACATACATACAACGAATTCGCATTCCAAGAACTCTGCTTGTGACTTGCAACTGAAATTTATATACACTTTATGTTGTCGGAGATGCTTCTTTCAATGCCTAACAAATATCGTGACTAAATTATAAAACCATCTGCAAGGGCAAAACTAGCCAAGATCTCCATTTCTCCTCAAAATTTCAAAGAAATTGTTGATAATTTTCAGCTGTTCTCTTATTCGATATTTTGAACAGATTCAAGCAGGTTTGGCAAGACTGATACATTTCTTGTCCCATGTCCCACATGTCGTATGAGTAGCATTACATTGCCTAACAATTACAAGGGAGAAATTTCAGGCTTTCTTCGACAACAATCGCCAATTTCGGGGCCATTTAAGTTCAGTACAAAGCGTTTTTGGGGTTTGCCAGCTCCAGCGTTCAAATGGCAGCCTTGAAGGTGGGGAGGACGGGTGGGACGCGCCACGTTGTTCGCCCACACTTCGCTTCACTTTACGCCTATTTCACACAGAAAACTTGCTTCAAAAACTTCGCAACGTTGGCGGAAATGGGCTGTAGGAGGGGGAGTGGCTGGCTGGTTGACTTGCGGTGGGATACTTTAAGGCGCAGCGACACGCTGAAGGAGTTTATTTTGCGGTGCGGTTTGATTTTATGCAAATGATTTTAAGGATGCGGTGGGGCTGCGAGAATGACAACTTGCTACAACTTACAGGCGAATCAATTCGAGCTTGCCAAAGTGACACAACTTTGAGCACACACACCCACACACACACACACCATCAACCGCACAAAAGAAGAGAGAAAATAACGAAACGCCAACACCAATACAAACGCAAGTCCGCCAAAGCGTCGAAAATGCGAGTCGAGGCGCCATTTTTGTAATTTGTGCGCGCTGCTTGTCAAAAAACCGTTGCCAGCTACAACTACAACTACTACTAAGCCAGCAACAACAATAACAATAACAACAGCAATAACAACAAAAGCAACAACAACGTAAGCGACAATGACGAGCAACAGCAAGCGCATGTAAATGCCAAAATGGTCGCTGAGAATATTTAGTACAGTGCGTAACATTCATATAGGGTCCAGCATACCATACGAGGGTGGTTTCATAAGTAGTACCGCGTTAGCTGTGAAGATGATACGACATACCACAGCAACGTATTTCCTTAGAGACATTTTCGAAAGAAGAAAGTGACTGGCATGGATTACGTATCGCTTTCATATCTCAAATTTAACATTATATTAGCATGGCGTGAATATGTGGCAACTATGTGTGGCAGTGCCACAAGAATGGTGGTCACCCTGGTCACATTGGTAACAAAGACATCGAAGCAATGAAACCGAAACAAAAAAAAAGAAACAGAAAAGTTATGCTCTTAAGTGTTAATTTCGGAACAATCGGTTATATGGTAGCTACATGATATAGTTGTTCGATCTTGATCAGAATAAGCCAGCAGTCGTAGGGTCTCCTCAAATGGATAGAACCCAAATTGGCTTTGATATGGATGAAAAACAGAAAAATTATGCTCCTCAGTGTTCATTCCGAAACAATCGGTTATATGGTAGCTATATGATAGAGTTGTCCGATCTGAATAAATCTCGAACTCAGCCAGCGTGCCGACAAGGGAAGCATCTGGTAAAAATTTCAGCACTGTCGCTTTTAAGGCTTCTAAGATCTTCGTGTTGAAACAGACGGACATGGTTATAACGATTCCTGTTGTTATGCTGATCAAGAATATTTATATTTCATATAATCGGAAGCGTTTCCTTCTGTGCGTTGGAAACTTGCAAATCTGACAAAACTAATATACCATTTTGTCAATTTTATAAATATATATATAAAGTGGAGTCAGAGATTGTAATCGTAGATTTTGTTACGGACTCGAAGTACATTCTTGAGAACATGATATTTGAAGCCATAGCATAGGTGACTTATAGCTAATGTGGTAATAGTAATTTACGAAATGGTCGCCTAGGTCTAGATATAGCCTGAGCATTGTCAACTACATATATTGCTTCTTCCTGACCTATACAACTTCAGTCCTTATCTGATATCTTAGCTCTTTGCCAGCTAGAATCAGTAAGCATTTATATTTATGACGTTGACGGTACTTCAACCAGTATTGTTGCTAAATATAACCATGTGTATTTCTGTTATTGTAGGTGGCCCGCATACTCATAGTACGTGTGGCGTGTTTATTTAAAGGTTAAAAATGTATAAACTTTTTGAGCACACAAACACACAGACACACATCCCACAGACACACAAAAGGTAAGGCAACACGTTTTTAGTTTAATTATTAATATTGAAAACTTGAAATTTAAATTCAATGCATGATCGCATGCATATTGAAGAGAAGAGAAGAGTTGGCTGCTGTTGCAAATTAGAGTAAAATTCAAGCATTGTGCTATCATACAGCTCTCCTCCTCTGTATCGCTCAATCTCACTACTTTTATGTTTTGTATACATATTTCGCATTGCCTGCTTTTGTATTGGCTTTGTCGGAATCATTGATACATGGATGGCTAGCTATATATATACATATGCATATACATATGTATACACCTAGGCACGTTGTGTAAAAATTCAATTGAATACAATTTCAATTGCTGGTGCGTGCTCTGTGGGTTTTGGGTGAGCGCCATGTCTAGCTAGAAGTCAACTATGTGATAAAAAAAAACAAATTCCGGATTCCTAAAGCCTAAATACCCTTGCAGAGACCTTTCAAAAGGCGAACAACCGCATTTGGTCAGACTAAGTAATCATTCATTAGCGCCATCAAGCTTATATCAATCGCAAATGTTCTGCTTATATTCATAATGAGCGCCATCTATCGTGTGAAATGAGTACTGATCCAAAAATTGAGTTTTAAAACAGTATTTCTTATTAAAAAACTTAAAAATTCTAGATATATCTTCATCGTTATCGATACATGTATAGCGATATCTTTCTAGCAACATAAGTATATCGATAGACCCATCTATCTATAGAAGGAAGCCCTTCTGTGAGTTGCAAATATCGTGACAAAATTATTATACCCTCTCCAAGGGTATAAAAACACACACAGCCATTCACTGAAAACAAGGCCTAACATTTTGAAATATGTTCTCAAGTAATCAGAGTGAGAGAGAGAGAGAGGGGAGACTTAGCTATTGCTATTTTCTGTACTGTACAAGTATGCCGAAGTAGCAAAATGAGTAAAGGAAAGGTTTTCCAAGTTAAAGTTTTTGACTGAAGATGACACTTGCTCACAGGCATTCTGGGTGGCATCACGTAAATCTCTAGGGGATTTGGAGAAATGAATGTGTTAACACTTGAAAGAAAACTTCAAAGTGTTTTGAAGCGCTTTTGAGGATTCAAAAAAAGCGCCTGCCATCGACATTTCAACATTTGCTACATCTCAAATCTGTTAGGTCATAAGAGTTCACACTTGAAAATGACAAAATCTCTAGAGTTTTCCGTGACAATTAGCCCTTTCAACCCAACGTTACTTGTGAGCAATGTCACTTACTTAACGGCTAACGGCAAGTTCGAAAGCTCCCCGGGCTCCCCGTCAAGTAGTGTGTTAAAAAAGTACAGATTCCAGCCGAATCCTCCTGGAAAAGAAAGGGGTCGACAGGGTTAGATCACATCGAAGACAATTCAATTCACTTTAAAGGTCAGCTTGCTTGATCCGCCGCTTAAGCAGCCAAAAGTTCTATTACAGCTTCCAAGGACATACTTTCTAAAGGAAGAGAAGCAGATTCATAAGTTCTCTCTATATGCAGATGAAGTTTGTGTCCTTTTGGCCCTGGTGTTTGAGTACAGGGTGGTGTGAGTTGTTGAGTGAGTATTGCAGTAGTTTAAGTGTTAATAAAAGCAAGGGTTACTCAACTTTTGCCAGGGTTATCTGATCGCCATTGACTGCTCGAGTTGATGAGCTTAGAAGGAATCAAAAATTAATGCGTTTGTCCGTCTATAGTCTGTTTCCAAGCAAACTACTCTCTCACTTTGAAAGCTATAGAGTTGAAACTTTCACCATAGCTTAAAAGTTCTCAAAATCAGACAAATATATCATACAGCTGCCATATGAAAGACCGATTCGGATTAAACACTTAGTAAGCAGAAATCACGTTTTTGTTTCTTGTTGGAATTGCACTAAATTTGATTGTCTGCATTTGAAAAAGGTTTCTGCAAAGGCATGTAATCCTTGGGCAGCCTTCCTCTCTTGTTTGAATTGTTTTTTTAATGCATATTCCATTTATTTCTAACTGTGCATGTGTGCGTGTGTGTGTGTATCTGGGCATATACGCACATCTATAATTATGGCTGGCACACAGGTATGGATGGGCTGGTAAAGTATTGTGAAACTTAAATCAGAAACTTATGTATGCAGCTATAAACGCTCTCCCTACCTTCTTCCTCTTTCTGCCCTCCCCCTCTCTCACTCTCTCTCTCTCTCTCTCTTTCTCTCTCTCTCTGTCTCTGTGTCTGTTTCTGCCCAGATTTGCATGTCATCCTGAGTCAGAGTCGGCAGTCCATCAAGCATCTCCTCACAACTTGAGCCCAAGCCCAAAGTCGGCGGCAGAGGCAGAACTTTTACCGAGAACCTATGAGGTCAATGTAGTTGCTGTTGTTGTTTTATGATTGTCGTTGTTGTTGTTGTAACTGGTGCAGCCTCAGCTTGTTGTAATTTACATTTCATTTTTCGACCTTTGTAGTTGCGAAAATGTCATTAAATTAAAGGGCAAAGTCACACAATGGATGTCAAACAAAACCAAATTGATGGCCGACCTGGCCTGTTGTCTCTCTCTCTGTCTCTGTCTCTTTATCTGCTCTATCTCTGTCTCTGGTTGATGTAGTTGTCGTTGTTGCAGCTGCAGCTCAAAGAGCCATTGCACAATTATAGATAAAACTTTCAAAAATTAAAAACAAGAAAGTCAAATTAAATTTATATGCACAAATTTTATGTATTTTATGGACAGTTTTTATTTGACAATTGATATCAGTCTCTTAAGGGCTTCGTAGACATTGCAATTTAGGTCAGGTTGAAGCCTTGTTGAAGACGTTAGATAGATATAGAAGAGAATGAGAATGGAATTATCATATGACATATGACACCATTTACATGCGCATTTTGGACAGTATAAATATGCCATGGTTGTGGCAATAAACGTTTCGATGTTGTGGCATCAATGAAGAAACGTGCAGCACATAGCTTATGCATATCTTTTGGTCACCCTTGGTAACCCAATTGGCGCCAAATTTGAATCTAAACTAATAGATTCATTCCAGGCCAAGTATCGTCTCTTAGAAATGTTCTCGTTTTGTGAAATTGTAAATTTGTGTGAAATATTGGAGTCTTAATAAACACTTTTGCGACACTAAACTTTAACGAGTTTATATTCGCCACACACACACACACACCCACACATTCATAAACATACATATAATTGTATATATAGAAAAGGGAAACATTTGATTTCAACAAACAATTGCCAACGTCGACAATTTTTGTGAGCACTTTAAACAAATCCGGATGCGGGCATCAGCAAGCAGCAGGAGCAAGAGCAAGGGGGTGGCTGTGCTTAAAAAATAACTCCCATAATACGTACGTATATATATGTTTTTCTATCTGGTTAAAATATGTATTTATTTATTGCAGGCCAAAGCGAGGATAATAATAATGAATTTGATGATGTAAAGATAAAGAATAAAGCATTTAAATGAATTTACTTATGGATGAGTGTACATACATACCCATATAGTTATACAAATTGAAGGGAAGCAAGGGAAGCAGAAGTACAGCAACTCCAGGACACTCCACTTCTGCAGCTTGTGGAAGAGTATGGCGCCGCTGGTCACATAGCACAGCAGCACATAGCACATTCAGATCGAGATCGGATCCTCCGTCCTTGCTCTGTTGCTGCTGTTGCTACTGTTGCTGGTAGACCGACGTTGGCAGTAAATACTGATGCATCCTGCTGCTTCCATGGTGTCCGTACTGCTGTGCCTTTCTTGTCCTTTTTGCGTCCCTCATACCGGAAGAAGTCAACCCGAAATACCTCGGCATGACGCTAGACAGGAGACTGATTTGGTGCACCCACCTACTACTCAAAAGGAAGCAGGCTGAAGTTAGACATAAACGGCTGTACTGGCTGATTGACAGAAAATCGAATCTAAAACTCAGGGCAAAAGTACTTGTTTATAAATCGATGGACAAGATATCCTACTTTCCCTACTCATAACCCACCTAAGCACCTATCACATCCAACCCAACTAAACTCCACTAGTTTCAATGACATATATATCTATCGCCCAACGAATTTGTGTTTTTCATATAAAACTGTCTACCAAGGAATCATGCTCTACGCGTTCCATTGTTAACAAATACCAAGTTTCATAGTTCTACAATAAAGAAGCACTAACATATGAACATATACTGTTACATATCCTATATATTTCTTGAACCCCATTATAAGCTACTTGTTGGATCAAAAAGTGATCCTTAACGGTTAAAGTTTTGCTTTTTATTTAAAATTTTAAGTCATAGACATGCTATATTGTGTTGCATATAATTATCAGATCTCTCTCTCTCTCTCTCTCTCTCTTTCTCTTTCTCTCTCTCTCCCTCTATTGTACTTCAATCCCATAATCAGATGTCTCTTTCTCTCTCTCTCTTTTGTAGTTGCAAACAGATAACCAGAATTCTCTCTTCTAAGCACATTTTGAAACACATTTGAAACAACTGTTAACTCTCTCTGTGTCTTTCCTTGTTCATGTCCTTGTCACATAACTTCATTAATGACCAACCAGCCTGCTTTTGGGTAAATCCTGACCATCGGAATCTTTTTGATTTCGGTAAGACTTGACATAACCTCAGTGTGTGCATATTTCCGATTCATTAGGATTCGTTATAAGTACTCACAATCTCGACCAGACCTCAATCATTTAGTCTGAGGATTCTCCCTGTAACTATTTTCTATTTTCACTTTCCACAACGATTTCAGCTTTTGAGTTTTCTTATGCACTTTCCATATTTCCTCTGTCCGAACACCTTTGGCCCTTCCCTTTCGCATGCAGGCTGCCAATCAAACTTCATTTTGTATGTTAAAGTCAGCCTTAATGGGCACACAAACATTTCAAATAGCAACGATCCCTGCTATCCAGCCAGCCTCTACTCCCCTGGCCCATTCCAATTAACATTCTTGTAGGAAATATGGAGACGAGAATCTCAGTTGGGCCCCAATTCAGGCAATTAGTTCAATTCGGACTCTAGCTGAGACTCAGACTGAGACTTGGGCAAAGAATCCGGCCCAATCAAACGCTCCGTCGCAGTGGGTCAACATTGAATCCTCAATCCATATGAAAGCAGCAGCAGCAGGAGCAGTCTCACTAGATTTGCCCGTAGCTGCTGCTGTTCCTGTTCCCGCTCCTGCTCAGCCCCGTTGTAATTCTGTAAAAATGTGCACCACAGAATTTTTGCTGGTGCCCGCTTCCGGGCAAATGCGGCAAACAATACAAAGCCAGCAATATTCACACTTATATGGTTCACTGGCCCTTACAGGAGGGGAGGCACACACACATATACAGAGGATGACAGGCCACTGAACAGCCGGCGGGCCACATTGCAGCAGGCAAGCAATGTGGATGAAGATGCACCAAATGAATATGCGTGCAGTAAACGTTGGAGCAGAGCAAAATAGAGTAGAGCAACTCTTCTATTCCCATGCCAATGTGCCTCCCCCCCCCCCCCCCATTCCCAACATCAACGTCTCGCAGTTTCCAGTCTTCTTGCCGTGTTGCCTCATGATCGTAATTTACTATTCACAAAATATTCAAAACTGCTACGCAAGTGACACTCAAATGTCTTTTCACATTCCCAGTCGCAGTTATAGCAGTCACATAGCCAGAGTAGGTGCCCGGTGGACGCTTTTCCAGTATCCCCCCCCCCCCCCCTCACTTGGTTTCCCAGCTTAAGCATCATCATCATACCCATCGTCTCTGTCCTCGAACTCAAACCTCAGGCTTGTCAGAATCTCTTCGTTCTCATCCTTCTCAAACGCCAAAAGTGTTGGCAGTGTTCTCGTTGGTGTTTGTAGTTGTTACATTGATTGTTGTTGTCGTTGCTGTTGTTGTTGTTCTTGTTAGTATTGCTTTGCTGCAAACCAAAATGAAAGCGTTGCTCAACTTTATTTGAAACTTTATCCATGATAAACCAAGTAATGTAGTGCTGCAAAATATATCCATGTCAGTTGGATTTCATCTGAATCGGACTTCTATATATATTTATATATTTAGCTAGCATTCGTTTACTAATTCTGTAAATATGTTTTACGGACACGTCTGTTGACATTTTCGGGAAACGTCTGTCATTCGCATTTGAGATCGCGCTTTCCTGACATACAAAGCTGGAACACAGACATACCTCCATACAAATATGCAGGCAAGTAGCTGCCAAGGCAAGGCAGGTAAGAGAATTGTTCTCTTTGTTATTGTGCTTTTGGTGCTGAGTACATTGAATGCATGCAGTTGTTCTGTGCACTTGCATAATGTATTAGCGTGGGCCATCCAATTAGATCTAACCAGATAACCTTTGTTTTCCTTATTTAACAGGCAGCTATATAAGCTTAGTACTTAAGTTAACATCCCATTTGAATTTGAACAAGAGAAGAGTGGGTTTCCTTTATTTGGCCACGAATGAATGCAAAAAGTCAGCCCCTACCCCACTGAGCCCACTTGAATGATGGACTGGTTGGCCTGGCCCCACTTTCCACTTCACACAACTGCTGTGATTAGAACTCTTATGTTAAGTTCCGCATATGAGCTGGCCCCAAACATATGTAGACATAGACATAAGTTGGCATCAAGAATCCCAGCTTGGAGAATGGATGATGCCAAGTGAAAGGGGTGAAATGAATACGGATTTGGACTCACATTGTTGGCTTATAAAGTTAGAGGAATCAACACCATGAGTACACAGCACTTGGAGCTTGGAGCTAATAATGCCCCGGACTTTGGAGAGCAGCTGAAATCAAAAACAACAACAACATTTACTTAGGGCAAGACAAAAACCGAGTAAACTGCTAAACTCCTCTATGGCAAACTTTATACTTCCATTCATGATGGCTCCGATGGCTGCTTAACAAAATAAGGAAACAGAACGTTAGAAAAGCACAGGTCAAGTCGAACTTTTGGCTTATAGTTTTTAGTTCTCTGGCCTGATCCTCATCGTGGTTGGCGTCAACTTGTAGGGCCATAAAAGAAGCCAAACTATAAAAAGAAAGCAAAGCAATTACAAATGCAAACTACAAACTACAGGCAACAGCTGGCAAAGTGCAGAATAACCTACTCACCTGGCTCCATGGCTCTTCCCATTGCCTAAAGCTGTTGTGCAAAGGAATTTGTTTTTGTATTTTTTGGAGAACATTTTAATGTCGCCCGCCACAGCAGCAACCTGGATGGAACATTCACTTGAGCATATGTTTATGGTGTTTACTAATAAAAATGTTTTTACGACTTGCCTTTTGGAAGAAGCCTCTACACCACCACCCTCCCCCTTTCTGGTGTATGCTGCCCACGTCTCTGTCTCTTAGGAGCACTTGCAGTTTATGTGGCTTTCAGAAAACATAGGTCGAAATTCTGTGGCCAGCCAACTTCACACGCTGCGTATGCGTGATGTGCAGCAGACTAAGACAATGATGAGCGGGGGAGAGAGAGTATTAAAAACAAGTAAATCGCAATGTATGTTATAGGCAGAAGGAATCACTTCCGACCCCATATTCTTGATCAGCATGACAAGCTGAGTCCGTCCATCCGTCCAGATGTATGAAAATCTAGATCTTGGAAACTATAAAACATAGATTAGGATTTGTATTTTCTCTAAATATGTTATCGATACAATTATATCTTTCTGTATACATATAGATAGATGAATATATATTGATATCCACAGAAACAAAAACACATTATATATGACTAAAACAACAACAAACATGTAGTTCGATATATTTAGCTATCGATATATAAATGTCTAATATAGTTATCGATATACTGATTTGTCGATAATGTTGATCGATATATGAAGATATCAGTATTTGAATATCGATATATTTAGTTGTAGATAATGAAGTTATCGAATATATATTTCGATAAATCAACTTATCGATACGTGTCTGCTTATTAAAGTTATCGATATAATTACAACGACATATTAATTGGTCAAAAATGTTTATAAATACATTCGGATATTGAAATTTGAACATCGATATAATTAGTTATCGATATATGTATATATATATAAATGGTTATCGACGTATTGCATTATCGATGTCTGTTTGTGAATATCGATATATTGAGTTTTCGATATATGTACAACGATATCGTGAGTTATCGATACATGTATATGTATCTCTCAATCTACATGGATAGACGAATATGTATTGATATCATACAACATCAACAATCATAGAGCAACTTGAGGACGCCGAATTAGCTAGTTTTATCATAAATTATAAATTAACATATACATATACATATACATAAGTATAACATATACATATATAAATATACATAAAGCTTATCAATATAAATACATTTTTGTAATGCAAAAAGGATTCATAAAAACCTACCTCGGATGCGGAACAAACCCGCGACCTCATGTACAAGTATATGTGTTGGTATATAAATCTATATTACTTGAAAATCCGATTACTTTACACCTCGGCTTCGTCTGTCGAATCAGGCGCCAGCTCCATGGCTGAGCCTTTAGTTTTTCGCTAATACCTTGAGTTTTTAATTGTGAAAATGGTAAGATAATGACTTAATGACTTATTTTCATTTAATGAAATTCAATATCAATATTCGCTGAGAGAAAAATGGAAAAGGAAAATGTTCCCAATCAAAAATAAGTGCAAGTTTATTACGTGGAAAGTGGAGAGTTGCCATTGTGTGTAACATTGTTATTATAAATTATATAAACAATTCAGTCAGACTAACTTGCAAACACAATGAGGGTTCGCCTTCTTTAAGTAGGTTTCATTCCGAGATAATTCATCTTAGGAAAGTTGTTATCCAAGGCAGGTTAGCTTACCCAGATCCATTGATATTTTCAACGAATACAGAATGAAATAGAACTTCTGGAATCATAATCTCCATTTAGAAGCGAAGTATGCCGAAAAATACATAATTGAGGTTAATGTTTTGATATCGATTTTATGCGAGGCTCCTGGCATCAGCTCTCCCTCACCAGGTCGCTGCCTCTGCATTGCTGCAGGATCTCTGTTCAAGGTAAGAGTCTTTCATAAGTTAAATGAAGTAAGAATGCTATAGTCGATATTCCGACCGTAAGATACTCGACACACTCAAAAGTATGCAACACCTTTTGGCTTTTTTATGTTTGGGCAGAGTGGTCAAACAAAAAGGATTCTACAATGTTGTCTACAATTTTCAACAGATCGTAACGAAATTTTGCAGATCGATAGATTTTGTTATTATACATCTACAAGCCGAGTTTCACATAAATGTGTCAAAAATTGTGAAAGCAATGAGGTTCTTATCGATTTTAGGGGGCGGGAGGTGGCGTGACAAAATTTGAAAAGGAGTCTTATGAAACACTAAGGGAGCCTACATACCAAATTTGGTAACTCTAGCCCTTATAGTCTCCGAGATCTAGGGGTTCATACGGACGGACATGGCCAGATCAACTCGGCTGTTGACGCTGATCAAGAATATATATACTTTATAGGGTCGGAAACGCTTACTTTTGCCTGTTACGAGTATAAAGATTACATACCAATTGTTGTTGATTAGAAGTGCTCAAAGCTCTGCCTATAGGATTATGTTTGCAGAGTTGGTCCCACCACGTGTCAGGCAACTCGTCCACTGTATATATCTAATTAATTGCGTCCGCCACCACGCCGCCCACCACGATGCCCACCACGGCGCCTGCCGCGGCCAGCTCCAGTTCCAGCTGCACCAGCACCGCTGTTCGTGAAATTGTTTCTAGCGATGCTCCTCTTAAATATGTTATTCCAGTCTGGCACAAGATCCATGAGAGCTTTCTCCAAGAGAAACAAACATCGGGCATCCAGGGCTGCATATAGAGTCTGCTCGCGGCGCAGTGGCCGATTGGACCAATTCGACAATCGATTGGACTTGTCCAGCTTCTTGCCCAAACACAACTCCGAGAGATCCGTGAGACCTGCGCCAGCACCTGCGAGATTGCCAAAGGGCAAACTGGTGCCTGGGTGCTGCCTCTTCAACTCCAGCCACACTAAGCTGAGATCAAGGTATTGTTCGGGCTTGTGCAGACACAGCTGGAGCGGTAGCGAGCGCTGCAGCACGGACAGATCCTGGTGTATAGCGAAGCCCACCTTTTGGATTTTCTCATTATTGAAAACTTTGGTGCCCAGCGAGCGCCAGTGCTCGGCACGCAGCTCCTGGTCGGCTAGACAGTCGATGAGGTACACTTTTTCATCCGTGGCAATCTGTAGCAGGCAGAGCTGACTCTCTTTTGTTGGGCAGAACATCCATTCGGAATCCACGTATACGGTACTATCGTGTTGCATTTGATACAACATTTTGGTGAACTTCTGGGCCGTATCCACAAATATGAGTCGCTCATCTGCCAAATCCATGGTGAGGAACACATCACAACCTGGGCCGGCTGGCAGTGGCATATCATCATTATTAATCCCTTCCGAGGTCTTGCCTGCGATCATGGGTCTTAGGTTGCGCGGGATATCGCGTGGCTTTAGATTGAACACCCCGTACCAATAGATCGCCTCGTCAACCGCCTGTCTGCGGGCCAAATACCTGACAAAGTCCGCCTGTAGGTCACAGTCGTTGGCATGCAGGTTCACTAGCTCCCTGAAGCTGGCCAGATTGATGCCACTACTCTCAAACTCTCGATACAGGAAATGCAGATAACTACAGCTCCTGGCCATTGTAGAATGCGGTGTTAGGCTATTGTCGATCCCATATTTCTTAGAGAGACGGGCCACTATCTTCCAGAGTTCTGGGTTCCTGTCCTTCTGAATCCAGGAGTCTAGCAGCTTGACAAATGGCAGACGCTGCGACTGCTCAATCTCCAGGTACTCTTCTGCCAGTGGCAGATTCTCCTTTGCCATTGAAGGCAATGACAAAGCCATCATATCGAAGGCATGGGTCAGCTCCAGACTAATGGCCCAACGGGTAACCTCTTTGTTATAGCCCTCGTTAAGCAGCTCCAACAGCTTGGGCAAGATCAGCTCGCGTATCTGCTGCAGGCGGTATGTCTTCACTATGGCATTGTTTAGGGAAAACTGGCCGCTTTTCTTTACAAAATTGAAGGCCACCATGCTGGTGTTGTCATCACAGTCGTCCACGATGTGCGGCTGCTCTGCATGGAGCCGGCACACCGTGTCCAGCACAAAGTATGATAAGCTTCTGTTGTTCATATTGCTGCTGTCGGGGCAATTGGCAAACATCTTCAGCGCCAACACCAAGGCGGACTCCTGCTCCAGGCGGCGCATCAGATCCTTCCCTAGCTGTGGCGTGCTCTTACGTTGCATGTTCCAATCGCAGCGGAAACGATTGAAGAATACTTTCTCATCTTCGATTAGAGTGGCGTCAAAATTACTGCCATTGATTCCAGCACCGATTGTTAGATCGGTTATACACTGCCCCTCCAGAAATTCGTATTCCTCGTCAACGAACTCAAAGCCGGCGGGAATTCTGTTAGCCATGTTTCCAGATTATATAGCTTGAAAATCGAATTTTTATTAATTTTTTACTTATTCACAGATTGAGAGTTGTTTGAAGTCTCACATTCCCTGACAGCTTTTGCAGTGACATAGTTTTCCATATCGAATTTTCCACTTGCCAAGCATATCCTATCGTATCCGTATCAATAGTGCCCCCTTGTTAGCTTACACTCAGCATATCCTTATGATGATTTAAGGAGTTAATTCACGCCCGTATACATATCAGGAGGGCAACAGCCAAGGCAGCCACTAGAAGGTGCAGCGCCATAAAGTGCAGGATACCTATAGGTATACGTAATGCAATATTTAGCGTCGAGTTAAGTGACAAAAAAAGGCAGCCACACCGAGCTATGCCATAGCCATAGCCAGGCCATCATCATCATAGTGCTCATGCTCATGCTGCAGCTGCAGTATATCCTTGAGTTGAGCCACCCAGCTCGCTCCTTGGTACGTGCAGCTCGGCGCATATCAAGTTGCAACTTGCAACAAATATTAAATCAGTAAAATGTCCTTTAGGGCGCACTCAAATGTAATTGTTGTTGCTCCTTCTTCTATAGCTACTCCGTAGCATCATCAGCACACTACTGCATTGTAGCCTCATCCTTTCCTTCTTTTTACTTCTTTACGGCAGTAGAAGTTTAGTTGTTGTTGTTGTTGTTGCTGTTGCTTCTTCAGTTACAACGCATCAAAATTGCTGCCTGCCCGCGAGTGTTTATGGCGCCTCACCGAGCAGAAGCAGAAGCCGGGGCCCAACGAAGCAACGTGGCACACAAAACATGCGAATCACTGACAAAGCTCACCTTGTCCAAGACACACACTGTGTGGCTTAATTTTTGGAGCACTGAAACGGAATGATGATGAAAAGTATTTGGGGTCATGAAAACTCAAAGGATTTGAGGCAGGTTTGCCATGCAATTGATAGACGTTATAGAGAGATGGTAGAGAGAGAGATAAAGAGAGATAATTCAGGAACAATTCATTTTCATTGTTGCAGTCACATTGGCGATTCGGATCTTCCTAGTGAGGTCATGAGTTTCTTGTGAAGATGTTTGTAAGGCATAGACGGAAGCACAAGTTCACAATAGGTTTATCTCTGTAAGCTGTTGAAATCCTTAAGATCGGACTAATATATCACATAGCTTTAAACAACCCATTCAGAATTCAGTTTGGTTGAGCTGTGTATGACAAAAAGAGAGAGAGAAGGAGCCTTAACCTTCGTTCAGTATCAAAACAGCAGAATGCTGTCCCTCTCTCTCTCTCTCTCTTTCTCTCTCTCTCTGTCTCTCTCTCTTCTATAGATATACCAATACGAGAGAATAGATTTAAAAATTGTGATTCGTATTGGCCTCATCCACAATGACTTTCCAACCACAGTGCGGGGCGATGGCGACATGCCGGTTTTTTATTACGCACCGAGATGAGACATTGTTGGCCGCGTGTCGCTGATGGATACCGCTACTTAGGCTGAGGCTGAAGCTGAAAGATTGTGCAAGTGCAAATGCTTTTCACGGCTATGAAATTACGCCCGAGTTGGCAGCCGTAGTCATAGCCGTAGTCATGGCCATGGCCATAGTCGAAGCCAAGTGCCATAGCTAAGTGCTGCGCGACCGGAGAGTATGAAGCCACGCGGACACAAAATGCCATGGCATGGTGCCCCGCCGCCAAGGGGTATGTAGCTGAGCAATGTAATTTGATTTTGCGGTCCAGGTACAGTTGCGTCCGACTCGGCTCTGTGGTCAGCCGGTGGCCTGGTTTGGTGGTAGGCCGGTTCTGGGTCTGAGGCAAGGCGCTTAGAGTTCGGTATGCAAAAATTGCGCGAGTTGGGCTGTCGCTTGCAATTTCCTGCCCACATGGTGGAGAATTCCTGCATCCTTCTCAGTGTGTCAGTGTGTTACTGTGACTGCCCGGCTGCCTGGCTACCTGGTTGTGGTGATTATGTGTGCGCATAAATATACATGGCAAATTTATTAAGTTTTATGCTCGAGCGCACAAAAGTAGACTACGCGCAGTTAGCGGAAAGACAGCCAGCAGGAGCAGTCACAGTCCTCTCTAGCTGTATTCCTGGCCATATTCTCTCCTCGTGTGTGTGTAGCCGGTGTGCGTGCGTGGCTTTAAAGCAAGTTTGTCAACTTTTCTGGCAGTCAAAAAAGAAAATTCAAGAAATGGAAATCCACAAAAAGAAAATCCATGCTGACAAAAGTCAAGGCAACGCATTAGGCACGTGTTCGTCTCAGAGAAAGCAGACTGGAGAGGAACTATAACTAGACATACGAGTAATATAAGTGCCCTGGCTATGAGGAGGCGGTGTGGGCGTGGCATTTGCCCATTTGTCGCACATTCCCGTTTAACAAGCCAAATTGTGTGGGCAAAAAGTTTTGCCTCCGTTCAAAACTATTTTCGTTTTGTTGCCGCTAAGGATATTGATGAAGACAGGGAGGTGGGGAAATATAGAGACAGATAGCGAGAGCGGGTGAAAGTAAGAAAGACTGTATATATGCGACTAGCCAAACCATTTTGAAAAATGACTATAAATAAGATCTCTAATCTTCAAGCAGGTGCGAGAGGTGAATTCTCCAAAATCCCCACCATAATAGCTGCTCTTGAAGATGACATAGGCATACTTCTAGCAGGAGTGAACCAAAGGAGTCAATCTCAATATCTTCTTCTTTACCAACAACTACAAGGTAATGCAATGGATCCCCCCGCCCCAAATATTGTCAACACTCAGCTGAAACCAAGGGGAAAATGTCATTTACCTGTGAACAGAGTCCAGTACAAATTGAAATCTTTCCTGGAATTCGGAAGCCCAGCTTTGCTCTAAAGGAATCTCTTTCTGTATATTTAGTTGCTGCTCTTGAAGCGAAGCGGTTACCAGTTTCATGCATCTTTCATTATGCTTCTTGCTTTGCCGTCTCCTTTCTCTCACTTTTTAGCGCCCCCTTCAAGGCTCTTTATTTTATTACCCTGCCCCCCCCCCCCCTGCTGCATTGCCAGCAGCAACTTCAATCATAGTAGCACCCCCGCCCCACAACATAGATACGTTTTTTTTCCTGGGATTCCTCATCAAGTAGTCGCCATGGGAGGCCATTTCATTCCCCACTGCGTACAGCTGCAAACTGCAGCGTTGACAAGTCGTTCCATCAGCAGTTGGAAGCCCCCTTCTAACACCACTTTTGCACCTCCTACTCCTTCACCACCAGCAACATCTCACTTACCCCGCGTAGCTACAACTTAATTTGCACTATTCAGTCCCATCATCCCTGCGAGCGTCGTTTCCATCTACATCTACATCTTCGTCTCGGTCGTCATCATCCTTCTTCTCATCGCGATGCTGTCAGCATCAGGCTGTTTTTATTATTCCTCGCTCTCTGCCAAATTGTATCCAAGTTATTGTCGTAAAACATACGAAGCGGTCCACAGTGCGTATTTGTAATATTTGAGAAAATACACACACACACACATAAATGTGGAAAGCACACTGTATGTTTTTTTAGTGAGATCCAGGGTTGGAAATGTAATTTTTCCTGAATTATCTAAAGCTGAGCTGCAGTCCTTGTTGCACTCTTCAGTCTCATGAACACAGAAAGCAGATGTCCCGAACATATATTCACAGTTTCAAGTGCATAGCATGCTTAGTTTGTTTGTGACAGATAAAAAGGTAAGACGTATTTTGGCCGCGAAGATGCCAACGAGGAAGGTGTGAAGGAGAGAAGTTAAAAGAAGTTGCTGCAGATGTTGGCATATCAGTCGGGCACGAGACGTGTGTCAGCAAAGTACCAGCAGAACCGTCGCATGAGCATCGCTCAGGAGGCCAAAGACAACACGACACTCATACCTCAGCCACCATATTCACAGGATTTAGCCCCTGCGACTCAATTTCCTAGGTTTGAGACTTATGTAGTATTTCATAGGTTAGCCACATTATACACTATGCAAATTAACCCTTGTTCATTCTGGAACACATGCAGACCGCTTACTATCTCTCTCTCTCTTTCTCTCTTTCCAATTACTTCATGTTCATTTAAATTTGCTGCCGAAAACATTCAATTTGAGCTTGAGTGAACTCATGGAGGGCTCCCTGCAACACACATCGCACACTTTGTTGCACTCCAGCCCTGGTAAGCAATTGTTGTTGTTGTTGTGGCTGATATTGTAGCTGCAATTGTTATACACATCTATTTTTTACGCTGGCATTGCTGCTATTTTTGATTTGGTTTTTTTTTTTTGTCGTGCGGCTGCTTTCGTTTCATTTACTTGGCACTTTACTGCATTCATGCCCTTACCCTCTTACCACCTTTCCTCTCTCAGCTGGTGTGTGTACATCAGTTGCTATCATAGTTTTTTGCGTGTGTCACAGTTTTAGTGTATAAAGTGCAAACAATCAACGCTAGCGACTTTCTGCTGTTGCCGATGCTGATGCCGCATGCTGCAATTGGCCCTGGCCATGCCCTTCCCTCAGCCGCAACACTCCCTCAACGTCTTTCTTAGTCATAGTTTTTGCTAAGCTTGGTTGCTTTCTTGCTGCAACTCTGGTACAGCCACCGCTTGTCAAACGCTTGCAGTTTTCTTTCTTTGTTTTTTTGTACCATTCACAAAATTGGCACTTGGATTTTGTCGGGAAGTTTGCCGCGAAAAGAAGGAAGAAATTCTATACTAAGACATCTGGCAGAGAAGATAATGCTAATCGTTAATCGTTGCTTTCTCTTTTTTTAGTATTCGTGTTCATGCTGCCGCGCCCCTCGGCCGGTTAGGTGGTCGGTTATATATATACAATGTGAATGGTATATAAGCGAGGGAGAACGCCTTTGTTTTTTTAGTATTCGTAATCATGCTGCAGCGCCCCTCGGCCGATTGGGCGGTCGGTTCTATATATACAATGTGAATGGTATATAAGCTTTGGCAAGCCGAGGCTAGCCTTCCTTTCTTGTTTTCTTCCTTTTTCATCTCAGCTTGTTCCTGTCACTATAACATTTCATATTTCCACACTGTCGACGCTCTGCACACTCTCTCTTTCTCTCTCTCTCTCTCCCACCCTCTCTCGCTTTAGTTTTCATCTATGTTGGTTCGACTTGCTTGGCATTGTCCTTCTGTTTGCTGGCTCGCCATTTTTTTCTATTTTTGTTTTCCTCATTTTTTTCTCTTTGGGTCTGTTTTGCCATTTGTTTGTTTTGTTCTTAAACCATCCTGTGGTAGTGGGGGAAAGGGGGATAATTTGGCTTATGGGGAAACCCGCATGCTTCTGGCACATCCTTTTGCAGCACCTTTTGCAGCACAATTTGTATGCAGTTGATAGCCAGATGATTATCTATGGAGAATATTGAGCGTAATGAAGCAGCAGCACTGCTTTGACACTGCATCCGAATCAAATTGAGCAGACGATTTTAAGAGTCCTTAAGCTGAAGGCAGGAGCAGGAGTGTTGCATTAAACGTCAGCCAGCACTTGATCTGAGAAGGCGTAGTTTTATGAGACGAGGAGGAACATCGTTTTCTTGGAAACTCGAAGCCTATGAAGTCTGTCTTCGGGACACATGGGGACACATACGCCCACTTACACCTAGGGAAACCCAACAAATTCGTTCCGAGTCGGACCAGAACTAACTTCATAGAATGCCATTTCATTGAAATTTAGCCATATTTTTGGGTGATATTATCTTCCTCCAATGTGATTTAGCTACTCCACTGAATCTTCACTGTGCTATCCAATTATACCAAAAATTGTTTCTTATCTGGAGCTGGAAAATCTATTTGAAATGTACATAAAAAATGTGTTTCACTTAAAACCTTTAACCTTGGGCTGTTCTCCGCTGCCAGAGTCCGTTCCATTTTAATCCCTTGGATGCCATTCGGCTTCACTTGATGTTATTCGAAGAGGATGGAGGGAGTTGGTAGATGGGAGATGGAAGTAGGAAGCTGGCAGAGTACTCATTTAGTGCTTTCCCTTTCTACACCCCTTAAATGACAGATTTATACGGTATGCACAAGTGAACAACAACAACAACAGGAACAGCAACAGGAACAACAAGAGGAGCAAGAGGAGCAAGAAGAACAACTCCCTGGGTGGTCACACTGCAGCAGTGCCTTTGAGTGAGTGACATGTCCAGCATTGGTATGCAATGATAGTCGGGACATGGTCATGGCCCAGACCCAGTCATACACTTGTACACGGAAAGGGAACGGATGCGCAGAACCAGCCAGGCAGGGGCTGGCAAGCAATAGGAGTCGGCTTCGTTGTAATCCCAAAACATATACTTTGAAGTGCGCTTAAACCAACAGAAAGACAGAGAAGACAACATGGGAGAGCAGGGACGGGCAGGGGGCAGCTGCCAGCTATCGTGTAGATAGATGCAAGGGCAGGGCCTCAGGGGCAGGCACAAGAAGACAGACAAAAGCAGCAGCCAAACAAACAACAATAAACAGGAAGCGTAACGAACAAACAAAACGAACGGGTGCAAGGGGTCCGGGGAAGCCAGAGAAAAGTGCCAACTGTGTGTAGTAGAAAAACAAAACAACGAAAACAAAAACAAAACAAGGAACACCAAAAAACACTACATAAAAATAATTAAGCCGCTGTTGACGCACTTTTTCGGCACGCTAAGCACGTGACAGTGGCTAAGGTGGAACCTCAAAAAGTAGCAGCAGCAGGATGAGGTGAGTGGGAAACAGTGCCATATTGTCCTGGAAAAGGTGAGAGCAAGTTATACAGCAACAGCTACAACAACAACAACAGGCTATTAAATTGGAATGAGCCAGTTGAAGGAAGGAAGAAGCACCACTGCCTTGCCCAGAATATGACAATAACAGCCAGCAGAACGATGGCAGGATGAGACGGGCACAGTGTGACGTGGGGCACAGAATTACAGCTGCAAAGGGAGGCTGCAGTCGCAGTCGTGAGGTAAACAATTTAATTAAGTACAAAACTTAAGAAACGCCTTAAGCCTATGCTCATCGTGTATATGGGCATCCTGTTCACCAGGAAGTCGTCATTGTGACACCTCGTTAGCACATAGGGCTGGGCGCGGCATCAGCAATTATCTGACAAATGGCCTTCATTGACACACACATTGTCGAAATTATCCAGAACTAGGGGTTTTTTGTCAGTCATTTGCATATCGCAAGCCCTTGGAGACTCTTCATTCCAAATCGGTCAGTTATATGGGAGCTATATGATATAGTAATCCGATCCAAATAAAATATAGTCGGCACACGTAGAATCATCTAAAACTGACATCTACCAAATTCGGTTCAATTCGGATGAAAAACAAAACAGTCGTGCTCATTCCGAATCGGTCGGCTCGTGATATAGTTTTCCGACCTTGGCAATTTTTAAACATGAGCAGCTTACAGCACAAACAAGTCTATACAGAAATTTACGAGTCGATAGCCTTAAAACTGAGAGACTTGTGCGCATAGAGACAAACAGACAGACAGACAGACGGACATGGCTATATCGACTCGATTTGTAATGCAGATCAAGAATATATATACTTTATATACTTTACGCGATTACGCGCGTGAGATGGGTCGCCTAAAGAGTAAGACAGAGTGAGGTAGGTTCAAATGCGCTCATCCATGCAGATACATAAAAAAGTTTGTACGTGAATGATGGTGTGAGAAGAGGAGCCCTGGTGCGGTGAATCAGCTAAAATGATATCCAAGCCAGGGCGAACAGCCATAAACAGGCTATGCTGTGCATTTGGTGGGATTGGAAGGGAATCACATCTACCATGAGATACTTTCATATGGGCAAACACTCAACACGGACCTCTATTGTCAACAATTAGACCGTTTGAAGATGGCTATGGACCAGAAGCTAGCTACCCGAATTGGGCAATAGGAAAGGCAACGCTAGACCACACACATCCAAACTTAAGGAGCTTGGAGGGGAAGTTTCAGTGCATACACTGTATAGTCTGGACTATCATCATCTTTTTTTGTTCGTGACAAAAAAGTTAATTCAATTGAGAAGTGCGAAATTAAATGAGTCGAATTTTTTAACAGCAAGGACCAGAGCTTTTTTTAAAGTAGAATTTCAAAATAATCCTCAAAAAGGGCAGCCGTAATAAATTACCTTTGAAAATAGAGAGAGAATGGGAGAATTATCAGACAGAGCTTCATAAAGAATTTTCAGTTTAAAAAGGATATTAAATTCGAATTTCCAAAAGAGGAAATTATCATTTCATACAGCAATTGAATTATTTCCTGAACTACTTAAGTGGCATTGTCTTGTGGCAATTAAGTCACAGAGGACTCGCCCATCATGTTTGTGAAAGATTTAAAAGCTCCTCGGTTTGGTGTGCTTCCTTAACACTCTGTTTTCTTTTTTTTAATTTCCCATTCCCTCTCATATATATTCGTACGCTTATGACCATGTATTATTTGTACTGTTTGTGGACTCTATTTCCATTTCATTCCCAAGCAATTGCTAAAACCAAAAAAAAAAACAAGAAATGACCCATTTTTAACCCCTGAATTACAAGGACTAACTAACCAGCATCAGCAGCACAAACTGCAACGGCAACATCATGGCTGACGTTGATGACCGTTGGCTATTGTCATTTTTGTTGTCCTTTTGTATTATACTATATTCCTTTCGCTTTTTCCGCCTTTTTCCCCCCTTTTTTGTACCCTTACAGAGGCTATTATGAATTTGTAAAGGTATTTGTTATGTCTGAAGGGCATATCCATGTTAACTGCTCAAAACAGCTTACAGATCGTCGACCTCGTAACCTCATTAGGCTGGCCATATATCAAAATCAGTCACATAAACACACTATATCATATAGAAGCTGCTACAGGAACAATTGAATCAAGTGACCCCGCAGCGGCAACAAGCCAAATCGCCCAACCGGCCGAGGGGAGCTGCTGCATTATCTACTTGCTGGTTGCGTTATTAAAGATGTTTAATTTGAGGGCCAGGCTTCCCAGCGGCCGAACGCAATCTTTAAACAAGGAGAAAAACAACAACAAAACAAGAAGCTATCCAAGTCGTTTAGACCGCGCCTCTCCCACGCGTCAATCCAAATTTAACCTTTCATGACACGAAATTGTCATCAGCATTGGCGTTGCCTGCTAAGATTTAGGGGCAACCACTGAAATCAGTGAGTGCCCAGAACATTTTTCTCAAAATCATATCAACAACAGACATCTTTTGCTTGCCACAATCACAATCCATCACCTTGGCGTACCCATGATTGAGAAGGCTTCGTAGACGGATAAGGGTTAGCGGCCGGAAGACACAAAGACGGCTGCGCAGGACCTATCTGGTGGCGAACGTTATTAATTTGGTTGGATTTGCTATCACTTTAGTATAAAACTAGGCTTTCGCTGATCGAGGGCTGGCTAATGTCTCACGCAAGGACGAAGCGAATGCTTAATGTGGGCGTTCACTAGTAAACTGTGATTTTGCAGGTCTCTGAGTTAGACCTTCTTTAGAGACCTGCAGAAATTTCATGATAGGGTACCCTCGCTTCGGCTATGCAAAGTTGGCCTTCGTTTCTTGTCCTGTTTTTTTTGTGTTAGCCTCTAATGAATATGAAGAGAAGTTTGCATAATTTACAATGCACAACAGTGGCAACAATAACAACAACAAACAACAACAAACAGCAACAACAACTGCAGTGGCAACAAATTGCATTGAATGACATGAGTTTTTCGGGGTTTTTATGAGTTGACTTTTTCACTCACTCACGCTAGTAGCTACCTCTGGCTCGCCCTCCTTGCCTCTTCTCTCTGGCCCAGCAGCTTAACAAAGACAAATGACAGTGAAATGTGTCAGAAATGTGAAGAGCAAACAAGTTTTTGCATAATTGTTAATTTTTTGTGTCACTTTGGAATGTTAGCAATGAGCTGATTAAAGTTTCTGATTGACTGTCAGCAGCCAGAAGGACAACAACAACAAGGACACTCGCAGTCGTACGCGTATCTACGCTGAGCACGCACCACGCTTCCACCTTCAAATCAATAAATAAATGCAAAAGTCAGACCCTTGACATGAGCTGCCGAAAATGTATTACAACATTGGCACAAACGCATGGCAACCCGGATGCCACAGGACGAAGGTAAGCATTTGTCAGAGCCCAAACCTAAAACGCCAGCCAGCGCCAAAAGGATGTTTGACGCTTTGACAGCTGCTGCTGCTGTTGCTGTTGGTGTTGCGGCAGCCAAGCGACGCCACCTCCACCTTGGCAGATCCGGACGGCACACACAGACCGCCAAAAGTCGGCGACCAAAAATCAAACGACAAATATGCGCGTTGATGTCACTTCAGCGTCGCATTCAGCCAAGTGAGAGTGCTCCAAAGCAAGGCACAGCCCAGTGATGTTGGCGTGACACGAGAGCGATAGCACAAAGAAGAAGAAGAAGAGGGAATCAGATCTGCTTCACAGACTGAATGATACAGCCTTTGACTTCCATGTGGACCCACTTTTAGTGGGAATTTTGTACAGACGGATACTTAGTGTGTTGCAACGCCATTAGCTCTTACTTGTATTTCTTCTACCAATTGCCGTTGGACGAAGAATTGACCTTAATAACGACTGACTAACTGACAGATCGGGGCACAACGAATCGGAAAAGACCACTTATAACATCACACATGACCAAACGCAGCCATCTCCAACGGCCGACACCTTTCAACATGCAGCTGGCACAGGTGGCAAGAGGACGCGACGCGTCGTCTTCAATGGGACATTTTCACTTTGTCAACCGTCGACATTGCCATCGCCAGTTCCAGGCAACGTCTTCGTCAATGGGCACTGGGGACGACTGTTCGCTTTGACGATTACGTTTGCTGCTCAGCTGGCTTAGGCTGCCACCGCAAGAGGAGGTAGTGTGTGTGTGTGGGCCATATTAGGTGTGGCATCCCGACTGCTGCTGCCTGCCCCAAAAATATATTTCACTGCACGTTCTCCTGCCACTTACGAACGCTTTTCGGTTATTTTTAATATGAGTACGTGACTTTTTTCTAACAAAGTGTTTTCAGCACCCTTCTCAACGCCCTCCAGTGCCTGACCAGAAATGGTTACTTTTGCCACATGCGTGAGCACAGGCTGCGCCATGGGGTTGCGGTGTGCAGAGCTTTGCCATAAAGCTATCACAAGCGAGCTTCAAGAAGCTGCAAAGGCAAACCATTTCCATCGAATTATTACGGTTTTCGTAGCTAAACAACTTCAGGGAAAACTATGGAACGATCACTAGAACATGTTAGACAGACTGAACGACTGGAGATGAATGTATAGGCCCCTATATAAGAAGACGTTTTGTGAGAAAGTTTCAAACTACAATTGAGGCAAAATTAGGGGTTAAAGTTTGTATGAATTGAATATGAGACTTAAAGAATGCTACAAAAGTATTCCCAAATGAGCTCGTTACTACTACTACAACAACTACAACTACTACTACTACTACTACTACTACTACTACTCCTACTACTACAACTACTACTACTACTACTACTACTACTACTCCTACAACTACTACTACTATCATCCGGAAGAGATGATCTGCATGATAGTGAAAGTCGTCTCAAAATCTACAGCGTAACTTAACTGCAACTTTAAATCCATAAAAATCAGCTGATCTAAAGGCATGTTTGGCCAAAAGACAATAAAAGCTTAAACTAATCTAAGCACAGTGCAGGCCCGCGTGATCCCTCCTCAAGCTTTCAGCAGGGCCCCTAGGTCCAATGAACACACACACACTAAGCACGCACACATAAAGTACAAATGTGCCAAATGATAACACTTTTGGGCAGCTCCTTCTGATTGCCTGGATTCCTATTGCAGCAGCTACGGGCCGAACGAAAGCAAATCCAAATTCAAAACCAAACCAAAGCCCACTTGCATCTGCATATGCAACTGTGTGTGCGAGTGTGTGTGTGTGTACTATGTGTACTGTGTGCATGTGCTTGAGTGTTTAAGTAAGCCTCTGGGTGGGAGTGTGTGTTCAATCGCCGCACACTGGTCGGAGCTAACCAGAACTAACCTAGAAAAACTAGGGCCAGAGAACAACCTGGCAGGGATAAAGCATCTTCTTCTTCTTCTTCTGTATCTACTAGTGTTCCTTCCCATCTGCTCCTCCACTGTAAGCATATTCAGGTCGCGATGAAGGATTGTGCCGCGTACATAATAGGGGCAGTTCGTAATGGCATGCATGGCACGATTTTGTAATACCTTTATGCACCTGTAGTTCAATTGTGCAGCTATTCCCCAAATCTGCACTCCATATAGCCAGATCGAGGCTACACAGTGCACATAGACTGCTCTTTTGGCTCTGAGTGGTATGGTGCTTCTTCTGTTAATCAGCCACCGCAGTTGTTGCATTCTTTGACCACATCTTCCAGCCGTAGCTTTTAAGAGAGAGCCAAAAGTTAGACGTTTTTCTTTGCATTGGAATCGATCCAAACTCGGTTTGTATCCATCTTGAGCTTTGCCTAGTCGAATTTCATCAGCATCGGTGTGCCATATGATATAGCATCTTACTAATCTTAAGGTCACCTATATTCCCACCGATTTCTCGACTATTTGCTGGCCATAAGGACACTGTGCGCTGTGGTGTTGGTGTTGGTTTGTCGGTGCGTTTGCACGATTGCATTCCTTGAATGCTCATTTGCTGAGCTTTCAATGCGCTTTTACTGCCGCTTACCGCCGCCTGCCAGAGAGATAGCCAGACAGTCTGCCATGTCCTGACGCCCACACACACACGCATGCATGGAAGAGGAGTAGGAGGAGATTTGTTTGCCTGCCGCCACGCTGATGCGATTTTATGTATTTCCATGATGCGCTTATTCGACTTGGCAACTACTCGCTGCCGCCCCAGCACATACCGCGAATGACACCCCCCTAAGCCCCCACGCGGCGCCTTCCATGCATACAAATTGCTAAATTATTTAAGCAGCAGCGACACCCAGCCAAAGCAGCAGCAGCAGCAGGACAAGCTGGCAAACCCCGGGTAAACCTGCGCCAAGCCAAACAAGGAGCGTGAGCGCCGCCGCCGCTATTAGTCCAAGTTGTCCAAGTGCTGTCCAGGGTCCAGCAAATGCGGGTAGCTGGGTGGGGTCAGCTTAAGGGGTCCCAGACCAAACGCACAGCAGGACCAGTCCAAGGCACGTGTGTATAGATTTGTGTGTGTGTGTGCGAAGCCAATAATAAATAAGTGGCCAAAAACCGTAGCGTACTTTTGTGCGCAGTTAAACTTTTTGCGTACTTTTGGCGTTCATCATGGTCAGCGTGTTGTTGTTGTTGTTGCTGATGTTGTCGTTGCCTTACAATTGCGCTGCCTGTATCTCCCTTTACACACAGACACACACACACACACAGACACACACACATTAAATTCAATTTAAAATTCATGGCATTAACTTTAACTTCAACTTAAGTCCAGCCACATGCAACTTGATAAAATGTCTGCGCAGGATGAGCGTCTGTAAGAGTGTACGTGTGTGCCTGCGTGTGTGTGTCGGAGTGACTGTGTCAGGATGCTCGAAGCGCTGTCTGTTGCTGTTGAATCTGGGCAGTTGGCACTGCAGCATCAGCACGCTTTTAACTTAGTTTGCCAGGATGTTTCGCTCGTTTCATATGCTGGCAACATTTTTGCAATTTTATAATTTGATTGCATACTTTTCAGAGCGCCCATTAACACACAGTGCGTGCGTATGTGTGTGTGTCTGTCTATATATGTGTCTATGTGCTTATGTGTGAGTATGACCGGTTTGAGTTTGGGCTTTTAGCTAGCTAATTGCGGCCGCACAGCGCAACTTTATACCCAATTGGCCGACCAAAAATGTTAACATAACCGCACATAAAATATATAATCAAACCGCCCTTCCTGTACAGAAACCCAAACCCAGACCCCATGTGTAAGTGATGTGAAACTGCCAGCTGTATAGACAGCTGTAGTTTACCAGCAAATACAACTTTCCTCTCGGAACCCAACATAAAAAAAAAGAAAGGGAAAGTTGAACGGTTTTCACTTTGGCTTGATGATGAGAGGTTAATGATGAGATTCTAATCAGTTATAATAAGGTTTCTGCCTTGAATGTAAGATATAGTAGTCCTTTCTGAATCCAATATAGAGGCTTATAAAATGCATCTATGTAATATGTTTCCTCAGTTTCAGTAAAAGATAATAAAATAAATAATTTAAGGCTAGATGTAAAGCCTTACTTTAGTACAAAAGCACATAAAATACATAATTTATGACCTATTGAAGGTCTATAGCAGACCATGACAAGGGAAATCGATATATCCATGTCCCTTTGTCTTTAAATCTGTTTCAATACAAAGAAACTATATCATATAGCCACCATATAGCCGATTGTACCGGAATGAACACTTTGGGGCAAAACTTTTCTGTTTTCCATCCAAATCAAATTGGGTTTGTACCCATTTGTGGAGACCCCACGTCCGCTTACCTGTTCTGATCAAGATCGGACAACTATATCATATAGCTCCCATATAACCGAATGTTCCAGAATGAACACTTGGGAGCATAACCTTTCTGTTTTACATCGAAATTAAGACAAAATCGTTATGTATCCACTGGTCACCCACGCCCACCGACCAGATATGATCTAGATCGGTTATCGGTTTGATACATTTCTTCGCTTGTGTGGACTGTAGTCCATAGGCTTGAAACTTAGCTTATACATTATAAAATATTTCATTAATACTTTGAGACTTTAGTAAAGCAAAGTAAAAACTCTACTTCAACATTATGCAAATAAACCCTTTTTCGTTCCTGAACCCAACTTAATTCTTTTAAGTGAGAAAATCTACTATTTATGCTGAGCACTGACAGCATATTTTGCCAATTACATTTATGGAAGTCTTTGCACAACACAAAACTTGGGCTACGCCCATTGAGGCACATCTCTAGTTCGAAGTGGAGTTCAAAAATTGCAAAAATTCTCGCCCAACTCTATGCCGCTGGGAAACGCACAAACGATTTTGATTTGATAAGCGTCAATAGGATTTCGCTGAGCATCAGTTGAAAATGGAGACGATGGCCAAGTATATAGTGGAGCTGTGTACGTGTGTGTAGGAGGAGGCGGAAGGCAGCGAATTTGCTTCAGTTGAACTAATAAAATGTTGATGTGTTTTAAAGAGCTGCTTAAGTGGCAGCCTTTGCCAGCTGAGCTTTTAAATCTACAAGATTTTTGCTAATGATTTTTCAATGAAATGTTTTCATATCCAATTTTCAACTATAAGTTAGGAGAAGACATGTCCTCACCTTCATTAGGCATTAGTTAAAATGAGCAATCCATATAAAAACCAGCTCTCTCTTAACTGATTCGATTGCTGCTTGATTTATCACTACATAGAAGGACCTTCAGTTCGTGCAACATCTGCTTCGGCTCGCTGTGTGTGTGTCGTCAACATTGTTGCAAATCAGGCATGGACCGTGGAACAGAGCAGAACAGACAGTTGAAGCACATAATTCATAGAAACTCTGCACCGCAGCTCTAGAGTTTCGAATCGCGTATGTCGCTTTTGTCTCTTTTTGAGCAAATAAGCCCCAGAGTGCTCATGTCACGCGTGTCACGACAGCACGTGAAGCTCGTTTTGTTGTGGTCCACATGTGTGTGTGTGTGTATTGAAGTGGCAAAGCGCGTGAATGACAGAAAATAAAATCCAAAGCTCAAAACCAAAACAAAACAAAAAAAAAGGAGAGAGAGAGAGAGTGATTTCCCAATGGACCGTGTTCAGCAACTGCGTGAGCCTCTGCCACCGCCTCGGCCTCAATGGCAAACATTTCAAATCGGCGGGTCATGATTCAAGCAAGCACTCAGTCAGCTGTATTTTATTGAATTAAGGCGAGAGGCAAGCCCAAGCTGGAGAGCTGCTGGCGGGATGCGGCCAGCATGGCCGGAGGAGGACAGCAAATGGGGCCAAACATTGGGCATTGCTATTGAATGCATTTACCAGCAGTAGCAGCAGCAGAAGCAGCCGCAGCACATACACAGGCCACCTAAGTCCTGCTGGCTGGCATGCCTGCCCCTGCCCATACCCACTCCAGGCCGCTCCACGCCATTCCCATCCCAAGCTCTGTCCATAACTTCATAAATCAAAGCGTTAGCTCAGTCATTTTTCGAATTTGTTTGCTCCTGCTACCGGTCCCCCCTCCCCACATGCACTCCCCGCCACAGTTGTGATGCTCCTGCTGCTGCAGTGAAACGAATCCGAAGCCCCAGCATCATCTGAATGGAATGGAATGTTTTTGCCTATATTGTTGTTGTAATTGCATTTGCTGTTGTATTTTGCAGCATTGCAATCTACCTGGCTGCACCCTTCAAACATTTTGCACAGGCTCAAGCATATCCTTGTCTCCTTTGAAGATCGCATCTCATGGACATGTTGGCTGGAGTCTCACATTCAGCTGCCAGGCGATAGTTTTGGAATAATTGAATTCTTAGTTTTGCTCAAGCATTATCCGCTTGTGTCTGTGAAAATTTACAGTCCTGATCAAATTGGGTCATATACATTCATACATACGTATATTCACTCATACATACAGCCTGTACCGTATGAGTTTTGCTTTGTGAGTGACTACTGTTTTGTTTCTAAACGAAGGCTAATGCGCTTTTCATCTCTCCCTCTCACACACAGCTAAGGCAGACTCAGTGAAAGAGTGAAAGAGAGAGAAGAGATTCTGCTGTTTTGATTCTAAGCGAGGGTTAATTAACTTTTATTTCTTCCTCTCACACACAGCTCTGGCAAACTCAATACTATTTGTACTGCGGACAAGGCATTTCTGTGGCAGTTATATGATATATATTCTTGTCCGATCGCGATCAACTTTGGCCAACTGACGTGGAGGCTTCTAAAACGAGCGCGTATCAAATTTGCTTCAATTCGGATAAAAAAAAACACAGAGTTCATTCTGAGTAAGTCGCTTTCATGACAGCTATATGATATAGTGGTCCAATATGAATGATGTCATTCTGATCAAGAAAGTATATAATCTATTTTATATCATTTATATATATAGCTATATAGTTGCTATACATTAGCCTTCTTCAAAATGAAAACTTTATATGGAAAACTTCTACGTTTCTCATCAAAATGTATACAAATTCGGTTTGTCGTTGACTAAATTTGATGCGGATCAACGCACTCATATCGTAAAATTTTTCTACAATTTCCTTAACTTGCTGAATTGCAGTGTTGTAAAATGTTTGCTGGTGAAAATGTTTTGAATGTGTTTTGCATGTTTTCATGTTCGATTTGCGTTTTCCTTTTTGTGTGCTGTGGGTCGCCAAAGGCGGGGCAGTGAGTGCGGCTGGAGGGGGGACGAAGCTCATTTTTCTCACCAGGCGTGACTGCTCATTGATGCGCCATTTCAGATGCTTTTGTGGTCTTTTGTTTTAAGCTTTATTAATGGGTTTTCCAGGCAAAACCGTAAGCATTATTCCAACGCAATAATTCCACCGACATTCTGATAATGTTTCGATCCAAAGAGCTTACTTTGGGGGCACTGCTTTAGACTGACCCCCCCCCCCACCATTAAGAACGTTACCTAATTAGTGTTGTTTTTCCGGCTTAAAAGTTTTTCACAGCCGGCGCCTGCAAGTTTTGCGCTTTTAATTTCACTCCGATTTGCATTAAACCAAAGAGAAAATTGCATTGAAATGGGTGGGGTAGGAAAATGCACATTTTCCGCCCACACACATAGCTCAACAAAAGTTTTTCAAAACTTTTTGTTGTTGCTGTTGTTGTTGCCTGTATTTTCTGTACAGGTTTTGGGTTGCGCTTTATATTTTGGTTTTTGTGTTTGTATTTTCCATTTTCTTTTTCCATGTACGTATTTACACACCCGCTTTGACTTATTTGTAGAACAATAGATGCCACTTTCGTCTAGACTTGGCTCCCCGCTCCCTGTTTGCCTTGCCTGTTTGCCCAAGAAGTTGTTCCGCCTGTGGTCGATGCCGTTTCAAACTATACAACCAGCATTATCCGAAAGACAACAACAACAACGACAACAAGGAAAAAAATGCTGAAACCAAAAACAAGACAAGACATTGACAGCAAGCCTGTGGAAATCTGAATTTGTATTTGATGAAAAACTAAATACTCTTTTCCATGTGACTTTGCTGATCATCTCATTCTAGGCAGTGTTTCTTCAGTTGAAACTGAAAATTATTTGAGTTCAAGAATGAACAATGGTCTATTTGCATAATAAATAAGTGAAGATTCAAACCTCTGAAATACAGTCCACACAAGCGAAGATTTCTCCACAACACATATTTAGAATGTAAGCAAAAATAATGTTCATTCCGGAACAATCGGGTATATGGGAGCTATACGATATAGTTGTCCGATCTTGATCAGATCAGGCCAGCTTACGTGAGGCCTCCTTAAGTGGATACAACCCAAGTTTGGTTGGATTTTGATGAAAAACAGAAAAATCATTCTCCGAAGTGTTCATTCCGGAATAATCGGCCACTAGACTGTGGACCTCCTCATATGGATACAAACCAAATTTCATTTCATTTGGATGAAAAACAGAAAAGTTATGTGTTCATTCTGGAACAATCGGCTATATGGTAGCTATATGATATAGTTGTCCGATCTGGGTAAAACTCAATTGTAACCAGCGTGCAGACAAAGGAAGCATCTGGTAAAATTTCAATTCTGTAGCTTTTAAGACCTCTGAGATCCTTGCGTGGAAACATACGGACGGACAGTCGGACACACGGGCATAGTTCTATATCGATTTCCCTTGTCATGGTAATCAAGAATATATATACTGTATACAGTCGGAAACGCTTCCTTCTATGCGTTGCAAGCTTCCGAAGATATACAAAATCACACGCTTCGGGTCGTATCCTTTTTGTATACCAGATGTCAGGTCAGCAAGAAACAAAATATGTAGTTGATAATGCTGAGGCTATAATTAGACCTAGGCGATCCATATTTTATGGTTACCACATGCGCAGTTCGTAAGTATAAGACTTCTCGCTCAACTTAAACGGGACACCAAAATTCAACAGCTGGGGAAAGTATTTGGAAATACTCCTGATGACAGCGGATGCCTCAAACAATATCTGATTTGTGACGGACATATTTGGTTTCCCGATTTCACGACACATGTCTTGTCTTCGGTTGCAAAAAAACCATTCATTAACTGTCGAACCATTTACTGGCTGTTCAATTTCCTTTCAATTTGTCCACATCCTTCAGTTCGGGCTCAATCAGGCGTGTGCCAAACTACCTCATATAGCCAGGAATGCCCAATTCAGGACAACAAACATTAAGTTTTGTGTGCACATGGCTTTTTATGTCGCCATTGACTCTCAACACAGGTAAAGGCGTTGTCCGGGGGGGAGGGGGAACGGGCAAGGGTTACACGTGAATGGGACATGTAACCAGTTACTGGTTGCCGGTAACAGAGTAAGCTCTCATACTTATACCTTATACCAAGCCAATGGACACACGTGTCATAGCTCCCCTGTTCTTTTTATTTTTTGGTTTCTGTTTTTGTTTTTGCTTTTGTTTCTGTTGGTTTTTTTTTTTGGGGTTTGTTGGTGATGAACTTTCTGGCATTGTTTTCGGTTTATATTGTTTAAGCTCATCCCACACAGACGCAGAGGGGTAGCTGAACTTTCGGCTGAATTTTGCCAAGCAACTCATTTATAGTTAATTTAAAAACAAAGGCCAAAAGGTTCAACAAACCCTAATCTCATAGTGTAATTAAATATTTATTATAAATTTCAGTTATATTTATTATTGCAAAATATATCAAGCTTCCATATCGTCGAATTTGTCTAGCGTATTTCAGAGTATTTGTGGAAGGATTTAATAGCCCATACTAAACTGTTCCCATGGTCTTCCCTTGAGTAGCTTCTAGGATAACATCTACCCACCACAAGGAACTGCACTGGTATTTCTTCGGGTTATTCAAGAGGAAATTGTAACTGTTTAGGTTCCCCAGGGCTGTGTGTAATGTCTTCTCATGGCTCAGGTTCATCTTCACTTTGTTGCCAAATCGCGCTTTATTTCTATGATATTCAGACGTTCACCTGCCTCTCTTAGGTCTTCGTCTCTGCTCCATCGTCATGACTAGCTTACACTCAGCAGGCAGCCCAGCACTTGGCCATAGCCATAGGCATATGATGATTTGAGGAGTTAATTCACGCCCATGTACATATCAGGAGGGCAGCAGCCAATGCAGCCACTAGAAGCTGCAGCGCCATAAAGTGTAATATTTAGCGTCGAGTTAAGTTACATAAGAAGGCAGCCACATCGAGCTATGCCATAGCCATAGCCAGGCCATCATCGTCATAATGCTCATGCTGCCCATAATATTAGCTCGGTAAATACTACTATATATACTCGGTAGCACCAGATAATAAGCCACAAGCATTAGATATATGGACAAGTCCCATGAAAGTCAACCAAGCTTAAAAAGTTTTACAAAACAAAGAAAAAAAAGCTTAGTTCGGGTAACCGAAGCTTATTTACCCTTGCAGATTCGGTTGAAATTCGGTCAGCATATGTGGAGGCCTCTAATACTGAAATGTACCAAATTTGGTTCAATTTGTAGAAAAAGCAACCAATTTTGCTATACCAAGAGTTCATTCCGAATCGGCCAGTCATATGCGAGCTATATGATATGGTGATCCGATCTGGATAAACTAAAAGACTGACATATGGCCTATGGAGGAAACACACGAACAGACAGACATGGCCATATCGACTTGGTTTGTCATGCTGATCAAGAAATTATATGCTTTATAGAATAGAAGATGTTCTGCCCGTTCGGACGTACATATATCATTGTATTCTCAAATCCAAATCGTTCAACTCGTTCACTCCCTGTAGGCCTTGAATATATCTTTCTTAGGGTATTTACACTTTCGCTCTGGCTGCGCCCACACTGGACACATGTCCTGCTGCAGTTGTCATCACTAAAAAGGATTAAAATTGTCTGCACACAGTTGGCCAGGGTATTGACGACATTCTTCTGTTTGCGGTGCGCCAGAGAGACTTAAGCTTAAGTGCGTTAAATCATTATTGCCAAAATTAAAGTATTACAAATGCATTCCAGCCCAATCATCATCATCGTCAGCATCACAGCATGTGCATACTTTGGCATAGTTCTGGGTTTTATTTTGTTTCTTTTTTTTCATTGTTTTGGTTATTGTATTGCATTGCACATACGCCCAGTTGCACGTCACTTAATTGCTGCATAATAAATGTTAAGCTCGCATTGTCCTACAGCTATTTGCGGCATGTGGTCAATGTTGCAAGCGTGTGCATCTGTGTGTGTGAGCTAATTACATTGCTGCGTTAATTAAGAGCCGTTTGTATAATGTTATATGTATGCTGCATGCGAGATTCTGCATCGGGGCAATATCAACATCAGGTGGGTGGCATTGAAATCGGCTAGTTTGCCAGTTCGTTCGTTGCCACACACACAATGTTGCAACAATCAATTGGCCAAAATCAAAGGTATTGAGAAAATCCTATTAAAACGCCTGGCTGTCCAATTTAGATCGGCAGCCCTTGAAATTATATGCATAGCATGTCCTTCGTATCATATTACTGCCATAGCTACGTTCTGCCATCTTTGATTTAACATTATTTTAACAAGCTGTGAATATGTGACAACGTTGGTGCCAGCTCTGTCTCAATCTGCTCATGTTGGTAACAAAAACAAGTGATCCAAAAGAAACAACAACAACAAAGAAAGAGGTGGTCCTTGTAGAAATGTTTTCAGATCAAGAGAACATGTATTCTGATACTGTCAATTGGAAGCAGAAAGTGCAGGCCTCTGAACAAGTGACAGCAAAATGTTGTGCCAGGGCTGACACCTGTTGCGGGTCTAAGGAAAAATTTGCAGTTCTCAAAAGGCAGTCGAAGGCGGAACATGCAGAGGAGAAGACTCATTGATATCTTCATGTAATATAGAAATGAAAGAACCAGCTTTAAACTTGTGTTTCGTCCGGTAATCTCTGCGAGAGATCGGACGTAAAACGCCCGACAATTCATTATACCATTCACAAAATGGTATATTTATTTTGTCAATCCAAATTCGTCTTCTATCCACAGTATCCACAGTAGCCCCACGCCCACCGACCAGATTTGACCTAGATCGGTTACACATGTTTTGTTATTAAACTCGATTCAGTCTTTCATAAATAAAAAGTGACTGGGAGCTACCAGATGTTAAAAACGCTGGCAGATCATGTAAGTTTCTGCCGCGGCACTTGCAAAGTCAAAGGGCTAGACGAGCTGACACTTAAGACTATCCCCAAGGTGAACTTGCAAAGCGAAATTGCCTTTATAATGTCAGATGAATGAGTCGTTTGTGCTAAGTGGAAGATATGAGCACATTTCTTTCCAATTCCCTTATTAGCGAGATCTATATAGGATTTCATTTGCCTACCACCGCACTCTCTAGTTTCGATCTCTTCATTCAGTTTTGACCTTTTAACATCTGCTATCTTCTATTTATAATTCCAGACCTTTGCTCTGTGGGGCGCCGATAATGCCCGACAGCTGTCAACTGTCATCTTCTCGGCGTCTGAAGTTCTGTTGCCGCCGCCTCCGCTAATGTCAAGCTCTGTCCAACACAACACAACATATATATATAATGCGAGTATCTTCTATCATAATTTCTCTTTTGTGCGCGCTTTCATCTCATCGTTGTCTTCTATGCTCTTATCAATCCCAAACTGAAATTCCTGGCATTGCCATAACAACAACAATGGCCAAGACCTTGGCTTGCAAGCAATTGGCAACAACAAAAAAGTGAGCTGTCGCCCGCTTTGCCAGCGCTCCGGCGCTCACGAAGCTATTATGCAACGTTTTAACCTAATAATCTCGACTCTGGGTTGCCATTGCCTTTGTGCTTTGGCTATCAAAGTGGCATGGCCTCTGTTCCTGCTCCGCTCCAGCTTCAGCTTTAGCTTCCGACGATGGCTAAAGAAAAAACCAGTCTGGCTTTCAGCTCCATCTACTTACATCTGCATGCCCACAACACCCACATCCTTGGTGCAGGATGGCTTTTGCTTGGTGCCGCTTGTTGCTTGTCCTTGCCTTCGTTGACTTCGTTGCCTGGGCCTTCCTTTGCTTAGCATTGCCTGCGACTATGCTGCTATCATTGTTTATTTTGATGCTGCTTGGGATGCTGCTACAGAGAAAAATATGATGTTAAACCACAGCAAAGGAGAGGCAAGTGATGCCTCATGATGATGGTCATTGTGAAATTTTTAGGCGCCCGAGCAGGGACGCACTGCAAGGACACTGTCGATTGAAAGCGCAAAGAAAAAGAAGTAAGAGCAACTTACTCAATGGCTGCTGCTTCTGTTTGATTAGATGGCGCCCGAGCAGGCACGCACACTGTGAGCGCAAAGAACAGCAGCTAAGCCCCCAACAATCCCCAACTTCGACAAACTTCAGTTTGTCAGGATGACAAAATGTTGACAAATTTCTAGCTTGGTTCATAAAGTAAGCATAGTTTTTGTCTCAGTGTAGCTGTCACATTGGTTCTCTGTCTGTCTTAATCTCGTTCCGTTCTCTCTGGCTTGTTTTTATTTTTCTGCTGTGACGCTGCTGTGTTTTTTCTTCTTCTTCTTCTGCTTTTGCACTCTTTTTACAATGAAATCGCTGAAATTCCTTGCCAATTTTATAAACAACAATGAACAGGCAAGTGTCGTTGTTGTTGTTGCTGCTACTGCTGTTGCTGTTGTTGTTGTTCATGCCAATATAGATGGGGTAGTGCATAGTAAGCTTACATACACACACACACACACACCCAATCCCTTCCCTCTCTCTTTGCGTTATTCTGCTTGGCGAAGCTTTGGCTTTAGCAGCGACTGCAAAACAACGCCAAACTACATGCAACAACAGCAAGAAACACAGCAGTGGCAGCAGCAACAATGGCATGGTATAAAAAATTGTAATGGCTTGACTTTCAATTGCACAATGACAGCGACGACAACAACAATAACAGCACCATCACCAGCATCGGCAGCAACAAACAAACAAACAAACAAACAGCGCAACGCAACGACGACAACGAAACGACAACAATAAAAGCCCTGACTATTGGACCAGATATGGGGAGGGGGGTGGTGTAGGGGCAGACTGGATTGAAGTTAAGATTGTTGGGGCGCGGGGTTGGCGGAATATCAAAATCAATTCAAGTGCGGAAACTGGCAAACTGCTGCAGTTGTACAGTTGAACGGCCAAAATAAAGCCAGAAGTTGTTGTTGTTGTTGTTGTTGTTGTTGCTGATGTTGTTGTTCCTGTTGCAGCTCAGCAGGCGCTTGGACATATGCAACCATATATATGTGTAAGTATAAATATATAGACGAGGGTATCTCAAAGAGAAATCTATAGCATATCAACGGAAGTTTTTACCAACCGAATTTCATTTGTCTTGGAACTCGCTCCAATATGTTCCTCAAGTGATCCTCCTGAAGTGATCTTCAGGGGCTCCTCGGTCATAATGTGCCAGTTCCGGGCTAGACGATGGATGTATATAAACTTTCCAAAATTTCGAAGTCATCAAAGATGTGCGTGGTCTGGCATTGTTAGGATGGAAGACAACTCCCATTCTGTTAGCCGATTCTGGTAGATATCTCTTGATTGCTTAAGGGAGACGGCTGTGTTGTGCACAGTAGAGGACCGCTTTGAACAGCTCATAATAGACAATTCCTTTCAAATCCCACCAAAAGCCCAACATAACCTTTTTTACCCTCAATTCAGGCATTGAAATCGTTTGTGGGAAGGTCAACGGCACTTGACGATGATCAGTTTTGTATAATATTATTTAACACATTTTTCATCGCAAAGAATGATTAGCTAGAGAAATGGTTTTATTTTATAACGTTTCAGCAGCGTTTCACTGAGGCTTATCTGCTGAATTCTACATTGAGCACGCACAATTTCCATTTCTTTTGTATTGTATGAACTCTCAAATTAAGAATTTGAATTCTTAGAATTTTTTCCAATCCCAAAATTAAATGATTTACTTTATTTATGTCAACAAAACGAGCGCCACAGGCAGCATTAACGTTGACGTTGACGTACAATGCGCTGCCCGTTCAAGTCGACCCACACGACGCCAAGCCGCGGGGCTTGTTACGCGCGAAGCCCAGGCTAGAAGCTCCCACCTTCCGCCCAATCGGCCTAGGGGCGCAGCGGACTCACTCACTCACTTCCATGAAAGGAAAAACTACAAACCATCAAAAATGTACATTATCTACTAGCTAGATGCGTTAGTATAGATGTTTTGCTTGAGTTAAGGGAGTTATTAATAGAGATAAAATGAAAGAGATTATTGTAGTTACAACAAAGGACACGAAAAGGTTCATGCAGGAGATAGTTTAAATTACAGTGCTAAAGAGAGATAGGAACATAATTTCTAGCAGTTCAACATTAATCAGCTTATGTACAAAGAATAAAGAATAATTTTATGATTTTCAGAGATGGAAGGCTTATCAGCAGAAGCCATCTTGGGGGCTATTGGGGTGCCAATTCAACCCACAGAAGGCAAGCAGTAAAAATTTCTGTTGAACAAACTCCAATGCGATCCTGGTGATGTATGGTGGACATCAAACGCACGATTCGTACTCTAAAATAGGCCGGACCAGAAGAGCATACAGAAGTTTAGTTGTATATCATCAAATATCTTTGACCATCGCTTGATAATATCAATATATATTTTAAATATATATTTTAAATATCAATATAGGGTCTAAAAGAGTCGTTGAAGGACAAGCACAGTTTAACGTCATCAGTCACGAGAGTGGGATAGAACCTGAGGCAGTTTGTTGATAAATAAGGTGAAGACAAGGGAACCGAGGGGCATATCGTTAAGAAGGTACGATGTCTGCAGCGGTGTGCTATGACAAAACGACATAACTTTGCATTTAGAACAGTTGAGATTTAGTAAATTGACCTGACACGACAATTGGAAAGAATCAAGGTAATTTTGCAGCCTAAAGTGGGTGGAGGAGTCGTTGAAGGACACTCCGTGAATACATAAGGTGAAAAGCAGGGGACCGAGGTACACCTGATGTAACCCTAAGCGGCTAAGAGTAAGAGTCTTGAAGAAGAACTTTCTGAGTTCTGAGATTAAGGTAAGCAGTATTAATTTTCATGACGTAAGCGCACATTAAGGATCTGTCTTTTCCAAATTCCAGTTACAATTACAATCGAAGTCAAAGGCAAGCGACTAACGCCATCAAGACAAATCACACTCCGGTGGCTGTCTTTGGCCTTAGTTGTTGTTTCTATGGTGTGGAAATGAGGAAGAGTGCTATAGTTTGTTTTTCTATTGTTCTGCAGAGACTTATTAACAGACCCTCGTATGCATATATACATATATATGTGTGTGTGCGTGTGGGAATGTGAATGAGAACGGCGTTGATGTTGGCCATATTACAGGCTGATGCTTCTTTGATAAGGCCCACAAAGGCGATAATCGACAACAGACCGCAACGAGAAGGAGGGAGAGGGAGAGCAGAAACACACACACACACATTCAGTTTTTAGAATTGCGGTTGAGATTGAGAAAGCGAGAAGGAGATTGAAACGAAATGCCTTCAATTCGAAACCCAAACGTAAAAATTGAAATAAAAAATCCAACGCAAATACCACAAAATCTATATGTATGTGTGTGTGTGTGAAGAGATCGAAATCACAAATAAATGCATGTTCTGCATAACAATTTCAGCAAAGTTTTTCAGTGAAAAGTAAACGAGCAGTTTCCTCCACATTGATATCAGAGCAAAATGAAAGAAAAACAGGCCAAAGAAATATTTGAAGAATGAAAAAATTCTTCAATTTGGTATTGGGTTTGCTTGTTTGTACATTTGTGAGCCTTAACTCAATGCGAGATCACATATATACATATATAATTCCTATCCGAAACCTGATGAAATTGCAGAGAAAAACCAAATAGGGAGCTGACCACCAGTTGCCCTGCTTTCCGTGGCGATTCTGGTGCTGGCCACAACTGATTAGAGTCTAATAAGTATGCATAGGGCGTGACCTAGAGCCTCATTGTTAATAGGTCTCCAAAGGGCCAAGCACACACACACACACACACATACATGGTGGGGCCATAAAAGTTGAAGAAAAAAATGCAAGGACAGCACAAAAATTCAAATTGAAGCTAAATCTTTAACAATAAAATGAAATGAGTTCAAAAGTTCCAAATGCCAGACAAGTAAGTTTCCACCCCCCCCCCCCCTACCCTTTTGTGAAGGTCGCACTTTGATTTTGATGTGTTCATTTGCACCCCACCTAAGCAACACCCGCCCCCCTTTGTCTATCCACTTTGGGGATAAATTAAATATAAACTGATAATAAAAGGGAAAATTTACGAGCCAATAAATGCGGATGTTGGTGGGATTGCGGGCTAGAAGATGGGGGAGGCGCCAAGCACCCTTCACTCTCCACTTCACTTCACTTCAGTTCAGTTCGCCTTACTTCAACCAGCATCCAAATAAATAATAACAAAAGGCCACAAGACAACAACAGCAGCAACAACAAGGACGATAATAATAATACCTGACAGTTGTTGTAAATAAGCTGTAAAGGAGCAGCGTCTTAAAGTTGCCCTGACAAAGCCAGCCAAAGCAACGCCAGCAGCACAAGGACATGCAGAAGATTCGACTACGGCATACCCCAGCTCTGCTTCTTCACTGAAACCCATTAAGTATTTGAAAAAGGCTTTGTTTTCTATTAGATATTTTGGAAATTCAAGATAATGATGCTTATCTGAACATGGATGCTGGAAGGATGGATACCTTGGCATATATATTTCAGTCTGAGGTTCGAGTTCTATTCAAGGCATTTTATCATTGGAATGGGAACTTCTGTTCTCTTCTCTCTTCTCTTCTCGGGTATTCCGGCAATCATAAGAGAGTTCTGCTCAAGGAGAGCAATCTCATTGCATAGCATATGCATAGCTTCAACTTAAGCTAACCTACTTCAGGTGCACATTATACAGACTCAGAATCTGCAAAGAGTATGAAGTCCACGAGGTGCCCATGATCTGGCATATGAGGATACATCTTGAGAGCGAAATCGCAACTGTTGAATTGAGCCTGACCTAAAGGATATGGACCAATTGAAAGGAAATTGAACAGCCAGTAAATGGTTCGAACCGAGGACAAGTGTCGTGGATTCGGGATATGTCCGTCACAAATCAGATCCGTTTTCATCACGAATATTTCAAAATAATTCCCTTGGAATCATGTTTAAGATGAGCGGGAAGCTAAACAGGAACTTTTTGCTTTCCTCTCAATCCCGCAACTTTTCCCAAAACGCTTTCATTTATAGCTTGAATGGAAAGTGAGTTATTATGCTTATATTCTTAAAAAAAAATGGTCTTGTTTTAATCCTGCTTCTAGTTGAAAATCAAAAGCAAGCCATGACCTATTGTAGCTGCAATCGTTTCTCAACTGCAAGCCCGTTATTATATGACCTCAAAGTTGAAATTGAGTTTCATAACCTTACTTGTAAGGTTACTTCTTGTAAGGTTACTACTTGTAAGAATAAATTCAGTTGCATTTCTGGAACTCAAAGAAAGTATTTGATAAGCTCACACTTAGAGCAAGCCTTCCTGTTTATGGCCATCCGCATATACCTCTGAGAAGGGCTAAGAAACCAGGATGCTCGAAGACGTATAAGAAGACAAGTGCAGTGCGAGAGATAAACTTAACAAACGAAGAACACTTACACACATTCACCCGCAGCTTCAGCACCACCAACAGCAACAGCAACAACACAAAAACGAGACATTGTCTGTGGGCGAGGGGTGTATTAAGTGTTTTTGACTGTGACAGCAAATATTCAACTTGCTCAACTTATGTATGTATATTTGCCGTCAGACCAGACAAAGGCCATAATGGCAACAAAAGTGAGTGTGTATGTGCTTAGTATCTTCTTGGCAATCAAACTACGGAACAGAGACGCCCCATTGCGTATACGTAACATTTGCCAAACATGCAGCAAGGAAATGAGAAAGCCCAAGTCCACAATGAAAGCAGCGACAGCAAGGCCAAGGCGTCAGGTGGCAGAATAAGCCTTGATGATTCGTTCTTCGCCTGCTTATGCAAAATTTACGCCAGAAATAACACTGATAAAAACCACCAGCTTTTAATTAGCATTTGAAAATTGTCGAGGAAATTTCGTTCATGATAAATACAATTTCTAAGAAAAAGGAATTAACTTGCCTGATCTGCTGGGATAACTCCAAACACCAAAGTGGAAACAGCTGGTAATTGCTCTTCTTGGTTAAGCCATAAGTATATATAGCAACTGTATAGCCTCTATATCAAGTTTGGAAAAGTATTTGCGATTTGGAAACCAAGTTAAGTAGGTTAGCCTGTTAGCTAAGACTCCCTCTGGAGTCCCTTCGGAAGCTAAGCCTCTACTCTACCGTTGGCAATCGAGGCGTGGGTCATACACCCTCTTTAGTGTCTTCGGAAGCTGCCCCAAGGCCTCTCTTAAGAAGATGCGGACTGAACGCAAGCAGAGCACACAGACCCACCCTGAGGAGCTGCATCATCGTGTCATCTAAATTACTGAAATTTAACATTCCCTCGATAAAAACTAAAGTATCCTTCTCTGTGTAGGGTGCAACTCGTTGGTTATGCAAGTGACAGTATCTCACTGCGTTGCCTTAATAGTTGCCGTGGACATATCGATGATGATTGCTGCCGCTGCTCCGTTGCAAATATGATGAAGATGCGAGCGATATGAAAATAAGCGAACGTAATTGCAGTAAAATGAATAAATGTGAGGGCACTGGAGGAGAATCGAAAATGTGTGTAACATTATTATCGTCATCTCGACTCGAACAGGGCTTGAATGCAACGCATGTTTTGCCACTTATTGCCAAACCAAATGAGCAGCTCGAGCCGCAGCCAAAAGTCAAGGCAGATAGAGAACAACACGGAGGCAGGCAAAAAAGAACAACAGCTACATCAACAACAACAACAGGGGAGGAAGTCAGGAAAGAAGCAGAACACGAAATGAAAATGAGCAAATGTAAGTTGATGATGGAGCTCCATGCCTCGGCTTCGGCTTCGCCCTTGCCTGGCCCTTTGGCTGTTGGAGGGAGACGCGGATGGGCTGAGCATGGTTCATAAATTCAAATTTGATTTTCATGTTGATTATGATGCGAGGCACAGATCACGATGATGATGATGAAGATGGAAATGGAGATGGCAATGGCAGCTTTTGCCCGCAACCGCTGATTATTGTCTCAATGTGTGCGTGTGCTCCAGCACTGTCTATCCATCGCTCTCCTGCCTCGCTGTCTCACTTTTATTTACTTACAATTTCTTACAACTTTAATGAAAGTTTTGCAATCGCCTTCAATGTGCACACATAAGCTTCAGTATAAGTAAGTCATTTCTGGTTAGGTTGGGCTGAGCTCAAAAGTAATCGGAAAATCGTTTTGATTATGCACATGATTATGCATACACAAAGCCTTGCCGGCTGACTGACTGACTGACTGGCTTGCGTGGCGTATGCCTAATGTATGCGTACAAAGATTGGAATTTTAAATTGCCTTAACTTTGTAACCCATCTAATTTATGCCAATGCCACAGAGCTAAGCTTGTTGAGTGTGCATAATTGAAATGATATACATACGCTCCTCGTGTTTCCTAATATGAATTCAATGTGAGACTGAAATTGCTGGTTCAAAGGACCTAAACCGCTGAGATTGTTAAAGCTGGACATTTTAAGCATATGAAAATACTCTTCTTTTCAATTTGGCATCTCAAATTGCTGGTTACCATCCGACTCGAAGGAACAAAATGCAAGGATCTATAAAAATGGACATTTTTACAAATGAAATCATATATGAACAAAGAACACACAAACAAACTCCTGCTTATTAGAACAAATTGATATGGCGTCTCGAATTGCTGGTTACCAACTGGCTCGAAGGAGCAAAAGTGAGATATATTGGTTTGCCTTTAAGCCTAGACTTAAACCCACGACCTGTAAGCTCTCATAAAAACTCTCATACTTTCTTTCCAATCGAGTAGCACAAGATTTCAAATGTGTCAAACTCTCAGATTTATATGTTGTTCAAATGCTATTTCAGCTCAGTTGTATTCGAAGGAAACTAGATTCTTTTAATTGAAATATCCTAAATTTTTAAAACTTACTTGTTGTTTCGAATTCCTTGCTAAGTTCTTACCAAAGCGTAGAACCTTGGATCGTTTTTTTAAGTGTTTTGAGATTCCCTTAGTTGAGTTGTGTTTAATTTTGTTTGGCATTATTTATTCATCGCCTTATTTTCCTTTTGAGCTTCCGTTTGCTGTACACAATGCTGTAAGTACTCAAGTCCTTTGATCTACCTTTGATCTCTAGCTGCGTCCTTTTCAGTGTGATTTTCACGGTCATCGTTTTGTTGGCAGCCGCCAGCGTTTCGTTTATGATTACATTCAATCGACAGTTTATACGCCTGTTGGGCCGCCTGGACAAATTCCAAGCCAGCCGGCAGCCTGTCAGGTACCGGGAGTATCCTTTGAGCCAAGTTTCTCGCAGCCGCTTGAGCTTGTTGAGGCGCAAGGTGCTGTGCCTCGACATGGACAACACCCTCATTGCGTCCCAACTCAGTGATGTGGACGATGGGAGTAACGCCGCGCCCTATGACTACTCCATCAGCCTGGGACGACAACGGTCATATAACATCTACAAGCGGCCGTATGTAGACGAGTTTCTGGAAAAGGTGGCCGGTTGGTACGATGTCATCATCTATACGGCTGCCACACGCAACTATGCTGACGCAGTGCTCGATCGGTTGGACGCCGAAGGCAAGTTCTTCATGAACCGATACTATCGCGACGAATGCATCAACATCAGTGGCATCAAGAGCAAATTTGTGGGCATCGTCAACAATGATTTGGCCAGCATTATGATTATCGACAATTCGGCTGTGGAGTGCGCCCTTAATCCGCACAACGCCATTCCGATCAAGGACTTTTACGGCGATCCCAGCGATAACGAACTGCCGAAAATGCTCATCCTGCTCGACTGTCTACGCTTCACCAAGGATGTGCGCACTGTGCTACGCCGCAATCGTTACAACCATGCCATCATGCCCATCATAGAGCACTTTGTGCCGGATCCTGAAATGGAGGAGTACGTTCGCAACAATTATGAAATGTAATCCACAGCAACTCTCTATAGTTTAATAAATGTGTCTTCATCTATATGTATCTCTGAGCCCAACTAACTGACTAAAGGGCAACGCACAGCCCAAACGTTTAAGCCAAGTTAACCCCTAGAAAGCAGGAAAATTGATTTTTATATCATTCATACAATAAGGTATATTAACTTGGTCATTAAGCTTGCCAGCTTCCTGAATGAACACTTAGTAGCATCTCCTCACAGACAGCTTGGTTTCTGAGTCACCACAAACTTGCCTTCATCAGTGATCTTTACCAGAATTATAAACTAGAGATATTTATGTAAATACGTGCATCTTTGTCCCAAACTGGTCGTCACAGAGCATCCAGACCTTCTGTAACATCTTCTAGAAGGGTATACAATAATCGGCCTAATTCCGTTTGGTAAATTCCAAAAGTAGCGGCGACAGTGGCGGTTGTATTGACAGCGATGCATTCACATTCGCATTCACATTCACAATTTCATAGCTGGCATACCCATTGCCATTTTCCATCCCTCCAATCCCCAGTCCCGCGAATGCGTTGTACCATTTGCGATTTGCGGCACGCTGCGTTTGACTGAAAGACAGTCGCATTGCCACGTTGATGACGCGAACGACGATAGCAATCCACTTTTTACAACCAAATGGCAGGCAACATATGGACAGAGATGTGGGACGCGCGGCTGAGGAAGTGGCATAACAGAGGGGAAGGAAGGCGAAGCAATAACACGACGACAGGCGGGGTCGTCAGTGGCGGCGACGCATCGATGTCGACTGAAGATGCCATTTGCATTTCATGCCGTTTCTTTCTCTTTGTTCACTTGGCTCTGAATGGGGAGACTTGGACTAGTATATCGAAGACTATATAGAGTATATAGGATTATACTTACAGACTGACTAATGAATTATAGGATTATACCTACTGACTGCCTAATGAATAAAGCGCAGACCAAACGTTAAGAGCTAAGAAGCATAACTGTTCACAATAGTTTGGATTTGGGGCGTAAGAACACGTTTTGCTAAATTCAACCTGTAAGTAGGTCAAAGGGAGTAGAATTCTAGATGGATTATTCACTCTATAGTTCCTTCTCCTGTGTATTTCAAGGGTATTTATCAGTCTGCTTTATTTGCCAAACATATTTCTCCATTGTTATTGTAGAATCCTTAATTTGGGCGACTTTCAGTGTGCTGTAAAATTCTCAAACACTATTGTAATTGGGAAAGGCAATAATTTGGAGAGAAACAGCGGCAGAGGAAGACCAAGGCAAGGCAAGGCAAGGCAAGGCAAGGACAAGGCAGAGCATGCATGCAATGCGGACAATTGAAGTGCGATGAGTATCATTTACCATTGCCTTGCCGCCGCCACAGGTGGAAGGCTGGTCCAGGTGCAGACCAACGCAGCCCCAGCAGCACCAAACCAACAGTCCAAACAAAGCCAATGTCAGGCAAAACAAAGCGCAAAAACAAAGGCAAAAGCATTGAATGCCAACGCCGTCCCCAACCCCAACTCGTCCTCATCCTTGTTGTTGTTGTTGTTATTGTTGTCGTCGTCATCATCGTTTGGCTTTGACTCGCACAAACTGGCAAACTGGCAACCGTTGATGGCTGGTTGGGAGCTGTTATTGAAATTTGTCGAGCGTATGCTGTCGATTGGGTGCCAGGACAACGGCTGGCCGAGGCGCCATTAAGTATGCAACAAATTGCAGCACGCAGCAGCCAGCAAAAGGAGGCGGCGCCCAAATAGCAATAGCAATCGAATTTCAAACAGTTGCCGCATCGATATTTAAACAACATGCCCAAGCACCAAGCACTTGACGAGAACGATGACGATGACGAACAGGAGTTAAGCGTTGAACTTTAACTAATGAATCCATCAGCCCAATTTCTTCCCAACATAAGCTACTTAAAGGCAGACGCACAACTGTACTTCAAAGTCAAAGTCGAAGCAAATTTAATTAAGGGCTTACAAATATTTAATTTAAGCTACTTTTTCCTCAGCAAATACTCATGCCAACGAGGGTGGAGTCCAAGCGTGAGAAATTTCCAAGACTTTGGCCATCAGTCGACCATCAACACAGCCCAGTTTCAATCAACCCAAACTTGCATACTCTTCAGACCACCCTCGTGGAGTGTGTTGGCTTTTTCAAGCGCAGCCGGAGTGCGAAAAAATATTTTAAAATGTATAAAGCATGCTCTTGTGGCCTGGGATCAAGTGTAAAGTACTTCTGATTTTGAGTTGCCGGCACTTGCATTTCATTTGTAAAATAAATAAGAGTACAAAATTAAATGTTCATCTTTTTAAATCAATAGTCTACACAATGATATAGACTACTTGATGATTTGTTAATAATACGAGGCATAAATAGAGTAAGACATACAGTTGTATGTCACCAATGTAAACTTCTCTGGCGGAGACTTAACAATTGCAAATGTAATTGGAAGTTTGTGTGTGTAACTACAAGAGAGAGCCTTGATAATTATACATAAAACAATACAAAATATTAATGAATTAATGCTTACAATTTAGAACTTGGTACTGCATGTCACTGTTGAGGGTGGAGTTTAATTTGTAGAATGTCATCAATGCACTACAATGCACTAAGGAAACGAATACTAGCTTCAGCGTGCCGAAGCTTATATATCATTCATACAATCGTTCATTCCGGAACAATCGGTTTTATGGTAGCCATACGATATAGTTGTCCAATCTGGATGAAACTTGAACGTAACTAACAGGCAGACAAAAGAAGCATCTGCTTTTTAGCTCTGTAGCTTTTAAGACTTCTGAGATCCCTGTGTTGAACCAGACGGGCGGCTGACAAACGGACATGGTTATATCGATTCCCCTTGTCATGCTGATCAAGGATATATATATTTTATATAGCGGAAACGTTTCCTTCTGTGCATTGCAAATTTCCTGACAAAATTAATATACCATTTCGTGAATGGTATAAGAACGCTATGGTTGATATTCCAACTGTAAGATACCTAATACTCAGTTTCTTCCTATCGTTGCAGTGCAAAAACGCGCTCAATCAGCGGCTGCTTATAAACTTCCTTCGGCTTTTTTAACAACAAAAACAAATTCCAATTGGATTTGAACAAGCACAATCAAATTTCAGTCATTCAGGCATGCTTGGAAGAGCAAGGGAGACAGAAACACCACTGTGGCAACAATGCTATTGCCGGCCATTCAATTTTGTTTGGTTTTTGGTTCAGTGGGAGGGATCTGACCAACAAAGGCAGTCTACATGCCAAATTTGGTGACTATAGCTCCGAGATCTAGGTGTTCATACATTCGGACAGGGCTAAATCGACTCCACTGCTAATGCTGATCAACAAAATATATACTTTATGTGATCGGAAACGCTTCCTTTTGGCCGCTATACACATTTGCACAAATACAATAAACTCTTTTACTCTATGAGTACCCTGTATGAAAATTGGAGGACCATCTTTTAGGTTTATAGCCTTCCCTTCTTTTAGTGTGACCAACTGCTATTTAACAACGCCATTTTTACCACCAACGCACATAGAAGCTTGTGCTTGTGCTTGTTCATGAGCGAGTGATATACATATATAGATGTCGTATTATGGGCGACGTTTTTGCACTATGGGCGACGTTTTAGAAATTGTTGGCATAAATAAAACAAACGTACATCGAGCTGTGACAATGAACCCATAGAACGACACCTCATTCACCCCACAACCCCAACACTTCCACTTCCCACTTTTCCATTAATAATGAACATTTAGTATGAAAAACTAACAAACTGGAATCAAATCAAATATGTGTTATGCATACGTTTTAGAGGTCTCCAAATTTGATCCGGATCTGGTAACTATATAGTATTCTCATATAACTGAGAACGGGACATTTTATAGTAGGGAACGTGACCTTAGTTCTGCATACTCATCTTGCTCACTTTAATGTAGTTTTCTTTAATTTCTCTCTATAATAAGTCAATGAACAGTTTCCAGAAGCAAATGTTGTGAATAATCATCTACCCTAACTTCAGCGGGTTGCCAACTGGTCAAAAAACTATCCCTGCTTTAAAATAAAATCACCTTTTTGAATCCATGGTAGATTTTCCGAAGAGAAGTCAAGAAGAATCAAACAATCGCCCATAGTGCACTGTCACAATAGCTCTGCACTTAAGGAAGAATCATGAAGGTCGTTCAAAAACGGCTTATGTAACAAAACACTTGATGCTACGATTATTTTGAGCTGATTATGTTCGATCATCAAATGACATCACCTAATTTTTACAGCTCGATTTAAGTTTTTAGTGACTTTGCTTTGAACAACACGTGTTTTCAACAAGACGTTGCCTAATTGCCTTACTAATTTAAAATTTATGATCCCTCAAACGTAAACTTTCCACTGTCCTTAACCCAGCGAGGAGAACGAGGGGTTTATGGACGAGTCAACCAACTACTTATAGTATATCCTGCACACACGCATCCTTTTTTACTCATGGCCAGCCATTAGAGTAACATAACCTAAATATAAACTCAAGATAGCCATGGGGAAGCTCATAGAAGCAAGTGCTAAACCTAACCTCAAATAGGTGCATAAAGCAGATGTTGCTCTTCTTGCCACACACACGCAAACACACCAACGCCAGGCTGTACATCAAACCCGAAGGAGCCACCGTCACCGCCAAGGCTACAAAATTCAATTTACTATGCACGCTTTATGGCCAAATCCTGGTCTACCCGGGCACACACATCCACTCTCTCTCAGATCCGCTCGACTTTAGCATCAGGCGCAACGAATCAGACTTTATGGCTCTGACCCAACTGCTACTCGTTCCGCTTCTTCTGGCATGGGATAGCGGTAGCGGTACAAGGGACAGAGGGGAAATCCACGTCAGTAAGAAGTCATTACAAGTGCTTGCTTATTAAGTTCCATGGCTCATTAGGCGCCGACAATAAACGCTGTCGAAACACCAACAACCAACAGCCAACAAGGACAACAAGAGCCACGTGAGGACGTGGTTTAAGTGGGCACACTGAGAGGTGAGGGATGAGAGACGTGGGCGACAGCCACTCACCGCGGGGCATCCAACGCTAAATTAAAAGAGCAACAAGAGACAAGCCGCCTAATCCGAGCCGCATTATCTAATTGTCAGTCTTAGTAGAAGATTATGGTACTAATTTCTCTCGCATAACCTGCGAGATGCCTCCGACCATGTTGCGGGCGATGAAGTCAGCCATGCTTCTGGAGCGTGTGTGAGTGTGTGTGTGAGGTTGTATATGTGACTTAATCGCCAATAGCTCCGTTTTGCCAATCAGCGGAATTGTAAGGCCGTAAACAACATGACCATACCCAACGAAACAGGCCAACGGAAATGTTGTGGATTGGCCAGAGAAGAGCAGACTTAAGCGCATGGAGTCATTCTGTGTTCGTTGTTGTCATGGTAAATATATCCATGATATAATAAGTTGAAATATTGAAAAACAGGAAGAACTTCTTATTGTCGAAACTCATCAGCATTTAAGCTTCCTTTTTACTGACAGCTGGCTATAATTGCACCAAGTTGCCAACCTTAAAAGACACTCCTATAATGCTAGGCTATCATCAAGTGACTTAATGGCTTTAAATATCTTAAGGTCATCAGATATACGAATACGAATGGATTGCAGAATAGATACATTATCAATGACAACATAATAGGATAGAAGATAGAATATAGAAGAATAGATAGAAGAAGCTGAACCAATTTAGTAAATATGAGTGAAACCCAAGTTTAGGTCAATTCTTCATCATCATTTCCCAATGCCAGTTTAACCCAGATCTTTGATAACATTTCCCATATTGCCAGAAACAACCACAACAACAACAGCAACGCTTAGCTCCATGAAACGGCCCTGGGTAAATGGTATTCCGAGCATATTCTCTGGCAGAATGCTTAATCAAATTTATTTGCTAATCCCTCCCTCAACACTGATTTGTGCATTCTTTTTCCCATCCGCTTTGTTCGCCTCCGTTTTGTGCACACACTCAAAATCAAACCCTCGTCTGCCAATTACCAATTAAGCTCTGCTTAAAGCCCAATTAAGCTCCACCACTTGACCCCAGCTAGCATAATCATCAACTTCATCCTCATCAGCCGTAGTATTCACATGACCCCAACGCCGCCACAGCCTTATCGCCCGCCGTCCGCTTTCTCATCAATGCAATTATTGACAACAAAGCTCGGCGCAGTGCCAAATCCCCGCCAGCAGCAACAACAGCAACAACAATGAGAAGAGACAAACAGCGGCGTTAAGGAGGGTTTGATGGGCACAGGGGGTGTTAAAGTGGGTTAAAGCCGCATTCAAAGTCATTCAGAGGGAAGGCAAAAACAAAGCAGCGGGCTGCCACCATACTAACAGTGACGGTGAACCAGGGCGGGGAACAGAGGATTAGGGCAACAGCCAAGTACACGGTCAACACACAAAAGCCAGCAAAAGCAGCAGCAGCAGCACCAACACCAACAACAACACTCATTGGCCATGCCCAGGGGCAAGTCGGAGGCGAACTTTCAGCTAAACGAAAATTTGAGCACATGCGGGCGGCAAGTGAAAAATTGGTCACTGATTAAATTCAACACGTTGCCGGATTAACTAACTTGTATTTTATTTAAGGCAAAAATGTGCTGTTAGCTTGGCCAACACACTCACACACACACACAGACATCCAGGCTCACAAGCCAGCGCAATTACTCGCTTCCGAAGGTTCATCTACAGCTGAGAGCGTCCTGTGAATTTCAAGCATCGTGACACGAATATACTCTAGCATATGATTATATTCACTTATCAACATCTGCTCCTGCGAGCTAGATAATCATGATAATTTTTACCATAAGCCCGATTTACTCATCAATTTGTACTGTTTGTAGGTATTGCAACTACATCTGGTCCTTCGAGCAGAATTTGCTTACGAATTTGTACCATCAACTAATCCTGCAACCTTTAGCTTCATGCTCAAAAACGAATGTATAAAAATCGTAGAAAAACTAATAGAGAAACAACCAGAACACAACAAAAATAAAAAAAAAGAGGAGAACCTGTTCCCTTCGCCTCCCAAACGCTACTCCTCGCCCTTATAGTAGACTCTTGTTTTCAGCTATTTCCATAGGAACATCTCGACCCACATGGAGGACAATAATCGAAATAAAAACCATCCTTTCAGGACCCCTTAGGCATAGTGGATCCATGGAATTTCCCTGTGATGGATCAGTAGCTGTAATGGTCGTACGGCAACTACAAGAATATGTCTGGCCAACCATGTTTTGGCTCACAGCGGAGCCAGCTCTCGAAATAAACTGAAAGGTTCCCCTCTAGCATTGAATGGTGCGATGTCAATCAGCCAGCAGGTAGAGTCATGCCTTCTGCTGGATCCTATCCGTTCATCGGTGAACTTACCAATTCAGCCCAGAGCCATGAATTCGCCAGCTTCACTGGTCCCGCGGCCACAGGACTTGTACGCCTGCTGGCTATTGAAGCGCGGAAGCAATCCGGGCGAGTTGCATGAAAACGCTAAGGGGAATATTTCCCAATACACTATGGCCTCAAAGGGCCTTGCCAGTTCAAGGAGAATTGCTATTTTTCAGAAACTATGAAGGGATACCAAAATGATGATTCCGATCTTACCCTTGTCTTATATAGGTTGTTATTTGTATGCCAAATCTCTAGAGATTTGACTTAAAAGGGAGTAAGAATTTCCAGTTTTATCTGAATTCTGCAGCTTAAAGAAAGTAATACCAAGCTGTTCTGGAAAACACGAGTAAAAAATGGCTTCCAGCACGCAACCAACTCTAGTCTCTGGCAACGCTAGATGGAAGACCCTCAAGCATTCACACATATAACACTCCGCGTCGTCTCCTCATGGCTGGCAATGTTTTTTTCACTTTTTTCACTTTTCCCTTTAGGACTTGGTCAACAAATGTTGACGCCCGCCAGCTGAAGCCACCCAGGCCCCCCTCCAGTTCTCCTACCACAACCAGTCGCTGTTACTGCGTCATTAGCGACAACATAAAAAAAAAAACAAAACCAAAAACAACATTAAGATGGAGGCGGAGCAGCCAACCAGCCGCCGGCGGAAAATCGTTTTCTTTTTGTTGTTGTTGGTTTCGGGTTTTTTTCAGTTTGCTGCACGAGCTGGCCACTGAATTCCGCCTGGGATACGGACGGCAATGGCAACCAGGCTTGAAAATACATACAATTGAAGCCGGGTCCGGGTCTGGGCACGGGTCCAGCTGTGGCAAGCACAGCGAACAACTGGAGGCGACTTTTTACACTCATTTCGCGTGGCAAGGCAGGCGGAGAATCCTTAAAGTGCTGTTTGAATAGGAAAGTGTTTCCTGAATTAATATGGTTAATATCGCACGTGGATTTTGGTAAAATGAATAAAATATAAACACATTGTCAGGGACGACGTTGTGGGAAATTCGCAACGGAATTGAAAAACAAGTACGGAAGCTAATAAGCATTGAAAATGTATAACAGAGGCAAGGTCTAGCCTATTAGCTGGCTGCAGCAGCTCGCTATCACAAATCTGGGACTGGTTTCTTCTTCAATAGTTTATGCAAGTGGTCTTCCGAATCCTATGCAATGGCCCTTGGAAGATCAAGAAGAAGACAAAATACAGAGAAGAGTGAGGTAAAAAGCAGCTAGAGAAGGTTGAGCAAAGTTAGAAGAGACGTCCTAAAGCAGTTGGTTCCATGGCACACCTATATGTCCGATCCATATGATATTTCAACTCAACCAGAGTGCAGATATGAATGTCCTGGTTCAAATGTCAGCTCTGTGGCTCTTCTGTGTGTTGCAAGCTTCATCACAAGTTGAATATACATTGACATTTTCAAACCTTCCAAACATCAAAATTTGACTACAAAATTCATTTAGCCATAATTGAATTGATTCACATTCTTGTCTTCCTTAGATTCCCTTTGTATAGCGGCAGAGTCCTTCATTTATACCAATGTGAATGAATTCCCCAAAAACGGAAGTCAACTCTATTGCGACTGTAAGCTCTCTGCTGGCAGACTCTTGAAATATAAGCGACAAATAATCCTGGCAGCAAGCACACAAATCCATAATCACCAATGAAAATGTTCTGCTAAATGCAACCATTAGCTTTTGTGGGCTCCGAGACACAGATAAAGAAGAAGCAGCAGCAGCAGGATCAGCAGCAGAAACAGCCAGCTGTCAGAGGCTGTCTGACACAAAGGCTGGCAACTCTTGTTGGAGGAGACTGAGCATGGGCTGGCAATAGAGGCGCACACGAAAATACAGTTGGCTTTAAGTATTTACCGTATTTTACTGTCAGCCTTTTGTGTGTATGTGTGTGTGTGTGAGCCTGTGTGTGTGTGTGAGTGAGAGGGTGTGTCCCTGGCAAGGGCACTGAACAACGCCGACGTCGCACAATGGGGTCACTTGTCTTTTGACGAACTAATAGACATATGGTCAAAGTTTAAAAAGTATTTGACTAAAAAATCGTCAATTTTGTGTTATTTATTGAATGTAATTTGTAATTTGTTGAAAAAACTAAAATATTGTTTATATAGAATGAAATCAGTCCACAATGACACCATTTTAGTACCTACATTGCACCCATGCGAAGCCAGGCGGACGCTTTTGTAAGCTATGAGACCACACACTGTGCCTGAACTCGCTTCACCATAGACACTGCCCAATGTTTGGCTCACTCGCATATAAATTTCATATATTGTATCATACATTTGGAACCTGGCTCGCTCATTGATATACATATCTCAGAAGATAAATCATATCTAAATCTAACGAACACATTTACTGTGCTCAGTATTTGGCTCACACGTAGTTTCGGAAGAAATAATCTGGATAATAGCGAAAGTTGAATTACAAATCCGTTGCATATTTTAAAAAGATCGAAAGATCTATATTAAGAATTCATCCAATCAAGTCGACCTTTATAGAAATTGTTTAAGAATTCATGTTCAAATACACTTTAAGAAACTGGAGACAATATTCTGCACATATTCTGCACAGGAACTTCGATCTGCCGCCCCACTGTGCGCTGCTTGGAGTTTGGGGATGCCCAGCGGTGCTTTTGGGGTTTTCTACTTTTGGTCGTTGTAAATTACTTGATTCGTTGTTGGAATTTAATTAACATTTTGCTAAGTTTTACTGTAGTCTTTTAGTAACTGTATGTGTGTGTGAGGGAGTGTGCTTGCCTGCGCCTTCTTTCTCTCTCACTCTCTCTCTCTCTATCTATCTATCTAACACGCGCCATCTCTATCTCTGTCTCTATTTGTCTTTTTTCTTGGTGCCTGGGCGATGATAGGCAGTCAACAGACATTGCATTTAATGCGGGTCTGAGCGGGCTAAGATTTTGGTAAGAGGTTATGTTAACACTCATACACACACACACACACACGGAGATAATTCAGGACGAGCCATTGAGCAATGTATATTTGCAAGTGCAGATAATTGCGCGTGTAGACAAAATGGATTTTCAACTATTTATGTGGCTCTAACACAAACACTCCCTTCGTAACAGTTGAATTGTTGAGCTCTGTGTTTTCTGGCTGCCTAAAAGTAGACCACAAAACAAAATTGTTTAAACTCAACTGGCGGTGAACTGTCAACTGCCCTACAATCTGGGCAAATTAATCTCTGTTTTTAAGCTATCGACTTGAAATCTTCACCAGTGGCTGCCTTTTGCTATAGGCCGATCATAAGTGAAAATTGTTCAAATCGGAGCAGTATATCATATAGCTGCCGTAGGAATAACTCTTTGCTTCTTATTGGAATTAAACCAAATTTGTTTGTTTGCACTTTGAAATCATTCTGCAAGGATATGTAAGGAATTCTTTGGAACATCTGAAACCTTGATAATAGATTTCTTAAATAATTTCTCCTTCAATTTGTTTAACAACTTTAACCATAAGCCTAACTGTCAGCCTTCATAAATTTGCTTTTCACAGGCAATTTGATTAAATTATATTCTTAATATAATTTATTTGTAATTTAACATATTTTACATATTTTTTACTAATGATTTTGATTAGTTTTTTGCATTGAATAAAAAAAAGAAAAAAATATAATCATTTGACAGTGCCTAATACCCTTAGCGTTTCAGTTTTACAATTGCAATTGCTCTGACAGCAGGCGAACACGAACGGCAATAACAAAAGGAATTTGAAAGCAACTGCAACAACAACAACAACAAGAAATAATCATTTACATAAAAAACAATGCAAATAAAATAAAATTAAGCAAACATAAATAAAATACATAGTTAAAATGCATAAACAAATGTAAAACGTGTTTGCTTCGAACCGAAAACCAAGAGAAACAACTGTGCAGTGCCGCAGTGGTGAGTGCTCGACAAAAGGATACTCTGTGTAAGCGGTGGAAGCAGGATGGGGCCAATAACCTGTTGGAATAAGTATATGATGATATGGTACAAAAGATATTACAAGTGAGGCCAGATTGTTCGATCCCTGCATAATAATAGAGGCCTGCATAGAGTGGGAGAGCTTAAGTACATAAAGAGAGAAATGGAAACGAAGCAGTTGCCCGTCAATTCCAACTTTGAAGGCCTCTCCAGAGTGACCGTCGTACGCCGGATGCAGCTTAAAGGACCTCCAAAGTCAAAAGATGCAAGCAGACATTGTCCTAGTTAAGCATAGCCGCCTCCTCGGTTGAATACAGGACATTAAAATAAAATACTTGTACATGCAAATTGTACATATGTATACATACATACATACATATATATACATGCAGACACACATACATATGTCCAAAGTAAAATCAAATGCAATAAAATTTGTCTGACATGTTGCGATATATATGTGGCATGCCTCTTCCCCCGCTGCCACCACATTTGTAACTATAACTGCAGCCATGTGGACTACGAACGTATCTGCCGCTCTGCCAAATTCTGGCATAATAAAACGAAATTAAATTGAAATTGACGTGAATAAAATTGCATTGGAGACACACAGAGCACAGCACAGCCAGACATACCTATCGCATTATATGCGGGCATCAGTAATAATTGTTAAGCTAATGACTTAATTGCTACAAAAGATATTGAATTTCAGACTCTCAAAAATGCAGACTCTCAAATATCATCAGGGGGCTATCATAGCAGTGTTAATTGAATCGATAGTGTTGCAAATATGCATGCGAGGATTACATTTCATAGCAAACGAACAAGGCGAAGGATGATATCATTGTTTGTAAAGATGAATTTGAACTTTGGTTATGTTTAGAATCAATTTGCTAGACACTTACACCCTTCACAGGACCAGTTGACAATAACAAACAATGCCACACAGTAGACTCCTTATTATGGTGCGAAAAGGGGCATACCTTGGGATGGAAGTAGATAAAGCAAGTACTCATCGCAAACGCAAGGAATGCCTTAACGAATTGAATATCTCGTAGCTATGTAGAAGAGCAGAGTAGCTGCGGGGATACCCAGCTCCAGTTACAACCGCCGCAGAACGTCAATGGAGGAACTATCCCGGAGCTCATCACAGAACCAAACGCCAAAACTAGCACCCGAATGGAAGCCTTTCACGCTTGTAACACCACTGCTGGAAGAAACCAACAAGTACCCACCTCGACATTGTCACACCAAGACCAGCACCATGTCGACCCTCACCACCACACCACTACAGCTCATCGTTTCATTGAATATGATAGGTATCGCCAACGTACACTCGTGCTCTCCGAACACCCCAAGTGCAGCTGCATCTCCAAAAGGCGAGCGTCTTGTAAAGCAGCGATGGGCAGCAAAAACTACCGTTAGAATCTGTCAGCGCAACGAAATCCCATACAAACCGTAAGCATTTATTGTTGCTTTGTGAGCTTCTTCAGCAACTGTATATTCTTCTATTGTGACTTAGCTTAAGCGCTCTGGGAGCTCTGGGAGCTCTGCCCATTGCTGTTCGTTTTGCACCGCTGGACCTACTTTGGTTGATTCTCTTTTGATCACTCCAAAAGCACTAGTGACGTCACCCTAGGTCCAACCTATGATGCCAATATTGTTCGTCCAATCAACTCCGGCTTTTCTAATAATGCTCTCCATCAGAAGATTGAAGAGCAAACATTAGAGCGAGTCACCTTGTCTGAGGCCTCGCTTGGTAATGAAGGTTTCAGAGCGTCCGTTTATTACCTTAACAGAGCTGAATATCATTCTGCAGAGAAGAGGAATAGCAAGCTCAGACAATGCAGCCTCGTTAGCCTGGAAAGCTAGTTAGTTAATTGCAAGCAAAGGATATGTATCTCAGCCCTTTCCTAATCCCAATTGATGGGCAGCCATAAGCTTCAGCTTTTTATTAAGTTATCATATGAACTGACTTGTTGTTGTTCGCTGTTGCTGTTGTTGTTGTTGTTTTCGAAACAATTCTAATTATGCTTACCAAAACATCAACTTTTCTTTATATTTTGCATAATTGTTATGCTCAGACAGCTTTTTGGAAAGCAACACCCCGCCCACCATCTCCTTTCTGTTGAACACACTTAATAAATATTTACATTTTGCGAAGCGCGAATAAAATACACAAACATAGAGGAGCACACATATACACTCATACACGCATACACTAACACAACACACGGACATAACGCTGCATTAATTGATAATTGTTTTGTGCTGAAAAGAAATTTAACAGCAGCCGTTGCCTGCCTTCCTCCCTCTGAATACGCGCCCATATCCTTAATATGGTAGATGTGCTTTTGTATGTGGGTGCGTGTGTGTGTGTATATGTGTGAAAGAGAGTAGTACCATACGACCATTTCAAATTCACTTTTTATACAGCTATCTTATGCTTTACCACACTCAGAGAAAAACAGCTCCAATACTCAGCAATACGTTCTAAGGATGCAGATATTGTTACATTTTACTGATTCGTTCTATAATGTATATATATAGGAGAGGATATAGAGCATCCCACAAGATGTCTTGCTAGCCTTTCCCATGTGCTTGGATATCGAAGCTGCCTCTTCGAATATTAATCTTCTCTATATATATGAAACTGCAACGCACAGTCCAAGCCATAAGCGCTAGGAAGCGCGATTTTGGTCAGCACTAAGAAGCGTTTACAGAAAATGTGTAGACCTCGAGGTCACGGTTTGTATGCATTTACTTGATTTTATTACACTTTATGGTGTTGGTGAGCAAATGAGTGGAAATAGAGGTCAAAGTTTGTATGGAAATGCATTTCCTGGTTTTTATGGTGTTGGTGAGCACTAAGAAGCCTCTTTGGAAAATTCGTACAGGAAAGAAATAGGAGCCTTATTATAATATGTTGGTAAAATATAAAAATTTGTGCAATTTCATCTTTAATTTTTGTACTTTAAGAAATCACTGGACATGATGACAGTGGACAATGGCTTCTTAGTACTTACCTTCATGAGTGTTACAGCCTCCTAGCTCTTACCCTTGGTATTCTACGTTGTTCATCAGTCATTTATTTCAATTTTTATTAATCTTCAATGCCAAAAAACATCTGTATGAATGACCGCTGCCTTTTTGACCTCAAGTGATCAACACATTACTTTTCTAAGTGTACAATTTTGTGCTATTTTCTGGTTATTTGTTGATTTTACACTACTAAAATACATATGCTGGAAAGTGTTTCACAACTTCGTCATGAACTTTGAAGCAGCTTAGCTTAGGTGTATTTTCATTTGGTGTGAGCTAAGACCTCCTCGGGACATCTTTAAATGCTGGAAATACCATGACTTTTAAGCCATTCCACTGCCGTAACAAGGCATCCAGTGGATGAGGGCTTAGCATTAGAGTGATAGAAGATTGTAGGTAATGTGTCAACAAAATCGTCTTCAAGCTTGAATATTAAAAGCTGCTATAAATTGTAGTACATGTCGTATGAGTAATATCGGAGTGAGGAACAACGCTTAGGTCAAACGGCAATAGCTAGAATGCTAAGACTTTCATACATTTTCGATATTTTGACTAAGGATCAGTCTTAAGGTCTGTTAAGATACTTGATCGCAAAGAAATTTTGACAGGAATCGATCAGGGCAAGCTCATACGCTATATCCACATATATAGAACTCTTTGACATGAGTGAAAAGATCGCGCTGGTCACATAAGAATAGCTCTTTCACCAAATTGCTGCAAGTAGGTAAAAATCGAGGTCAAGGGTTATATAAAGGCGAGCGGCACACTAGCTCTATCTATGGTTAAGCTTTCAAGACAAATCACACTCCGGTGGCTGTCTTTGCCTTGAAGATTTTAGGTTGAATGTTTTAATATTCCGTAGTGTCTCTGGTATGGAAATGAGAAAGAATTTTTATACTTTAAGAAATCCAATCAATTTCAACGTTTGTAAATATAAATTTTTTCTTAATTAAAGAAAAAGTAAAGCGTATAGGAACCTTCGGTTTTCCTTGCAACTTGCCAGCTATTCATCCATATATATGTGTATTCTTTCCATTTTCATTAACTTTTTATGTTGGCATGTTTTGGACATGTTTGGGGATCCCTTTTTGAAACTTAGCAGCGCCTCCATACACCCCTCCCTCCCTCCCTCCCCCCTCCCTCCACCGGGCTGGAACTTAATTGAACGATTAGTTTTTGTACGTGTGTGCCACGCCCCGGGGCGAAAATGGTACCTGCCCAGTGACAGTCCTTTGCTTCGCGACTTCCTCTGCCTCCCCGCTTGCCCGCTTGGCTCAACTCCTTTTGCTCTTCGGCTGCTCTTGCTTGTTGCGGGTGTGTCTGTTGTTGCCACTATTTAATTTTTGTCTATTTTGGCTTTTATTTTCCCTTCCATCGCACTAACAAACTATGTACAACAATTTGCCACGCCCACCGCCCTCTCCTCCTTCACATAAAAACAAACATATAGCAGCGTCCCCCTTTGTTTTTGTTTTTTTTCTTTTATTTTCTTGCATTGGAAGGTTCATTCCCTTTCACATTCGCATTCGCCGCCTGTTTCGTTCCGGAGAACAATAAGAAATGGGAAAGAAAAGCGGAGCAAGGCAAAGCAAAACAGAAAGAGCCGAGCAGAATGAAATGGAAACAAGTCAAATGCCGCAGCACTGAAAAGTCAAAAGGCCACAAGAAACAACAGCGCCAACAGCAACAACAAATAGTCGTAGTCGTAGTTGTAATAACAACAATGAGCAACAACATCAGAGTGGCATTAAGAAACACGAAACGAAGGCTAGCTTCGGCTGGCCGAAGCCTATATACCATTCCACATTATATATACAGTCGATATCAAGTAGAACAACACCGCTTATAGTCGATATTCCGACTATAAGATTCTCGTACTCAGCATTTATTTAAAACTACGGTACACTTTTTGATTCTTAGACTCATACTCTAGTAGAGTCCATGAGTATATTGTATTCATGCAAATTTGCTCAGTCTACTCAATATACACTGCAGATCTACCCTGCCCTAGCCAGAATCATGTGGAATCATGAGGAAGTTCCCAGGAATGGTCTACTTGCTACTTACGCTGATGATATTGCACTGCTTTACGGCTCTAAATGTCGCAATGAGGCAGACCAGGTGGACTCCAAGAGTCCACATTTTCTGCCTGGTGCAAGAGATGGAATCTAAAGGTCACCTTGAAGGTCTTTATTGACCACACCCCACCTATACAATTGGCAGGCTTAACTCTGGACCAAGCATCGCAGGCAAAGTGTCTCGGCAATCGACCAGCTGGAGTGCTGATTTGGGGAATAGATGCAAAGTCGAACTACAGATGGAGGAGCAGATTGGAAGGAACATTAGTAGATACAGTGATAGACTAAGACCACACCACACTATGTTCGCGAGATGCTTACTCCCTGCCAGGCCTTGAAGGAGATTCTAAAAGGGTTTTGCCAAAACAATTCGACAACTTTAAAGTCCCCCTCACAATTTGAGGAGTCTACATACCAAATTGGGTGACTCTAGCTCTTATAGTCTTTGTGATCTAGGTGTTCATACAGACATACAGAATATACCGGTTATATGGTAGCTATATGACATAGTTGTCCGATCTTGATCAGATCAGATCAGATGTGGGGTCTCCTCAAATGGTTAGATTTGTGTTGTCTGATCTGGATTAAACCCGAACTTAAACAGCATGCAGTCAAACAAGCATCTATTAGCTTTATAGCTCTCAAGACTTCTGAGATCTGCGGTCTTGAAACACATTGAGAGACAGATGGATATAGCTATATTGCTATATATATATATATATATATACTTTATATGGTCGGAAAAGCTTCTATATGGGCGTTGCAAACTTCATGACAAAACTAATATGCATTCACATTTCTTGTGAATGGTATAGAAACTGTACTTTTGGCGACTGTTAGCGGGAGGATGGGGGGGGGGGGGGGCAAGTTTGCTGCTGCTGCTGTGGGCGCAAAAGTTAAAAGCGAACAATAAATAAATAAAACAAGGCAAACGCATAAAATGATACAAAACTCAAGGAATCCGAACAACAGGAAGGGCATGCACTGAGAGAAATCTCTAGAAATTGTTGTAGAGTTGAATTTAATTAGGTAACCTTGTTGAAAGCAAAAGCTAGCCTCGTATTGGATAGTTTTGTTTTATACAAATTTAAGATGATAGTGAAATCTTCACTGCAGTCCAGACCTATATGATATATGCTATACGATACAGACTGATCCGGATCAACTTTGGTCAACGGACTTGCGGCTTTTGAAAATTAATACAAACCGAGCTTGGAGTTGGGTTGAACCTCTAGGACACATGCATATATCCCAAATTAGACAGAGCTTGTCATGGTGTAAGAGTAAGCAGTGACAAGAGCTATCCATAAAATGGACGTGTTCACGAACTAAACCGTTTTTTCTTCGCCTGTACTGGTTGGTCTGGGTGTGCTCGTACGAGACAAAACACATCACGCCCACAATGGTTGCAGGTCAGGCCACTGCCACTGCCGCAGTTCCAGCGCCCTGCGAAACAGGCGACATTAAAGCCCGCCAAAAAGTGACAGCAAACGCGGCAGAAGATTTAACAAAACAAAAAAAAACAGAGGGGGGACGAAGGTGCAGAAAACATACATACCATAAGTATTAACTGAGGCAACATCGTTGCTGGCACTGGCTGGGCCCAAAAACAGCTCCCATTTACGCCGCCCCGCCAAGAAGCCGTCTGACAACCGTTGATAATGATGATGAAGAGATGCCGTCGACACGCGCTCTCGTCCGTGCCGGCACAGTGGAGCTGAATGCCTTGCGAAGCCTGGCCAGAGGTAAGTTACATGGAAAAACAAGGCGGAACTTCAATTAGTATCCTTTGCCTCCTCTTATTCCTTGGAAATTAATTGTTTAAGAGAGGAGCAACATATATCACTGGGATTACATATAGATACACCATTACCAACCATAGTTTCAAAGAAAAGATCACCATCTTAATGGTCTTCCTTTCATATGAAGCAGTCATACGCTTCATTCTTTCATCTATCAGATCGGTAGATGGTTAAGAAGCTCTCTGTAATGATGATGATGATGATGATGATGGTAATGATGATCATCATAGTTAGGCAAATGTATGTGCTTGCCACTGTGACTTGTGTGTGGCAAATGTGGAAGCGTCTAGTCACACGCGCGTGAATCAAAAGGATGCGTGTGTGTGTGTGTGCCTGCGCCTGCTTGTCCTGTGTCTCTGTGTTGCTCAGCCCCTGACCCCCGCCCCCATCAGTACGCCTCGGCTGTCTTTGTGTATACAAATACATGCGGTAATTAATTTTATTTAATTTTCGACGACAATAAAAGCGACAACAACAAGGAGCAGGAGATGGCTGGAAAGGCAAGGCCAAAACTGGCTGTGGCTGGCAAAAGCAACCAAGAAGACCAAGGAGCTGGTGGGAAAAGTCTGTTGCCTTTAGTGTTAGTGTCACAAAGGAAAAAACAAGTTAACAAAACGTCAACAATAAAAAGAATGAAAGAAACGAAACGAAACGAAAGGAAAGCAAACCAAACGAAACGTTGAAAAGCAATGGCGGCTGCCATGGGCGGCCACATGGACGCACGGACGAACAGCAGACAGACACGCACATCGACATGGACATGGACACGGACACGAGGAAGGGCAAATGGTCTGGATGACAAGTGAACGAACAAGTAGAGGGCAGCATAATTATCAGCCACATCAGCCGCAGATGCAGACGGACAAGCGTCTTTGATAATCATCATCGGTATCCATGGCAGGAGCAATGGAAACCCCGCACGCGCTTCACAAACTTACTCTTGGCCATGGCCGATGATGGGTGATAGCGCCAGCGAGGGGAGGAGAGGTTTGTTAGAAAGCGCAAAATTGGCGAAACGCAATGTAGTAAGAAAACAAGTTTAACTTAATTGTCAACATTGTCAAGGAAGAAAGAAGAAGAAAGCGGAAGAGCGGAAGCAAAGCGGACAGTAAAAAGACGCATAAAGTGGCGAAAAGAAGTTGCAGAGGCCAAAATCCAAATCCAGATCCACAACCAGATCCACAGCCGGAAGAGCACAAAGTAACTGTACTAATGAGCGGGCGGGAGACAGTTTGTCTAACGAGTGGAAAGGGGGAAGGGGGATGGGAGGTGAAGCAAATGGTCTGCAATGACCATGCTTAAAACACTCAGAGAAACCCATGCCAAGATATTCTTCATAGCATTATAAGTTACTCTTAAGTAAACCGTATTTATATCATAGCTATATCTGTGACTAGTTCGTTTATAGATTTTAGATCGCATAGGAACTTATAATATATAAATATTTTTGACTAAACATTTCATTTTTCAAGTGTAAAGTAGGTCATAAAATTAGTCATGCCTTCGGGTACAGTTTGTGTGTGATAACTTTGGGTAGAAACATATATAGTTGAAAGGTTAGAGCTGAACCTTAACCCTTTGACCCACGTGAAACCCAAAACGAAACAAAACAAACAAACAACACACACACATCAGCTCCCTTGAGGCTACCAGCTATATATAAGAAAAAAGCCAAAATTCCATTTGAGAGACACTAGTTAATAATGCTCTAAGTCGCTTTACCTAAAGTTGAAATTGCTTACAAATTATTTTTACAGCAATTCAAAGATAACAGATACCCTACTATATATCTACACTCCAATAATGGCTAATTTATAATATTCAAGCAGCTATAAATTGAGTTCTAAGTAAAACAGCATCTAACATTTATATCAAGCATGTGTAGCGCCTTCCGTCGCTTAGACTTTGAAAAATCCCGCCATTGACAAAGAGCCGTTAACAGTGACAGCTGTGTATGCATCTCTAAAATTTAAGCGGTCACATTGCAATTCATGTCCTTTGGTATATTACCAAAATACCAAGAAGCTTAAAAATATCGCAGCTCAATCGATATATCTGAAGAAAATTGCGCGGCACAAGCTCAATGTTATAAGTGTAATTCAAAATTAACAGTCGCAAAACTGTTGACAAGAACTAGCACAGCCTACACAAATTGCATTAGAAATGTACTAAAATTCATAAAACCTGACCGTTTCGTGTGCTTTATGGACCGCTGTAATGAGTATGTAGTTCTTTCTTCTTTAAAAATGACAGCGGTGAGATCGTTTCCATGAACATTAACCACACTTAGGCCAATGACATTATATTCATTCTTTTCAATTAAGCTACATGTTTCTGCAATCTAAAATTTTGATTTAATTTTCAAATACTACACTTCCAAATTAAAGAACGCCCTTATATGCTTTTATTTATGGTTTCTACCCGGGGTTAAACTCATGAAACAGTTGAATACACAAGCCCACTGGACCATCTCAGCCGGGCCTGTTATTTGTAGACTTTAAAAGGCGTTGCTTGGGTTCTCTTTTTGGTACTTCTCCAGAAAAAGAGCTTCAAAGAATTAAGCTTTCGTATAATTTGGCAATATTTACTGACTTTGTTCGAGTTCTCTTTTTTTTAATTTCTCCACACGATCTTATTCCCTTTTCTTCTCTCTTTATTTTGCCACCATAATAGTAAGAGACAGAGTTTCTTTGTATGTGTGTGTATTTGTTTCATATGTTTGATTTTCTGCAGCGGCAGCCTCATTTTGACCTATTCTCAAAGGGAATATCAGACGACGGCTTCTTAGTGTGAGCAACGTCATCAAATCTAACATGTGTGAAGATTTCAACCTCCAAACTATTTCCGTTTGACCTGTGCGTTGCTGATTAGTCAGTTAGGACAAAGAGTTTTATATATATGTAGATAGATTCGTCTATTTCGATTTTGTAAATTTAAAACAATTTGTAACAGATATTTCTCGTCAACATAAACATTTATATACACATTAAATCATATATTACTACTGATTCCATCGTTGTTTTGCATATATTTAAGTCTAATCAATATTACGTATTCACATTCGTACATATGTATTCCTCAACTATCATATATCATATCATATATTATATCATATCATATCATATATCATATATCATATATCATATATCATATATCATATATCATATATCATATATCATATATCATATATCATATATCATATATCATATATCATATATCATATATCATATATCATATCATATCATATCATATCATATCATATCTTATTATACCCCCTCACTTTCCTTCTAACTATTCGCTCCACTCAAGGATCTTAAGGAAAAGGGAATGTGAAACCGTTTTGGAACTTATGAAAGCTTAACATAATTAGTTGTGGGACCAGATCATGCCTAGACCCATGTTGATTCAGCCGTATGCAGTTTAACTGCCTTAAATGATTTTCAAACTCCTACTAAATATATTTTACAAAAGAAATAGGTGCTTAAAGAGAACCAACAACAAATTATATATATACAGACGTAGTCCAAACGTATTTACAATTTTTCTTTCAACATTGATTGCCTTTTGTTGTTGTGTTTCGTACAGAGATGCAGAAATAACGGTTATTCGCGTTTTTCTAGATCTATGCAGAAGCTAATGATAGAAGAACTCGAAAGACTAACTGTTCATGGTCGCAGATTGAAGGAAGTGGACACGAAACACCTATGTTGTTCGCAAAGTTATTGAGGCAAGGCAAACGTTCTCGCATTTGCGTTGGAGTACATAAAGAAGCCTCTCGAGTTCTGGTTTTATGGACAGGTGAGGCTGCTTTTCAGTTCCAGCAATCATTTGGCAAGCATCCGTGACCCCAACAGAGCCTCGAGCTTCACGTTATCGAAAACGTATGGGCTTTCGTTGAGAATCAGAGGAGCATTGACAGAAGAGCCAAAAAATGAAATTTGGTCCAAATAATTTTGACAACTGATAAGCAATCAGTTCAATGTTTCTATTTTTAGCCCATGAACAGTTAATCTTTCTAATTATTCTTTCATTAGCTTCTGCATAGATCTAGAAAAACGATAATAACAGTTATTTTTACATCTAAGTACGAAACACACCAGCAAAAGGCAATCAAAGTTAAAAGTAAACAAAGAATCCACGTTGTGTAAATACTTTTGACTACCTTTGGCTATATATATATATTCTTATGTATGTCACACGATTTTAAACCCAAGCAAACATTATCGTACAATTAGAAGGGGATGCTTAAACAGGAAGCTGCTTAAATCAGGCAGAACCAGGATCAAACAGTTAAAAGCCCGAAAAATGTTAAGTTAAATGTAAATGCTAAGCCTTGGCTATGTTAACTAGGCATCAAATACAATTTTCGTTACGTTTAAAATAAATTAATTACAAATTACAAAACTACACACCTTTACATATGTAAGTAAGCATGCACACAATGATATCGATAGAGCAAGACACAACACGAACACACTGTGTGAGAGTGAGCGAGCAGCAGCCATGGGCGTGCGTGTATGTGTGTGTGTGATCAGCAACAGCAACAGAACATCAGCAAACTTTTTCTTTTCTAACCTCTATGTTAACATTAACATTGTCTTTGCATTAACATTAATATCAATATCAGCATTATGTTGACATCAACATTAACATGATTATCAGCATCAACATTAACATTGCATTGACATTGACTTAAACTATTAACATTAATTGCAATATTCCTTATCGCGCCTGCGACTGCAAGCTGGGCCCATTGCCATTGCCGCCCCTTTGTCCTTGCCCTGGGCCCCCGGCCGCTGACATGCTCATGCCCATGGCCAAGTGGTTGTCCGTGGCCTCGTTGTCGATGAAGCGACGCATGAATTCGGTGGCGGCAGGCGAATCGCTTCTTAGCAAAATGTTCCCAAAGATGGTGGCTGGGATGGATGGAAGGAAGAGCAGAGCAGAGCAGAGATTACGGCTAAGCCATCGATGATACGGACACCAGGATCATCAATACATACCCACATGGTTTAGCTCGTAATACTGGTTTTCGATGCCTTCGCGCAGGAACATGCACAGATGCATGAAGACATTGCGCTTGGGCGAGCTCAGCAAGGCAATGTAGTCCATGTCCTCCGATTTGCTACGGCTTCGCAGCAGATTCTCCACAAACGGCTCCAGCAGCGGCTCCTCGGGCAGATTCAGCAGCAGGATCAAAGCTTCGGCGGCACTCTGGGCATTGCCAGCTGAAAAGGGGGGTGCAGAGATGAAGGGATCGGATCAAGGTAGCAGACATGGGGCATTCATGCACTTACGGAACTCCTCGTTCGACCAGGTGTCCAGCCAATCCCTCACCGCATTGAACTCGGCACTGAGGCTCTTGCGCAGCCGGAAGGTGCCGGCCAGCAGAGGACCCTGCCGATGGAGATAATCGATGAGCAGAAAGAACTCACGCGGCATGGTCACGCGGTACTCCGGCGAGTTGTCGTTCATCTGCAAGAAGAGCGGAACATTGGACTGAGCAGACAGTAGAGCAGTGCTGAAAGAAAGCCTTTTACCAAGCTCTTGATCTCCTCCTGTGTGTACTCGCTGAGCGGCCGATCCGTCCGACACATTGTCTCCATGGAGAGGCCAAAGCAGCTGGGCTGATATTCCCCCGTCACCGTTATGAAGATGTCCCGCCCGTCGACCACATGCAAGATGAGTATGTCGAACTGCCAGTTGTTCATGGTGCTCGTCCGGATCTTCTTGAGCAGCCCCGCTATGTTGCCGACGTCGGCGAGCAACGTTATCCGTATGCGACGCGCCGAGTCCAGCATGAGGCTGTCCTCTCGCGGATCCACCTGCAACCATTTCTCGCATATGTCCTCGAAGTCCTCGATGTCCTTCACTTTGAACCTGAACTCCACTGGCATCGAGCAATTATTGTAGACGAGGAAGTCGCAAGTGTGCAGCTCGTTGAAGCGCACCCGCCCAAAGTTGATCACATTCTGATCCACGCTGATCTGCGGCTGACTCTCGTTCTCGCGCTTATCCACCGCCTTGAGGACCTCCTCTTGCACCCGCTTGTACTTGTGCTCGTCGCGCGTCTTCACCTTCACCCGGAACACCGCATACACGGGCTTGTGATCGCTCGGCCGTATCTGCATGACGCATCGGTAGGCCAGCTGCTCGATGCGGGTGCCTTTCCACAACACCCGATCACACCAGGCGGGCTGTCGCTGCTTTTCGCTACTGTCGTAGTTGTCGGTGCCCGGATCGTACTTGTACGTGGGCAGGAACCCGATCTCGCCCTCCGTGTAGCCCTCAAAGCAGTTGCCCATGCGCATCTGCATGCGCAGCTGGTCGTACTGCAGATACATCTCGCAGTTGCTCAAGTCGGTCGGTGGGCCGGGCATCTGCAGGCCAGGCGGCAGCTGGATGCGGTAGTTCAGATCGCCCAGCCAGAAGATGTGACTGTAAGCAGAGAGAGGGCGATCAGGTGGTTTGAAAATTAGAAAACGGGCAAGAAAACCAACAACACAAGCAGCGTTATGAGACAACCGTCAAACAGGCCTCTCCGGCTCTGCAAACCGCCCCGCATAAACATGAGCCAGGACATAGGCAACAGCAAAGAGCGGAGCAAATTGGCTCTAAAAAACAAGATGATGATACACAAGCTGGCGGTTGCACCTCTCTTCAGATACGCCCTACCAATATGGGGATCCAGCTTAGAAAAATACAAGTTCTTTGACATTTTAACAGGCTTGAGGAGCACTCTAATCCTTTTGCTAGTGCTCTTCTGTACCACATTGAGAAGAAAGCTAAAGGGTACTTAATAAATTTGAAGCTGTTATTGGTCCGACATGAATTGAGATCATGTGGCTTTGCCAACCCCTGCCCCTTTTACTTACTCATGATCGCTGATGGTTCGATGATCGTCGAACCGCATGCCCTCCACAATGGCTTGATAGTCCTGATTGCGCTCCTCCAGGCAGCCCATGTGGGCGGCCAGATGAGAGTTGACAAAGCAAATGTTGCCCTCGTTCAGCTGCAGGCTGACGGCGACGCCGCCCTTGTTGCCCAGCGCATTGAAGACGCCGCGTGCCACCGACTTGCGGTTACATCGGAGTATATGCTGGCGCACCTGCTTGCGCACGATGACCACCAGCAGGATGCCTACGAGGCGCTCAGACTTGAGCAGCTCGTACTCAACATCCGGATGAACGCTCTCCATCATTTTCTGGCTATCGTTGGGACAAAGTTCACAGTTAGTTGGTTCTTGATGGGATGGACCACTACTTACATCCATTGCGCCATGTTCACGTGCAGCTGGGTGGAGTTCAGCATGGCCTTGGCTGGTGTGTCCAACTCCTGCAAGCCGATGGCATAGATATCCGGGGCCCTCTCACTGCAGGCCAGCCAGTCGCGAAGCTGCCTGTTGATGTCCGAGCATTGCTTCATATTCACATTCCATGTGGCACAGTAGATTCTAAGGGAGGAGATGGCGACATGAGACACGTTATGGGTATGGATTTGGACTGAAGGCTGCTTGCTTGCTCTCTCACATGATATCCTTGTAGACAATGTACTCGCTCTCGCGCTTCTTCAGTTCCTGCTTCACCTCTCCGATCTGACGGTAATCGTTGAGCCAAGCGAAGTTGAGTGCCGCGTCGCCGTGTTGTGAACGCGCCATCGTGGTCTTGCAGGCAAAGATCTTCGCATAGAATTCGCCAAAGTCCACAGATTCCCCGGGAAAGCATCTCAGCGGGTAATAATAATATTTGCAAGGGCTGTCGTCCGACGTGCACAAATCGAACTGCAGTGGCGTTATGGATGATTTGCGATCTTTAGGAAAGGGAACGCGAACAGGTCGGAGGTGAAGCGAGGGAACCCCCTCCCCAAATGCAATTAAAATCACGTAACTACAGCCGGCAGGCCAACCAACTCACCCTGGTTCAGTTGGAACGCTTCGTTAATGGGAAACACTTTGTTTATCACGCGCAACACAAGTGTGTTCTGAGTCCGCAGTATGGAGAACGAGATGATGGCGTAACTGCCGCCTGAGGTGGATGAGACCAATGCGAGCAGATGGTCAACATTTTCCTGGCCCCTTAACTGATAGGCTTCGAATATCTAAGAAAGGAAACCATCGAACGTGGGGATTATAAGGATTACAATCATGTGTGTAAACTAGCAAGTTTATCCGGCTTTGCCCGGGTTCGTATTTTCTGCTGCTGCCTCTAAGTCATAGACATACGAACTTTCAACTCGATTTCGAACCACTTGTTGTTAGAATTTTAAGAATATCGGCATTTTAGTGTCAGAAACTGTAACTTTATGTGAAAATGTACACTGTCTAGCGCTTATGGTGTGAACTTTAATCTCGAGTTGTTGTTGTTGAAATTTTCGGTAAAACGGCTTCTTAGTGTGCGCCTACCCCATAAACTGTAACTGGTGTGTAAATTTCAGTGTTAATCGTTAGTCAGTCGGGACAAAGAGTCTTATATAGGATCTATGTGAACTCCCCAAGTCGCCTATGGTATCGTAGCGATCCAAGGGCCTGCGGCAAAACGTTAATAAACAGGGTGAAGAGAAGGCTAAGAAGAACTAAGGTGACCACCCTGTGATACCCGGTGAGATAGACCTAGAAGGCTTCGATTTTATACCCTTGCAGAGGGTATTATAATTATCTCACGATATTTGTCACCCCATAGAAGGAAGCATCTCCGAGAAATCAAGTCTAGAAGATTGCTTGGGTGGGGAAGATAATATCCTTCTGTGAGCCACCTACCTCTAAGCAGCTCTTCTGCATGGTGGGAATCTCTCAAACTCAAGCGAGTTCAACTTGGATAAAAACTGGCCAATCTCCACAGCTATAATTTCTGGCATTTGGAAATCTCATTACGAAAACACATTACCATCCTGATGCAGCTCATGAAATACCCATTGCAAAAAGAATTTTATCTTTAATGTTGATATCAGTTTTTGAGTGTTTGTGTGTTATTTGTGCCCAGCGTTTTACGGGCTTCTTTGGCATCGTCACGAATTCATATATGAAACGGTTTGGGAAATGACTCAGAAGGCGCTCATTTATCGGAAGTATCCGTATACAGGGGTCTCCAAGGCGCTCCCCCAGTTATTTGTAATACATATGGATATGGGTCACCATAAACAAATATATATATATATATATAGTATGTATATATATAGTATATATATAAGTATATATATATATATATATATATATATATATATATATATATATGTATATATATATAAAGATAAGAGTCAGCTCTCTTTACCTTCACCCTCTCTTTCCCGCCTGAAAGTGTTTAATTGCCTTGAAGTTTGCCTTTGAATTTGATAGCTCAGACCAAACCCAAGTTGCCCTAAGAGAGACTCCAACTCAGTCAGACAGTCAGGCAGACGGTGGTCCGTCATTGCTTATCAGTTGAGACCTAGCCCACATTCACATTGCAGCGGGGGCGCGGGCGGGAAATGTGAGCCGAAAGAAATCAATCGGATCGATTATTCATTTAGCCTCACCCTGTCACCATACTATGGGCTATGCGGATATGAGGAATATCTTACACAGTGAATTATCTCATCCTCCTTGAAGCGCTCTTTTGCCATATCCAGAATTGTTCTCCGGGGAGCTGTGTCGTCAATAGCATCAGCGGCGGCGCCATTGGGCATGGGCATGTTGCTGCCACTATCACTTTCCATTGCTGGAGGAGAGCGCTGGTGCACTTGAAAATGGAAATACTAGTTTCGTAGTCAATGATGTATCGTCTACGCTGGCTCTGGTTGATTGCTTTTGCTTTTCTATTTTTAGTTGGCGCGTTTGTGACGACAGCAGCCGAGCACTGGATGGGCGATGGGCTACTCGTCAACTCAGCCGCGTAGCAAAAGTATTGGACGCGACACAAGCACAACGATCCGATCCCGATTAGAGGCAACGCTGGACAATCCAGCACGCTGGATTGAAACTGTTTGTATATGTAATAGTGCCTTGTTTACTATTGTTGGCGTTGGACTCTAAGTTTGCATTTGCAATATAGGTGGGTGTATTTTTTGCAGAGCCAATCGATATATCCATGCCTTCGATTGTTATTTTTGTTATTCTCAAGTTATTGTTGTGACTGGCAATTAACAACTCCCGCCAATTTTGAAATCAAACCATCGTTTAGCGAAACTTCAAATCAAAATGAAATCAATACTGCTTGTATGTCGCCGCTGTCTGCAAATTCATATTATTGGCTTAAAAGGAACCATATGTGTTGACAGATAAATAAAGCTAGCGCGCTTCCATAACTATACGTGCACAACGACACTTGACGTAGCTGTGATAAAAATATCGATGCTGAATTGTATGTAACACGATATTTGATGATACTAATATCGCACAACTAATACTGTGACTCTTTCGAAGCGGCTGCTGCATACACAGGATGCGACGCCGGTGAAATATCGCTGCTATGATATTTCATGACCCAACCGCGACTGCGTTTGCATGTGCACGCACGTGTTAATCGTAATGATAGTTTCACAACGCCAGTTCATTTTGAATGTATGTATATGACATGATATTTTACACGATGTGACACCGGTGAAAATATCGATGTAGTTAATTTGCGACGATATTTCATGACACAACCACGCACGTAAATATCGTACAACTCCTACTGTATCGAAGCGGCTGCATGCGGATCTACACGTGTTAAATAGTAATTTTCTTCTTACAGTCAAAATGCAGAACGACGACGTAAGTATACAGTGTATTAGTTAACGCACACATATGTCTACAATAATTCATGTATTTGCAATGCCCCAAAGGTTATTTGGAGCATTATCAATAAAACCTTTTGTTCACACAAAGTCAAGTAAGTAACACACACTTTGTATAAAATATATGAGAAATGCATTGTCAATGTTTTATTATGCTCTGCAGGACAGATACGCGCACCTTTTGCCGCCATGAGTATAACTTGACCGGCTTGTGCACGCGCCGCACTTGCCCGCTGGCCAACTCACAGTATGCCACCGTGCGCGAGGAGAAAGGCATAATCTATCTATTCATGAAGACGGTGGAGCGCGCCCACACGCCCAACAAACTGTGGGAGCGCGTCAAGTTGTCGCGCAACTTGACCAAAGCCATAGAGCAGATCAATGAAAATCTTGTGTTTTGGCCAAAATACATTATTAACAAGAATAAGCATCGCTTGGTCCGCATTACTCAGATGTTGATGCGTATGCGCAAGTTGAAGTTGCGCCGCCAGAAGCTCATAGTGCCGCTGTCCACTAAAATTGAGCGGCGCGAGGCACGCCGCGAGCAGAAGGCGCTGATAGCCGCAAAAGTGGATAAGCAAATTGAAAAGGCTCTTCTGGAGCGTCTCAAGCAAGGAACGTACAAGGATATATATAACTTCAACCAAACGGCCTTCAATAAGGCATTAGAGAAAGAGCGCATCGATGAAGAAGAAGAAGAGGACGAAGAAGAGGAGAATGAGCGCGAAGTGGAGGAAACAGAAGAGGAGCCTGAACGCGAGGCAGTACATCGTGCACTGCTCGACGAGGAGTTTGTGGAGGCTGAAACCGATGATGAAGAGGATGAAGATGATGAGGCTGAGTACGATAGCGACTCTGGCCGTCCCGAGCAGGTGGAAGTGGATAGCGATTTTGCTGCCACCGATGATGAGGGAGATGGAGATATTCCCGACATTGAGGTAAATGCTGTTGAGGATTAAAATATCTAGTTATCCCACAATTTCATTAATTTGACTTCCTTTCCCAGGATGCTTCTGTTCCCGCCGTTTCCACCAAAAAGTTAAAATCGCTCCAGGCCAAGTCGGCCACGGAATCGCCCTCGGCGCAGGGTATGGTACGTCGCCAACGCCGTGGTCCTCTGAAACACAAACTGAATTTGGAGTACGAGTACGAGATGGAGGCCGATGAGCGTCAAAAGCTCAAACGTTAAGAAATCGCTTTAAGTTATGCTAATCTTTAAATCTAGATCTTACTTCATAGTAATACTTCCACACTCACAACAATAAAACCTGGACAAGCTAATTACGAAATCCTATCCGACAGATCGCATCTTTCAAAAAAGGTTTCTTTAAGTTTCGCTTTAGTCTTTCGATCTAGATCAAAATTGGGAAAAAAAAACCCTATAACTTTTCCAAGATTGCAATTCTATCTTGCGGAAAGCCAAAGGAACAAACCTTTTAAGAAAGTTTTCCTTAAATTAATATTATAATCAAATGTAGACAACAGCTATAGATGAAAATCGGAAAAACACTATAATTTTCACAAGATCAGATTGCTATCTTCGGACAGCCAAAGGATGGAAACATCTGCGGATAGTCGAAAGAACAAACCTTCAGAAAAAGAGGTGTTTTTACGTTACAACAACAATGAAGATTGCAGGAAAAGTATAAATTTTCCAATAACAGAATGCTTTAAGGAAAGTTTTCCCCCATATAGCAGATGCATTTTTCGATCGGCTCAGCTCAAACTCAAAGACTGGAGTTGGCGGGGAAAGAAGATAAACAAGTGACCAGTTCGGATATTGAAAATATCGTTGGATAGATAAATCGGTTATTATTTGCTTATGTGATATATATATAACGAGTATATATACGATAATTATAATTGTTATTCCAACCAAAAATACTTGTTATTTTTTTGGTTTTTTTGGCTTTTGGTAGAAATCAAGCGGTTTCGATTCCGAGTGACCTCTCCAAAGGGGTGTTTGGCGAACCTTAGACGGAATATGGATCCCTCACACTATACCAGAGACCAAGGAACAGTGAGGATCAGGTAAATGTGCACCAGACAAAGTCATGGATGAATTGAGTGTCTGTCATTTACATCGATTACTTAGAAAGGGACAAGGAAAGCGATCATTGGAGAATATTATCATGCAGAGTTGTTGGGCAGATTCGGTACTGGTTTGAAAAATGAAAATCATAATTTTGCACGATATACGAGGAGTACTATTTACATTTCGGGAATACCAAAAAAATATTTTTAAATGAAAATGGCTGTTCAAAAATTCACCTGTTTGACGAAATGTCTGAGAGCTTGCATTGTCACGATGGAGAATGATTTTTCTTTTACGAATTTCTCCAAATACTTCCCGTTAACAAATGACCGTGATCCGTTCAGAATTGACCGTCCTACGTTGCTCAAGCGGAACAGTGGTCACATGACCCATTCTGTCGAACAAACAGGCGACCATTTGCTTCGCTGTGCTTCTTCGACGAACAATTTTTGTTGAACTTGACTCCTGTTGGAATACCCACACGGTCGATTGCTGTTTTGTTTCCGGCTCATCCGCATATATCCATGATTCGTCACCTGTCACAATTTTATACACGTCCTTTGAAGCAGCACGGTCGATGTTTCGAGCCCTTTGTTTTGGAGGAAAAACAGAAAAGTAATGCTCCTAAGTGTTCATTCCCTAACAAGGTTTTATATTGTATCTATATGATATAGTTGTCCGAACTTGACGGCGGACGTTTAACCTCTTCAAATGGATACAAGCCCTTCTAATGCTGATCAATAATATATATACTTTATATAGTCGAAAACTCTTCTTTCTGTGCGTTGCAAGCTCCCTGACAAAACTAATATACCATTTTGTGAATGGTATAATAAATAGCGCATCTACATCAAAACGTTGAGTACGTTTATGCTAAAAAATGTTAAACTTCATTATGGTGTTGCCAGATTTTAGTAATTGACATTTGTGTGGCCAGTTCCCAAAGTATAAATAGTACCTCTCGTAAAGTTATATGTACATATATTCTTGATCAGCATGACAAGCCGAGTCGATATGTCCGTCTGTTTCTATGCAGTTGTGAAGCTATCGACTTGAAATTTTCACCACAGGCTTATTTCTGCTGTAAGCTGCTTGTATGTATAAAACGTCCATATCGTTCACTATATCATAAAGCTGTCTCATAAAAATATTAAATACATTTTGAATTAAGTTTTTGTGAAGTACCCAGAATATACCATAGATGAAGCTAACGACAGATAGTTGTAGCGACCGCGAATGGCCCTCTAGCGGACATTCATCGACAACAAATATCGCCAGCTATATTGATATGTTACAAATATCGTTCGATTTCCTTTACTTTCCGCAAATAATTTGTATTATTAAGTTTAAGTAAAGTATAAGCAACTAATGATTGAGTTTCAATTGGAGACAACATAATCTCCAAATTGTAAGCAGAACGATTGCGATGTTAGGATTCCATTCTTGTATGCACACGATGTGGCACCGATGAAAATATCGGTATCAATTTGATACGATATTTCATGACACAACCACGCACGTAAATATCGCACAACTACTACTGTGTTTCTTTGGAAGCGGCTGCATCTAGAACTGCGCTTGTGAAATAGCAATTTTCTTTGAAATTAACAAGAAAATTGTTTAACTTACAGTCAAAATGCAGAACGACGACGTAAGTATACAGTGTATTAGTTAACGCACACATATGTCAACAATAATTCATGTATTTGCAATGCCCCAAAGGTTATTTGGAGCATTATCAATAAAACCTTTTGTTCACACAAAGTCAAGTAAGTAACACACATTTTGTATAAAATATATAAGAAATGCATTGTCAATGTTTTATTATGCTCTGCAGGACAGATACGCGCACCTTTTGCCGCCATGAGTATAACTTGACCGGCTTGTGCACGCGCCGCACTTGCCCGCTGGCCAACTCACAGTATGCCACCGTGCGCGAGGAGAACGGCATAATCTATCTATTCATGAAGACGGTGAAGCGCGGCCATACGCCCAACAAACTGTGGGAGCGCATCAAGCTGTCGCGCAACTTGACCAAAGCCATAGAGCAAATGAATGAAAATCTTGTGTTTTGGCCAAAATACATTATTAACAGGAATAAGCATCGCTTGATCCGCATTACTCAGATGTTGACGCGTATGCGCAAGTTGAAGTTGCGCCGCCAGAAGCTCATAGTGCCGCTGTCCACTAAAATTGAGCGGCGCGAGGCACGCCGCGAGCAGAAGGCGCTCATAGCTGCAAAAGTGGAAAAGCAAATTGAAAAGGCTCTTTTGGAGCGTCTAAAGCATGGAACGTACAAGGATATATATAACTTCAACCAAACGGCCTTCAATAAGGCATTAGAAAAAGAGCGCATCGATGAAGTAGAAGAAAAGAACGAAGAAGGAGAGAATGAGCGCGAAGTGGAGAAAGAGCCTGAACGCGGTTCAGTAAATCGTGCAGGAGTTTGGACTGAGAAGTTTGTGGAGACTGAGACTGATGATGAAAATGATGAGAACGATAAGACTGAGTATGATAGCGACTCTGGCCGCCGCGAGCAAGTGGAAGTGGATAGCGATTTTGTTGTCACCGATGAAGAGGGAGATGGAGATATTCCTGACATTGAGGTAAATGCTGTTGAGGACTAAAATATCTAGTTTTCCCACAATTTCATTAATTTCACTTTCTTTCCCAGGATGCTTCTATTCCCGCCGTTTCCACCAAAAAGTTTAAATCGTTGCAGGTCAAGTCGGCCAAGGAGTCGCCCTCGGCTCGTGCTATGGTACGTCGCCAACGCCGTAGTCCTCTGAAGCGCAGACTGGACTTGGAGTACGAGTACGAGATGGAGGCCGATGAGCGTCAAAAGCTCAAACGTTAAGAAACCGCTTTAAGCTAATCTTGAAATCTAGATCTCAAATCATAGTATAACTTCCTTCCGCACTCATAACAACAACAATCAGAACTGGAAGGGCTAAGAACGAAATTCTATCCGACAGATGGAACCTTTCAAGAAAGGTTTAAGTTCCGCTCTAGACTCGTTCTAGATCAAATTTGCAAAAAAGAATGTCTAGAATTTTGCCAAAATTGCAATTCTATCTTACGGAAAGCTTAAGCAAACCTTCTAGATCAAAATCAGAAGAAATGTGTACTTTTCGCAAGATCAGATTGCTATCTTCGGAAATCCAAAGAATGGAACCTTTACGAAACATTTTATTTAAATTTATATTAAGATCAAATCTAGACTTTAGTTCTTGATCAAAATCGGAAAACAAATTATAATTTTCACAAGATCGGGTTGCTATCTTCGGACAGCCAAAAGATGGAAGCTTTTTAAGAAAGGTTTCTATCGTCGGATAGTCGAAAGAACAAACCTTCAAAGGAAAGGTTTCTTTAAGTTCTGCTTATATTTAAACTTAGATTTTAGTCCATAATAATATTTATTTCACACACACACACCCGCCACTGGCAACACACACAACATCAACAATGAAAATTGAAGGAAAATAATTTTCCCAATAACGGAATGCTTTAAAAACAGAACGCTTTAAGGAAAGTTTTCCCCCATATAGCAGATGCATTTTTCGATCGGCTCAGCTCAAACGCAAAGACTGGGAGGGGAAAATATTGAAAATATCGTTGGATAGATAAATCGGTTATTATTTGCTTATGTGATATATATATAACAAGTATATATACGATAATTATAATTGTTATTCCAACCAAAAATACTTGTTATTTTTTTTGGTTTTTTTGGCTTTTGGTAGAAATCAAGCGGTTTCGATTCCGAGTGACCTCTCCAAAGGGGTGTTTGGCGAACCTTAGACGGAACATGGATCCCTCACACTATACCAGAGACCAAGGAACAGTGAGGATCAGGTAAATGTGCACCAGACAAAGTCATGGATGAATTGAGTGTCTGTCATTTACATCGATTACTTAGGAAGGGACAAGGAAAGCGATCACTGGAGAATATTATGATGCAGAGTTGTTGGGCAGATTCGGTACTGGTTTGAAAAATGAAAATTATAATTTTGCACGATATAAGAGGGGTACTATTTACATTTCGGAAATAGCAAAAAAACATTTTTAAATGAAAATGGCTGTTCAAAAATTCACCTGTTCGACGAGATGTCTGAGAGCTTGCATTGTCACGATGGAGAATGATTTTTCTTTTACGAATTTCTCCAAAGACTTCCCGGAAACAAATGACCGTGATCTGTTCAGAATTGACCGTCCTACGTTGCTCAAGCGGAACAGTGGTCACATGACCCATTCTGTCGAACAAACAGGCGACCATTTGCTTCGCTGTGCTTCTTCGACGAACAATTTTTGTTGAACTTGACTCGTGTTGGAATGCCCACACGGTCGATTGCTGTTTTGTTTCCGGCTCATCCGCATATATCCATGATTCGTCACCTGTCACAATTTTATACACGTCTTTTGAAGCACCGCGGTCGAACTCTTTTTGAGTGATTGATAAGCAAGGAAGGCTAGATTCCGCTTGCCAAAGCTTATATAAAAATACACTATAAATTTAGCCAATGGTAGAGAATGTTGGCTCGCCACTTCGACCGGCCGGCTTCCCCTTCGGACCAAGCAGGCTACGCCCTAGTATACAGTCCTTTAGTTGTTGTTGTTTTTTACTACAATTAATTTAATGAGAGGCAAAAGCATGGATTATACATCGTATGTTGAACTTGAAATTGTTGATGCAGTTTCTCCGTGTGGCTTTGATTGATTTTAGACAGCCTGTGGATGATTTAGCATTGGTGGCTACTTGTCCTTCTTCTCGGCGGACAGCGAGTTGTACAGACGATTGACCTCGTTGGCCACCAGATGATCCAGTATGATGCCATTGCTGTCGATGAAGGACGCGCATGATTTACTGCTGGTCTGTTCGCGCTGGCTTTTGCCATCCTTGACGCTGAGCGTGAGCAGATATTTATCGTCGTATTTCTTCATGTCCGAGCTGGCCTCCCAGATGCGATCCTTCTCTTTGTGCACGGCGACGGCGAAGGTGCCGCGCTCACGGAATGTGGTGTGCAGTGTTAGTATGCCCATGAGGACAAAATAGGCCAGCACGCTGAACAGGAGCACCGGGCGGGACTCGGGAAAGGGATGGGTAAAGTCCCAGGCATGGGCCATGATGGCCACGCCAACGGCCAGGGCGCAGAGAGCCAGGCGCGCGTTCACTAGTCCGAATTGCTCCTTTAGGTGGGGACGGTCGCCCAGCAGGCAGGTCTTCACCGCATCATCCAGGGCATGCTTCACAGCAGAGCCATCCCATTTGTTGACCTTCACCAGCTAAGCAGATGTAAACGAAGCATTAAAATCAACACTGACGTGTACAAAGAAACATTAAGACGCCCCACAGTGCAGCCGAAGCCTCCAACCGGCTAAGGCATAGGAGGGAGGCAAAGGCAACTACAGCTGGAGTCAGCTCTTCTGCAGCCTACCTCATCAGCAGGCTGTGATTTATCTTCCTTCTTGGCCATGTTAACTGCGCCTTCAGTCAAATGTGCTTGTGATAGTTGTAGTAAGGCAAAATAATAATTTTTCGCTACTATTTTTTGACAACGCGACAATTGGTTGCAGCTGGTAAGAACTGAAATACCAAAAAAAAATGCCTGCACATACAAATATCCCACTAATTAATGTAAATATATCGATAGTTTTCAAAGTAAAAGACAAAAAATACCAAATCTATCGAAAAATACTGGCAAACTCTGCCAGCATCACCACATTGAAGTCAAAACATTAAATATATCGATATTTCTTTTCGATATATTTATATATGTATTTCGATAGTTGTTAACATTTACTATCGTCGTCAATGGACGCGGACGTGATTGATATACTTATTTACCATATTTTATGGAAGTAATTCAACTAATGATAATAAATAATGTCCAAAAAGAATATTAGAAATAGCACACGTGTTTACTATTGTGGCTTGTGCTTGGAAAGCTTTAGCCGCCACCAGAAATGTAAGACACACGAACAACTGTGCGCGCTGCGCATGGAAAGGTTTCATATTTGCAAATACTGCATGACGCTATATGGCGATGGAAAAATTTTGGAGCGTCACTTTGTGCGCAAACATGGACATGCTGATGCGGCCGCAGTCCAGCCGGCCCAGTGGTTGTGCCTGCAGTGTGGCAAGCGGTACAGATCGGCCACCTTTCTGTACCGGCATGTGGTTAGCTGGCATGGCGAGCACTCGATCTTCTACTGCGCCATGTGCGCCGACAATTGCAACGATGTGAAGACCTTCAACACCATACAGGCGCTCTTGGAACATGCCAGGGCGCTGCATCATTTGGGCAACGATGGCACGGATGGGGGCAGCCAAATTGATGACACCGAAGATCTGGAAATGCTGGAGGAGAATATTGAGGATTTATTGCCAATTGGATTGGATTGGGATGATGATCTTACCTTCGGCTGGCCCATGGACCTGAACAAGGAGTCTTGCATTGCCGATCCCAAGCCCAGTGCTTATGTGTGCCCGTTTTGCGCCAACCACTTCTCGGGCAGCCTCAGTCTGATCAATCACATCGAGAAGATACACCAGAAAAATCCACTCGAATGCTGCTACTGTGGCAAAATCCATGGGACCCGTGAAGCAGCACGCGGACATTTACAACGCGTCCATGTTCTGGTGCGGCAACACATTTGTGACGAATGCCAGGCGGACTTTGCCACGGCTGATCATCTGAAGAAGCATCGCAACAGCAAACACCTCTACCAGCGCCCACATGAGTGCCCCTTTCCCAGATGTGGCAAATCCTTTGCGCAAATTAGCCATCTCCGCAAGCATCTGCTAACCGATAAGGGTCACATCGAGCACATCTGTTCGCACTGTAATTGCCAGTATTTCCGAGCCATCGATTTGGCCAAGCATATTAATAAAATGCATGCTTGAGATTTAAAAACTTAAACCTATCGATATGTAACAGCTGCTCACCTGTTAACAGGCACGCGATGCTCCCACCCAACGGTAAATGCTCAAACACACCTGTTACGATAACCAACAGTGCAGCTTTTGCACCCACGCACAGCTACAGTCGACTGTTATCAGCTGCAGCTCTGTAAATAACAGCAGCTGATCGCAGCAGCCCCAAAGTTTCTGTGAGAGCGTGGAGACAGCAGCAGTAGCTGGGCGTAACAGTGGGGCCACGTCAAATAGTTAAGGTGAGTATGTAAGTAATGCATATAAATATAATATGATAATAATATGTAGAGGTAGTGCTAACTTCGTTTAACTATAAAAAAGAACCCAGAATCATTTAGATATAAGCAACTACAGGGTTTTAGACGAGGAAAAATTTTAAATTGAAAGAAAATAATGCGATTGTATAATTTCAAACTGCAAATTAGCTTAATTAGAAAGATATTTATATGAATTTGTGTTTCAATATACAATTTACCAATCAGTCAAGACTCGAACTCTATGAGGGAATGCACAGCTACATGTTGAAATGGAAATTCTATAAAACCGTGTCACGCGCAAAGCCGACTAAATTGGTAAAAAATGAACGTTATGTGAACGCTGGAGCTACATGTCTCTCTCTCTCTCTCTCTCTCTCTTTCTCTCTCTATGGTCACAGTTTCCACAGAGTTGGCTCGGACCCGCAACCTGAACCGACAGTTAGTTTTAAACAAAACTTGCTAGCGCTTGGATCGTGTCGCGTCGTCTATATACATATATTCCACATATTCTAGCTGTTGTTGTGATTCTTGTTATTTTGTTGCCATTATTTATGATTGTTTTCTAAATGTTTTTGTTAACAAGCGTATGATAATTTGTGTGTGTTGCCTTCTTTTTTTTATTGTTTTGTTAAACCTTTTTTTTGGTTGTTTCAAATTGAAATTCTCGCAACTCCAACTGATACCGCGCCTGTCTCCTGTCTCCCTGTAAGTAGAAATGCCGCGCGAAAATTTGTTAAAACTGTAATGGCAGGAAAACTGGCGACCGACCCCCAACATTTATCATTTCAAATGGAAAACCACTTGTTATTGTTTTTGCTGTTGTTGTTTTTCCCATTTGGTATCGCTGGCTTTTAAAGCCGGGCCTAAAAAAAGCTTTTGTATTGCAATTCGTTGTTGTTTTTTTGTTTGTATTTTTAGCTTTTGTGAAGTGGAAACGAGAACAAATATGTGAAAAGAAACAACAACAACAACAAAGTTTTATCAGCGGAATGCACAAACCAGAAAATACAACAACTTTACAACAACAATAATTGTAATTAAGGTGTTTTTGTGAGTCTTTTTTATTTTAATGGAAAATGTAAAAAAAAACCCAGCTTATAAATGTTCATTAATGTTATGGTTGACCTATCCCCAACCTGAACTATATATATATATATATAACCACAAATATGATCAATGAATTCGGAATCGTCTAGAAAATCTGGTCAACAGGTAGAACAAGTGGAAAACCTTTTCGAGGAAATGTTTATCAGTGTGTGCTGACATTGACATGGTTGTGATTATCATGTGGGGCGATATTGAATTCCATAAACTGTTCTGTTCCATTGCTTATCAATGTGGCAGAGAGACTGATTTCAGCCTGGGCTGGACAACTTAAAAGTCCAATTTGCCAGGTTCAATCTGGTTTTGATTTTGGCTAAAGAAATTTAAAGGAGACGAAACTTGAATAGCCTCGCAAAAACCTGTAAAATGCAGATAGTGAAAATTTGATTGAATTCCAATTAGAAACAGAAACTTAGTTATTCGTGTTCATTATGAATCGGTCTTTTATACAGGATTTTTACTTCGTATATAGAAGTTTTACCTCGTGCTGCCCGTTCTCTTTTACTTTGGTACGTCTCCCTACCAACCCTTACCCCGATTTTCACCCACTTGTAGTTGAAGTTTCCAAAAACGCTCAAGTTTTCCATAAAACCCAACTTGGAACAAAATTTCAGTCTTCTAGCTCTTACGGGTTGGGCTGTGCGTGAGTCAACCAAGACAAAGAACCTACATAATATATCTATATGAGTATGGAACATAATTTCGTTTAAAAAGAAAGTTTCCTTAATAAGATTTCATGTTGAAAAGTCGGTTCTATAGCCGCTATATGAGAATACTTTCCCTACTGATCAGGATCATATTTGGTCAATGCAATGTAGAGACTTTCAAAACTCATTTGAAGTTTTCCATAAAACCAAAAGTTGGGGTCTACGGCTACTATGTCTATGCTGATTTCATCGACAGATATGAAAACTCAATCTCATTTGAATTTGGATGAAAAGAATGATATAGTAGCCCATTCCCAATGCGAAATGTTTGGTATCTTCCGTCTTCACGAAACCGTAGAATTATGCTTAGTGCTTTCATACTTAAATATTGGTTAAATATTGCTACAACTAGACACTTTTTTTTATCACTCTCTCTTCAACATTGTAGCTCTAGTTTCTTTTCTGTATTCTTGGTTTAACTAAGGAAATCTCTTTAAACTTATCTCCATCGATAGCTCTCTTTCTTTGAAAATGAGTGATCGAGTCCGCATTTTGTTTTCCATTTGCACGTTTAATGTCGTACGTTATGCGACAGCGCCCCTCGGCTGTTAACGTACCAATAACAACATTTCAGCTTTGTAGCTTTCTGAGATCTTGAAACTGAAAACGACGGACAGAGAGATAGCTTTATCTCGACTCCTCCCATCGTTATACTGATCAAGTAACATATACTATATATATCTATTTTGTGAATGGTCTTAAAAACGCTTAGATTTTGGTTAAAGTGATTATTGTTATTATTGAGGATCATAGTATATATATATATATTACCTAACCAGGTGCGTTGCAAATATGCCGAACGAATACGCATGCTGCAACTCCGCCTACTTCAATGGGGTTTATGACCGTATAATGTTTTATTCTTTCATTTTTGTTTTGTTTTTTCTAAACGCCGCTTGGGGGCCAACTCATCAAATCCATAATTTATCTTGTTTGTTTGTGCTGCTCTTCATCCATGTGGTTGGCATTACCATATTTACGAATACCCTGCAATTCTTCAAGCGAACGATCGTATTTACTCTTATAATGTCTTGGAGAGAGTTAGAAACTTGAATCCTTTTGAGCGTGACGTAAGTGCTGATGAAGAGCAGGGCTCATCATGAAGAGAGGACCAAAAACTTAGAGCGTATTGGTATGCTGCTCTCTTGTATGCACTGCTTTCCCTTTTTTATGCTCTCAATAGGTAAAAGCTGTCCAACATTAGAATGCTTCGAGTCTGTGCCAGACCACAGGGGCTATAGGTGACGAGCTCCGCTTTCATTCAATGTCTTTTTAGATAATTTTCGGTTTACTATCATGTGTGATCGAGCTTGAAAGCTTACCTATAATACAGAGAACGTATTTTGTAAGCAATTGTATACCATTCACAAAATGGTATATTAATTTTGTCAGGAACTTTGCAACGCATAGAAGGAAGTGTTTCCAATTATGTAAAGTACATATATTCTTGATCAGCATGACCAGATGAATCGATATAACCGTGACCGTCTGTCCGTCAGTCTGCTTCAACACAAAGATCTCAGAAGACTTAAAAGCTACAGAGCTGAAATTTCGACCAGATGCTTCCCTTGTCTTGGTGCTGGTTAGGTTCTAGTTTTTACACAGATTGGACAACTATATTATATAGCTCCCATATAAGCGATTGCTCCGGAATGAACACTTAGAAGCATAAGTTTTCTGTTTTTCATCCAAATTAAAGCAAATTCGTCTTGCCTCCCTTGTATCTACTGTAGCAACGCGCTTACCGATCAGATTCGATCTAGATCTAGATCTAGATTGTATATTTTCAATGTGAATTGTATATAAGCTTCAGCATGCCGAGCTAGCCGTCCTTTCTTGTTTTTAACCACAGAAAAGATCAATTACTGTTAACAGCTCATCCAGCCCTTGATTAACAGCCCTGTCCTGTGTTAATTAACTTTTTAACAGTTCCTCTTAAGTGTGGCTTGATACTATACTACAGATGATATTTCTTCTGGACTTACAGAGAGTATTGCCATACCAAGCAGAGTCAATGGCATCATTCCTTACGTGTGATACCATTCTCAACTCTATAATACAGTGTCTCGTTTATCCAGTACATACATATTTAAGATGTGAATGGTATATTAACTTCGGCCAGGCGATGTTAACATTCCTTAGTTGTTTTTATAATTGTAATTGATTTGCCTTTTGCCTTTTTGCGCAGACGACGCGACGACACGACGAACGAGGCAAAACGCAGGCAATAACAATCGCAGTTCCCTGTGCCTTTGGCTGTGCCGTTATCTTAGTGCTTTTGTCGCTGCTCTATGTTGTTGTTGCTGTTATTGTTGGTGCAATTGCAATTGCCACTCCTGCGCGAAAAGCAAAATGTAGAAACGAAAACCAAACACAGAGACACAGCCCGCGACCGCCCAAGTAGAAGAATTTCTTCACATATTTTAAATGTATGTGTGTGGTGATCCTTTTGGCTGTTTTGAACATGACGCACCATTAAGCAATGCTTTTTTTATTTTTGCTCTTTTTGCGTCAAAAGCTTTCGTTTTCAAATTCAAAACGTGCTTAATTTTGTAATATGTACATGACTAAACGCACACGCACACACAATACACCCACACCACATATACAGTATGATAAGACTTTAGCCTCTCACTGCAATTGCAGAGGCTGTTACCCCAACAGGTGTCATTGTTATAAAAACAGATAACAGCAAAGCCAATGACTATGTATTCGCTTAGTAACAACAATTACAGGTCCTGAAATTTGTGAGTCAAGCGCAATCGCCTGCCAAATATGTTAAGCAGTCGCAGTCTAACAGACTGTTAATTGCTTCCTGCAGCAGCCGCCACCGGTGCCAACGCAACGGTCTTTCAGTATAAGTAATAAGTGAATCACACAGGTGTGTGAGCAACAAATAACCGCATTGAATGAATGAATGGTCCCCGTGCCCGGCCGCCCGCCTGTCATTATCAACCAGCATTTGTGTTTGCTTAACTGTTTAAGAAAACAGAAACAGAAAGCGACAACAGGGAAGCAGCTTTGCAGACATGAGAATATGTATGCAAAGCGACTGTTAGAAATACCCTACATATGTTGAATACGGCTTATGCATTTCTGTGCGGTATTTGCGGGGGTGCAATAATTTCATCTTCTTCTTTGCATATTGTGGCATTTTTATGAATGAATTATTGTTTTTGCTGTGTTTAGCTGATAAACTGCCTTGGTGGAGCCTTTCCACAGAAACAACAACAAACATCAACTGACTATGTATATATGCATATATATATGGATGTGTGTGTCTGTTTGTATGTAGTCTATAGCTGGCTATCTGCAATCAAGGCGAATGTAGTATGTATTTTTATTATGCGACGAGGCAGCATTATCGACAGCGATACAACAACAACAACATCCACATTGAAAGTGAAACGCGCACTGACCTATAATAAGATTTTTCATATTTATGCAGCCACGCGCAAAAAAAAGAAACCCATTCAAAAAAACTTTCAATATCTCATGAAAAAACTCTGGACGAAATTAGTTTCAAGAGAGAGCCTCTTTATTGTCCATGTTGTCCGAGTTGTCAGAAGCTCCTTACCAAATACAAGGGTTACCTTTCACATTTCTCGTATAAGCGTAACCAGCGCCAATTAGCCAATCCCAATTCGGATAATAGATACTCCGACAGATCTTGAAACAGTCTGTGAAGTCATCAATTTTGTGCTGCTGTCAAATCCGACGGACTTCTAGAGTATTTCAGTGGCAGCTGAGAGATCAAAAACCGAATGTACCCATGAATTGGCCCCTCCCATGCGCCCACCCTAATTGAGCATTTCGCTGACCCTAAATCAATTCTGTTTTCTTTGAGCTTCTCATAAAATACGCGCTTGCTGATCGAGTGCTGGCTGAAGTCATCGCCCTGATCGCGAATACAAAATGTAGGCGATCGCTGAACTCAAGAGTAAAGTATCTTTGCTAAGGAAAAGCTTGTAATAACTCTATCAAGTAAAGGTCTCACCATAGTCTCGACTAAACCTGGACTGTTTGTTGATATAATATCCTCGAGGTAGCGTCACAATGCATCGTCTGTGGCCTTGAATGCAAATGAAGAAACGAAACCGAAACCTAAACTCAACCCTCTGTGAACATTGCTGCCTCCCTATTTCTCTCATTTTTAGATCCTGTTGCAGTTTATTGTCACCGGAATCAGAGTGATTTATGAGCCAAACCATAAACATTATAAAACACAACAACCTCGCATACCCTTTTCAAGTTGTTTGACCCAGAGAGTATGTTAGACTTGCACAAGGCTTGAAATAAAATGACTTGGCACGGAAAAGAGTTGTTGGTGATTCCAAGTAACTGCGGCTAGACATATAATGTATATATGTCAGATCGTATAGATCTTATATTATCAAATGAAAACTATTTTGGGTTTGCATATAGCTAAGTTATTTGATAATAACCACGATCGGATTACTATATAATATAGCTGTCATATACAAGGGTCTCCCCAGTCAAGTTTGAAGCGAGCTGCGTCGGTTAGTTTGTGTGTTGAGAGTAAAACAGAGTGTGTTGAGAACAGGAATATACGTGAGATGCAAATGACAGCGTTCTGAGTGCCGAATTACAGTTAACGTTGCTCTTTAGTTAGCGTTTATACTGACTAATATTGTACAACCGTCGATGATGGACACTTTTTCCTGGATATCACTTGGTCGTTGCTTTTTTCAGCCAGTCTGTGTTTGTTGTTGGCTGATACGATACGATTCTCTAATTGATATGCCTGACGCATAAGTGTGTGCACGTAAATATGCGTGTGTGTGTGTGCTTATGATAACGCTTTTATATCAATGTCAAGTTAACCATAAACGAAAAGGTTTTGTCATTTTCAGTTGGACAACACAATATAATATGTATAAACATATAACAACGATGACAATAACTGACCTCAATATGACTTATACACACACACACACACATATATATATATATATAAATATTGTTAATACACGTGTCTGTACACCTGTCTAGCTGATTATAAATTATGCAGCGTCCAACTAAATTATAATAAGACTTAACATCTCTGCTGACGTCTTTTATTTCTGTTACGTTCTTTTTCCTGCATTTCTCATCATAAATTTAATCATAAATTACACATATCACAGACAAATATCTCCTTTATCTCTTATTTTATCTTTTTTGATCTTTCTATTTGCAGGCTCTGTTAACAGTTAACAGCGTTCGCACCTTAACCATGGCACAAACCCTCCAAATGCAGCGTCGTCTGCCACCAGTAACAGCAGCTCTGTGGCTGTTAATGCTGCTGCTGTTAATGCTCATTGCAGGCAGCAGCTCAGCAGCTGCGGCTGCGCAGTTGCCGCCGTCGTCGCGTTTCTTCTATTCAGCCCCTGGGGCAGCCTCCACACGTCCGCAGCGTGAGACGGCACAAGCCTCCTCCTTGGCTGCTGAGACGAGTTGCTGTCAGGGTGCTGTTGCAGCCGCCGCCGAGCCTGTCACGGTAAGTAAGTAGATGGCGCCACAGCATGTGTGTGTGTGTGAGGTAGAGAGACATTGCATATTTAGGTCAGATAGAGACACTTACTGTCCCAGCGCATACAACTGTTTGCAATTTGATAAGCAGCAGCCCTGCTTCTGCTTCTGCTTCACCTTACCCCAAAAACCCCAGCCCCAATATGTAGCTGGACAGCGGCGCCTACTCAGCTGCAGCTTCAGTTTTAGCTGCCATTGATACAAGCAGCCTCAGAAGCCCGCCTTGATTCCAAAACAAATACATACCGATTATGCTGATACACACAGTTACTACGCTAATAGAGGTGCAAACGGTTCAAGATAACATAAAAAACAACAGGAGAGATAGGCTTCTATTCTGTACAATTTGGTGAATCGGTCACAGAAATTCAATGGAAATCGTACCCCACATTTCTTTATCCTATTTATGGAATTTGTTTAGCCCATGTAATCGGAAACCTGAGGCTTATCGTATTTTGCAAGCAAACAGATTTCGCTCTAATTGATAAACAACATATGATATTTACACCGATTGTTTACACAATTTGGCTGAAAACTGAAAACAAAAGCTAACAGCTTCCGCTGCGTCGTTGGGTTTGGATTTGGATTTCTTATCTTGTAATTGCACACCTCTTTCACTCCCTCCCCCGCCGCAGTAACTGGGTAGAGAGAAAGCCAACAAACAGTTCCACCTCGTGTCGTTGGGGGAGGTGTAAAAACTTATGACTAACGTTGACCTAAGAAAAATATCCCAGGCGAGAAGGCAAAGATAGTAAAAATATGGCAGATCCGATCACGATCAGTCACTATCAAATAACCGTGACGTCGACAATGCGCCATAGATAAGAAGATCTAGCAAAAGGGGGAGAAACTAATGAAATGCTAATTAATCGAAATTTGTACACATTGCTGTTCTTTTGCACTCATTGAAAGGACATCGATTGTCTCACATGTTGAATTTCAAACATTCATTTGAAGAAAAGCAAAGTGCCAAAGAGAATTTAAATAAGAAGCAGAGTTAGCCGTCTGCTAAAGTAAGTGAGATTTTTTAGCTTTTCAGCTTAATCATATTTAGATATTGTACCGATCGGTCAGCATTCATCCAAATTATCTAACAGTGAGCCAAAACTCTACCTGGCCCGCTCTCTCATATCGTCGACATTCCAACAGGTTATTCATTCAGCTGGCCGGCAAAAATATGAAGCTTATCAAAGTCTAGCTTAACGCCCTTGAACTTTTTATTCTGCCTTACGCTTCGCGCGCAGTTGCACGAAAAACACAGAAAAAAACAGTTAACAAAACTTCGTTGTGAATCATGACAAAAGCATGATGGCGGGGAGGAGAGGCGGACAGCGACAGCGTCGAACGTCGGTAGTTAAACAACTCGCACGGTTGACGTTCGATCGATCGAGCTAACCAGGTTGGTGGCATTTGGCGCCGTGCCAATTGCAGGGTACACACGCGCACGTGTCATTGTGAAGTTGACAACGCCACACGGCGCGAAAATGTTGTTAAAAGATAATAATTAAAAGCATTTAGAATTACACATATATTTTGGAATTTCAGTTTTGACATCATAAAAACTGAGGGAATTATCTGATCAATTGGTGAATTTGGGCTGCCCCCTTTTCTCGCTGTGTACATTTGGTATACACCTGTGTGTCTCTACAGTTTAAATTTCAGACTAGAAAATATAAATTAGATATAGAAATAAAACAGAAAAAATCTGAGATTTTCTTAAAATGAGACAAAACGGGTTCCTACAACGAAACCACACGGTTCTGTAAATGAGACCAAAACATTGTTAAAATGAACACAAAGCGGTTCTTTTTATCCACTGAGGTTCTTAGGTATGCTTTACATTCTTGATGTGAGCCCACGACAATTTCCTTGAACTTTGTTGTCAATTCCTTTGTACTATCTGTCCTTTCCTTTGCCAAATAATTCACATTTACTATTTCGATTCCCTGGTTTCTCTTACTCTTTTTCTTCTCGCCTTCTAGTATTCTCTCACTTCTTCACATGATTTTTCTCTAACCACTCTCTTCACACACGCCTTTACTCAGTTTTATTCCACAGCACACAAAATCAGAAAGAACATAAGCGATATTAGTGTACTGTAAAAACTTCATAGCTTTCAGACTAGTGTTTCAGGCGTTCATGAAAGACAAGATATATATAGGCATATATACAAATACACGTCAATCATTTATATATATGTATACATAGTGAGATGTAACATGTTCATCCCACTGTGCCAAACGTGTAAATATCTTTGTCACATTCAGAACAATTTTCTATGCGAGCCGCGTGTGGAATTTACGTCAATAGACTTTCGTATGACTAACTTCTGGCTACTGTAAAGATGTCTCCCCTCTGTTGCCTAACCAAAAACCCCTTCAAATGTCAAAAGCTGTTATCGCAGTTGTTTTCGTTTAGTGGAGAGTTGGAACTTTGTAATATCTATTAAAATATAAGTTTATATAATATGGTACATCTATTACGGAACATATAACAACTGCAAAAAGAGAGCCACGTAATAAATGAACCTTCTTCTTCTGCCAAGGTCATCTTTTTTAAGGCTACTTTTTAGCCTTGATTATGCACTTTCATTAAGAAGTTTGAAATATTTTTGAACGTTTCCTGTTATGAGTCATATCTTAAGGAATTTGCTCTCACTTTGTTGGGTTCCTGCACATAAAGGTATTGAAGGCAACGAATCTGCAGATGAACTCACCAGAAATGGCTACTCAGCATTAAGCCAACCTTCTCGTAAGACCGCCTAAATCAGGCGAAACAGATCATGTCTCGTGGTGGGTTACTTGACTGGTCACAAGTGGTCCAACAAAATGGGGTTGTTATCTGACAATGAGATGACGAAACCTCCTCCCATATTCGGCAGTGAACTTTCGTCTGGCTATTCTCATTGAAGGAAATCGAGGTTGTCATAGAAGGGCTCTAGCAGCACAAAAGATCAACACTGGTCGCAGTGCCTCCCTCTAAGGTGGTGAGGTTTATTTAGGGGTACCGCAGGGTAGTCTGTTACTCTACACCTTTGCTACAGATTGGGATACGCCGACGATTTTGCCTTATACTTTAAGCAGCAGGATGGCCGTGACGTTTGGTGTCGCGTCGGGGCCACTTGAACGTACTGCGCATGCTGTGTCATATGATGTATCTACTTTGGGATTGAGTCATCTTTGATCTAATTGTTATCCCTTGGTTACAGATTCCCCTGGAACTGTCCCTGGAGCTGAGCAATGTCACGGCTGACTATGGCGACACAGATGGCTCTGGCGAAGGTTCCGGCAGTTTCAAGGGTAAGCGCCATCAGGTATTTCAATTTGTTTGTAATCTTATATTCTTTATCTTGAATCTTTCACAGATACCTTCAAACGCAGTGTGACGCGCTGTAAGTGATTCTTTGCTGCAACTAGAGATAAGCTGTTCTTTCCCATAGATCCCCTAACTGAGCATCTCTCTAGCTGCCACATAAGCAACCTCAATGACAAGTTAATATTTTTTTGTACTCCTCTCAGCTGCCGTACGGAATGCCACGCCAGCCAGCTGCTCCCCGCAGCCCACCATTGTGGAACTGAAGCCGCTCACGGAGGCTTCTGAGGCCGCCGCTGGCGGTGGCGATCAGACGACAGTGAACGTCTATTATTCGCCCGCCTGTACGCGCATCAATCGTTGCAGTGGCTGCTGCGGCTCCACGCTCATCTCCTGCCAGCCCACTCAGACGGAAACGGTGCAGCTGCGCGTACGCAAGGTGGAGCGGCTGGGCGGCAGTAGCAAGCGTGGCGCCTACGCCATTGTGGCCGTTGAACAGCATTTGGCCTGCAAATGCGACTGCCGCATCAAGGCAGAGGACTGCAATGCGTATCAGCAGTATCGCAAGGATCTGTGCCGCTGCGAGTGCCAGAACACGGATGCGCGGGAAAAGTGCCTGGAGCAGACCGAGCACAAGTACTGGGACGATGCCAACTGCACCTGTGCCTGCCGCTACAATCAGAGCTGCACCACCGGCACCGTATTCGATGAAACGCAATGCAAATGTACCGATGTAAGCTTCATGGGTCACGAGGGGTAATGGGGATGGAGGGAGGGTAGTTCTTCTAGTTCTAGAATTAGTTAATTGCATTTTGTTCCGGTTTTGGGTCCTTCAAATTGCGTGTTTGTGGCTTAACTGGTTGCGGTCCGTCCCTTCTGTTCATCGAAAAACTTTCCATCAATATAGAGTTGGCGTACGAATTAATAGTGGTTTCATTTTTCTGTACATTTCCACTGTACAGTATTCTAAGAATCAAATTCACTTCAATTTGAATCAGTTTTTCAACGTAGATAGTTCCGATGATGGTCTCAAACGTTGCCAAGCGAGGGACACTAAAATTAACCCAGATACGAAAGATATCATAGATAATGCTCCTATAAATTGGTTTCTTAGATAGAGCAACAGCTTTGATAACGTTGCCTCACTGCTTTGTTTGATTTTGTTGAAATATCATAAACTATAAATGCCCAACTCTATATGCGTAATGTAAGATATCACTAGATTTAGTTTGTATTTAAGATTTTAATTTGAATATCTCGTTTTACATCTGTTCTATTTCTTTTATGTTTCATTTTAGATCAAAAATCTCGAGTATTATTCTTAGATTACACACAAAAATCCTTGTTGTTGTCCCACCATGGATATAGACTCCTATAGATTTTTGTGATAAATAATAATAATTTTGTTTTTTTTTTTTTATAGAAACGAGTATTTCTTTCCTTTTTACAAATTTGCACTCAAAGTGGTAAAAACTAAAGCATGGCTAGATAATTAGATAGCTTTTTTTTAATTATAGGTAAAATTAGTTTAAACCAGAGCTCGCAAATAACAGTTGACCGTTTTTTTCTGTTACGTTCTCCTCTTTTCCATTTGGTTTTCTGAAGAGTGCTTTCTGTTGAGCGATTCGTGGGCCGGTTTTTTAATGAACAACGCATAAAGAGAGATATGACTAACAGTCACATAATGACACTCAGCAAATGAGCAAAGCACTGATAGGTTCAACCCAAACGATCTTTATATTAATTTGACTTCAAAGAAAATTTTAGTAGCACATTACTCAAAAGACCCTTTGCTTCATTGAACACGACCAAACGTTGCGAAAATGGTCATAGCAAAAGCGAACACAAAGAAATAGATGTTGGTTGAGCGAAGACCAGACCGTTTTTCTAAAGAGGCGATGTGAAGGGTTACTCTCTGTCTCTTTGCTCAAAGTGGGACAACTAGAAAAGGTCAACCGGTAGTTGCAAGCTCTGTTTGAAACACAAATTGGCAGTAACTTAAAATATGTTAGCTCTTGTATATTTTGTTAGGGCAAATGTACTCGTTACTCGTTGCTTGTTCTCGTTACTTAAAAATAAGCTGAGTTGTGGTTGGCCTTGTGTGAGTATTTTATTTGTCAAAACGTGCATGAAATCCAATTGTCTTTGCTAACCAATTAGTGCTTAAGGCATGCCCCCCTAGCTGTTAACATAACCTGCTGAAGTAAACAAAACTCCCTTCCCCCCCAGCTTCCAACCCAATCGCTATTCCTCCTCTTCGACTCGCCACTTGGATACATAATTAACATTTGAATTTTGTTCCTGCAGCCTTCAGCACCCAGCGATGTGTCGGAACGTAGGCGTTTCATTGTCCAGGCTGTAGCCGTGGAGCCTGATAACAGTACCCTGTACAGCGTTTAAAGGAGCAGGAACTGAAACAGGAGCAGCAGCTAGCTGACTGAACCACAAGCTCCCCCTGGTCGGCGTTTGTACTGAAATAAAAGAAACACAAATTACACATAAAGATATACCCATACATACATAAATATATATATACATATATATATATATGTATATATACATATATATATATATATATATATACTAGAGGTCTGACGATGTTCGACTCATTCTAAAGAAGCGAGAGAATGCTAGTTTATTTCAAATTTCATTTTCATTTATAAAAACACAGATATGTACAAATGCATAGACCCAACCCACAAAGCACTCACATTTGAGCTCAAATTATGAGTGAAGCCTTGCAGACCTCTAATATATACGTACTTTATATTAGTATTACTTAAAATATGGCAACTAACACATGTACAAATGTTGTGCATCATCATGTATTCCTCTTCTTTGTTCAGTATTTCTCTGTTCGTTTTTTGTGCGGCTTCATTTTATGTTAATTTTATTATAAGGCACGTTTCCATTTTTCGGCTTTTTTTTTAACAAATTCTCGCATTTTATATATGAAATTTTGTACCAAACCGCAGAAACTGAATTTTTCTAAAAAAAAAAAACAATAGTTTTAAGTTAAGTTGTTTACGTTTTTCTGTTACATTCCAAAACAAGAAAGAAAAAGAAGACGAGTAAAATAGAGACTAGTGTTATTAAGTGAATTTGTTAATGCTTTGGATGGGTTTGATTGGGTTGCTTTTGGAGTCCGTCGGATTCATGACTGCAGCCCGAACAATCGGTTATATGGGAGCTACAATATGATACAGTTGTCCCACCTGGATCAGTTCTGGTAAGTACACGTGGGGCCTCCTCGAAGGGATACCAAACGAATTTGGTTTGATTTGGAAGACAAATGGATTCAAAACAAATTTGGATCAAAAACATATCGATATATAAGGGTATATTTGTAGGACATTTCAATAGCTTATCGATATATATATTACTTGGATATTTAAAATATTGACATTAACCTAGCATTCACATAGCTAAAATTGCAGCAAAATAGTCGCTTGCAGAATAAATAAACTTAAACACGTAACAGCGGCCATCTATTTGTAATTCGTTTCACAGTATTTTTGCGGTATATGCACAAACGCAAAACAGTATATTCAGTATTTACTAGGAAATTAGTATTTGCCCGATATATTCACAAATGCAAATCAGTATATAAATTTGTTCAGTATTTGTGGAAACAGTATTTTGCCGCTTCTGGTCACTTTGTCATATACAATTTTGATAGTGGCCGCGCGAGTGCGGCGGATTTGACTGCAAATATGAAAAGGGAATTTAATTTGAATTGGAATTGAAATAATGAACAAGCAAAAGCTGGACTTAGAAGCCACTGTTAAGCGTATCAAAGAGGTATGCCGAGTCTTGAAAAGGCTGGGATGGGCTAGGTAATAAGCTGGGTGTAATGGTTTTCTCTCTTTCAATCTTCTTGCAGATTCTCGCGAGGAAGATTCCGCCGAGAGTACGAGACTAAGAAAAATCAGCTAAAAGGGGTTTGTAAATGGTGTTTCTGTTTGTTTTTCTATTTTCAGCGGACGATACTGATCGAAATAAGACCCAACACCCACATGGCGGGTATTAAGCGGGTCAAACGCAGCAAGGAGGTAGCGGTTAATAAGAAACCTTTGGCAGAAACCACCAGGAGTTGCTTCAGTTTGAATTTCAACACCAACGTGGCCACCAGCAGCAGCAGTGGCGGCCACACTTCAACGGGCGGCACTCCAATTTACCAGGTCAAGGTAAATATACCTCTATCCATCAAGGATGAACGTGATGGGAGGAATGGCATGATGCGCATAGAGTTCGAGTCAAGCGCAAGACTTGAGAAGTGAGGCATCAAGATATGTGGCTGTCGTGCAAGTGTCACCAAGGCATGTGGTATGCTGCAAGATATGGCACTCCGTGCTGGCGATGAAGCCACTATCGAGGTGCTCGACTGCAAGCCCAGCAGCTAATATGTAAGTGCAGGCACATTCATATATCCATTATTTATATATCTACGATTACAACTTGGATATATCTTACACACGCTTTCGCTGCTAATGAAAAGTTTTTCCAAATTCCTATTGCAGGTTGCGGCTATAATATGAACACAATATATAATAACATTAACCAAACATGAACTTCTATACTTAACTTACAACTGAACATGCCTGAGAAACAGATTTTCATTAAGAAAGTGAATGGGGGGATGAGGTGTAAAAGGGAAAATGTTCATTTGAGATAATAATTTAATAAAATAACAGGTGTGTTTTTAAGTTTAGTTTTGAATTGTTTTAAGTTTTATAGGTTTAAGGTTATAAAGAGCCCGTTCCATAAGCGAATAGCTGTAATTAAGAACTTAATAATACCCCTGCAGTGGGTATTATAGTTTTTCACGATATTTGTAATGCATAGCATCTGCGACCCCATAAAGTATATACATATTCTTGATCAGCATTTAGATGCGAACTAGTCTCTCAGTTTTAAAGCTATCGATTTGTAATTTCTCAATGCTGTAAGCTGCTCAAATGTACAAACGGTCAAGATCGGATGACTATATCATGTAGCTCCATAGCCTTCCTTTCTTGTTTAAGCATTTGAAGGCCTTTTCGTGTTCATTAGTCCAGTCCACTTGAATATCCTTTTTTGATAATTTTGTAATTTTGCAAAGTTCCTAACCTCCTCGTGATCCATAATGACGCCGGATGTGGTCAGGACAACGTAGCCAAACTGTCGAGAGGGCAGCAGATTGTTCGTCCACTTCTCGATCTCGTTGATGGGCACATAGAAGCGTAGAGAGAGATGACGCCGCATTTGTTTAGGCGGCCGGTCAGATTGACAACGATCTTGCCATAGCGATGGTCATCGACAATTTCAAATTCGCCAATGTAGCCATGCTTCATCATGACCGTGAGGAACTTGATGATCACCTTCGAGCAGAGACGCAGCAGCACCTGACGCTTGCCACGCTTCTCGCCGCTGTTGATGCATTTCAGGGCATCGGCCAATACGTTCATACGGCTGCAATGTGGGAGAGACAAGATTAGTTTTATTTCTAAATTATGTGGCTTAAGGTCAGTAGTAAGCGAAAAGTGTTGATTGTCCTTTGGCACTGAAGTTAGTGAAATAGTAGATTAAGGCGATGGTAAATCATTGGCATGGCTGCTCCCGAGACAGTCTGTCATATTTGCCATTGTCCATTGTGAAAGTTCTGACGCGACAACCCATAGCAGAAGGATAAAACGGGACGGAAAATGTGGATGTGGTGTAAAGTCAGCACGTCGCTATGGAGCTGGAGCGATACACAATTACGTTTTGTGTGCGGCTAGGAAAGAATGCAACCGAAATATTTCAGATGCTTTAGGAGGCCTTAGAACGACTCCATTTCAATGTCACAGTCCGGAAGATGGTACAAGGCGTTCCTGGAGGGCCAAAGGAGGTCGCCGCTGAACCCTGTTCTGGAAGCGAAATAAGGGCTTTGTGTTCCGGTCCCGACCATGGAGTGAGCATCGCGCACATCCACATCGCAGATACCCCAAACACGTTTAAACTCACCGGCTCCGACTTGGCTTAGGTTGGCCTTGGCATATCCTATCAGCAGCAACTATCGGGGCGTATATATAACCATAGCCAAGCCAATCTACAGCCATTTTTTAGCTACTAGTATAAATTTAAGTGAAAGCGAGGAAATCAAAATACGTGTAAAAACGCGTAGCAAAACAACAGCGATGTATGTGTACTATGTATGGGTAAGCTTGCCACATCGACGGGTACGGGCGCAGCTAAAACTACAATAAATTTTAAGCTTATACGTTGACATGCATAGTTAGAGCTCATATACACATAAACACACTTCCATTTAAAACAAAATGTAAATCGATGGAGGGAAAAGACGTCAATATATCGTTCAGTATATTTCCTAGTGAATGTATTTTCATAGTATGTTTTCAAGATATCGATATATAAAGGTATTTTTGTAGGACACTTTAGTAGCTTATCGATATTATTTATTTCTACTCAAATATCGATAACACCTAGCTTTCAGATAGCTAAAATTGCTTATCGCGTTTAAAAATTGTCCAGTATTTCAGGTTGCCGCTTTCTGGTTTTGGTCATCTTGGCATAGCCAATTGAACGAATTGATAAATGGACATGCAGGATTCGGAAGCCGCTGCCAAGTGTATGAAAAAGGTATGCCGCGACCTGGAAAAGCTAGGACTGCCCAACTGGGACTAATTTTTTTTCTTGTAATCTTTTTGCAGATTCTCGCAAAGGCGGTTCCTCGGAGAGTACGAGTCGTCGAAACATCTAAAGGGGGTTTGTAAAATGTGTCTGTTTTCTTTCTATTTTCAGAGAACAGTTCTTGTCGAACGTTTTTAACGTTTTCTTTTCAGGTTGAGGCAAACGGGACTCAGCAAGAGCAGGTATCTGGTGGCAAAGGCAGTTAAGGAGGTATTGCTGATTTTTTCCTCCTTGCATTTTTCAGAGCGCGGCCAAACGCAGCAAGAAGGTCAATGAGAAACCTTTGGCAGGTTGCAATAAAAATGGCAGCGGCGCAACCGCTTCCAAGAGTTGCTCCAGTTTGAATTTCAACACCAACATGGCCACCAGTAGCAGCAGTGCCGGCCACGCTTCAGCGGGCGACACTCCGGTTTACCAAGTCAAGGTAAGTATACCTCTATCCATCAAGGATGAAATTGATGGCAAGAATGGAACATTGCGTATAGAGTTGGAGTCTGGCGCAAGAATGGAGATATTAATTCTAGAAAGGTATGTCATCAGGATAACTGGCTGTGGTCCATCTGTCTCCAAGGCACGTCGTATGATGCAAGATATGGTTCGCCGTGCTGGTGATGACGCCACAGTCGACGTGCTCGAATGGACCCAACTCCCAAGCGCAGTAGCTCACATGTAAGTGGTATATTAGTTTTGTCAGAAAAAGAGTTTCCGACTAGAAAAATTATATATATTCTTGATCGGTACCACAAGCGGAATCTGTTTCAACATAAAGATCTCAGAAGTCTTAAAAGCTACAGAGCTGAAATTTTTACCAGATGTTCCTTTGTCTGCACGTTGGTTAAGTTCGAGATTTATCCAGATCGGACAACTATATCATATAGCTACCATATAACCCATTGATCTGGAATGAACACTTAGGAGCAGAACATATAGCTACCGTATAACCGATTGTTCATGAATAAACACTTAGTAGCAAAGCTTTTCTATTTTTCATTCAAATCAAACCAAATTGGGTTTATCCATTTGAGGAGACCCTACGTCCGCTGGCCTGATCTGATCAAGTTCGGACAACTATATCATATAGTTCCCATATATTCTTGATCGTGATGCAAGATATGGTTCGCCGTGCTGGCGACGATGCCACAGTCGACGTGCTCGAAGGGACCCAACTCCCAAGCTCAGTAGCTCACATGTAAGTGGTATATTAATTTTGTCAGAAGACTATAAAAAGTATATTCTTCTTTCGACCCCATATATATATATATATATATATATATATATATATATATATATATATATATATGCACACAGTATAGGGTCGGAAGCGCTTCGTTCTGCCTGTTACAAACATTGCAACAACTTTGATATAACTTTTCTTTTACCATAGGTACGGTATGACGGAAGAAGTCTGCCAATGCAATTCCCACAAAAACCTTTGATGAATGAATGAATGATGAATCTCCGATGACAGGCCTGCCTTCCCTACCAAATCACCACCTGCCTTCCTTTTAGAAACTGCAGCAATACACACACTCCATCTTCGGGACTCTTTTACCTCTGAGGTATAGGTATATATATAAGACACATTGGAACGGCGGGCGGAAATTGTTGTGATAAAATATATACGATTTGATGTCCTTTTGTCATCACTGAACAAACGTTTTTATACCATTTACAAAATGGTAGATTCATTTTTATGGGAAGGTTTGCAACGCATAGAAGTACGTATATTCTTGATCAGCGTGACAAGGGGAATCGATATAACCATGCCCGTCTGTTTCAACACAAAGATCTCAGAAGTCTTAAAAGCAGCCACATGGCTGAAATTTTTGCGATACTTCCTTTGTCTGCACGCCGGTTGAGATCGAGTTTTATGCAGATCGGACAAATATATCATATAACTTATACAGAACCGATTCTTCCGGAAAGAACTATTTTTTACATACACAATATTAAGAGAAAAAAAATTGAATCGAATCGATTTGTTATAAAAATTATTATATATCAATCATTTTATTTCGCGATTTCTTTATGAAACACATTCTCAAATTACTTGGGAGCCAGGGCCATATAGAAACGTTTCCTATATATATATATTTATAATGATTTTTGTTGCAAGTATTGTGAATGTTGAAATAAAACAACTTTACATGTCCTACATCAGCTCCACACACACATGTCTTTGATTTGTTGTTGTTTAAGTTGCTTGTTGTTGGATTGTGGTTGTTGGCTGATTTTTGGTTAGATTTAGAAGAAGAAACCAAGAATCTTGCCACCCAGGTGCTTTCTCCTAGCCTCCTCGTGATCCATAATGCCGCCGGATGTGGTCAGGACAACGTAGCCAAACTGGCGAGAGGGCAACAGATTGTTCGTCCACTTCTCGATCTCGTTGATGGGCACATCGAAGCGTGGAGAGATGACGCCGCATTTGTTTAGGCGGCCGGTCAGATTGACAACGATCTTGCCGGAGCGATGGTCATCGACAATTTCAAATTCGCCAATGTAGCCATGCTTCATCATGACGGTGAGGAACTTGATGATCACCTTCGAGCAGGGACGCAGCAGCACCTGACGCTTGCCACGCTTCTCGGCGTTGTTGATGCATTTCAGGGCATCGGCCAATACGTTCATACGGACCATGGCTGCAATGTGGGAGAGACAAGATTAATTTTGTTCCTGGGCCACTAATAAAAACAAAACAAAAAAAAAAACAGGCCAAAAGGCACAGCAAACACGTGTATAAATTGTCCCCTGTATGCGCGCGAGTGTCTGACTGGGTTTGAGCGCTTACATGTGAGGTAAACAGCAACAACAACAATGTCAGAATGCAGGGCGCAATAACACATCGAGCCGCAGTAGCCGGCTTTTCCTTTTATCTCGAGAGAGTTGCATTTACCGTTTAGCAAAACAACAATAACCACACAGGCCATATATTTGCAGTTAGCAACAACAACTGATGCCACTTTTACCGTATCAATATTCGGTGGCCTTTGCGGCGGCAATTGCAGAGGCACCGACAAGTCACAGTAAAAAAAACATAACAAAAAAGTGTACTGTTAAATATAGTCTGACTCTCTTTCTGCTGCCGTGTTGTTGCATTTTCAGTTGAAACTTCAATGTTGCCAACTATGGGTATTTTGCTTGCCATTACGTAGAATGCCGTTTTGAAACCAAAAAAAAAAAATAGGCTTTGACAAATTCCACTAGCCTGTTGTGCCAAAATACGGCATGCACAATAATCCACTGCTGTTTCTGTTAAATTTGCTGTGCCTTTTTAACTATTTCAGCGAGTTTTCAGCCGGATTACCTAGGATTTGTTTTTCGAACACAAACTTCCACAAAAAATTCACGTTTCACGCGCTGCGCGACAGAAAAGAAAGGAACGGATAGGGTTTAGGGTTGTTGATATTAATATCGGTTTTCGATAAATCGATATATCGATATGTAAGTGCTGCACTAAATATCGGTGTGGCATCCAGGTATTTCTTAGTGTCAAACTGTGTTTTTATATAAAAAACAGGATAGCTTTCTTCAATTTAAAAGTAACTCTTTTCCGAAATGCAGCTTGAAAGATTTAAAAAGTTTGGAAATATAATTTATTTAGTTAACGGAGACAGGGCTGCGCTAATATGCGCAGTGCTGGAAAGGTACATATGCACGATATGTCGTTGTCAAACTATCGATGCTGATACAATTGATATTTTTCAACCAAAACCGTGATTGATACCTATCGATGATAACGATAGTTTCTGCTAAACTCGCCTGACAACACTTTCAACCTGCAAATTATAAACAAAACTCTGATATATTGATATTGGCAGAAATCGAGATGTCCAAGCAGTGAGTAGTTTTATATTGTATAGCTAAAGTGTGCTTAAGACCGCTGGGTATTAACAGCTTTGTATATTCCGCAGATATGGGTTAATAATTCCGGGGCAGCAGGTGAAGCCAGATGCAAGAGTGCTGCAGCAGGCGGCAAAAACAAAGCCCTCCATTTTTGACGAGAGCAGCGATTCGGCATCGGACGACCATGATAACAATGCACCACAAATGCGCCCAAAGTCTAAGCCTGGGGTGACGAGTGGTCCGAGCTTGATGGAACGGCGGGTGGCACGAAACCTGCAGGAAAAGGCCCTCGCAGAGGATCCCACGATATTTCAGTACGACGAGCTATACGACGACATGGACAGCAAGCGGGAGGAGGCCAAACAGAAAAAAAGCCAAGAACCACGAAAGCCCAAGTACATTGGCCGTCTGATGGAGCATGCCGAGCGACGCAAGCTGGAAAATGAGCTGCGCATCGAGCGGCAAGTGCAGAAAGATCGTGAGGCTGAGGGTGAAATGTACAAAGACAAGGACACATTCGTGACCGCTGCGTATCGAAAGAAGCTGGAATCCATACGTCAGATGCAAGAGCAGGAGCAGCGCGACGAGTATTTGGAAGCCATAGGTGATGTGACCAAACAGAAGGATCTCGATGGTTTCTACAGGCATTTGTACGAACAAAAGGTGGGCACTGCACCAGCGGACGTAATTAAGCCAAAGACAGCCCCGGGCACAGAAGATATATCATACAAGCCTATCAAAACAGAAGTTTCGAAACAGCGCAGCTACCGCCGCCGCCACTCTTCCGATGAGGAGGAGGATGAGAAAAAACAGCCGCCGCCTCCAACAACAGAAGATGCCAAAAACACTGATAGCAAGTCAGCGCCAGCAGCCAGCAGCAGCGGCGTCAGTTCCAAAGCGCATTTGGCTAACAATATAGATGCAGACTCGGACTTTAGTATTGACGATTCCAGTGATGAGGAGGACAAGGCAGAACAGCCAAAGCCCGAGGAGCAGTCAAAGAAGGAGACCAAGCCAGACCCTGTGAAAGACACAGCCAAGCCACAAGGTGAAACCCCAGGGCACGGCAAGGACAACGAGGCCGCCTGCGACACCAATCAGTCCGAGACGTCGCCCAGGGAGGCAGAGCCCACGCCACCAGTTCCGAGGCCGCCCGTCGATCGCAGTTACATCTGGCGCAAGCGCACCATCGGCGAGGTCTTCGATGCAGCGCTGGCACGTTACCATGAACGCAAGTTGGCCAGGCGTGCCTGATGATCCTTCGCCATGCACATCCTGGGACAGCATGTAGCCTTATTATAATAGTCTCATAAATTATGTATGTATTTGTTATACATATTTGCTCTTTCGCATCCACAGCCATTTTGAATGCGGGAGGACAGGGAAGGACAGGGGTCTGCAGGAGGAGGACTAAATATTTGTTAGCCAAAGCATTTGCATAAGACAAAAGAAAGCAGGCAAAGATATTCCATTTATTTTTATGGCGGAGCAGTGGAAGAGCGGGCAGGAGGGGGAATGTAGCTCAAAACCCGCGAACAACAAAGTAAAAAACCAAAAGACGACGAACGCTCATATAAGCTTGCGGAGGGTATTATAATTTTGTCAGCATATTTGTAATGCATAGCAGAAGGAATCTCCGACCCCATAAAGTATATATATTCTTAATCAGTCGATTCTATACAGATATATCCGTCTGTCTGGATGTATGAAAATCTAGATCTTACCATAAGAAGCCACCGCTTGCTTGCGGGATTTTTTATATCATAAGTTTTTTGTTTGACATTGAAATTTGGAGATTATGTGTCATAGAGGCTTCTACATCAATTGACCACATTTAATCCAGATCGAACAACTATATCATGTAGCTCCCATTCAACCGATTGTTCCAGAATGAACACTTAGGAGCATAATTTTTCGGTTTTTTATCCAAATCAAACAAAATTCGGTTTGTATCTATTTGAAGCTTGACCCAACTTTTCAGAGTGTCTCAAGACCTGCCAGAGTCTATCATCAGAATCAGAAATGGTTGAAGTATTCGCGTTCCTCCAAGTGCATGTAATCTTCGGTTGGCCAACAGTTTCTCTAGCTTTATATTCCTCTTGTTTAAGTTTTTCTTCGTTTTTTTTTTTTTGACAAATCCTTTTTAAAATAGGTGTGCCGTCCATAAAAGCGAAAGCGCAAGCAAACCCAAAGTCGTCGGCAAAGCTGACATGGTTAGGAGGCCGGCGCATTGCAGACGTAGACACCAGCTCTCCAGCGCCAGCTCCTCTCCTGTGTTAGCTGTGTGTGGTGCTGCAACTGTCAGCGGCTGCCATGCTTTTGATGTTGTCAACGTGCCTCGTTTTTGGTCTTCGTTTCGACATCATCGCCGTCGTCGTCGTCTCCATCGTCGTCAGCGAAATTAATAGTGAAATCCATTTTCCATTTTGGCACGGCCACAGCATTTGCAGTCACCGTCTCGCTCGCACTGTAGCCAGTTTTGCGTGGCATGCAACTGGGTTGCGCCTACTTCCTTTTGCACCCGCACCCCCTCAAGGGTCTCCATTTCATGTGCCGCATGTGGTTGCTGTTTTATGCATGCCCCCACCAGGTCTGCCAGGTAGAATTTTGGCTTTACAGTCGTCCACCTCTAACCCCCGCAGCAAACCGCAGCACCACAGCCGCCGTCTGTGATTGTGTCATCAATCAGCTGGATGTGTTCTTCATCTTCTTGGGGCTGAGTTTTGAGATTTGTGCCACATTTTAGGCAAATTAATTTGATATGGAAACAAAAAACAAAACGAAACGGAAAACATTTGCGGCAACTATAGGAAAATTGCAGGTAAACGAAGAATTCAGCTGAGATGTGGCATCCCTTTCTAATCCGTGCTATACTTAGAGATCTGCTCTTGATCGTGGGCCAAAGAGGGGTATTTTATATACAGAATTCATGCACGGGGATCAATCTCTGATGATGCATAACAATTCGTCAGTTGTCCTGTTTGGAGGCCAACTTGAAAGACTTCATGTTAGAACGCCATAAATAGCGCTTCTACATCAAAACGTTGTGAGTACGTTTATGTTAAAAAAGTAAAACTTTATTATGGTGTTGCTAGTGTTTAGCTATTGCCCTTATACATGGAATACTTAAGTGAATTCATATCTCAGCAGTACAGAATTTCTCTGGGAAAAAGCTTATATTGAAGCCATATGATGGATATCGTTGTATATTGCCAGATATAAGCTATTTTAAGATCGAAGTTCCAGTTCCCTGAATCGTAAAATAATAAAAATATATATCGCTACAAGTTAACAAGGAATCCTTTACGAGTAACTGCCTCCATTCTCCTGCACTCCCAATGCACTGCCCATCATTGTGTGCTGTTCTAAGCTGGCCTCGTCCTGCCTGTCCTGCTCTTGGAGGATGACTCTTGCCAACTTTGGTCTTGGCCTAATCAATTTACGATCATAATTACTTCGGTTTTGGCTTTGACTTTTACTGTTCTTCCTCCTGTTCCCTGGAATGGACACCGCTCGCACAATCTCAATCTCTGTGCACCAAACGTTGGCTATGTGCGGAGAAGACGGAGGGTTTGTTTTTCGGATTGCAATAAAGCAAAGTAAAGGCTTGCGTTTGGGCTGCCGCTTCCGTCCGCGCCTTCAAGATGTGATCATTCACGTGTAAATTCAATTATCAAAATTTTCAATGCCGAGCCATGGAGCACAGCGGTCCTTTTGGCCTGGTCACCGCAACTAGGATGTGTGTATGTGTGTGTGTGCGTTGGTGATTTATGTACATATGTATATGTGCACAACAAGCCGAAGCCGACGGAAAAAAGACAAAAATTCCAGCTCTGCTGCAATGGACAGAAAGCGTAATGAAAAACTGCTAAAGGCGGATGTATAAAGCAAGCCTCTAAGGGATGGCGGGGAGGAGGCATGATGGAGAAGGGTGAATGGGTTAAGGTAAGGTTGGGGGTAGGGTATCTGGTGGCAGAAGGTTATGCCAAGCCAAGCCCAGCCGCAGTTCATGACAAACAAACGCACACACATGGAGGATGCACTTGCTCTGCTTGTATCTTGGACGTTGCATCTCCTTTGTACATACACAGCAAAAAAACAAGAAGGGAAGGCTAGCTTAGGCTTGCTGAAGCTTATATACCGTCAAATCGGGTCGGTGGGCGTGGGGCTACAGTGGATGCAAGATTTGTTTGAATTTGGATGAAAAACAGAGAAGTTATGCTACTAAGTGTTCATTCCGAAACAATCTGTTGTATGGGAGCTATATGATATAGTTCTGCGATTTTGATCAGATCAGGCCAGCGGATGGGGATTCTCCTCAAATGGAGACAAACCGAATTTGCTTTGATTTGGAAGAGAAACGGAAAAGTTATGCTATTAAGTGTTCATTCCGGAAGAACCGGATATATGGTAGCTATGTGATGTAGTTGTCCGATCTTGATCAAATTACGCCACTGGAGTTGAGGCTTCCTCAAATAGATACAAGTCAAATTTGGTTAGATTTGGATGAAAAACAGAAAAGTTATGCTAGTAAGTGTTCATTGTGGAATAATCGGTTGAATGGGAGCTACATGATATAGTTGTTCGATCTCCTTAAAACTCGAACGTGACTAGCGTGAAGATAAAAGAAGCATCTTGTGAATATTTCAGCTATGTAAGCTTTTAAGACGGACATGGTTATATCATATACCAACAGCTCGTGAGTTCAACCCCTGGATGAAACCACATTTTGTTTTCGATTAGTTCAATAAGAAAAGGATTGATTTTATACTCGTTTTTGTAGAGTGTACCTACATACATGTGTGCGGGGGCATGTGTGGTGTCTGATGAATGTTGTGTAGGAGTGGAATAAGGTTTTGGGCGTGGATATGGGCGTGGCTCTGCCTAATAAGCAGGAAATTAAAATGTTATATGCATTGGCCATGGTTCTGCCGTCTGCTTGGTTGTGCTGCTTGCTTCTGGCATTGTCAACTTGCACTGCGTGTTTCGCCCAACATCCCCCTTCCACCAGCAGTGACTTTAGCTTTTGTCCTGCGCCTTGAAGTATGCATTATTTTTACGTGTCAGTGCGCATTTTCGGCATAATTGAAGCACAAACAGCGCGGGGCTGCGGCTGCGGCTGGCAACAGTGGAGCCGGAGGAGTCGAGAGAGAGCATGCCCCATACCCATATATAGTCCTTTTGTGGCTGTGCTGAAGGTCGCTTTTGGCCCGGCAGATGACATTGCGTGTACGCCGCCACCAAACTCTTAACCTCAACAGCAAAGTTTCGCTTTTCCACAATCGAAATGCAACAAAAACAATAAAGTCAAAAAGCAATAATAACAACAACAACAACAACAACAAGAATTGTATAGACGCACACAAAGTTTATGCGGGAAGAGCACTTTCCCCTCCCCCACCACCAGCACACCACTCCGCCACACTTTTGAACTGATGAGCTAGTGAAATTTTAATAGGCATTGCTTTAGCCTTAGCACTGGGGTATATACGATCGTCCCAAGACCAAGAAAAAATGGCCAGAATCATCGTAGCAAACATTCCATTCAAGGTCAAATCAAAAAACGAATGCTTGGCATACAAAAGAAGGTCACACACATACAAAGGCTGCTCGAAACACGAACAAGTAGAAAAAGAGAGAGAAAGAGACAGTGAGAGAGCAGGAGAAGAACATGTACGTCTCCCATCAGCCCTTCCCAGGCGTTCATCCTCTCAAATTTCATTCGAGCAAATACATATAATGCTAATAATGTAATAATGCTAATAATGTTCAAGTCTAGGGGAAGAATAAACAGTGATTTTGCAGATCTCTGGTGACGTCATTAGGGCAGTAAGGCGGTTTTCGGGGTGTTTGGATTGTCCAAAAACCGAAATATAAGAGCTCGCGTTTGTCGTGGTCATAGGAAACCGGCTTTCGATGATTGGGCTTGTCTCCATTCCTTGAGAAGTTTAAGCAATCAAGTGGTCCTACATCAATCCTACGGTATCTCCAGCGAAAAAGTCGCAGCATGGCGAGTTTCCCCAACAACTTTTGTTTGGTTTTCTCTCATTTTGAAGCACTTAAGCTGCTAATTGCTGTTTTGTTTCGGGCTCACATGTATGGAAGTCTACCAAATACATCATCATCTGTTGGAAATTCCACCGTGGCTGTATTTCATCAACAATTGTTTTATGTATGGCAAAGATATGTGATATCTAATAGAAACAAATCTTCTTGATGCTTATATAACGACATGTTTAGCCTTCCACAGGATAACATAACATTGAGGTTTCGGCTTAAACGTCTCCCTCCCTCCTTCACTTGTTAAATGAGTGTGCCCCCCCTTGGCTGCTGCTGCTGCTTCTTCTTTACGACTTTTGCGGCTTACGTTGCGTGGGCGTTGGCGTGGGGCGAGAACTAGTTGGGGGCGTGTCGGTTATTTGGCTGCCGCTTCTTATGTAAAACCTAATTAAAAGTGCTTTATTATGCAATTAAAGCAGATAATGTCACATTGTGCTGCACTGCAGCCACGTCCACGTCCACTAGAACAGCAGAACACCAGAAGTTGGAATGCGGCTACAGTGGGTGGATGGAAGTGGCCGGACACAGCGGGCTGTGGGGATGTGGAAAAAAAAACCTACGCACTCGATGTGTTTGTCTTCCGCTTTCTATTTGGATTTCTCCACAGATTTTGCATAAATTTATGTGGGGAGCTGACAGAAATGTTAAGCTATCATTTGTTTAGCCATTGGCATTGGTTCACATCCCAGTTCTGGAGACGCTGAGGCAGAGTGGTGGGTGTAAGTGTGAATGTTGTTGGTGCCTGTGACTTTGGTATGCGGCCTGATTTGTGGCCCAAAGCATGCGAGAGGCTATGTAATTCTTCTTGTTTCGGCCTCGTCCTGCTCCTGCTTCTGGACGGAGGCCAAGCTGCACATAAAACATAACCCTGGCTAATTTATAGCCCTTGATTTTATTATTTTGCCAGTTGGCACACATAAGTAAGTATGCTACAATGCTCTCTTGTTTATACAAAGTGTTTATAAGGATGTCGACGGCGAGCCCACACACTTGTGAAGATTCACCTAGTATTAAACACTGCCAATGAACCATTGAACCATCGATCAGCTGATTGCTAGCTCAGTGTTTTACCGCAGTAGAGAACGGCAGCGATAAACCACAATACGGGGTTTGTGGTGGTGTTTGAGTGAAAGGTGGTGTGAGTTGTTGAGTGAGTATTGCGGTAGTTTGAGTGCCTTCTGAGAGAGGTATCTGATCGCCATTAAGACCTACAACATAGTTCTCTTCGCTTACGATGTCAGCTTGCCTTTTAGCCAGCAAAACGAGAGAAAGGTCTCTACCTCAGCACTAGTTGACTAAGCTGAGTAGCTGCCGCGACTAGTGAGAGAACGAGCAAAGCTACACTTGTAGTAGGGAAATTAGGCACTCTTGCAGTACTCTGCACCGCAGTGTACGCTGTGCGCTGTGACTTCAGCCCGGGTTAGAACCCACGAGCTTTTGGTTGCAAGTTGAATATAATAGCCCTTGGACCATCTGCACCTGGATCAAATCAGTTCCGGACACTCTTCATTTTGTTGCTGCTTTTTTCGAATTGATGTCAATGAGAATCTGTAGTTAAACACATTGGGTTTCAGTTTTGAAATGATTAGGAGTTCTTAAGCTAGAAGACCCTGGCAGGTACTGAAACAATTCCAACTTAAAATATTTGGTTTTTGTTATCAATTTAGTGCTGTTGTCAAATGCAATCCTAAAGTATTTTAATGGCAGCTCCCTTATGACCTTGAGCCCGCTAATAAGAGTGTTGTATTGCTCATTCTAAGCCATGCAGTGTCATTGCAAGTAGCTTTAATACAGAAGCAAGCTTATAAGACAGACTTCAAGTGCCTTCACACAGATCATTTCAGATTTCAGGGCCGATAACTGTCATTGCATTAGTGTGCTTCATTCGCTCTTGCATGCGACGCCAATAAGCACATACCTGAGGTGTTACTCATTTCACAGCTTTGTAACTTATTACCCTTGTTACTAGTTTTCCCGTGGTTCCAAGGCCCGCTACTGTTTCCAATAGTTCAAAAAAAAAATTACTATACAAAAATGTTGCCAATTTGTGTGTTGCCTTTTGGGGTTCGTTTTTGTATTTGATTCGTTTTGCCATATGCCTAATGTTGGTCAATTTCAAAATTCCCAACCACAACGGTAACAATAAAAGCAACAACAACAACACAACAATCACACAGAGACCACAAGAAATGCAATAATACAATACCAAAAAACGTTAACTAAAACGCAAAATAAAATCATATGACAAAGCTCTTATGCCCTTTAAAAATATTTTAGGTATAATACTGGGATAATGTTTTTCGACTCAGCCAGCTTTATGTCATTTTAAGTGGCCCTGCAACGACACCAAACTAAGGAGCTTGCTACCGCCTCTCGACCAACCTGACTATAGGGAGGGGAGGTGTAGCATAACATGCGATCTGTCTGTGGTGGATCTGGAAACTCTGGTTGAAAACAGTTTCTTTCTCTGCGCTGCAAACTTTATCGCAAAATTCATATGCCCCTCGATGAAGGTAATAAATAAAACAAAACTAAAAAAAATTTATCCAACAAATTGTATAATTTTTGCCAAATGTTTTATTGTTGCCTGAAAGTTGAAGAGTCAAAGTCAAAGCAAATAAATTGTGCATATTTTGTGGTTACAAAAACAACAACAAACAACGAAAGTAATAAAAACAAAATTTAAATATATTATATATATATATATATATATATCTATGCCATTGAAATCAATTTGAAAGACCGATTAATACGGCTTTAGCCAGGCATTTGCCTATGGAAAAGAAACGCAGCGAAGTGGAAGCGACAAGGACAATTGAAAACATTATACAAAATAATGCAAACTGGCAAATTATTTGCAAATAATGCAATTTCCATTCAATTTTCAGACAAGCATAACTTTTTGCCACTACAATTTCTAGCAAGGAAGGGGGTGGGGGAAGAGAGCAGGGTATACATAAGCCCCATCAATGACCATGTCAATTTATGAGAGCAAACATTTTTAAAATTGTTCATTTAAAATCATTTTTATGCATTTGCAATTGCGGCTCGAAAGTTTCGATCTGTAAATAAGGAGGGGGAGTGAAAACGGGCGCAGAGGCGGAACGCTTTTCACTATTCATTTGGCTGTCCAATTAGAGCCTTGATAAGTTTTAGTTGTAAATGCCATGAATGTAAGGCAATTATAATTTATATGTAATTAATTGCAATATTTGAGACTGTTGTTCCCCCCATGGAATTATAGTGAAATCATTGACAGACGCCGGCGATTGCTTTGTTCCTCTGGAACGGGCAAAAGGAAGCCTTTCCGACCTCATAAAGTATAGATATGTTTGATCAGGAGCTGCAGACGAGTTGAGCCATGTCCGTGGGCAAGTCCGGCGGCACACAGGTCAGCCCTATCGCGGCGATGATTCTGAAATCATTCGGCTCAAGGTTTGCGGTGATCTGGCTGAGGTGCTCTTCCATTTCTACAACCCGGAAGATCCGCGCTCCATTCGCGAAGCCGTCAACTTGGTGGGTCGCGACAACGAGACCAGGAATTTCATGTTCAAGGATGTCCATTTCAATGGAGCTGCACGTATTGCTAGTATTTGCCGTGACGCCGGCTTCGAGCGTTTCATCCATCTCTCCTCGCTCAATATGGAGGCCAATGGTGGTTGAAGAACTGCAAGGGCGCGTTGATTTTCTTATTGCCACGATCATTCGCCCAGCCGAGATCTATGACGCGGCCCTCTGGCACAACGGCGAGCGCACGGTGAAGGAGCTCGTGTTTGTGTCGAATGTGGCTCAGGATCCTGACTCCGCTGGCTGCTTCTACCAGTATATGGTTCAAATGCGAGCACTGTTCAAGGGCCTGTCGACTTCGCTAATTACTTGCAGAACACATGCAAATTCATACCGGTGAACGACCGTTCCAATGCAAGCTCTGTTAAAAGACATATTCATATAGAAAATCACTGATAGTTCACAGCCGAACTCACACCGGTAAACATCAGCCACTGTAAAACATTAATTGAAATTATTGAACCTTACTGTCAAATTATTGAAATTAACTTAAAATTTTGAATTTGACGGGTTTAACGGTTTAGCGAAGCTGCATCGGCATCCTTCATAATGTTGCGAGAGAGCCATACGGCTGTTAAGTCAGTTAACATTAAGGGGAAACATTAAGTCATGGAATGGGTGGAAATTTGTTGCCAAGAAATCTGGCACCAACTGACAATTGAACTTGAGCTTTAAAAGTAAAAAAAACTGTGCTGGCAACATTGGTTCAAGACTTTGTTAAATGTTAACAGTGGGAGCAGTGTTGCTGCACATCTTGAAATTGTGGCCTCAATTCGAAGCATTAGGTAGCATAGCTTGCATTAGTTGGGGAGGAACTATATGTATTTTGATGTTAATATATATATAAATATATCATTTATATATTTCTCAAGCAATAAAACTGTCCGCCATCTGCAAAACATGTTGCCGCGATCCTCTCATTGTTCTTAGCAACATTTAGGCATGTTGAGCAGTCTAACAGCGGCTTTTCTCCTCCATGTAAAAAGCTTGACAGCCATGTTGCTCTCTCTCGCAACATATGAACATGGCCCAACAACAGCTATGCTAAGTCGCTGCCTGACCAATAACCGTTGTATATTTAATTAATATTTTAAATTTGATCGTAAATAAGACAAAGGAACGCTGGCTTTGGCTTGCCATTTCGGAACAATCTGTTATATGTTAGCTATATGAAATAGTTGTCCGATCTAGATAAGACTAGAGCTTAACCAACATGCGGACAGAGGAAGCATCTGGTAAAATTTCAGCTCAAAAAAAGTTGAATTTTTTCAGCTTCAAGTTAATGAAACGAATTGAAGAGTTAAGGCGATGCTATTTGCCCTTACGATTGTCAATGTAGAGGCAAAACTACATATATTATATCATGATGATTAAATAGAATCACAAATTTAAAGTGGATGCCGTGCAACATAACGATTCCCCATATAATAGCGATACCATCATCCCCTCGAAACTGTGGCCTAGTTATTTCATTAGATATGTTATGTTAGCATTCCCCTTTCTGTTAACTCTCTCTTTAACAGCATGCTGTTAAAGGCCAATGCATATACTGGGTTCTGTTGTTGCATCATTGCCGCCGCCTCGAGCCTCGAGCTTAGCACGTGGGTTAGCTTTCATTTTTTTTTGTGTGGGGTAGGATAGCTTAAAATTGTATAATTAATACATAAATTATATGTTTATTCAATTTTTTTATATTTTTTAAATTCTTTTCATCAACATGCTGCAGCTACAATATATTCCGCCTATATGTGGTTTTAAATGCCTTTTGTGCAAATAGCACGCCCTAGTGCATATGCCATAGATATGAATATACATATTTACATATGTACATAACGGCGCCACGTGGTGTAGCCGACCCACCTACCCCCACCACAACGATGCTTTTATTTGTTTACATTTCTCAACATTCCGGTAAAATAACAGCTTTTGATAAACTTAACAGCGCTGCTTTGAACATACATAACATAAGACCACAGAGTGTACATAAAGAGAGAAAGGTTTTGGCTTCTGAAAACATGTTGCTGGCAATATCTTGTAAACATCCCTTTTAATTTTTTACGCAGAATGTTGTGTCCAGCTAGGTCCATGTGGAACCTATCTCTTTTATGGTTACTTTATGCCATGCTTAACATTACGCAAAGCCGCAGCCGAAGCAATCACTCGCATTTCTGTAACTCTTTGCTCTCTGCTGAGCTTCGCATCTACGTATGCAAGGGCGTAGTCTGGATGAAGTAGGGGGAACTAGATGATGATATTTAAATAGATCCCCCCACTTGTGTGGGTATGGAGCCCCCCTTAGGACAAAGAGGGCTACAGCCTTGGCTGTATGTTAATTAACACTATCAACATTGGCCTTAGCAACATTTGCCACCCTTAAATATTGCCGAACCGTGGTAGGAGAAATGCTGCTGAGAGATAAATGTTATTTAACAGCATGGCAATAAATATTTAAGTGAAAAAGCGACAGCCTACAGACGACAGTTAAATACCCTGTAACAAGTAAATTGCTGTACATGATATATGTAGAAGCCCCATGCGTATGATATAAGGTTTAAATATAAGACTTAAATGGAAGTACATAAATATGTATATGTCGGATCATAATATTATTCTCATTTGTGTCTCAATCCCTTTCTTGGTTTACCGTTCAATCAGAGTGGAGCGTGCAATGGTGGATGTGGGTAAGGTTAGGAAGAGAAGAAGACAAGTGGTAATTGCATCGCAGACAATGATGATCTTAGAATTATGCCTTGGCAATGCTGAGAGGGCAGACAAAAATATGTTTATAAGCTCCACAACCGATCCTGATGTCAGTTCACAATTTTTGAGTGAGCCAACATTGAGTAGCCCCAACACACTCGACAAGCTGAAAAGCATTACCCCAGGTGCGGCTGTTATTAACATTTTGGAGCTCTGTAACATCTGTAACATCAGCATCAATCTCATATGCGAAAGGCTAATGTTAATGTTAACAGAGGTTGGGGCGCTGCTCTGTCGGCTGTCTGTTGGCTGCTGTGTGTGGCCTTTCCACAAGCGTACCGTTACAAACGGTCACTGTTCACTGTTACAGCAAGTCGCAGTCGGTCGCATTTCCTTTTGTATCCTTCGACTCGACAAACGTAGCACGTGCGAAGTTACGCGTAAACATCGAGATTTCTGGCCAACTTATTTGCCAAGCCAAACTGTAAATATCAGGCCAAACATCATCCTTATTTTTTTTTCAAGTGATAAGTAATATTTTTTTTTGCCATTTTTTTTTGCTGTTCACACGTGTTTGGTAAACATTCAAGTGCCAACAAAACAAATGCCAAAGCAAAGTTCGACGGAAGGATAAAAGGATAAAGCAAAATTGCAGAAAACAGAGATAAACGTCAAGGCAAATTTCGTAAACATTTGCCGGCAAATGCATTTTTAATTGGCCGAATTTGTTTATAAATTTTATATGTAAATTAAATTAATTTCAACATTTTCACTTTGCAAATATCTTTTATTTTTGCGTCCAACTTGTTGGCAGAGGTTGAAGGAAATATCAAATGAAATAAAATCAAGAAATAAATAGGTAAAGAAACCATTTCATAAAAAATATTCAAAAAAAAAACTGTGAAAATGTGCGAATTTTTATGGTGAGTATAAAAAATTGTGTGTTGTTTTTGTTTAATATGTGTTAAAAGGATTAAATATTATATTTTAAATGGCTCGAGGAAAGGCAAAGCTGGCTTAATGAATTTTCTCATTTGCTTGATCCCGAGCGTGGTAGAATATCTATCATCTTTATACATATAGAAGGGTTGATTGAATTCTTTCAAACTGTGAATGTTCATATCCATTTTATATTGTTGTCAAAATCTATATGAAATTGGTAGAAAGGCACATCTCCAAGGCAAAAATTTATAAACCATAAAAAGTGATAATATCTTATGAAAGTTTGAGCTTTGAAAAATCTGCATAAAAATACATTTGCTTTACATTCCGCCATCTCCTTTGTGCTTACCGAATTCAGTGCTATGAAAATCATCCAAAATTAGCCCCGATCATATAGGAATTTGTGAGCAGAATTATAAGATTTTTACTGGACAACATCTTGTAAGAATTTTAGATATATCATCATTATGCGATGAGGCGATGTGTGGCTATAAATCAATAAGCCTAACGTCTGAAGAATAAATTCTATTGTATGCCCATCGCTGTTACAGTGTGGCTACAGTGGATACAAGGTATACAAGAAGAATTTCTTTTAATTTGCATGACAAACAGAAGTGTTCATGTCGGAGCCATATGATATAGTTGTCCGATCTAGATGAAACTCAAACTTAACCAACGTGCGGACAGGAGAAGCATCTGGTAAGAATCTCAGCTCTGTAGCGCTTAAGACTTCTGAGATCTTTGTATTGAAACAGACGGACGGACAGACGGACATGGTTATATCGACTTCCCTTGTCATGCTGACCAAGAATATATATACTTTATATATATGGTGTCTTAGTGTAGATGTCTTGTGAGTTGTAACTGTGTTTTAGATTTCTTTTCATGGGGACTGTATCTCATTCATATTTGCTTGTTTCTTCGTTTGTGTGGACTGTATTTCATAGGTTTAAAGTTTTACTTATACATTACGCAATATTTCATAGATTTGAGGCTTTCAGACGGGATTTCATAGGTTTGAAGCTTTAGTTATCTTCATTTATGAACAGCAGTTATTAATGAAAGCGATTCGCTTAGGAAACAGGCTACCCTACGACCTTAAAACTATTTCAAGCTGCACACAATTCAATACCAAACTAATAGTACATATATATCTATATTTATATAACAACAAATTCATGGGCATAAGGTCAATTTTACTTAGGATCTGTCTAATTAAGAAGGGAATCACAAAATCGTATGACGGAACAGAGGGAGAGAATAAGCCTTAAGCTTAACAAATTTTCACAATCAAAACAGCAAAATGCTATCAACCAAAAGCTCCTGGTCCGGGCCGTGGAAGCCAAGGAGACGGGCAATTTTGATAGCTTCTATTATACGGGGTGCGCCTCCACGAAGAACAATTTCTGACCTACGAGCAGTGTACACAATGCTTGCGCTGCGAACTTCTCTTTAGAGGAACAGCAAGAAACAGTGGTTTGAACTACATGTATATAAACACTATAAGCGTTGAAGACCTATAGACCTCTTGCCCCTGAAGATGCAGTGATAGCTGACTACGGATAATAACGAAACAGCGAATATTATAGCCAAACTATCCAAGGAATGATAGATAAACCAATGGAGTTCTCTGTCATTATATTGTAGCAGCAAATAGTCCATGCTCTATCGGTTAGATAGTCTTGTTTGAGACCGAAGCCCACGAACTAATCAGCATAGAAGGGCGCAGCCCAGCATTGGCTGGCCATAACCTCCATTAGCAAAAGCAAAACAGATATGTGTGTGTGTGTATGTTTGTTTAATTGTAAATATGTTTGCATGTACAAGTGAGTGTGTGTATGGGCGGGCAGCAGATGCATTTTACAAGGCGTTGATTAAAGTTGATCGGAGGCAATCTCTTCTTATCTGCAAGGGTATGTAAGCGTCGGATACCCAAAGTTAGCCTGCCTCTCTTGTGTTTTGCTGTTGTTGTTGTCACAACAATCACATGTTGTTAATGTAATTGCTTATTGAAGTGTTGATTTAAATGTTAAATGTTTGCCGATTTGTCACCGAGAGACCATGTTTGTTTTCCAGTTTCAAAGTCGCAAATGGTAACTTATTTGGTTTTGATTAAACTTTTTAGCAATTTATGTTTAATTTATACAAATGTCAAATAAAAAGTTAACATTTGTGTTGGTTTTTTTACATTTACAAATCAGAAATCTTAAATGAAAGCGAGTTGTTTGTTTGGTAAGTTTCTTCTTCTGTTTTTCATATTGCTGAATTCTAAAATATCGTGCAATATGATCATGCTTAGATCAGCCCGTGTGGGTAATATCTCTACTATTTCCTTGGGTGCCACTAAGGTAACAGTTAGCACAGCTTCTTGTATTTGAGGATTGGCCAGGCTCACCTTCATCGGCAGCTGGCGTTGGCACTCATCATTGCCCATTTCGAGGAGCACCTTTGCACTGATGCCGTGGATGAGCATTGCGGTCAAGGCTTAGCAGACGATTAGGCTGAACTTTGAGAGCTTTTTGCAGGAATCCATTAAAGCTATTATGTCGTGGTTGCCGATATTGTTACACGCCGAGAGAGTCAACTCTACCAAATGAATGAGTCTGCCGAGCTCAAGCATTTCCTGTTGGCAAAATATCTGTGAATTGCACAAGCTAAGGCTACGGACATTCTCTAGTTGTGCCACTTTCATTAGCATATCCTTGGTCAGCATGTTATGCCCAAGGCATTTGAAGTACTCCAGTTGGCGTGCCTTCTGCTCCACGAGCTTGTTTAGCAAATTTTCCGGGAATTTCTGCCTGCCGAACACTCCTATCACCACACGCTTCAGTCTGGGCAACAGCCCAATGTATTGGTATTTGCACGAACGCCGCTTCACAGAAATGCTGAGGGACTCCAAGCACTGGCAACAATTTACCATGTTGTAATATACCGTGTCGTAGTTAGGGGCCAGGATTAACAGGTTGAGCACCTTCAGCTGCGTTAGTGCTTTGCAGCATCAGACGAACTTTCAAACCACACCTGACCAGTGCGTTTTCTGTCGTTAGCCTGTTGTCTTTCCTTGGCTCGGCAAATGATGCTCATATCCACCACCCGTCCAAATCCAGCAAAGTAAGCCTGCATCCTCGCCTGCCTCAGCCTTGCGTCTATTTGGTACATATCCAGCTTGTACACTACGACATGGTCTTTGGTATATGCAATTTCATCCCTGATGCTAAAATTCTTAGCAATGCTGCGTCAAGGCCTTCTGCCAAATATAGATACGGTGGTGTCACGGAAATCTCTTCCAACCGCATCCGAAGTCTCAGTGTCACAGCAAAAGCTTATCGTAATGAATTGCAAATTTCTAAAAAAAAAAACTACTTAAATCATTCGGTTGAACAGTAAATGAAGAACATCTGCTGAAAAGTTGATAACTATTTTGGTTGCTCCCAAAGCTTGAAAATTGGCAATGTGAAAAAGTAAATATATTAACAAATTTTTCATATTTCATTAAACTAAGGAAACAAATATGTTAAAGTGGAGTAAAATAGCTGAATTCTATTTGTGTGTAATAAATTTTTAAGACATTTGCTTCTTTTTTATTTTTTTGCACCTTTTTGATGTTAGCGAACAACACGGCCAACGTGTTTGTAGTACAAAAAGCTTTGTCCGAAGGGGAGCTACGCCCTTGATTACTTAGTACACTTTTTCATACCCCTGCAGAGGGTATTATAGTCTTCTATCGATATTTGCAAAGCATAGAAAAAAGCATCTACGACCTCATAAAGCGTATATTCTTGATCAGCATGACAAATCGAGTCGATATAACCATGTCCGTCTGTCTGTCTCTATGCGAACTAGTCTCTTAGCCTTAAAGCTATCCAATCGAAATTTTCGCCATAGGCTTCCTTCTGTTGTAAGCTGCGCATATGTAAAAAACGTCAAGATTGGAAAACTATATCATATAGCTACCATATGACCGACAGATTTGGAATAAACATTTAGTACAGAAAAATTCTTTGTTTTTTATCCAAATTAAACCAAATCTGGTAAATGTAAATTTTAGAAGCTTCTACATTTTCTGACTAAATTTCATTCGGATCAGACCACTATATCATATAGCTTCCATACAACCGACCGATTTGAAATAAACTTTTAGTGCAGCAAAATTGGTTGTTTTTTTTTTTATCCAAATTTAGCCAACTTTGGTTATTATCAGTTTTAGAAGGACTTTCGTCTGCTGTCCAAAATTTATCCAGATCCGATCCCTATATCAAATTGCTCCCATATAACCAACCGATTCGGAATGAACTCCTATATACCGCATATTTTTTGGTTTTTACCCGAATCAAAGCAAATTTGGAGCGTGCCAGTCTTAGAAGCCTCCACGTATGCCGACCGAATTTCAACCGAATCTGCAAGGGTATCCAGTCCTCGGTTACCCAACCTTAGCTTTTCGTTTTGGTTTTTTTAAAATATTTTTTGCAGATGTAAAAATATTATTTGAAGCGCTGTTCATAATTATATAAAAACAATACCAGTTGGACACGATTTCATTTGATTTTTTTTCTTCGTTTTCTTTCAATTCGATATGTTACATTTATGTATATATAGAGAGGGGCTGTGGGGAGGAAAAATCGTTGTGTGTACATATAATCCGACTGTCCGACTGAGTGGCAATCGCATTTTCCACTGTTTAATGATGAAGAAATGTGCATTTTTTCCTTATATTTATTTGCATTAACAAAATGGACAGCGAAATGCTGCACGCTGACATCCGATGCCACATGATGCGGTTTTTCCAACCGAGCAACAGAAACTATATATTTTCTAATTAAAACTATATTTGCTAAAAGCTTATAATTAATATTCAGTTTTTGTCAGAGGCTGTAACTTTATATGGCATAATCTGAAATCAGAAAGGCAGCTTCACATTTCGAAAACTGACACATTTAATCCAAATGTAATTTGCAAATGTAAACTAAATAGTAAATTGCAGATGTAATTTCTATGTTCATACATACACATACATATTTATACAGATCACTGATAGACTTCTCTATTTGTCGGAGCAATAGCTCTCAAGGCGCTCCCAGGATGCTTGCCTCTGTGGCAACCAACACGATTCGTATTGCTGTTCCTGGCAATGCCAGAGTTTGTGTTGCAGACTCTGAAGCTAAACACGATGCGAAATGCTGCAGCTTGAAGGCTCGGCAGAACGAAAGTAGGCATACAGCAAGCGAAGACGAAGGAGAAGTCAAAAGAGAAGCTCTTGTAAAAAGTAGCTGTTAAGAGCAGTTGTTGTTTTTCTTGCGTCTGATAACGGTATATATTGATAATATTCGGATATATAACGATTGATTAGTACTTTGTAGAATTATCCGCAGTTGGGCTTTTGCAAAATGGTTTCTAAGATCTTGCCCAGGTCATGAACTGTGCCTTGCAGCGTCTTACCTATTTCCGTTTGATCTGTGCGATGATGCGATGACTCTGTTGACCTTCTTTCCTCTCTCTATTTGTATAAAAAGCCAACACATATGATAAAGTAAGCCGTAAGCGTTCTGTTCTGGCCTGATCTGATCAAGATCGGACAACTATATAGTATAGCTACCACATAATCGATTGTTCCGGAATGAACTCTTAATAGCATAACTTTTTTTTGTTGTTCTTCCAAATCAAACCAAATTGTCAATTTGTTATCATGATCTCTCATTTAGCAACCAGATTCAAGCGGCATAGAAACTGTATTTCCAGCTTTCTGAAGCAGTGCCTACACTTCGATGAGCAGCGGAGACTCCAAATAAGAAATAGCAGAATCGTTAAAATTCAAACCAAAAACTGGTTCCTTAAATATACCTATCCTGCCACAAGCGAGGTTGGTATAGCCACAGTCTGCTACAAAGGAAAGAGTCCTATATGTTTCATTTCCACCCGTATGAATGCCAGGATGTATGTAGAGCTTCTTGAGAGTGGGAATTTACTGGGAAATTCTTTGGCGAGGATTGGACGTACTAACAGAAAAAACTATCAGAATCCATATGGCACCAAAGACGTGTCAATTTCAAATTCGTTTCTTCTTAGTGTAGTCTTTTGGCACTTAACCATATCATATGGCTATCATAAGCTATCCATATGTAAAGACAGCATTTTTGGCTTTGGGTTTCACAATTTATGGAAAAATTGACCTGAAAATGTTTATGTTTGGTTAAGTTGAAGCACAACTCATAAACATGGCTAATGTATGCAAATCGCTTAGAAGCCAACTTTTCTATTGTATTTGAAAAGGCAGCACACACAGGCACACACATATAAACACACACACATACACCAATCAGAGCAGAAGTGCCATGAATCTGCTGCAAAGCGGATGCAAGCGAGATGTCACCTAACAAGCACATATATGCACAAGTACACATATGAACATAAGCATATATATATATACTAATATATATAAGTTTATGCATTTGGTAGGCTGGTGTGGAAATGAGTGTCTGAAGCCTGGGAAGGCTGAGGCATCTTCCGGCAGGCGCATGTATATCATAAGTATATATATCATTAGTAATAACAGGCGGCTTATTGCAACTACAATATGGATCATGACAGACTAATCACTGTTATAGAAAAGTTATATTCTAGTTACACACCAGAGGGGAATGCCCGAAGCTTTCATACCCTTGCAGAAATCCAAAATCCAAATCATATCTGGTCGGTGGGCGTGGGGCTACAGTGGAAATAAGGGAAACAATATGAGTTTCCATTAATTTGGATGAAAAATAGAAAAGTTGTGCTCCAAAGTGTTCATTCTGGAACAATCGGTTGTATAGGAGCTATATGATACAGTTGTCCGATCTGGATAAAACTCAAACTTAAGCAGCGTGCAAACAAAAACTGCCTCTGGTAAATTTCAGCTCTGTAGATTTCATGCCTTCTGACAGACAGACGGGCGGACATAGCTTTATCGCATCCCCTCGTCATGCTGATCAAGAATATATATATGTACTTCATATGGCTTGACACGCTTCCTTCTATGTCTTGCAAGCCTCATGACAAAATGAATATACATTCAAATTTGTGTGTGAATGGCATAAAAAGTCTATATAAAAGCTTCCAAAGAGAAAGAAAGAGTTTATCATAGCGTTCCATAGACTTGACCGTTGTTTATGGACTTCTCTCAGCAAATCGCTTAATATTGCCTTCTTTTCTTGTTGTTTAGCTGATAATTAATCTCTGGTTGTAAATAAGCACCTTCTGCAGAACGTTGACTCCTTGAACTTGCGCTTGTTAATTATGAAAAGTGTTTGCCAAATATTGGGACAGAGGAAATTTAAGATCTGCCGGCATTTATTTGGTTTTTGGTTATTTGGTAAATGGAATTAATTTATGAAAAACACGACGCGACGCCTTTGCCAGTTGCCATTTGCCAGTGAGAACCAGCGTCCACCTACAACCGCCCACCTCCCACCGCTGCCCAAGCCCAGCCCAGAGCCGAAACCAACCTTGATACGATGAGTACGCCGCTTAGCCCGCATTTGTTAACAAGTATTTGCTTTTACAGAGTGCAGCACAGACACACACATACACACACACACACACCTCTCCAGTAAAAGCAACAGCGACAGTTCCAGGACCATCAGCAGGACCCGCATACATTTGTATTTTCTGGTTGCCATTGGGCTGAGAGATCGGGTTTGGTTTGGGTTTGAGTATGGTTGGTCGCCTTGTTTTTGTTTGTTTGTTGCTTGCGATGTTTGGCTACCATTTACGTCATTCAGCCGCAAACACCTACCCCGCCCCCGCCCCTCAGCTCTGCTGACACACTTGAACAGTTCCTGTACATACATAATTAAAGCGTGTTATCCTTGTTGACTTTGTTATTAATCCACTCCAGCAAGTTGCTTCACTTTTCTTTATTTTCATTTATGTTGCTGTTTTTTTTTGTTTTTTTGGGGGCTTTCGTTCATGTGTGTGTGTGTGTGTGTGTGTGTGTGTGTGGCATGGCTGGAAATTTTATTATGCGGAAAAAGGTTAATAAATGGAATTTTCAAGTTGTTAAATTGTTTATTTAGGATGCTCTTTATACACACACACACACACACATACATAAATACTTACCTATATCAATACATATAAACGCAGTCGTATTTTCACAGCATTTCCGCTTCCGCCTTATTTTATTTTCATACTCATTTGTGTGTGTGTGTGTGTGTGTTTGGCGCAAGCCTTTTACGCATTTTCACTGTTTTTCTATGGTTGCGTCTATTAAAGTTTTTCTGTTTATTATTTTCTTTTTTTTTGTTGTTCTCGAAGTCAGCTTCTGGCATATTTTGACACGTTGACATTTTATGGGAATTATATATACCCTATATATGTGCTAGGGTATGTCAGCTATGCCCAGATTGCTTATCAATGTTTCCCTGAAGCCGTTAAAACATTGCTTTTTGGGGAATTTCGTTGTGTCTTTAATCTTTAATTAACCAAATCAGAGCAAATATAAACCTAATAGGAGAAATACACATTTGAAGGACTTCAGCTAGAGCATTCTTCAACAATCTTCGAAGGACCCGATTGAGTAGTAAAATTTGGAAAGAACATCCACTGTCCAACAAGGCTAAGTACATTATACCTAAATTTCAGAAATTCATCTTTCAAATAGTCATAATATGTAAAAAAGTCATAATCTACAATTTCTAGAATTTAAAGTAGGTCATCGAACAGTCAACAGTCTTCGAAGGACCCGATTGAGTAGTAAACTTCTAAAGAACATGGTTAGACAGTCTATTTAAGTATCAACGAGATATTTGATGAACATATGGCACATTTAAGTCTTTGTGAATTTTTAAGTTTCGAGCACTTGCAATCTTTCTTAGAGTCACAGATTTATATCTTTGGAGTGCAGCTTTATAGCATAAGTTCATACTGGTTTAAGGACTGACTGGAAGAATTGTACTTCATTTTCAAGGCTGAGTTGGGATCGCGCATTTTCATTGTTTTCATTTTGAGCTGCTTCTGTTTCTCTTTTATATGAGTCTTCCAGTTGAGCCTTTGGTCCAAGAGTACTCTTAGGTATTTAACAGTATCACTTTTGGGTATTGCCGAGCCATTTAAGGCAACAGGGGGACATCTAACTGGTCTTAAGAAGAAGGTTATTTCTATTCTCCAAGTCCTTAACCATTTTTCGACCTTGTCAAGCTTTACTTGTAGTGGCTGTGATACGACATTTCATTGATAACTTTTCTTGATCAGCATCAGTCGACTTAGCATTGTCTGTTCGAATAAACACCTCGATGTCGGAGACCATAAGAGCTAGGGGCCACCAAATTTGGTATGTAGACTTCTCTAATCTACATGCAGATCAAGTTTGTTCAAGTGTGTTTTGCCATGCTCCATGCTTTTTATTGAAATCAATCCAAACTAGGTTTGTAGCCAAGTTCGTTGAGCGAATTTGGTCAGAATTGATAGCAGCTTACTAGTTACAGCGTATTCAAATGTCGAGCAAGCCAGACTGTAGAGTTCTTACTTGTTGTGTTATTCTTATTGCTTGAACTTTTGAGGCGGCCATTTGAGTCGAGGTCCAGTCCAGTGCTGGGGTCCCGCCATATCCAGCCTGTTCTAGCGTGCTTTATGAGTGCGTCCAGCGTTCATTTACCATTTACCATTTTGCCGGAAACGCAGAGCAGACACCACACCACCCCACCCCTCTCCACCCTCAGCTCCAGAGGCAAGGCAAAAAGTAATAACTGCTGCTGCTGCGTGTGCGTCATTCGCTTGCAGCTTAATTCGGAACCACTTGGCTTTTAATAAATGCCCCATTTTTGTACCACCAGATAATACTTACATGCGTGTGTGTGTTCGTGTGTGTGTGTGAGTGTATATTCTCTGCCCCTTTGCTCAGCATCCTGACGACATATGGCCAGCATTTGGCCGCAAAGACGTCATAAGTCACGATTTCTTTGCCTGCAATACATATAAAAATAATATATAAAATATATATGTGCTTACACACACACACACACACACACACGCATATATATATATATGGCTGTGCGTATGTGGCTAGAAAAACAGTATTTTTACAATTATGGGCACGTTCCAGGTTTTTGGTTTTTGCTTTTTTTTTGTACAAATGTTCGTTTGCCCAATTTTACACGTTTTCGTTTTCATTCGCCCTTTTTTAAATTTGTTTTTTCTCTTCTTGACCATTAATTAGTTTTCCGCCTTTTCATGGAGATGCTTTCAACATCGAATCTGCAAATGCAGCAAGCATGGGACTCTGCTGAAAGGTCCTGAAAGGAGAGCACAAGTAAAAGTTGAGACAGAGAGAACTTACTACTGGCTACGAGAGTCTTTACCAAATCCGCTTGCTTGGCCCAGATAATTTAATTAAAAATAGCAAACATTTGATATCAAAACAAAATTTATACACACAACAGCATAAATTACTAACCGAAAACGTTTCCGAGTCCCAAATTGTGTGCCCTGCCACAGTGGTGCAAGTTGTGCTGAAAAATGCCAAATAAATTCTTAGCTAAAATAAATATGTGCAGGCTTATATTTATGTCGTCTATCCAGACAAGGTCTGCTTAGTTTGCTGACTTCCTCGTGCCTTCCTCGACATTTGAGTGGAGAATATGTGCATTGGAGTTTGTCCTAAGAGCCTTGTTCTGGTACTTTTGGATGTGATAGGGTTTCCGTACGTCCACATTGGCTTTTTTACGGCCTTGTATATGAGGAGTTTGCATCGCAGCCCCAGGGTGGATCTTCTGCTGATAAGCCAGCTGTACTTTTTCAGTTCATCATTGATTTGCGCCTTTTTGGAGAGTAGGTGGGGCCCCAAGTTAGCCTACTGTCTAGTACCAGGCCAAGGTACTTAGCTGTAGGACTGCTTGGAGCACTCCCCTCTTCACAGAGAAAACGTTGTATGCGTTGACATTTCGAGGTTGATCATTGTGTTCTATCTAATGAGCTAGTCGCTTAGTGTCAAGCTGCTCTCAGAGGGGTGGAAAGGAAGGCCGTGTTGGCAGCGTACGTGGCTGTGAGCAGCCCACTATCTGCAATGATCGGCATGTCAGCGGTATAGATTGTATACATACAGGCTGGGACCCAATACACTTCCCTGATCTTTCGTCCCCGCACCTAACAAAGTAGTATCAAAACAAAGAAGTATCTGTGCCCCAGATAGGACCTTATGAGGTGATAGAACGGCGTAGGCACACTGTCGAAGGCTTGCCTGATACAGCAGAACAGTACTTTTTCCTCTTCAAACGTTTCCAGGAGCCTATGGCATTGTTCAGGCGTGCCATGGCATTTTCTAAAGCCAAACTGGTGATCGGGGATCGATGGGATGGATGGGGTAGCAGTTCGTTGTCCAATTTCGCAGTGGCCCTGTTGGAGGTGTAAGCCTTGGAAGAGCACTTTTTTCTTCGACGTCGAATCGTCCAAATAACTTGACATAGTTGAGCTCTGTGACAGCTTTTCGACAGTCTTCGCCGGGTGCAGTCCATTCTGCGGATCCTTGTTTCCTTCCGACGTAGAAACTTTTTCGAATTTCCCTTAAGCCGCTTCAAACACTGTCCGGAGTGAGAAATCGTGTCACCCACAGCTTTTTCATGCCCAAAATTTCATGTAGGATATGATCAACGCGGTCTTTTCAAATGTTTACTGTCTTAGCTTCAATTCAGCGGCTTGCCAATACAAGATAGTGGATCGTTTTCGGGGGACCTAGGCGAGGCACCCATTGAAGGAGAAGAATCACCGTACACAACATCCATGCACTCTTTCGCTTCGCTGCGCGATTTCCCTACCAAAATCAAGAATCGAATATTGCTCTTTTTTTATTTTTATAAAATGTTTTAAGCCCGATTTTGAATCGAATAATGATAATAATATACGATCTTTTATACGATTAAAAATTAAAGTTAGTATCAAGAATATTCAACCAAACTGAACCGGAAGAATATTGTATCACGAAGTCATGTGGCAAGAACAACAAAGGAAAAGGAGGCCGGTGTAATAAGGCACTTCCTTCGATTATCGAGAACACGGAAACCGAAGGCAAGCAAGCATTAAGAAATAAAGAATAAAATACTCAAAAAATGTACAAAACTAAAAAATAAAAAAGAATTAAAATGTATTAAAAGTCGAGAGAACCTTTCGGTTCGGTGGCTCGACTTTAAATGAAATCAAATTGAATCAAAGCCAAAGCCAAAGCCAAACCAAAGTTGGCATTTTGTATTTCGAGTTTTCAAGGCCTCCTAAGATTTGTATAGATTTATATAGACAGAAATTAAAGCAGCTCCTTGGCTGAACTGTTTTTCAGAGAATTTTTCAAATTCATAAATTTGTCTGTTGGATGCTTGGTCTGTATATAGGCTGTTAGGGTACTTGATCGCAATGAAATTTTGATAGGAATCAGGATCGGGGAAACTCATATGCTAAATCCACAAATATAAAACTCCTTGACTTCTCTGAGAAAGAACGCGCAGGTCACATAAGCATAGCTAGGACAGTGAAACCTTCTCATAGGCGCTAATGATCCGTGTTTGCCAAATTCCAACAAAGTTGCTTAAAATTGATAGCCAGCTGTGAACATCGAATGACGTTGAAATGACGAGACATACACTTCGGATACGCAGACACATAACATTCGTTGAAAGGAGAGGCCTACAGTGAGTGAGTGAGCTAGGGTCATGGACCTAGTGTGATCACAGTTCTGCGATCTTTTGCTCCAGTATTTATATATTATTAGCAATAAGCAATAGCAAGTAGAGTCTTCTGGGACTATAACCTATAGGAAATTCAGGTTTAATAATATTTAGTAATATTTGTGGTATTTGCAACAACAACAAACAACCCAAACCACAACATTCCCAGGAACATCGTTCTTGCATTTGCTTCTCAAGGAAAATCTTATGGACTTGCATTTGTTAAACTCATTATGAAAATGTCATTTGTTGGAAAAACCAACGAAATAATTAAGTTATTTATTTGTAAGGGCATACAGCATTCGTTGAGGCCGCTGTCCTTAATTATGTTTTGCCTTTGCGTTGTTTGTTTTGCATTTTCGCTTTCGTATTTCTTTGTGCTGCCTTTTTTGGGGCCGCTGCGCACTTTTACCTGCTTCTTATGATTATTACTTGCTGCCTTTTAGTGCTGTAAATTATGTTGATATTGTTGGAACGTGCGTAAAAGGGCGGACAGTCGCCAGCCAGGGCAGGGGCCGGGCCAGGGCCACGGGGAATGCAGGCAGCAAGGAATATAAAAATAAAAAGGAAACTGGAGAGCAAAAAGAAGAAAAAAATGTAAACCCATGGCTGAGGCGACGGCATAAACTTTGCTGATTATGTGGCGCCAAGTGGCCAATGCAGCGTATCCCAAGACCGACACCGACACCGACACCAACACCAACACCGACACCAACAGCGACACCAACAGCGACACCAACAGCGACACCGTCAGCGTCACCGGCACCGGCACCGGCACCTGCCAGGATCAGATATGGTAGACGGTGCGCAAATTCTCTTGGCCATTTGTTTAATGTGCACTGAAGGACGCTAGAAAGGCGAGCAATGGCATTTTTTCGTTGTTGTTGCTGTTGCCGTTGTTGTTGCTTTCCTTCCGCCCGGCCTTAGCCTATTGAAGGGACCAGGACCAACACGCATGCCAAGTTTGCTGGCTTTGGCTTTGGGCTATAAGCGGGTTGTGAGAGGCTGAGCAACTTGGCAGCAACCGCGACTTTCTTGTCTTTCAAATTTGTTGGGTATTCATTACGGTTTAAAGTTTAATGAATTCACCAGCAACTCACTGGGCAAATAGATTGGGCATCATAGACAAAGACAAAATCAAAGCCAAAGATAGAGATAGAGATAGCCAAGGAGACAGAGATGGAGACGGAGCACGCCACTTCAAACTGCACAGTGGAAACATTTTCAACACTTTCAGTTTTGATTTGTGAATTGGACCTGCAATATGACCCCCTATATATATACAATAGGAAGGGAGTAAGGAAGCTTACTTAAGATTTATATTTCGAGGCTACTTTATGTCGCTTTTTCATGGGCTGGCTGTTATCTGCTGTTAAGCTATGGAACCTTCAGATTCAAGTCTTTCCATAACCGGGCAAGGAGTACAGCAAATGTTGAGTCATCAGTTGCATCTTTCATATTGCTTAAAACCTGATATTAAGGACATATGAATGCACAAATATATGTGGCATTGATGGAAGATGAGCTTATGGCGGGACATACCAAATTTTGGGGGAATCGGTTAAGAGACAGCAGAAACAGAATTAGCATTAACATTTTCTGTTTCCTTCTCTCTCCTACTTTTATCTATGTTACTGCTGCTGCCTCCACCCTTACCACAAACGAAAATCGAATGGCCGGCAATAGCATTGTTTCCACAGTGGTGTTTCTGTCTCTCTTCCTCTTCCAAGCATGCTTGAATGACTGAAATTTTATTGAGCTTGTTCAAATCCAATTGGAATTTTGTTGTGTTTCTAGAAAAGGGGAAGGTGTCTTATAAGTAGGCGCTGATTGAATGCGTTTTTACACTGTTATGAAAGGAAGTAACTGAGCATCGGGTATATTATAGTCCAAATTTCGAATATGACGTTCCTACTTGCTTCTTTTAATAATTCTCCCATCATTTTTCCCTAAGTTAAAATGTCCTCATGATTTTCGTGAATTCAATTAGAATTCGAATTAGGCTGCCCTCTTATTTTGATAGCTCTGTAAGGTTGATTTTTTCATTGCTTTCTTCCAATTTCGCTTGACTGCTAAAATGTTTGCCAACAGAAAGAAAATATGAAAACGAAAATTTCAGTTTGAATAATTCACAAAAATGTTTTACTGGGCTGGGCCGGGCTGGGTTAATGCGAGTGCGTAATTGTAAATTAGTTGCTCATACGCACTGTGTGCGCTGAATATACATATTTTCAGGTATATTATTATTGTGTCTGTGACTGGGTGTGTGTGTGTGTGTGTGGTGGGTCGTGTCTGCTTCCGCCTTGGTTACATACAATTTGCATTTCAGGCTCTCCGCTTTGGGCTTATTCTTTGGGGAGCAATCGGTATGAAGTCGCCATCGAGCTCTCCTCCTAATTGTGTGGAAATAAGCGCAAGTGTGCTGGCTGCTGGCCTCGTCCTTCCTCTGCTCTATGTTAATTGAGGGCTTTTTAAGCCATGTGCCGTGTGTTAAATATGCAAGCAAACGCAAGGCAACGGCATCAAGGATGAGGCTCACGATCAGGACACGTTGCCTAAAAGCACATGTTTCTCTTTTTGTGTTTCCCCGTTTTAAATTATGCATGAATTTACTTAGCTAAACTACGCTCAATTATAAGAGCAGGACATTCGACTAAGACACAAACACAAACACAAACACACACACATACATGCTTATAGTTGCCAGCGGCTTAATAATTTACACACAAACAACAAAACTGACATTTTAATGCTCTAAGCACAAACATTTTCACTTGAGCTTTGTTGTTATTGTTGTTGCTGCTGCTGAACGCTTGGCCGCTCATGAGCAGGTGTGCAGGATAAAGTGTATTTAAGCTGCGACTATGGCAAACTAATTTCTCTGGCCATTTTGCTTCTCTTTTTTTCCATTGCTTTCAAATACAGGTTGGGCGGACTTTTAGGTTAGTTTCTGTTTGTCGCTTGTTTGTTTGTTTGTGTCACAGAGCCGCCATTGAAGGCGTTACCAATTATACGCGGTGGTAAGATGGCGGATAGGGGGAGGGGGGATTGGTTGACATATAAATAATGCCAGTGACCTTAAACTCAACTTACCGCTTGCAGCAGTATTTAGAGCATTTGTATATTACTCATACGCCGTATTGGCCATACTTGAATTGAACTAAGCAACTGAGTGTGTGCAGTTGTGTGGGTCTGTGTGTGTGTGTGTTTGTGGGAGGCACCTTTTTTAGCTCTTGTCTGGGTCAGGATAATGCTCTTGAGCTAAGCAAGTGATCTTGCCTCTGTTGCCTTTGGATCATCCACTAACTTGCTGATTGAGCTGCAACCATGAAAGAAAGACATAACTCGCTTACACATGAATGATCACTGATCACTGATTTCCATGAAGGAAAGAGTGCCAAGACTTGCTCCCTCGCTTGCACGTGCATGATCATTTGCATTCCTGTTTGCTCTACCATGACTTTTAACTGCTTAAAGGACTGTTAGCCCTTTGTATATCATTTGTTCCAACTAAAGTAAAATCTCCAAAAGTATTGTCTAGATAACGTTTAATGGCTTCCAATTCGATCTTCCTTTCTGTGAAATGTTGTTTTCGTATCCCTCAGGTTGTTGATCGCAGGAGGAGTCTTCTTTGAGCTTGGGTTTCGTTGCATTGGTGTCCTTGCGGGGCCTCTAATATCTCACTAATTCTGTCATTTGACATCAAAACTAACTCTTGGATATGCCAAAGATTTGGTCAACAAACAAATATCGTTCCGGACAGTGTGAATCAATGTGTTGCTGCTGCTGTTGTTGTTGTTGTTATTGTTGATGCGTTACCCCAAAGCCAAACGAAGCGTATCAAAACGCTACAACCTCAAACGTAAATTCGTATGTCCTTGACATTTTATGCCGCTTTTGGTGTTTTACAAACAACAGCAACAGCAGCAACAACAACAAGCCGAATTTGAGAGAAAAAGAAATCACTTTACAATAAAAAGGCGGCTGAAACTGCCATTTGCTTCGGCTTTGGCACACTTTTGCTTTTACCAAATATTTGTAAAGCGAATTGTTATTGGTTGTTTAGTTTGGCATAAAAACCTAGGCGTCGCTCCAATAATTGACAGAATCCGAGTCTGAGGCCAGGCAGCCAAAGTGGGTTAGGTGGAGAGCTGGAGAGGTGGAGAGTGTTGACTCAACACAGTTCAAGTTAATGTTAAAGCTAAAGTTAACCCTAGAAAACCCCTGGCTGGCATTCGCTTGGAAAAAGGTCAATGCACAAGAGTTTGCTGCCGCCGCTGTTAAGCCGCAGCCGCAGCCCCTTCCCTACCTCTACCTCTACCTCGGCCAAACAAAATGTGACAAAAATTCGATCTACTGCAAAAAGAAAAACCCAAAAATATGGTGCGTAAACTGAGACATGGCGATGGCGATGACGATGCTGTTGCTGTTGCTGCTGATGCCCCCCAGATTACGGTCATTCTGATTACGTACCATTTTTTTTGTTGCTCCTCCATTGAGACAAAAAAAGGTCGACGCACATCCACACACCCACACACACACATGGACAGAACCTTTTCTGCCTTTTTCATCGTAGGCTGGAAAATAACTACCTTCTTTCTATACACAACAATTTCTTTATACATATGTATGTACATACATTTGTATGTATGTATGTAGTCTGTGCATGTGCTCAAACGTGTTACATGACGTTATACACAATGCGATTTGATTACAAATACACACACGCATTCACACTCGCATTGTGACAGCGCAAAAATAAAACAAAACCAAATAAAGTGTAAAGAAAATGTTGAATATTTGCCAGGTCAGGGAGTTGAGAGTTGACAATTGTCTGTTGGTTTTTGTTTTACACATTTTACATATTTTATGATATTTGAATTTTCCAGATTAATATAACTGGATATGTTGTATATTGAAAAATAAAATTTCACAAAAAGTACAAGAAAAAAAAAAAACAATTCCCTATCACTTTAATCAGGCATTCTTCTTGATTCATGACTTCTCAGATTTAATTTTTCACATTTTTACTGATGGAATTTTAAATGTTCAAATTGTGTTTCAAATCCATAATGATTTGACATTTTCTTTTACAACTAGCTAGTCCTGTGTGCGTTGCTGCACCTCCTGCTCTCGAATTATTTTTCTTGTTGTTCAATAAGTTTTTTTTGCTGTTTTGCCTTACAAACTAACAGAAGTTGCTGTCGTATTCTAAAGGGATTTTGTTTTCGCGTGGATTTATACCGATATCAAATTATCTACATGCATCGATAACTCCAGATATCGATGTAGATATAACGATAGCTCAAAAAATGTATATGCAATTATCGATAAACTCAATATAGAAATAGTTATAGCGATAACTCAATAAATTCATATATATTTATCGATAACGTAATATATCGATAAGCATTTATCGACAACTTCATATATAGATAACTCTATGCATCCATACATATAAATAAATAGCTCAATATATTGATGCAGATATATCGATAGCTCAAAAATGTATATGGATATATCGATAAGCTCAACATATCGATAGCACAATATATCGAAACATATGCATAGTAAAAGCATAAGATGCTGGCTTTGCTCCATTGCAGCTTTCCAGTCGTCCGGACCCATGTGTTGTTGTTGTTGTTTTTAGTGTTGAGGCAGATCCTGGTTGTCATGCAGTCAGAATGTCTGACTCCCTACATATAGAGCTGTGTCCGTAGCCCTGTTAGTTGCTGCCTTTCGCGCAGTTGCTTGGGCATGGGTTTTGGAGGGTTTTGTCAATCAATTGAAGGCCCGTTTTTTTCCTGTTCAAATTGAACAAAATAGATATTTGAATCTTAATCTTCAAAAGAAATTGTAGCATACTTCTCGAGGCAACAATAAATGTACTTACTTACATATTAAATTTGGCCTCTAGTTGTTAATGATAGATTCTATTAAATATCTTGAATTCCATATATCATAACTAAGACATAACTCGATTGAAAGTTAATTGAGTTTACTTTCAATTATTCGAAAAATTTCTAGTCAAAATTTCTTGCTATCATCAGTCAGCATTTGCTATGAAATGCAATTGAAATTTTAATAAAATTTGGTTCACAACACCTCCCTTTCGCCCTCTCCCTCTCTCTTCCTCTCTCTCTCTCTCTTTATCTTTATCCCTGTCTTCTATAACATTATGTTGCATACCTCTTTTCTTTCGTTTGCCATTCTTTGCTGTCCAACTTGTGTTGCTGCAACGGTGAGAGCGGGGAGGTGTGTGTTGGGGGGGCTGGACTTTAGGTTGGCAGCAGCATAGTTTTCAAATAAATTGCATTACTTTTATATTGTTGTTTTGTGCCTTGGAAATGAAAAGAAACGAAATGAAACAGAAAACAAACAACAAAAAAGTGTGCAAAAAACGAAAAGAATCAGAAGCTGCATTAGCAGCCAAAGCAACAGGAACAAAATCATAGCATACACATAGGCGCTGGCCTCGATACTCAAATCAGCGACAAATAAAACTTTTTACTACATCAGACACAAACAAATACACATACACACACACACATACACATGCATGAGTCCTCTTTGGATTAAGGAAACATTTTTGCTCGCCTTTCGAATTTCTACAGCAACAGGAAGAGGAAAAGGATGGCGCACAGGCACTGAGCCAGCCGAAGCGGTAATCGAAATAGAAAAGAAATATTACAAAACAAGCCAAGGCAAACATTCAACGTTTAGTGATATCTGAAATACCCTACATATTATACGGAAATATCGTACTGAATGGAATATAATCAGTAATATTTCACACTGTGATTGTCCTTAGAAACCGATTGTGGAAGGTTGTATATTAACTTACACACCAAACCACAACGACTACGTGGCTAAACTGTCCACACCAGTTAGATATAATTTCATAGGCAGACTTTTTCAAAATAAAAGCTGAAAGTTGGTCTAATTCGATGTTAAATTTATATGGAAATGCAGTATACAAATAGCGATGCTTTTAAAGCTTTATAAGCTTTGAAATATTAATGTGCTTTTTGCTATATTCTGCGTTTGGGTTGTTTGTGGGCTTCTCTAAGCTTAAAGGTTCGCATTGATCGAGGAGTGGTATTATGGTTTAACTTGTGGATGGGCTTTCAAGGCTGCGAGACTACCACTGATCCCCATGCACCAACATACCCTAACCGATTATTTCCCCAAGGCATGACTAGGTGTACAGTAACTCTCTGTAGGAGAGTGTAATGCACAGCATAGTGCAATGTGTGAGAGCATGAGTAAGTGTCAAGGGAGGGAGGGAGGGTACATATTGGCAGCGGGCAGGAGTATGCTTTTAATGTGCCAACAAAGAAATTGTTATGCATGCTGGAAAGTAAAGTAAATCAGGTTTATTGCTTCCTGCCTGCTTTGGCTGACCTGCAACGACCCCGTCGTCATCCTCATCGTCCACATGAAATCGAAATCCCCTCTCTAATCGCTGGCCCCGCGAGCAATGCCATCTCCTGTGCATGTGTGAATTGGGCATGCATTGAAAAAGTGTCGCCATCGCCCCAATACCACCGGCATAAGTCGCACGGCCCACATTCATCACCCCCCTAGCCCGATCCCGCATGTTTGATGTATTGTTTGCGGTGGTGCTCATTTGAGCGTGCACTGCTTGACGAAATGATTGATGAATGCAAAAGCAACGAGCCAGCGCGACAGATGCGCGCGAGGGCCATGCCGCTGGTGCGGTCCAAAGTGTAAAAGATTGAAATGGAAATGCTGCCTGGCAATGGAGTCGGAGTAGGAGTAGGGCTCGCGTTGAATATGTTGGTGGAGCTTTGCGGTTTGGCCTGTAAGCCGACGCCGCAGTAGAGCAAAAACCGCATATGAATTGCAGGAATAATGCGGCATCAATTGAAAACTAACAACGAGCATCGACTATCGCAAAGTGCAAATGAAACAATTGCAAATGCAAAAGCATACAAAATTTGTTAGAAAATTTCGCAATGTACAAGTGTATGTATGAATGATGATGTTAAATAATGTTGACATAAATTCGATGATTGTTTTTAATATTTGCGAAGCAAACTATTAAGGCTTTTCCCCCAATGCAAATTCTATGGCAATAGGAACTAATTGATGTATCTAAGGATGAGATTTTCTCTTTCGGTATTATAGAATTTTGTTCTGTTTAAGCAGAAGATCAAAATCCAAGTGAAATGACCCCCAGGATAATCCTAAATTGAGCCTAAAATGACTTCAAGTTGATGTTTCCATTAATCATCATTAATCAGCAACTCATCGCTGCAGTTCTCTGGTAAGTTTATAAGTCTCAATTGGAGAAGGCTTATTAGATTACGCAGATCAGTGTCGTTTGACTTTCTTCTTGAGAAACTTCAACAAAAGGACATAATTTCTAAGGAGTTTGCTCTTCTTGCCAAGTTAAACCATTTTTAACACAGTTCAAACAGAATCAGAATCAATCAGAAAACTAAACTTTATGCTATAATTTACATTGTTTAAGCTTAAGGCAATGACGTAAGTGAATGCAATATTAACAGTTTTGGAATTTTCTTAAAAAAAACTACGCAATTTTGAATCACTTGAAATTTGAAACACTCTTCTGCAAATTATTCAAGTAAATTCTATCAATTCTATCAAATTTAATTGTAAATTTTTGTAGTTTACTTTTTGCTGTCCAAGCCTAAAAGTATGCTATAATTTGTTAGCACAAAATGTTTCGCCTTAAATTTGATGAGGCGCAAACACAAAGCCAAAATCAAAGCAATTTTGAGCTCACTTTTGGGCGCGTATGAGAGGATAATAAACTGCTAAAAATTCGTATTCCTATGGCTGGGTTCCAAATAAATATGTGTGTGTGTGTGTGTGTGTTTGGTTGTGTGTGAGATAGAGTTTCCGCCTTCTAAAATTTTTTTGGGCAGCAGGGCCTTTGGGTTGCAGCATCAGCTGTCGGCATAAAGCTACAAACATTTAGCACATTTATTTCCAAAGCTTTTTTTGCCTACTCGGCAAGTGGGAAACAGCAGAGGAGGGGACCGGGCGGTGGGGTGTTGGAATCTGTGTGCCTTTGTGTTTGCAATTTCTGTTAAAATATTTGTGTGTGCTTTAATAAAAATGATAAGTCACAGGCAAGGGGATAACAAACACACTGACGGACGGACATACACACACACAGACAGAATACATACATATATGGCATGCTCTTAGTGTATATGTATGGCTGTGTGTGTGTGTCAGAGCCTTTCTATTGTAATGCTAAAACGATCCAGAACCAGCGCCGAGGAGTGATTTAATTAAATGCTAGCAAAATTTACATAGATGTTGGGCAAATAACTTGAAAACTGAAAAGCAGCATGCAAAAAGCAAAGCCCTAACCCGAACCCGAACCCATGGAACCATCGCACCATGGAATTTGTATCTCTCTCTCTCTCTATCTCACACGCACAATGATAATGGAAATGAAACGTAATAAAATGTCATTCCAACAGAAATTGTTGCCACAGCGTTGCTACAAGAAAGAACCAACTACTAATGTTAGATTAGAACTTTGTGAGCCAAAACATGAAAGGAAGGCTTGCCGAAGCTTATATACCATTCACATTGTAAATATATATTCGATCTACATCAAATCTGCTCGGTGGGCGCGGGGTGACAGTGGATACAGTGGATAGAAGACGAATTTGTTTTAATTTGGATGAAAAACAGAAAATTTATGCTCCTAAGTGTTCACTCCGGAATAATCCATTATATGGTAGCTATCTTATATAGCTGTTCGCTCTTGATCAAATCAAACCAGTAGGCGTGGGACCTCATCAAATGAATACAAACCGAATTTGATTTGGATGAAAAACAAAAAAGTTATGCTCCTAAGAGCTCACTCTGGAACAATCGGCTATATGGTAGCTATGTGATATAGTTTTCCGATCTTGATCAGATCACGCCACTGAAGTTGAAGGTTCCTCAAATATATACAACCCAAATTAGGTTAGATTTGGGGGGAAAACAGAAAAGTTATGCTAGTAAGGAACAATCGGTTGTATGGGAGCTATATGATGTAGTTGTGCAATCTTGATCAGATCAAACCAGTAGATTTAGGATCTTTTCAAACCGAATTTAGTTAGATTTGAATGTAAAACAGAAAAGTTATCCAACTAAGTGTTCCTACTGGAACAATCGGTTGTATGGGAACTATGTGATATAGTTGTCTGATCTGGATCGAATTTGAGCAGCGTGCAGACAAAAGAAGCATCTAGGAAAAATTTCAGCTCTGACGGACAGACAGACAGACGGCCATGGCTATATCGATTCCCCTTGTCATGCTAATCAAGAATTTATATACTTTTTAAAGTCGGAAACGTTTCCTTCTGTGCGTTGCAAGCTTCTTGACAAATTTAATACACAATTTTGTGAATTTTATAATGGTTGAATGGGTCAGAAAGAGAGATATTGAGAGAAAGAGACAGCCAGCCTGCATTGGTGGTCAAACGTGCAGAATGCTCTGTGTCTCTCACTCACAAACAGATTTCTACGATTGGTTGAATGTGAATGTGTTGTATGCACAAAGTATTTGAGAGAAATTAGAAAGTAGATGCTTCGCTGCCTATTGCTATTGCTGAAGGAGAGACGCTACACATCCGCTGACAAAATGTTATGAGAAGTGGGCTACTTAGTTGTCCATGCTTTTTACTGTTATGCAAGGGTTGAAGTGTCTTTTGAGAGAGGAACATCTGACTTAACAATGCAATATGTCTAACCAAAATCATCACATTCAAATGCAATTTTCAAAATTTGTTGAAACATTTCAAAATCAGTTCAAGAAATAATCAGCATTATATGTATTATGTCTTAAGGATCTTTGAATTGAATAATTATTTGAGGTGAGCGTGTGTGTTTGTCATCGTTGCGGCTTGAGTGTTTTAATGTTTTGAGCAGCGTTGCCATATAAAGAAATATGAGACAACATTTAAATTAGGTACAAAACAATACAGGGTGCTCAGGACTTAATGAAACAGACCAACTCGTACTATAGCAAAGACCAAATCAAACAAAACGCCAACTATGAATGCACTCGTAATTATAACCCTGATAGAGACACCCGACCGACTGTTAATTACTCAACGTACTGCCATGTAACATATACGCAATGTGGGTGGGCGGGGGTATGCGACATTAGGCGTTAATGATGCTGCCCATGCCATAAAATCCAGGCCAAAATCGAAATGATTAAAAACGTTTCAGCAAATCCTCGAGCAGCGGCAGCACAAAAAAAGAGGCAAGCTCTCGCTAAACGCAGCCTTCGCCCAGTGTGCGTTCAATTAAAAGAAGATGAACGAGCATTTGCCCAGCACGCAATCGGCATCATCATCATCAGCAACAACAACAGCAGCAATAACAACAACAGCATCATCATCTGGGCGCCAGGCAAGCAAAATAATGGACGTGGGCCTCGCCGTACCCGTACAGAAGAAGAAGGCCGCATCAGCAAAAGACGCTGCGCTGGCTGATCCGGCGTTGCTTGGGCAAAAACGTATTGGGGTGCTGCAATTTCGTACCGATTTTTCGTCTCTGCACAAAAGAAAATAAACCAAAAATGGGAAACGAAAACAGTGCCCACATGCACACGCCAAACTAAGAAGAAGAATTTAAGAACTTGTTTAAAAAAGGGTGTGAAATGGGCTAAGGAAATGTTAAAAGCAATTGTAAGCCCAAAAAAGTGAATAATTTTGTTATCTAAGAACTATATTGAAGGTAATTTGACTTCCATTGGGAGTGTATCAGATGAATATCTGACCTAGCAGGCTGTAGGTCAAGTGAGTGAGGAAACGCCTATATAGCTTTTTGGTTAAAACATATTTTTATACGGAAATCCAAGCCTTCTCACTATGTAACAGCCATCGGCATGTTCTTCAGACGTCAAGCCCATCTTCAGTGACCTTTTTAGCACATATGACAACTGTCAATACATGGCAACGGACAACCAAACTTGAAGCGTTTCTCACTATGTAACAGCAACGTTCTTCAAACGTTAGGCTGTGTTTTGGGGTAGCCAATCAAGCCCCTCTTCAGTGACCTTTTTAGCACATGTTATAGGCACATGTGATAAGCCCGATAGGCAGAAAAGGGAGTTGTGAATTACAAACGATTGTTATATTATCAAAAAGGAACGAAAAAGAAAAAATTCTTTAAAAATAGAAAAAAATTTTGACTTGCTTCTAATTAGTAGGGAAGCACAAGTATGGAAAGGGAGCAGCTTAAACCTTTAGACAAAGTAGATAGTACCAGGAAGTCAGAGGGCGAGAGCGGACGAAGGAAAAAGACTCTCGTCGCACAAATAGGATCTAAGCATGATATAATATATAGCAGGTACTAAACGCTTGATTGCTCCTTTCATATCGTACGTCCGTAAAGTGTGGGTATAAGCAACTCGCTCTGATTCAATACCTTATAATATTATACCATGCATGGGATGATATTGATTTTATGTTCTGGTAACATTCCTTTTGACAGCCACAGACGGATCGACTCGGCTATTGATGCTGATTAAGAATATATATTTTGTATGGGGTCGGAAACGCTTCCCTTTGCCTGTTACATGAACACTAAGAAACTTTCTTTCGATTGTAAGGGTATCTGAACTTCGGCTGGCCAACTCTAGTTGTCTGTCTGTCCTTCCCTTTTTCGTTTTTTAAAGATTTATGTTGCCTTCTTAAGTGAAGGGCTCTTAAGTTTCTTCAATATGTTTAACGAAATGCTTCACAAAATCTATACAAACTACACATACATATATACTACACCAACTATTCGGAGAACCGGAGCTTAATGCCTCGTCTAATGTTTGTATGTGTGTGTATGTATATGCATAAAGTACATAGAAGAAAACATAAATTGCTTAACAAACAATTTGCTTAGCTGTGGCAAACTGAGCCAGCTTGCTTTCCAGATCAAGCCTTGAAGCCAAGGATTGCTTATCGAAGGCAAACATATGCCCCGCGCCCAACCAATACTGGTGCTGGTCCTCCGCCTGATTCTGTGTCTGGCCAACTATGTATATTGCGTTGGGCCTGGGCTTAATCTTTGTTAAATTAAACATAAATTTGAGGCGTATTTAAGCGCTTGACTAAAGATGATAAATGACAATCGTATGACTAACAACAAGGAGAACAGAGCAGAGCAGAGCAGAGCAGAGCAGACAACAGACAACCAGACAACAGTACAATGAAAACTGCCCGGAGACTCAGTCGATCTGAAAAGCCAATAACGCCAGAAAGAGAGACGCAAGACAAGACAGCGGCAACAACAGCAACAACAACATTCAGTCAATAAGTCCGCCAGTCCGCCAGTCAGTCAATCAGTCAGTCAGCCGTTTGGTGAGTCAAAACAAATTGAGCCACCCACTCGGTATGACAGAGACTCCTCAACCTGCCTGCCGCCTGGTCCTTGCCAGGAAGGAAGGAAGGAAGACGCTTGTTAAACTAACGATAAGGTTAGGGATAAGCATCATGTAATTTTTGATACAACAATTTTCTGGACAACAAAAAAAAATACATAGTTGAGTGGCTGTGTGCGTGTGTGTGTGCATCGATGTGTGTGTGTGTGAACAACAAATTGATTTATTATAGTTTATTGAATGACTATGAAAAGCCAAAGTTAGACATACAAATACTTAAGGCTTCACCTTTGTGCAAACAACTTGGCCTTAGCTAAGATTTTCCAATTGAATTTCGGATAGAAATAGGCGAGGCAGGTTAACTTCGGCTAAGCGAAGCTTATATAGGCATAAACCGCTGCTTAAGCAGGTAGAAAAACACCCTTTTTGCCACAGCCGCAGCAAATGATAAGCAACCTGCTGTATCAATAAACAAATGAGTGCTTTTAAAATTTAGTGATTCTCCTTTGGTTTTGTCCGTTGACTGAGTTAAAAGTAAAAATTGGACAAGGAAAGGGACATCACCAATTCGAGTGTTAAAACGGCTCTAGCAATGGCTACTTATATACCCCTTCCACCTCTTAAGCTACAAGCAAGTTCAGGTCATCCATTGAAGCAACAAGCACATGTGTTAGTAGGAGGAAGAGAAAAAGATTCTTATTCAAGCTGGCTGGCTTAAATTATAAAACTGAAGTAAAATGTTAATGCTAATTCTTACACTGTTTCTTCAGGCGCATCAAATTCTTATTTACCAGATGAATTCGTACTCTTATCTCTAAAGCAAAGCACACCATTTCCTTGTTCTATGATAAATTCTTTTTTTTCGAAGAAAATGTGGACAAGCTGAGGCCACTTGCTCATCTTTCAAAGCTTATCTGCAAATTTCTATTATTGGAACGCAATTGTGCCAGTTATGAAGCATCTAATGTTGCACCCACTCGTAATTGATTCCTAGTTCTCTGTAATTTTGCGAATGACAATCTATATATAGGTGTGTGCACCTTTGAAATTGTATGTGATTTGATAATTCTTAGCTGATTTCAAGGAATATATGTTAATTCATGAGCTCGTTTTGCTTTCCATTGAATTCATATTCCTTAAACTGAATATTTGTAGATGGTTTCAGAGTTTAGGGCTCTTCAAATAACATTTGTGCTTAGGTCTCAGAATCATCGAACGAGGCAAGAATCAAGACACCATAACCTGGACCTACTTTGGCTGATTCTCTTTTCATCGCTCCAAAGTACCATGATACCAATATCATTGGCATATCCAAGGAGCTGGACACATCTTGTACTCCGGCTTTCATTCATAATGTTCTCTATCAGAAGAGAGAGTTCGCTTGTTAGTAAAGGTTTCGCAGAGGTCACTTCCTACCTCAACGGAGCTGACGTCATTCTGCAGAGTCGAGTTATCTTTGTAGGAATACTAAGCTCAGACATGAGGGTATATAGGTGATCCTGCAATGCAGCTCCGTGTCTATGCAGTTGAAATTTTCACCAACAGACAGTTTTCCCAAAAGTTTTCATTATTTTAGATATTTCTCTAATATATTTAGACTCTGTACGTTTTGGGCAAATGTTTGTCAAGCAAAATTCGTGCTCAGGTCCAGACGGGCACAATTTAATCGTTAGGGAGGGGGAGGAGTAAGAGAATGGAAACAAAACACAGCAAAACATAACACACACTCGTAAATGCAGTCAAAAACTATTTTCATCATATTGCCATGACCAGGACGGCAGGCCATATATCAGCCACCCTTGTGCCCCTTTCCCACCGCTCTTTGCGGCACAAAAACCAAAAATTACAGACAGACAGACAGGCAGACAGACAGTCAGACAGACACACACGCATAAATTTAGTTTTAAATGCAGCCTGGGCTGGTCCCTGGTCTCTGGTCTCTGGTCCTGCTTCTGGTCTCTGTTTCTACTTCTGCTTCTGTTTCTGTGTGGATTTCCATGTTGTTTTTTTTGTATTTCAAATTGCGCTCTCATTTCGGCATTAAAATTACAGCAAATACTTTGAATAAATGCGCCAGCCGCATGACAAATGTCTTGCATTAAATATAAAATATGTCCCAACGGACTGCAACGTGCTGTCCAAGCACCAGTTACATTTGTCGGCCCCCAAAATCCTCACTCCCAGCCACCTCATCCATTTCATTTCCGCAGATGTACTACGAAATGTACAAGCTTATAGTTTGCTGTTTATTTGTGACGCATCTTGACTGTCGTCTAGCCCATATTCAGATGGAAATGGAGATGGGTCGATTTGGTTTTGGATATGGATTTGGATAATTTTTGTGGTAATCCAGATCCAGCCGAGTGTTTGGCACTTGGCCAATTATCTATGTTGTGGATGCTTAAGCAGTTTTTACTCCGAAACTCAAAATATGGAGAGTTTAGTATATATGTATATCTATATCTTCATTCATAAAGATATTGCATATTATTGCCTTTGAGACCAGCCACAAGTGTTTGTACGCTGAGGTTGTGAAACCCAACGAATGTCATTAAGATTTTCATAAAGCTTTGTGGCTCAAAATGCTATTAAATGGCCCAAGGTTGCCCTAATCGTAGCCGCTGGTCAGGATAAGGCCCTCCTGGGAGCCAACAGGACCGCCTAGTGACACAATCACAAGACATCCCACCAAATGCACCACTGCGAGGGCCTCCTGCGAGCCGCCACAACTACGGCCAAGTCACACAATCACAAGCCGTCCCAACAAATACACCACAGCCTGGGTCAGCCAGCCAGCCAGCAACGCTCTGCAGCGCAAATAGCAACGTAGTCCTTTCTGCCGAACACCAACGTGCAGTCAGGCTGCGTATCATCGAAGTATCTGTTCTTAAGCAGTACGCTTACATGGTTTTCCGAACAAGCGCCGCCTCACTGCCCCCAATGATCGCCCTGGATCTGAAAAAAGCAAGTTGCACTCAGTGAGAACCCAAGGGAATATGTTTCGGCCACTGCCTCTTTGCGTGGTAGCGACGCTCATAAAAAGGAGAGCATTTGGCAAGGCTCTTTGATGAGATGTTTAGTAGCCAAGAGCTTCCACACTGAATCACTCCTCCCGAAGATCAGGCGTCTCTCGAGAGACTGCCATGTACACATTGAGTCTGGACCAACTGACACTTGTCTTTTGGTAAAGACGGAGCTTGTACCTTGCTGTTTCAATCTCATACATAATTCCGTTATCCTTTGCATTCATCCTCAATCAGTCAGGTCAAAGATTTATTTATATATATATAAACATATGTTTAAATTGTTAAAAAAAAAACATCCAAGTTTTTTTAATTTATCTTTCTTTCTTTGCAGAATCTATTCTCCACGTTGTGTGCCAAAAGCAGCCATATTGAAATCAGGACAACAAGGATGTCTTGTTATGCCAAAGACTTTCGCGTTCAAGTAAATCAACAATTTTAGTGCCAAAAATCCAAAAACCGCACCGAAAATCAGTAAACAGTTTCACATATATACATATATCTATATAAAAAACGCCAGATTCCATACCAAAACAATATAAATAAAGGGGCAAGAATTGTGAGGGCAGACGACAAAAAACGAAAAACCCTAAATTGGTTCCGGAAATATACAAAGACAGGAAAAAAAAAAAATAAAATATAAAAGAGGACTCCACAACGGACAGACAGACAGCAAGGGAAAAAGCGTAACTGTAACTGTAACACAAGTAGCTGTAACGACAGCCCCTCGTCCTCGTACAAAAAAAAAGAGCAACAGTAGCTGGAGCAGAACCCATTCTCAATCTCAAACATAAACTCAAAGCAATTTGGTAGGGAAGCTGGAGAGGGGTGGGCCAGAGACTGGGACTGTTAAATAGTCAAGGTCAACGACCGCCTGGGGATGCCACAACAAATGTCGGCAACAAGCAACACCTTGTTGGCTAGCTGAAGACGAAGAGAAGCCGAGACCGGGAAGTGTGGCAGGAGTGGAGGAGGTGGAGCTTGGAGATTCCAAGCAAACAAGCAAAATTCTTGCCCCAACAAACCCAACCCGCCACTGCTGCTACTCTCTCTTTCTCTATCTGTCTATCTCTTTCTCTCCCTATCTCTTTACACACACATAGACATACACACAATTTTGATAAATGGCAACCAGGGCCAAGAAATTTGCGGCAAGCCAAAAGTAAAAGTTTCCGCCGGGGCCCACAAAAAGGTGGCTGAGATAAGCAATAACAAGAATCACAAGTGATAGGAGAAGGTGCAGAAGAGGCATAAGAACAACAACAACAAGAAACAGCAACATCAGCAACAGCCGTCAGCGGCAGCATCCAGCAGCAACAACATCAACAAGAAAAGCACCAAAAAAAAACTAAGACAATTGCTTTTGGAAAATTGTTTTCTTCTTTTTTTTCGTCTGGCTGTTGTGTCGCCGCCCTCTGTCATTTCAAATTCGATAACCATAACGATAACGATAACATTGAATGCCCATCAAGCGAGCTTAAAGCGGCACCCTAATTGAAATCTGAAACATTTAAAGCGAGGGGGCAAGGGGGCGCCTCAGATGCCCGCAAGTGTGACAAACATAATGAGCTTCCTTCGAGCTTCCTACACATCGACAACCGCCTTTGGTTTTGTCACGTGGCTAACCTATGGCCTGGGGCTACTAATTATACTGCCAGGTAAGTGAATATAAATATTATAAGCTCTATAAGCCTATCAAATGTACACTAGGAAAAAAGGTTGTTCAAAAAGTACCAAGATCATTACAAACTCAATATTTTCGTTCTTAATAGTATGGTAATTCCGTTTTTCCCTTATGGTTACGAGACTTGCAAAATCACACTTTACCCTTGAGTTCAGCGAAAGCGTTGGATTTCCAATTTTTCCTACAGCATTTGTATGACAAACGCAAAAATTATGAGGCCAGCTTCGTTGAGATGACGAGACATACACTTTGGATGTGCAGACACAGGCACATAACATTCGTTGACCGCGTGTTGATGCGTTTGCAATCGCTAGATGCAGGTCTCTGACACAGACTTGTCCTGTGGTTGTCATTTCTGTCCCAAATTGATTATGATTCAATTACTTGTTCCACGAGATCCCTTGACTTAGGTTTGATTTCCTGCTGGCCAATGTGTTTGGATGGAAAAATGTTTGCCCAAAACATTATCTATGCAGATTTGCCTTAAAGTCGTAAATTGAATTGAAGATATTATTTCGAAAGGTCGTCAAAGTAAACGTCCCTCTATTCACATGAATCTTTCGCATTCGCATTCCAAGTCCGACAACAACTTCAACTCTTGCATTATTTTCAAAGTGAATTAATGAATTCGTATTTCGTCAAAGGACTTCAAAGATAAACTGCAGTTTGAATAGTTTTTCAGCAGCTGCTCTTAGAAATGGAAAATGGAAATAATCAAGAAGCTTCTGCTTTTGGCATAAGAGACAAACATTTGTATATTTTGCCCTTTGGCTGAATGATTGGCAATTGCAATTGTTCGGGGTTGGTTACAGTTTGCCAGCTTCTAGTTAAACATGGCTTGGGGTTCAGCAGCTTATCCAGCTTGCAAGTTTTGCCACAAACACAAACCCAAAAAATACAGGCAGGCAGGCAGACAAACAAGCGCAGACAAAAAGGCGTGGAAGTTTATTTGTCGTTGCACTTACCGCAGTTGACTTTGATTTGTGCACGCGCAGTCGAGGCAAACGATTCAACTCAAAAACCCAAAACCACAACTGCCGCCATCCAACAATATCCCTACACACACACACACACACTTAGCTACTGCATCCCTTTGGCACTTATTTTGCCGTTTTGCCATTATCCAGCATGCGAAAATGCAATCAAATAAACAAATTGCCAGTCGACATAGTCAGCGTTCAGCATTCAGCAGCAGCATCAACATCAACGTCAGACTGCGAGTCAGCATCCGCATCCGCATCAGCATGAGGCATTGCCAACTGTGCAACAACACCAACAACAATAGCAGCCATCCGACAGGCATCATCGCCCCAAGGCATTAGCGCGCAAGCGAGTCATGTTTAATTTGTTGCACGCTGCGTATACGTAATAACTATTTGCATGGATTTAGTCTTCATATGCAATTTGTAAATAAGTTTTATCTATTTGATCAGGTTGAAATTGTATGCGATTTTGTATGACTTATCAGCATTTTTAGACAGACAGACATTGAAAGTATAATTTATGTTGTCAAAATGTAATTAAAAACTCACTCAAGGTGTGCGGATTTATATGTCAGGATATATATTTGCCAGATTAATTTGTTGATTTGTATAAAAAAAATGATTTGTATAAAAACTGAATGTCTGTTTGTGTGTTTGTCTGAGCCTAAGCCAAACAATTGAGAGGAGATTAGAAGGCCACTGAGAGGCTGCATTTAAAGCTAGCTCTCAAGCGTGTGCATCTAAATTAGTTGACCACTGAGAGGCCAGACAGGCAAACGATAAACAAAGCACGGGGGGGCAATTGCTCCAAGTATTTGGTCTTAATTTGCATGGACAAGTCTATCTAGCTTCTTCTTAGGTTGTAAAATCATCCTTAGTTTATATCAATTGCATTATTTACTTTCATAAACAATCATATCAATGAACAGTTTGAATTTAAATTATGAAAATGCTCAGCATTCTCTTTATTATACCCAGAAACTACCATTTGTGTGCTCTGCTTTCTTTCCCTCCAAATGGAAAGCTCAACATCTGCATGGCTCGCTTCTTGTAGTTTCAGAATCTAAGTAGATCTGCAAAATGCTGCCAAAGTATCTTGTTGCACCAAAAGAATGTTGTCCTCTTCTTTGTTTTTGGTCTTCAATCTTAAAGTGTTTTTAGTATTTACTGTCCTCCATATCATCCTGCTGCTGCCTGCACATTTTACTCGTAGTTATGCATAAAATGACTCTGAGGCACGTTTCAATTCGAGTTTTTCTTTTATGTTTTTTTGGGCAACAGTTGTGACCCATCGCTATTTCAATTTTTCCATTTCAACTTCTAGCTCTGTTCTAAACGGGTTCTGGTCTGGTTTCATGTAAATACTTTGCATTGTTGTTGCCCTTTTCATTTTGTGATGCACCCTGTATGCTTTGCCCGAGGGGTTTATGTTATTTCAGCAAAGTTAAGATTACATAAATGTACATGTGTTAACAGAAATTTCATATTTCATATGGCGTCTTAGTGTAGATGTCTTGTCAGTTACAAGTGTCTGTTAGATATCTCTTCATGTGGGCGGTATGTCATTTATATATGTCCGTTTGTGTGAACTGTATAGTTCATAGCTTTGAAACTTTACTCATGCATTGTACAATATTTCATAGGTTTGAGACTTTACTTATACAGCAACAGCTTAACCCGTCTTAGAGTGTTAGCAATGTTTACAGCGTATCTCGCCGTCGATTACCTAGTCTGACCGCAGTTCATACTTGTTTTTTTGCCATTGCTTTCAAGTAATTCTGCATATTTTTGGCTATGTGTGTTTTCTTTCATTTTTATGAATTTGCACAAAATACACAAACATTCATACAAATCCACCTACACATGCATATATTTGTGAATTCCTTTGGCCATTTACTCCTTTTTGTTTTGGCTTGTTTTTGTTGTTGTCAACCCAGTTTTTAGCCACGTAGAGGAGACATTCTTTTTGTGTCGCCAACGTTTTTTCTTTACAGTTTAGTGGCATGTCCGTTTTAGAGATTCAGGTGACAAATGCTATATGCTGTATATATATTATATATATTCATATATCTATATAGCTATGTATATATGTGCATTCATAAATATTCATGATTTCATGATATATTTTCATTTTGACAGCGAATAATGCTGCATTGTGACAACGAGATCTGCTTTGATTTACGAACGAAAGGCGTGAAATCATGTATAACAATTTGATAAGTTAATGCCAGAATCGACCAATAATAAACAAATCGAACAAATTTAGTGGCTTATGCCAGATTTCATTAGCAAATATATGTTTTTATACGCGTCATCTGGGAAAGCAAAACGAGTATATGTAAAAGGCAAAGGAAGCTTTTCCTCCTAGATCTCGGTTACTATAGAGAGACCAAATTTGGTATGAGGACTCTCCTTGTGGGGCATCAGATCAAGTTTGTTTTTTTTTAAATGTTGCCAAATTTTGTCAATTCTCTTGTCATCAGCTCAAAGAAGTGTTGAAGAACGTCCGTCTCAGTTATGCGAACCTCAATCTTCCAGAGCGCACTGCCCGGACTGTGGGCATATGTACTGCACTCAGATGTCCAATGGTCTAAGAAACTTTCGACATTTTACACTTGTACTCTGTCGTTTTACATTGGTTGTTGTTAAATAGGTTTATATTATATGGGACATGGCCTAGCATCGCACTCTTTGCCAGGCATCCAAGAGTTACAGCTGAGCTTATCATACTTTTGATATAAGTAAACTTATTTAAATTAAGCTCTCATTCACAATCGATTGAAACAGCAAATACACCTGCTGGGTTGCCACGTTCGATGATTCTGCGACATAAGCACTCTGAAGCCATCTACAAATAATCTGTTTAAAGAATATGAATTCAATGGAAAGCTAAGCGAGCTCATGCATTAACATATTTCCCTTGAAATCAACTAAGAATTATCAAATCATATACAATTTCAAAGGTGCACACACCTATATATAGATTGTCATTCGCAAAATTACAGAGAACTAGGAATCAATTATGAGTGGGTGCAACATCAGATGCTTCATAACTTGCACAATTGCGTTCCAATAATAGAAATTTGCAGATAAGCTTTGAAAGATGAGCAAATGGCCTCAGCTTGTCCACATTTTCTTCGAAAAAAAAGAATTTATCATAGAACAAGGAAATGGTGTGCTTTGCTTGAGATATAAGAGTACAAATTCATCTGGGAGATAAGAATTTGATGCGCCTGAAGAAACAATATCAGAATTAGCATCAACATTTTACTTCAGTTTTATAATTTAAGCCAGCCAGCTTGAATAAGAATCTTTCTGTCTTCCTCCTATTAACACATGTGCTTGTTGCTGCCTCAACGGGTAACCTGAACTTGCTAGTAGCTTAAGAGGCTGAAGGGGAATATATAGCCGGTGCTAGTGCCTTTTTTGCACTGTTGGGATATGAGCAAAAGAAATTCAATTAAATAACTTTAAAGATGTGTTTCTGGTATTATTATTCTTGCTATTTATGAGTCTGAGTCCGGTTTGAATATTAAGCGTAAATAATTTTAAAAATCTCTTCCTTAAACTCTCAAGTAGTAACAACTTGAAACAAGTGATTAAAATGCATAAATGTTTTCTTTTTCTTTTAAACAACAACAAATTCAATTAAAAAGAACAAAAGTAGAAATGCTAATAAATCCAACAAAGACTAATTTCTGAAGCTTGAACAGTTTAAAACTTGGGATTAAGCTGGCTGCCGCCCACTTGAAATCAATAAGCCGTAATTCCTCGGACTTGAAATCAAACAGGAGCAGCGTCAGCAGCAACAACAACAAGAAAAACAAAGACAAAAAAACAAAAACAATAGAAGATGGTTAGCTAGCAACAACTCGTGTCTCCCAGGTATTCAGAGACAGTGATTTTGCTAGAGCTGGTTCTCTTCCCTGGGCCATGTCCTGTAGGTGTAATTAAATCCTATTTATGGCCAACACGAAAGTGCTGGAAGAGGAACAGAACAGAACAGAAGAGAAACTGAGGAGAAAGAGTGACGAAGAAAACGAGAAAGTGTCCGTAACTAAACACGCATCCAATGCAGGAAGCAGCAGGAGTCACAGGCGAGGCAGTGTAGTAGGAAGTGGCGTGTAGTCGGAGTCGGAGCGAATTGCTGTCAGACATCCGTTGCGTTGCGTTTGTGCAGGCAATGACGACGTAGTGCAGCCTTGGTACATTGCAGCGGCATCCAGAGGCGCTTGTCAAGTAATTTGTCATACTTAATTGCAAACACGCCATGAAGTTGCAGGCAGGATGAGAGCCAGCAGCAGGAGTCACCGCTAAGCTGCATTAATTGGGCGTGCATTAAGTGCCTGGAGAGATGGAAAACAACGAGATCTGTGGAGCAGGGACTTAAGCAATTGCATCTTTTGCAACTATTATAGATAGCTCATCCCCATCTGCATTTTGCATTTTGTAGTTTGCATTTTGTATCTGCAGCGCTGCCATGCCATTTGCATGAGTCAACATTACGTATACGCAATGCGAGGCGCTTCAATTATGCACAAGTAGTTGTATCAGAAAGCTATAGCTTTCTCAGCAGCCAGCGGCATCATGAGTATTAAATCTCTTGAATTATGCTTAAATGAGGCAAATACACATTGGCAAATCTTGATTCCTGCACAAAATATATATATACATATATATATATATATATATATATATAGTACAGGCCACTTATAGATACCCTTCGAGAGCTGAGCTAATTGGCAGAAGGCAATGCAAGTGAATAGATAGTGATAGTGCTTACTGAAACTTGATGAGTCGATGTTGAGATGGATTGTTGGAGATGGTGGACCCTAAGGGGGATACAAAATCCCTTCAAGATCTTTAGTATTTCTTTAGGTAAACAGCAGCATTGGTAGTAATCATAAATGCCTCAGGAGCTCCTGGGGAAACTGATATGGATATGGTGTGAGTGTGAGTTAGAAAGAGATACTCGGCTAATTTGCATGCTCTCTTGTCGTGCACGTCGTTACTGTAGACAAGATGAATGCAGCAGTGAATGGTAGCAACACAGCAGAGCAGGCAGACAAATAAGCTGGCTATCTCCTTCTCTCTCACATGTTGATATGGACTCTCACTTCTATTTGGCTCTCACTTCAATTTCCCACTCTTTGGATCACAGATTTCGTTGAATACACGAACATGAGTCTGATAACATTTCGAACTGAATAACCGACTATACCAATCGTTCCGAACGGAAATTGTAGCCTACCAATTAGTTATTTGTACTGTAATCATGATTGGCTTTGAGTGAATGTAGTCATTGCAGGGATCTAACTTTATTAGCTTTCAGGTAGCATAAAGCCTACTCAAATCGGGCTTGTCATTCTCGAGCAATTTTGAAAATAGAAACGCAACTCTGGAAAAAATCTAAACAAAAATCTATGTATTGGAAATTTTGATCAGAAAAAGTGATCTCGAACTCAAATGCAAAAAAGTCGTTTATTATATTTCAGGTCCAATAATTTAAGTTTATGTTTGTTAGGATATATATAGAAGTTTTCATCAGTTTTCATCATAAAACGATCATATTGCTCTAGAAACTTTATTTTTGCCTGAACATCACACAGGAGCTCGTGAATGACGTCAGGAATGATCCTGATTTGTTCAAAAATGGTCCCGAATCATGGGTATATGGTTATGACTTGGAAACCAAAGCCCAATCGTCTCAATGGAAGCAAAAACAAACTAAGCATGCTATGTACTTGAAACTGTGAACACATCAGCACAACAACAACAAAAATTGATAATCGAATAGCGAAACTTGAAAAGTCTCTTTACTCTTTGTACACACCTCTTATATATAGATAGATATTTATATATAAATAGAATATTTCATTTCTTGGACTTCATCAGGCCGGGTTCAATGCTCAGTCTCAGCCTGGCCTGAGAGCAATGAACTATGGCAACGCCATCTGCACCACAACAGTTGGCATGAAAAGGCGAAGAAAAGGTTCGGGGAGGCAGAAAGAAAAGTAGTACAGAATACTGCACATAGTGCAGCCTCTCACACACACACACCCACACACACGCTTACAGAAGGAATAGAAAGAGAGAAGAAGAGCTTAGCTAAGCTGCTGCTGCTGCTGCTGGGGGCACATCAAATGTTTATAGTCGAGTCAACGAAACTTTGCTGGCCGAAAAAAAAGAACCAGGCAAAAGCAGCACCAGCAGGAGCAGGAGCAGCCAAAGCATAGCCAAGTGGCCCATACTAGTTCTGGTTAGACAGTAGGCGGCATGGGCATGGGGGTATGGGTACAGCATGAGGGTATTATGTGTTTGTCAGTTACCCGAATCTCTGAATCTGAAAACTCTGAAACTCTGAATCTCTGAATGGCTGCCCCAATGATGGCCGGTCGGCCGGCAGCTCAGCTCTGCTTTCGTTTCGGTCTCGTGGTAAATTTCAATTTGGCAAACGTGAGCCGAATTCATCTTACTGTTGTTGCTGCATATATATTCCTGATATACCCTAGCAAAGGGGTAAGGTAGCATACACTTATGTAACAGATGGGAGCCTAAACAAGCAAAAGCAGGAAAATATATGAAAGCAATATATGCTGAGAAGTCAAATTATGTTGCAAGTTCCAACTAAAGATGAGTCAAAATTAAGGTCAACGTTTGTATGGAGGTAAGCTGGGCTGTCTTTGCTTTAAAGTTGTCTTGGATGTGAGGTTTGGGCTTGAGCTACAAAATTTGATAAAGAAATGAAATTGCGCCTTTGGAGCGAACTTTTGGTTGTCCCACTACATACTACTATCTGCTACAGCGATATAACTCCTCCTCAGCCCCAAGAAGTGATCCCGGGTCATATATATTTGGCTTGATAATGTATTGTCAGCCGTGTTTCAAGAGTACACAAGATTCACATGAAATTTCAGCTACGTTTTCTTGCCTTTGTTTTTGGGTTGCTTTTCTTCTTTTGACATAAGTTGGCAGCGCCACTCAATGCGTTAGCAGGGCGACTACTCCACACGTGCCAGGAATTGCAGGCTCCGGCTACGGCCAACGATTCCAATTCAATTTTTTTCTCAAAGCATTGAGGCCAAAATCAAGGGATGGGCAGCGCAGCATATTCGTATAGAGTGAGACGGATGAAGACAGACAGCGCAAGAGAAAAGACTAGAGAAAGCGGGTGAGAGGGGCATGTGAGCGCCAGAAAGATGATGCCCATTGGGTTCGCTGGCGGCACCATCAAATTTGCCAGGTTTTTCCATCTATTACATATTTTTTGCTTGTTTTTTTTTTTAGAAATTATTCAGTTAAAAATTTGCTTTTTGCCTTACAAAAACCAGAGCTGCCTGGATGGGAGCTTAGCCAGATGCAGATACAGATGAATGGGGGAATGTCCATGTGCATGTCCATACTCATATACATATCCATGTCTATATCCATATCAGTATCAATGACGGTATCAGTGTCGCTATCAGTGTCCGTAGCATATCCGGCTGAGGCTTGTTTGCCTTCCACTGTTTCATCACATCTTCAATTCATTCACATTCCGGACATCTATATCCCTAGTTGGGATGCATCTCTATATGCGGGCATGCTTAGGGGCTATAAGTTACGACACGCCCAGTGATGGGACACCAACACCAGTATCAGCATCAAAATCAGGCTGCATACCCAAAAAACCAAGTCGCTGCTACAAAGGCATCCTTTATTATCCTGTCACACGCATGTCGACAATGTTGCTGGCTTGGGGAATCGCAGTGGGAAGGGTCCTGCGAAGGGTTGCGCAATTGTTGGTTATTGCGATCGGCTCTGGTGCTCGAATTCACACCAAATGGCGGCTTTAAATGCCCGCAGACATGCGCCTACTTCGTACATACATAAAGTGCAGACATCGAATGCAGACACGTCAGCGATAAGCTATACAAAACCCTCCACTCGCCCCCTGCCCAGCCGTGCTTGGTGTCAGTTCCTGTATCCAAACATACATGCATATGTGTACAAGTGTACGTACCATCTAACGAATCGGTAGCCCATAATCGTGACAAATAACAGTGTTGCGACTTAGGAGAAAGATTCTCCAAATTAAGGCCTTATTCTTGTAGCGATTGCTCTTGTGTCTTGTTTATCGTCATGGCTAAGTATAATTGGTAAAAAAGTGTCTGGAATATATGGAAGCAGCTACCCTTTACGATCGGCTTCTAGTCTGACACCTTGTTGCTCAACTGTTTTACATGCACACGCTTGAGATGTAGCTTCACGTTCGGTTTCTAGTCTGGGCACTCTCATCACGAATGGCTCCTAGTCTGACACCTCGTTGCTCAAGTTTGCACACGCTTGAGAGGTAGCTGCACGTTCATTTAGTTGTCGTTCAAAGAACATTTTCCAGCCAAAGCAACTTTCTCTCTCATTCTTGCCCCACTGTGCCGCAACCAGAGGCATATCCAAGTTGTGTGTGTCTCTCTGTCTGCGGTTTAGTATCTGCGTTGGGCATGCGTGTATTTTGATTGCGCATCCTTCGTCCTTTTCCGCCTGCTCAACGACGCCGTTGGCCCTTCGCCATTTACAGTTTGCCGCGACAAAGATTGCGTTCATAAATCAGAGTGTCCTGTTATTGTAGCCACTTGAAGTGGGCTGCAACGAGGCATCAGCAACGGCCTGTGCCTGCCTCTACGTGCGTAACATGCCATAAAGTGTCAACAACAAAAGCAAAGTGCAGCCTGTACAGGCTGTAAGTAGCTGCAGGTTACATCGATGCTAATATACAGATAAAGCTCGTGAGAGCACAATAAGCCACTTCTAGGCCACATAGAAAACTGCGGATGAAATCGACTCCATAGAACCCAACGAGCCCCAACAAAACCCAGGGAAGATATCAGTCAAAAGTTGAAAACTGACGACAATATAAACAGCTGCTTATTAATCAGCAAAGATGTCTTGCTTTTAACCACAAATTAGCGATGTTTCTGTAACGTTCTGGGATATATGCCTATCCAGGTCAAGGGCAAGGTGAGCCTCTTGCTTAACAGAGGATTTTGATCTCGCTAAGATATGTGCCTGTGCCGGCCACTACTAATGCAAGCCTCACGCTTATTCTACCTTCTTGATACGAACACATTTGTGGCTCACTCATGGAGATATTTCGTAAAGTTTAGTCAATGCGTTAGCAATGAAATCCAACGAAACTCTACTCTCTGCTGAGGGCCACAGAGGTGGGCTTTATTCACATCAAATCAAACTAATGAAGAGCCTTCTGTACATTCTCCATTGAAATATGATTTTGGTAAATCGAACACAACGAACTCAGCCATCCTCATGCATGCTTTTGAGCCTCTATTCTTGGGCAAATTCTGATGCTATTTCTGTTTCCCAACGCCCACACGCACAAGCAAGCGTTTTGGTTTTTCCAGGCATTTTAATCGACCACCAAAGCCCAAACTTTGCGGTTACCCTTATGCAAGCAAGAGTTCTCATCCCCCTCCCCATCTCGCTCGCACTATGGGGCCTGATGCGTCACAAATCTTTTGGAACAGCATCCGTTGCGTAACAAAGTTGGCTAAAATGTTTTTGAATTAGTTTTAAAGCCTGGCACATTTCAGGCTGTCAAGGCGGAAGACATCCTCTCCAGCTGCGTCTGTTGCTTCCTTCTTCTTCTGGCTGTGTTTTTCAATTTTGCAACGCTCAAAATCGATGGACATGAAAGTAACTTTGACTTTGACAAATTTCCTTTCAGTAAACAGATGTGTGTGTGTGTGTGTCTGAGTGTGTGTGTGTCTCAAGGCAGGAAGCTGGCGTCTATTTTGGATGCTTTTGGCTTGCGGTTACAGAGTTGTCATTCTTCAGTCGCCAGTTTAAGCCAGTGTCATAAAAATATGAATGTGAAAGGATGGAGTTTGTGCAGCAGATGAAATGCCATCTTCAAGAGCTCAACTTCAAATACTTTACAACGTGACATAGTTTACACACCATTGATTTCTGGATTACTTCATGCCACATGCAACTCAGACCAAGAGCTTCACGGCTCAGCATCAGCGTGACCGTACAAATCTCCTAAAGTGTTTATCGAGTGATTGAGTACGAAATTGAGAGCCAACTAAATCTAGTTGGCACAAATGGTCTGAAAATGTGACCAAACGGTTCTTGAAATGTCTCGGACAATGTTCTAACTGTGTGTGGAGAAAGACTTATGATCGTGAGTGAGTCAGCTGCCACTGAAGTTCATTGGATTCTACGATTCCAGAAATTGAAGCCCGTCTGACTTTACAGACTGCTTCAATCGCAATCTTAGGTAAAAATTTTCCTTTTTTCAGACCACTGAAACTCGTTAGTGTTTTTGAATTGATACCAAAACGTTCTGTTGTTGCTATCTTCTGGTCTTTCTATCATGGTGGAACTTTCTATTCAGATTCAGTAATATATATAGGTGTGTGTGCGTATGTACACTAATTAGTAATCACTGATAAATGTCGCACAAAACTGTTTCCAATTATATATTTCCACACATCGACAGATGCTACTCGTAACTGTCAGTTGTGAGCGACAAATTGTTGTTGCACATACACAGCCATAGCCAGGCAGAGGCAGAGGCAGGGCCAGAGGCAGCAAATGCAATTCCACACTGATCCGTGGCAAGCGAAAGGGGAGGCTCTGCCAAATGCTGTCGATTGCTTTGAAACACTGACACTAACCAGACAACCAGCAACAGTAACTAACTAACAAACAGCGGTTGGGAGGGGGCGAGGGGGTTGGGGTAGTCACTTATGCAGCATCAAAAGCGTGTGGCAAATGCGTTAAATGTCGCTTATCTTGATATATTCAGATAGACACACACACACACACACACACACGCACACTCGCCCACTCAATCACTTATTCTTTCTCTCCACCCCACTCTCTATGTTCTCCGCTCTCCCATACATGCCATGCAGCACTTGGGCAAACATGCTGCATTGCAAATGCTCGCCCTGGCAGCATATTTCCAATTCAAATTGCAACAAAATTGTTCGTTCCATAGAAAAGTGCGCGGCGAATCTGCAACTGCAAAACTACAAATACGAATTCCATTGCAAAAATAGAAAGAAAAAACACACACACACAAGAGGATGGAAATCAACTGCAAACATTTTTCCACGCTCAATTTCGAATTTTCTTGTTTTTATCGAACAAAATGTTAAAAAAAAAATACAAAAATTCAATCGATTTGTGTAGTAAAAACATTCACGGCTCGTCAGCTCGACTTTAAACAACCCGTATAGCTGATCGTGCTTTTGCTTAAATTTGAAGCGTAAACGAGAGGAAATATGATATACATAGTGGGAAACGGAGGGATAGTGGATAGATATCCAAATGCCATCGTTAGTTTTAGGGAGGATTCCCATTAGTCCGGCAATTATTTTCTGGATTCTCGTTGTTATTTTTTTCAAATCCTGAACCGTCTGTGGGTCTCGATGAGGACACTACCTAGGCTCACTTGGGCACCAACATAGAAATCATAATTTCCACGGCTATCGCCTTCTTGAGCAGCACAAGAACTAAGTCTACACTTACTAGATCCATCGATCCGATCTCCTCAGCACTATTTTTGTATAACATAAGAATTTTCTAAACTCAACTTATGAGTCGCAATTTCAACTTGGCTAGCCGAAGCTTAAATACTCTTTCAGAAATGTCTACAATCAGCTAAAGAAATCACTCTAAATTTAAAAAAAATGTTTATATTAAGAAATATATTTCTGAAAACTACAAATTTTTCTAACACGAGAGGAAGGCTAACTTCGGTACTCGAAATTTAAATACCCTTGCAGATCAAGGTGCTTACGATGTCTGATATGCAGGGCTGCAGGCCAGCTTCAACCTAAAAGGAAGACGGGGAAATGTTTGGCAATATCAAAAAGTTGGTTTTGACGATCCAACTTTAGATCAATTGGAAGTGAATTTCGAATTTTCAATAACTACGTGGAGGCTTCTAAGACTGACACCGGTATATAAGAGTTTATTCCGAATAGGTTAGTTATATGGGAGCTATATGAAATAGTTATCCGATATGGATCAACTATGGTCAGCAGACGTAAGGGCTTCTAAAACTCATATTTACCAAATTTGGTTCAATTTGGATAAAAAACAACCAATTTTGCTGTACTAAGAGTACATTTGAGTTAGAATCGGTCGGTTATATGGGAGCTATGTGATATAGTGGCCAGATCTTGACGGTTTTTTCACATGAGCAGCTTACAGCAGATAGAAGTCTAGGGCGAAAATTATAAGTCGATTGCTTGAAAACTAAGAGGCTAGTTCGCATAGAGACAGACGGACATGGCTTTACCGACTCTTTTTGTCATGCTGATCAAGAATATATATACTTTATGGAGTCATAGATGCTTCCTTCCATGCTTTACAAATATCGTGGCAAAACTATAATGCCATCTGCATCATCCTCGAACACAGAGTAGGCAAACTCAATACTATTTGTACTGCGATTAAGATATTTCTATGACAGCTATATAATATAGTTGTTGAATTTATTATATGAGAGCTGCTATATGATAATGTGGTCCGCTTAAGGTATATTTGTAATAGCAACACACATTTGCCATTGTCTGGATTCATTCAAATTCTATTTAGTCCGAAAATACTCATGGTTTTCATCCAAATGGGTGTGGTTCAACAAATTATGGTAGCACAAACCACAAGTTTCATAAACAAAGTTCGAAGTGGCCAACTTTTTGTCATTTTACATTTTACCAAATTCCAATTATTTCAAGGACGCATTTTATTGTGTTTGTTGACAAAAAGTTTGCTCTAGAAATGTGCATGTGAAACCCTTGGATTAGTTGGAGTCCCAGATCTGTGTGTTGAACTTATCAAAGGTGCTGACTGTGGCATCAATTTGAGACTGACTGACTGACTAAGAATGCAAAGCCCAAACGGTAAGAATTAGATGTGTGTAATGTTAACTTCAAAAATTTAATGTGCACGTGGTAACACTCGGTCGCTGTCTGATTTCAAGGTATGTATATGTTATATACTAGCTAACCCGCTTTTTGGTATGCAAATTGAATTGTTTTCCCACCCGAGAAGAGGCAACGTAGAGTTATCTAAGTGAGAATCAGAGATTGCAGTGATTTCCCTAGTGATTTCCTTTCTTTATCATCATTGTAAATGCAAGTCGCACTGAAAACTGACTTCGTTTGAATTCCAAAGACGTTTCTGTTGATATCATTGGAATACATGGAGGCAGCTCAGCTTGCACCTTCAAGATCGGTTTTTAGTCTCGTCTCTGGGTGCTCAACTGCTGCAGATGCACGCGCTGGAGTGGCAGCTTCTTTGCTTCATACATCTGGTGTAAAACATGCAATTGTTGGACTTAAAAAATTTGTCACAAAATCATTAACATTGGTGCCACTGTGGATGGGATGGATTGAATGATTGCTTTGGTGAATGTCTGAATGATGGAACGGCTCAATGGCTGCTGACTACTGGCTGACATTGCATTGCATTTTGGCGTTTGAATTGAAGTTGGTTCGGGTTATGGTGTGAGGCGTGGCAGGTGCAAGGTGCTTGCACTTGCGGCAAGCATTACAATCATTGCAATTGCAATCGCCTGGAATCAATATTTTTTGTGAATTTCTGCATGTTGTTGTGCCTTGGCCTGCCTTTCTCTATCCAGGTATGGCCTAGCTGTTGCATGGCATCTGTTTTTTTGGGATTGTGTCCCAGATGAGTGTGTGTGTGTTGGCGTTGACAGCAAGTGCCTTCACATTGCCTGTTTATAAAGCTGTCAGCCAGTCAGTCAGTCAGTCAAATTTGTCAACGCACAACTAGCACAAGCCACAGTCACAGTCACAGTGAAACGAGACGATTGTGTGCATGTGTGTGTACAGAGGCCAAGCAACGGGTTCGGTAGGTCGAAGTCAAGAGCTTGTGGGGCCACATGCTGTGTTTACTTTACTTTCGGCTGGTTTTTTATTAGAATTTGTGCGCGTGCTGTTGCAGCAGCTGCTACTCTTTTCCTTTCTCCCTTTTTTCCTACTATTTGCTGTGCTTCCTCAGACGACTCTCGCTTGGAGGCAAAATTTATTACTTCTTTACTGGTAGTTGATGTTCTTTGACAAACTGGAAATGGGAATAAAGAGATCCAAAGGCCAGGCACACTCTCTCTCTGTCTCTCTATCTCTGTGTGTGTGAAAGGTTGGGGTAGAGGTTGAAGATGCGGGCTATTGAAATGCCATAGTAGATTATCATTTGGTCAGCCTGATGTCTAATCAGGTGACAACCCTTTAGGGTTGAAGTCATACATAAATATCCTACGGTCATTCATTATATTCTAGGTCCAAAGGATGCCTTTAAATTTGGCCAGTAATGCTAAACTGTTTTATAAGGGTAAAATTATATAAAAAATATCTGGCTCGAAGGACTTAAATGTTTGAGAGCTACTAGGTCAATCATTCTTGAACATAATATATTCATAAAGCATGATCTTAAAGCAGATGTGGGCAAATTTCAAAAGTCTATTAGCGGGTTAGGAATAAAATAATACGTAGCATCGTGTTGTGTTCATTGAATATAGTTCGGATCTTACTTTTGTGACCCGTCTTACCTACATATGTGCAGTATGAAATGGTTGTGATGGTATGTCTATGCCCTTGCCTGTCTTCAGGTCCTTGGAACTTTCATCCTGTAAACATCATTGAGACTCACACCTGTATGATAAAAGACGTATATAAATCGCTCGTGCGTGCTCTCGGATCATTGGTATTACCAGCGCCTAAACAGTTCATCTGATAGCTAAAGATTCGGAAATGACATTTTAATTCTTATCTTTTATAGCATTAATGAGTTCTCTAAGATGCTTCTATGTCTTCCTTAAACCTATTAATAGTAGATATTCATGCGGTAAATGGCCTTAATTCCGCTTTGCAACAATCTGTGCCACTCAGTTAAAGCATATGGATTGGCCCGCTGGCTCTTAGATAGGGTGCAGTCTGATGGGGAGTTGGGAGGGGACTCACTCCCTCATCCCTCACTTACAACCCATAGTGCTGGCTGAGCACTATTAAATGCATTATCGCTGCCATTCACGGCCTTATAATCGGGCATGTAAACACCATTAGGACATCAAGTGTTTTGCCTCCTGTTGAATAATTTAGGCCTCAGCGGCAGACACACGCCACAAGCCAAGTTGTGCAGGTGGAAAATAGTCAGCGCGAGTTGGAAAATGCAGAAACAGTGGAGGAAAACTGCAACAGTGGCGGGGGCGTAGTGAGCTGGGGCAAGAGGCAGAGGCAAACGATGCATAGCAGGCCCTTGATTATGAAGTCGGCGTCGGCTGTGCTGCTGCCATTTTTGTTTAGCCCAGTCCCAGTCCCTGAGAGGCCGCATTTAAATATTTAATTTCCCACTGTTGCATTTAGAAGCGACAGACACAGACACAGCCAGACGGTGTTAGAACGAGACACATAGAGGCTAAGCGAACGAGAGCGAGTGTGGTTGAAGGTGAGCGAAGCGGAAGCGGAAGCAAGTCTGAGAGCCATCAACGGTTGCTGTCAGCTTGTCAAAAAAGCTAAATTAGCCGAATGAAATGAATTTGTACTTCAATACACACATCTGCAAGGGCCACCCAGCCACACGCACACAGACATAGCCATGAGAGCGACAACTAAGCAAAATGAAATGTTAAAAGATTATAATATAACATTTGGAATAAAATTTATGTGTGTGAATTAACTTTTGGTATTAAGTTTTGTATTTTAATGAACTTTAAAATGTTTTTAGCATTCATTCCGATTCCATAATTTCAGTCTAGAAATTCCAGCCTTGCCTTACTGTACATTCCATAGAGAACATACTGTTGATATATCCATAAGATTGGGAGCATTTGCTTCCCTTGGAAGTTCACTGCGGCTGTCCCTCATAGGTAACATGGTTTGAAATCATAACAGCGAAAGAGAAGCAGCTTACAGGTCTACTAAAGGAGTACTTTGTCTATTTACCATCTCTTTCAAGATCAGCCACAGTGTATCATCAGGAGAGTCAAAGATCATATACCTTTGTCGATTAGATCTTATATATGTTGTTAACGTACAATACAAATTTCATATTTTTCCTAAAAATTGAATAGATTTTCTATAAAATATAAGCAAACTCCAAATTTATATATGCATATATATATATATATATATATATATATATATATATATATATATATATATATATATTTCACTTGGCTATACAAATTTGTTATCAAAAGAGCGTGGAAACGCAGGAAATTTCATCCATTGACCATGGACTCCAGTTCCAGCCTGGTCTAAGCTGAATGAATATAATGATTTATAATTCTCTTAGACTTACCTCAGACTTACCTGATATATAAGATTTGGAACTGAAAATTGTACACAGAAAAAGAGTCTTTGATGTAATGATGATGAATTCATAATTTACTCCATAATTTATTCAAATATCAAATTACAATGCATTTTTGAATATTGTCAAAAGCTTAACAAAAAATTATTCGCATTTTCTTTGTCCATAAGATTACTAATTATTTACTAAAAAACTAAGCATTATTTGAAACAAAAAAAAACCCAGCGCACTGATAATGCAAATTACGTATACGACGTGGTGATATAAAGCCTAGTTGCCTTCCTTAATGTTGTTTATCAAATCGATCAAGAAAACTCGCCCGGCAGGTGCGACACAGATGGTGATGGTCTTGGTGAGTTGAATGGATGTAAGGCAGCATGAGGCAAAGGGCAGCTGGCAACAAGGGGTTCATTTGGAAGATGAATGTAAATGAAGGAAGCTCGAACATAAAACATATCTGGGGTTTTTGTTTGGGCCGTTCTCATCATCACTTGTCCATTTTCGTCGTGTCCATGCCGGCGGCTCCAGCTTGTGGACGTTGCCTTACCAAATACACGGATATACAATAATGGACTGTATAGTTTGGGCGCCATGATATTAATATATTGTTTTCAGCCTTAGAGTTACGGAAAGTGGGTCCGGTGATGTCGATCGGACCATCCGGTTTTGGCAATTCGATTTTAATATTGTTGACTTTTACCTGTAAGGCAGGCGGAAAGCTGTCCTCGGCGTTATAGGTGAAGTACACTTTTGCAAAGCGCAAGTGCACCCGCACCCGTTTGTCAGTCTTAATCAAGTTTATTTGATTTGTGTCTAACCAGAACAACTGCTTCCACTCCTGAAGTCTTTCATGGTTTGATGGAAAAATCGTCGAAGGATCTATTACCGTTCTAATCACCTTGAAAACGGGATTTCTTTTGTGGGCCAGCTCTGGGAATATGTCACATCTGCGTGGGATATCAGAGTCTAGTGGCACGAACATGTCTTCCCCCGCTGTGAAAGCAAAATACGAGCATGGTACATCTTCGTCGAAGATGAATTCATCTTCAATTAGACTGGGTTCCATCGCTTGATGATGTTGCGGGAAGAGTTTAATGGCAATTGTTAGCATATGGCAATGAAATGAAATCCAATCAAATCGAAATCAACTTACCGGTGAGGTTTTGCATGAATGCGAAGTAATGCGAGCTTTAACTTTTCCTTCTGAAAATTAATATATTAAAAGATAAATTAGTTAATTCTATCGGTTATATGGGAGCTATAGGACATAGTGGTCGGAACTCTACGTTTTCGACATATGAGTAGCTTACAGCAAAACTACGTACATGATGAAAGTTTCAACTCGATAACTCAATAACTGAGAGACTAATGAGCATAGAAACAGATGGACGGACAGACAGACGAACGTGGATGTACCGAGTCGGTTTGCCATGCTGATCAAGAATATAGATTCTTTGTAATAAGCATTTTATAATCCCGTACATTCGAGTATATGGATATATAGTTCATATATATGTATGCATTTAGCAGCGGCAAAAATTACAGAAAAAATTGGCGGCCACCTCCGGCTCTAAGAATAGAAAACTGCAAAATGCTTCTTCTCTTTTTTCTGTTTGTTAATTTTTTATTTCCTTTGTTTTCTTTGTTTCCTTTGGCATTTTGTGCAGAACTCAAAATATTAAGCGATCTGGCTAAAGTCAAGCTGCTTAACTGGCCGCGGGCTTGTGGCCATGGCCATTGCCAGTTGCAGTGGCAGTGGCAGGTTACTGTTCTTTATGCCGCCACTTTATGCCCCTCTAACTGCCCCTATTTGTGTTGTCCTTTGTGCAGATTGCGGCGGAATGAGATGCATCAAGTTTATTTCTATACTAATTTTAAAGCGGAAGAGGTTTTTCATCGACGATGGAACTCTTTCGCCAAATGGGTCGGCTAACGGAGGAAGTCAATGTAAACTGCAAAAGCCGTGATCTTATATTGGCACACCGCCGATATAGCTAAGATATAGCTATCATATAGCTGTCGGACTGTTTCGGAATGAACATAAAGTAGAATAACTTTATTGATTCTTGTTAGAATTATATCAACTTTATGAAGCATTCGCTTTAGCAGCCCTCACGTTAGCTCACAAAATTTTATTGCGATCGGACTACAGCAGCTGCCGAAGCTGGCCTTGCTTTTTTCTTTTCCAAGAAAATGAAATCAAAATTTGTTTCACGCTTATATGTGTGCCTACCAACATCAACACAAGCAAACCTACAGCTCATGTACAGGCCCCGCCGGCGGGTCCCGGCAAGAGACACATTTGCTTTATTTGGGTCTCACAGTTTCCTTACCTAAATCGACTGATTTCGTTTTCGCTCATGATTGCGGGAAGCTAGCCTTGCTTTGTTGTTTTCCAACGAAATTGAGTCAAAGTTTCTTTCACGCACACACAAACCCAACTACAACTACAGGATCATGTACACGCCAGCAAAAGACACTTGCTTTATTTGGGTCTCACATTTTCCCAGCTCGAAAAATAACTTACCTAAATCGACTGCTATCGTTCGTCGCTCTTAATTGCGGGTTAATCAAACGTTAGTTTTAATTTTATTTCCGTTTTATTGCAAAGTCGCACTCGCTGCTCGCTAAACGAGGAAAGGAGACAGATAGCAGTTGAAAAAACACATGACTCTCCTTAAGAAATATCGAGAAGCATTGATATATCGAAATTGACAAGCCGATGAATGTGTCAACGTCGATATATGTTGCTGGAAGTATCGTTTGCTGCTGTAAATTAAAAGCTGATCATATATGTATCTAGAACTAGGGCCCTAGGGCCGTGCTATGTTTCAAATTGATGTTGCGGCTTCTGGAGAAGTTAATAAAAATTTCAATTTTCAAAGAAGAATGCATAATAGCATTACTTCTTGGTTTGCGCATCATGGTATATTTAGTCTTGTCGACGTGGCAACTTTGCACTAGTTCATGTTCATGTGTTTGCAATGTGAAGCTCCTCTCTGATATCTTCACAGGGAGAGATACACCTCAAGAAACAATGGAATCTTTAAGACTGCAAAAGATGCTGATCACTTGCGGATCCTCGTGGAACCAAAGGCAGATTCATAGTTCATGGGTTTTTCACACAGCGAGCGCAAATTTTCAAGACAATTCTGCCACATCGAGAGTCGTTCCTAAGCTATCCACCGCTGGCACTCAATGGAAAGTCTTGTCAACTGCCAGCTGCCACATTTGACATGCTCATAAGTATGCTCATCTCATCATCATAAATGTGCGTTTTAAATCAAATACTAAGTGCACACAGCTCACACTAGATGGCGGTAATGAATGATTTGATTATTGGAAGATTTTTGCAAGTACAAGTGTATAAGTAAAATTGGGGCAAGTCAAAGCTAGCCTTCCTCTTTTAACTTTATAGCCTTCTCAGCTAATATGCTGCATGTGAACCATTGTGATATTGCTTTATGACCTTGCACAGATAAAAAGAGAGAGAGTGAGAGAGAGAGTTAGATGCTCATTCTCATTCCGTATGCAAGAAGTGCAGTTAAACAATGCCAGTGTCTCGTTGACTAGAGGAAGCAGAGGCAGGCAGCGGACAGGCGGATGGATTGGCTTAATTCAATTGAGCTGGCAGAGCTCGCCCGCATTGCCAACCCACGAGTTCCACCTTTGTCTTCACCTCTGACTCCAAGGCAACCAGTGGCTTTTGCTTTAATCAAATTTACCGTTGTCTGAATAATTTGCATGCAATTTTCTGTGGCACGGCGGGAGACACACAGGCAGACAGAGAGAGACAGGCACTCCTGCTTAGTCGCAGTGTCTACTTAAGAGTGTTTTCCCATAAACAAAATTGTTTTTATACATTCATAGAAGCATGTGTACGTGTGCGTGTGTGAGCCAGAACAATTATGATATTAATTAGTAATACGCACTGTTTGGGGAAAATGGGAAATGGGGAAAAGCACCAGCGCACTCCAAGCCCTAAAGAGAGCAATGCGGCAGATAGTTATGTAATTAGGTGTACGGCCATATTGTAAAGGTAATGCTCAGGCTAATGTTAACCACAACAAAGACAAATAGAGTTTGTAAGTCTGGCAACATATCACCCCCAGCTCCGCCAGCTCCAGCAGCTCTCCACCTCCATCTGCCACACCTGGGCAACCATCAAGGATATAAATAAACACTAAAACACTTACACAGACTGTCAAAATGTTGGTAAAATGTACAGTTACAGTGGTTCCAGGGGCTTAGAAATGTATGGAGATGCTTTAGATCCAGAGCACATTTTGGCATTCCATCTTCTAAGTAGCTTACCATATAGATCGGCAGATGGAATCTAGTGGTTCTCTCGGCTCTGGGGTGGGATACCATGCATGCACTATAGAATTGCAACAGATCCCATATAACTATCTATGTGTTATGTAAAATAGTAAATTATCCATATCCAATTTGTTGAACTAAATTGTAAATTATCCAGCCTGGAAGCCAACTTCTGCATCTCGATATGCAGGGCTCAGTCAGCAGGCTCTGCTCTTCTTCTTAAAGGCAAGAGGGGTGGGCAACATCAATATATTCTCTACCATTAAGCAAATTTAAAGTGAATTTTTACTGAAAGTTGTAGGGGTGGGGGACAATGGCCCCCTGATCCCCTCTGGCTACGCCTTTGTCGGAAACACTTTCAAAATGCCTACGCGAGTTGTATGATTGTATGGTTTTTATGGTAGATTGAAAATTTCATGCCCATTGCTGATATTGTGTCATAAAATTTCTGATGCTTTTAGAAAATTAATTTTGCCAATATGAATTTATTGAACGACTGATTTGTGTTGTTGAACATGACTTATGAATAGCGATCCTTGGTCACCCGTTTAGATGCTTTAACCGCCCTTAAGCGGCACAAAGGCCGAAACGCAATGGGATGGCAAACTGTATTCCATCTCTTACTTCTTGGTGCCAGGCTTAGAGATGTCCTTGTTCATGCGGTGGTCCTCCACTCTGGGCATTTTCATTGCCAGATTACGCAAGCGTTCCTCCTCCTGGCAGACGGAAGAGCGAGCCAGCTTCTTGCTGGCATGGAAATTGGGATGTGCCAAGGTCTTGCTCTCCTTGAAAAGAGAAGCCGGCTTGAGGCTGCTGGACTGCCGCTTCTTGATATTGGTCTTGGGCGCTACCAAGGTAAGAAGAGAAGCATGCTTGCCATTGAGTCCCTTGGCCTTGATCTGGACACGATCAGTGAGGTGTTTGTTTGGTTTGCTTATGGAACTGGTTATGGGCCGTGAAAAGGTGCTTCCGAGTGGACGTATGGGCAGCATCGAATCGAACTGGGCTTCCACCTTTTGCTGTTTGGATTTGTCACCTGGAGTTGGCTTGTATTGAACGCTTGCGGTCAGCTTCTCCTCCACCTTGACCGTCAGGATCTCTTCCAGTTTCTGTCTCAGCATCTGCGCCGTCTTGGCATCCAGTTTATTTTCGATCTTGTGCCCGAGCTGGCTGCCCAGTCTGCGGGCTAGCTTTTGCTCCACTTTGTGCTCGGAAGGCTTTTCCGCCAGAGTGTCTAGTACGGCCGCTCTGGCGTTGGAGCGATTAAACATCTCCCGGGCTAGGGCCAGCTTTACTTCGGCCTTTATTATCTGCTTCAGTTCCTGGTAGTCCTTGGCCATTGTTTTCTAGTTGCGAACAAGAAAAAAGAAAACTATATTAAAAATTTTGTTTTATATTTTTGTTTTTTTTTTTTAGAAAAATTAAGGAAACGTTTTATCTGAAGGGTTGGACATGAGAAAAAGAATTGTGAAAGCTGTGACAGGTTACAGACAGGGCTAGAGTCGAGTGTTATCGATTGCCTCTCCCAACTGCTCAGTTTCAGAGATTATGGTGACATCAACCAGGATACTTTAGATTTTAACCAAAAACAAACACAGTTTTCGAAAATCAGCTGTTTTTGGTTCAGTTTATATATATATATATACATCATTTGGTTCATTTGTTCACTTGTGAGCTGGAACCAGCTTCAACTGGTTCTGATTTCCATATAAAATTGTCTTTGTCTATATGTAAAATGTTAAGGTGTTCAAAAATTGCGCTGAACAGACTGAAGTAACAGACAAATTGAACCACACTGCCTGCTGCTGGTCGTTTAACAACACTGTGCTGCGATTTTCACAAATGAACAGTAAAGTTTAGGATACTTAAATTATACGATTTCCTTACAAATAACAATTTAACAAAGGTGGAATTCCTAGAGAATTGCCTGGATCAGCTGACTGAGGCTCCAACAGGTGCCGCGTCCTTGGCATCGCAAAAGTTTGCCGCAAAAGCGATCCCAATGTTATGAGGTTGCCGCGCCGCTGAAAGGCCATGGAATCCATGTGAGTGTTTAATGGATTCCCTATCGCCCTTACACTGCTCTGTGGAGAAGGGAATTCATATAACTTGAGTATATACCATGCCTTGTTCTCCTCAGATTCGGAAACATTGCAACGCGTGGCAATATATCAGGTTCCCTCTGTAAGTCATTTCTCTCCCTAGAGTTCGCATCGGTTCCGTTTACTGAATTTGCCATATCCATCTCAGGCCAGTTCATTCGTTCTATGACAGAGATAAACATGTCATTACAACCGATCCTGATGTCACCCTCTGATCAATAACAGCTTGTTGAAGCTAACTAATCCATTGCCATTGGAAACACATGATGATAATGATGATGCCAAGCACCTCTATAGACGAAGCAACTGCAGAACAGCTATCAGATTGGGTAGGATCAGACACAACGCCTCGTGGAAAACTTTGTCCATGAGTCTGCAATGGAGCATCTATAAAACAGTTCTCATACTGGGGACAATCGGTCGCAGTTCATGTCAAGCGCCAAGGTAACCAAGTAGTTCTTAATGAGCATAACAAGGGCAGTCGATATAGCCAAGTCCGTCTGTTTCAACCCCAAACATCTCAGCAGAGTTAAAAGCTACAGAGAGATGCTTCTTTAGTTTACATTCATTCATTCATCCAGATCGGACAAATATATGATATAGCTCCAACCTACCCAATTCTTTCCGCATGAATATTCGTGTTTTTCATCCAAATCAAACCAGATTTGACCAGATTTGATACCTAGATATATATTGCTTTGTAACCTTTATCAAGTGGCCTGGTGCCAGTGTGCCAGGGGGCTATATGTAGAGATAGATTGCAAAGCCAGGGCGGACCACATGTGTTGCCATTCCACCACCCTCTGCCAAAGCCATTTGCTTGCTTTACTGAAACATCAGCATAAACTTGTCTCTGCCTAACCCCGCCCCCATGCTACATTGCCAGCCTGGTTTGGTGTCATCTGCATACTCCACACTTTCTCTCTCTCTCTCCCGGTCTCTGTCTCTATCTCTATACAGTTGTATGTAGTCAAATTAGCAAAATGATAGCTACTTATGCGGTTAAGAATATTCCTTTAGGCCTGGCCAGAGAGTCATTAAAATGTTGAAGGCGATTTGGCAGCTCCTTTTTGTTGAATTGCTTTTGGTTTTTCGTTCGGTGGGGTGAGGGTGAAGTTCTGGTTCTGTTCTATTTTGTGTTACTTGTGCGGTTGGCTAGGTAAAGCCTTTTGCTTGCCATAGTCATAAAATGTGGTCAACGAAATGAATGCCCAAAAAAGCCACCAAGGAATTTCCCGACTGAGGCGGCATTGTATATTTTTATGGGCCACCGTCATTTGCGTCTGCCAAATGGGTCAACAAATGATGGGTTAAGCGTATTTACCAGTCGTTGCAACTGTGTCTCTGCTGGCTCTCATCCTCATCCGGCATCCTGATCTGCTCTAGCTGCTGCGTTCTGGGTTCTGGGTCTGCCAATAAATGTGCTAAGTAAATGTCAATTCAATGGATTGTAGTTTTTTTCCTCTCCCTCCTCTATCTATGGCTATCTCGCTCTAGTTTCCACATGGTTGTGTGTGTGTGTGACATTTGTTATACCCGTACTCTAGTAGAGCAAACGAGTATGTTGTATTCGATATGATATGTAGACTCTCCTCGTGGGGCGAGTTTGTTTTCCAATTTTGCCAAATTATGTTAAAATTGGTTAAGAAACAACGTCAGAATTAGGATTAACATTTTACATCATTGGGAGAACTGAACTTGCTTGTAGCTTAAGAGGTGGAAGGAGGACATAAGCAGCTGTTGCTGGTGCCTTTTTTGCATTGTTGCGATATGAGTATAACACTCGAATTGGTGCTGTCGCTTTCCTTGTCCATAGGAGAGGAATATTGAATAAATGCTGAGTACGAGTATCTTATAGTCGGAATATCGACTGTAGCGTCCTTACTTGTTTTTATCTGCACTCGTTGCGCCACCCTGTCTCCCAGCCCCCTGCCGCCTGTGTTTTATTTATTATTTACATATCCGTTTACGTTTATTTATACAAAATTGCTTTTTGTTCGAATGCTAACGAATTTTTGTTCTTTTTCAGACACACAAATGTAGCTGTATATATATTCACATATATATTGTATATATATAAATTTTGTACATTTATTTGGATTGTACATAAACCATTTGCAATGGCACACACATACACACCCCCTTGCCCGTTAAATGTGCAGCAGCAAAAAGCCAATTTCAGCCGCCGCCGCTTCTCAGCTTGCGCAGCCCTTTGGTCGAGCCTAGATTTGCGATATTTGCAATTGTTTAAAATACATTTTCAACCGATTTAACCAATTGTTATAGCACCTGTGTAAAATATTTATGTATTTAATATGACCATAAGTCCGATAAGTTCTTTTTAAAAGCTTAACTTAAGAAATATGTATAAGAAATATATAGTAAAGCAATAGATGTCTGCATGAATTGAAGCATTTGCATAGACAAACTATGGATAGATGCCCTAGATTTGGAGCACTCGCCAAATGTTAATTAACAGCGAATGTTAAAACTCCGACTATTTCATTGAAACTATGAGTGAAGCTATGCAGACGTCTATTAAGATATTGCCTTGGATCGATACGTAATGCTTTAAGTGCCGAAAACTCTTAACCTCTTATTAGAGTATAACTCAGAGATCTGTTGTTTTTTATAGCAACCTTTTCTACCTTATAAGTTTGAATTCTAGCCAGCTTGATGGCAACATAAGTATGTATGCATATTGTTGGACTGTTTAACTGATAGCAGATGGAATGGTACCAGCTACAGAGCGTTCTCTCACAATGTTCTCTTACACTTCGATCAATTGTTCTAGCGCTCTGGTAATGCTGCACAGCGGGTGCTGGCTCTATTACTCTATTGATAAGCACCGCTATGCGGTCACATAACTGCTGCTGTTGCCAACATACATACATACATACATATAGATTTAAGCGTAGCTGGCGGTTATTCGACGCAATTCGCTCTATTGCTTGCGCTCTGTTGATAAGCACCGTTATGCGCTTCACACAATCTGTTGCTACTCTCATTAGTACAAAAACTTAACTGTTTAACTGATAACAGATGAAACGTTGCCAGCTACAGAGCGCGCTCTCACAATGCTCTCACACTTCGATCAGTTGCTGTTGCGCTCTGTCAATGTTTCCCAGCTGGCTCTATTCCTTGCGTTCTGTTGATAAGAGTCGCTGTGTGCTTCGCATAATCTGCTGCTGTTGCTAACATACATACACCCATACATGTGTACGATGCGGAGATGTAACATATTTTGTTCTGAACACGATTGCCCATATTAATTGATATAATTTCTATATTTTAAAATAATTACTTGTCATTTGGAAAATGATTGTGGTACCTTAAACGCTGGCATCTTCTATGAAATTGCCGCCCAAGTAACTAATTTCTGTCACTTTTAAGGCTTTGACTTTGTCATCGCTCTTAAGAAATAATTACTATAACATTTTGCGGCTTAAGGTTTTAATGTCTGCTGGCTGTCTCCAGTCTCAAGTGTCGAGGGCGAGGACGAGAACGAAGACAGAGACAGAGACAAGGACTGCGGGCAGGACGAGGGCGGGCGAGAACACGCGCTGTCATTGCACTGCAAAGCATTTTTGACATTTGCATAAGTAGGCAAACGCCTTGGATATCTTGAGGGCTAACGCCCGCCGCTGCACCCACCAATGGCAGGACATGGCATATCGTTGGTGGCTTTAGCCTGGTTTTTGTTTTTGTTTTTTGTTATTGTGCCCTTGCCTCAGATGAGGAAGTTGCTCGTTCGCATGCTTCTCGCATTCTACGCGCAAAGTTGAGGCTTGCCAGGATACCCTCACTCTCACCACACCCGGCAATGAATGCACCAGAACTCCGGAAGTCTTCAATGAAGTAAACAACAAAATTTACAAGGCGCCGCCTCAAGTTGGAGTTGCCCAAGAGGGGGTGTAGGCGCTGCCATAACCATAACTATGGATGGGGTCTGCCAGAGAATGTTATGGTGTGTGTGTGTGCGTGTTTGTGTGAGAGGTGAGTGTGCCTGCATAATAAGCTCATTAAAGACTTACTCGCACTGCCTCAACTTGGCTCTGAGCCTTTCATTAAATTTGCAGCAGGCACATGTGAAGCAGTGGCCAAGAGCAGGACGCATACAAGTTGAGCAAGGTGGCTGTTGAGGAGGCGGGGTGGTGGGCCAAGTGATAAGGCAAACATTAGCAAAAGCATTTCCATTGCGAATCAAAAGCCGCCATAAATGTGCGAGTACACTATATGTGTGGGTCACAGTGCCAGCCAGGGCCGGATTTGCATGGAAGGGCCAAACCATTGTTCTGCTCTCTGTAATGTTATGTGCACTATTGGCTATCTAACTATGTATGTAAGTGATGCTGGCTCTGTTAGGCGTTGCCTCGCACTAATAAACTAAGAATTATTCAAATTAGTGTTTTTGAATTTTCCTTCTAGATTTCTTACTAGAATTCTGTCTAAAAGATGTGATTTCAAGAACTCAAATCACTCCCCATCAATAAATAAGCCGTCCCAGGCAAAGCTCCAAACAGAAACAAGAAAAAAAGCTTTCGGATTCTGGAATAAAATAACAATTTCGGTGCAAAAAAACAAAAATTTTGTTTAAACAAAATTTAAGCTTAAAAAAAGGGTAAAAGAGCAATCGTCCAAAAGCGTTAAATACCTGCAAAGCCGGGTATAAAGTGACAAAAGGTGGAACGAAGGGAATGAATCCATATTCCTGCCCCACTGCCTCTATTATTTGTGTCAGGGTGTTGGGACCAGGACCAGGACCAGGGCTGATGCGCGTATTTAATAAATTATGCAAAGTAACCAAGTTCTTAGCCCTTCGCTTGAATGCAATGCTGCTGCTCCAGAATATGCATATTGGCCCTACAGGCCATTCCGCTTAGCATATATATATATATAAAGAGTGAGAGAGAGAGAGTGTGTGAAACGGGAGAATAAAAGGATTCATAGTGTTCCTTTTTGAATGCATATTTAATGGATTAAGCGGCTAACGCGCCAGTACATTGGCCGGCAAAATGGGATTTGACGTTGATGCTGGCAGCTTATCCAAACTATTAATGGCTGCTCTGTGTACCATGTTTATTATATATATATTCTTTTTTTTTTTTTGTTGGAAGAGTTTAAAATAGACAAGGAGAGTCAATGCCAATGCATTGGGAACATTTAGGCAAGAATTTTATGTAATAAAAGTGCCTAGAAATGGAAATTATCATAAGAAACAAAATGTTAGACAAGAAAATATCTTCTAAAATGTTTTTTGATTAGCAGGCTCGAGCTCAATATGAGTCAGGAGCGTCGTTTATTCCTCAGCCAATCTTATTTATAGGTTAACAGTCCGATGGATGACTATATTTTGAGCTGCTTCAATGTTGGTTGAATATGCGCTTGTTTCGGAGTTCGCAACAAACTCCTTCCTTCCACCTTCTCCTGTTAGCCATTAAGGCAACTCTCCATCTCCGACTTCATATATATATGTTTGTATATAGGCAAGTTTCAGTGTCTATCAAATGAAATGCGGAGATTGAATTTCCAGCTAGGGAAAAACTCATCATAATCTGTCGACGAGTCGGTTTATCAAATTACAAGCGGCCACTAAGCGGAAAGGCAAAGCACGGCACGAAAGGACGCAGGCCAGGCAGGCAAAAAAAGATGAACAAGAAGAAGCAGCATCATCATTAAAGATAGGCAAACGTTTTGGTGACATCGATTTCGCCATTCACACCAGGATGGCAAGGATTAAGTGGGCAAGTCGCTTAGCCATTGAACTGAAAACTCACGATGAAACACTGATTGAAGGGAAATGAATGAAATTAAAGCAGCAAAATCTAGTAGCAAGATGGCATTACCAGCATATATTTCAGTTTGAGAATTGGAAAGCTGAAGGACGAATCGCTTGTAGTTTTGTCATAGTTTGTTAAAGTTATGCGGGATGATTCACTCGCCTGCTGGAAAGCTTAATCTACCTAGACAGCTTCTTTAGCTGTGGAATATTGTTCGTAAGATCAACCGATTTCATTCTCAACTGTCAGCAATTCTAGTTCTGTAAGAGTCCTGAAACTGAATATCAATGAATTTTGGACAGCTAAGATGATGTTTATAAGAAGTGCTCATACCTCGGACTAGTAATTTCACCCAGGGAATCAAAATCAAGCTTTCAGCTGTTCTGGTAAATCTAGTGTCCATTTTATGAATTCTTGAAAGAAAGTTAGGCGTTTCTTTAGATTTTCAAAAACCAATATGATACGATACATTTTCTGGGCATAGATTTACATTGTCCAAAGTGCCAAAGTGTTCAACTAGAACTTGCTTTGGACCTTCTAGCTCTTACAGATTGGACGGTGCGTTGCCAGCTTGTGCCAGTCAGCCAGCACAAAGAGTATATATAACGGTTTAGCTAACATATCATTCCTCTTATCTTGCGCTTAAAGGAACCAGAGAGCTAGCCCAAGCCTAAGACTCAACAAAAGCTCCAGCTGCGAGGTTTAAAACCAATCAAACTTCAACATTTGCTACACCTCAAATCTAGGTGGTTGTGCATATTTTTCTATATATTTTTAAATGAAGCTATAAATGTAATGGTTTATACAAGAAAACAATCAAAATCTCTAGAGTTTTTCGGGTTTTTTGGGACAGATTGGTTTCCTCATCAAAAAGAAAAGCTGTTGACTCTTTTTATTCTATCATAGATGAATAATTATATTAGGCAGCCAACTTGTCCTCTGCTCATTAATAAACATCACAGTGTGTGTGTGTATGGCTCTGTGTATATGAGTGCATGTGTGTGTGTGTGTGTGTTTCAGTGTGGATGATGTGTAATTAATTTGTTTTTGTTATTCGAGAATGAATGAAAAGGCAGTTGATTATTCTTTGTCAGACTGACAGACTGTGATTATGTAAGGGCTAGTTAAAGGGGGAAAGGGGGGTAGGAATGGAGAGGAGACCCTGATGTGAGCAAATGGCAATGCAATTTCAATAAGCTCACACGGGCACACACACATAGAGAGAGGCTCATCTACAACAGTTATCCGGCTGGCAAACACATATGTGTAGGAGAGGGGGAGAGAAGAGGTATATGTTAGCATAACTATAACTCATACGTACCAATGTACACACATACATAAATGGTAACAGGACAATGCGCCCATATACTTATGACAGTCGCGCATTTGTGCTTGGCCCGTTGCTTTACGGTCATTGCATTGTAATGGCAATTGGCAGTTTTGGTAGCCAGGCAGTTGGTGGCAGTGAGGGAGAAGGTGAGGTACAGGTGCAGGTACAGATAGAGGAGTTGGTTGTGGTATGCCTTGGTTGTTTTGTTGGCAGTTTATTCGGTTGGCCAGCGGCAGGGTGTGACAATTCGCATTCGCCTTCGCATGCTTAGGTTGTGATTATGTGGCCAAACACGCACACACACACACACACACACAGAGGCATGCCACTGACAGGTGCCATCACAAACACACACATATATAGCCACCCGCTTGCACTTGCACCATAAATCACGTTGATTTCATTGCAACGCGTAATTAAAAGTCTTTAGCTTGGGCTTCACCCCTTCCCAGCATCCCAGCTACTTGCCTCGTTCCCACATTGAGGCGAGGAATTCGTCTGGTAAATGGTAAATGGTTTTTAATATGCACTTGCCTGCGTTTATGGCTGCTGTTATTATTTTTATTGCCCTGGCGAACATTTAAAATAATGAAACACTTTTCCAACGCTCAATTTTTTCGCTTGCTTCCACAGTTTTCTCTTCCTTTCTTTTTCTCATTAAACATTGGCCAAAAGTCTATAAATTACAACAAGGAGAGTTGCGAGGGTGGGAAATTGTGGGTGCCCCAGCTGTTTGGTTTGGTTTCGCTTTGATTTTTTTGTATGTTTGTGAAATTTTCCAACTTTTTGACTAAAATTACTTCGTAAAGTGTGAGATCAATCAAGAGCCTTGATGCTTCCATTATTTTTGTAATTCTTGAAATTTTCTTTTCTTAACTTTTTGCGATGCTTGCGGGACAGACACAGAATGAATGAACTGAGGCAAGACAGTTTTGGGTCCTTTGTTCGAGTCTTAGGTGGCATAGAAGAATTGCATTGAAGCTTGGGGAAATCACAATGTTATCGTGAGAACTTGATTCTTCAGCTATGTTGATTCTCCTCCTTTTGGACTGAAGCTGCTTAAGCTGCGCCTCTCGCCAGTTGTGCGGCGCCCTCTAAGCGATAAGTTCTCAGACCAAGGACTCTTTGACAGCCTTGGCTGCAAAGTCAAAAGTCTTCGCTATGGCTGCGTCCAAAACATAGACAATGCCGCTACTGGCAATGATGCAGTCATGATGGAGAAGGAACTTTTTCAACTCACTAGCGCCCCCGCACAGAAACGACAGGATCAGGGTGCTGAACGTCTGTGGTCTTTGATGTCTTCCGTCAGCCACACTGTCAGGCAGCCTGGACAAGGACAAGGAGGCTGGCTCCCTTGTGTGTGCTCCAGGTCAGCAATGGAAATATAAATGACAGCATTTCTTCTGGTCTCCTTTTGGACTTTCATCCTCTTCTCAAACTGAACCAGAGCTCATGTTGCACCAGCAACTCGCCTTCGCATTGAGAGAGCAAGAGCCATGTACTGCGAAAGTGTTTTCAACTTATGCCTCCTGACACGCCTCCTCCGGATAAACTCTTTTATGAGTCTTTATAAATTTATGTACTATAAGTCTATATATTTTTTTTTTGGGTTAATAACATTATCAATGTCATCAGGACTAACTTTTGGGTTTCAGCACCAAAAAGAAGAAAAGAAACTTTTCTAGATACACGTGTTTTTTGGCCCATGCATGTGTGTGTGTGTAGCTTTGTGTGTATGTAACTGTATAAAAACTTTTCCAATTTGTCCTTTGTGCATGTCTTTCGAGTGTAACAAGCAACAACAACAACAACAACAACGACAACCAACAATTTTGGGCTGGCCGGCAAAGAAAATTAAAATAAAATAAAACAAAAATTCCACTGCATATTTATGGCGTGCAAAAACAGCAACAACAACAACAACAACAAAGGCCGCCAAAAAAGTTGCCTCCTTACACGTGAGAAACTGCGAGAAAAAATGTAAGTGACCACAAAAGCAAAAAACAAACAACAACAGCGAAAATTGCGAGAAAATGATGCAAAATGGCAACGTGTGCCACGAATAAAGCAGTCGAGAGTTTTCCCTCTCCTGTTGTTGTTGTGTTGTTTTTGTTTTTGTTGCTCCCCAGCCACCGCAAAAAAATCAGAAAAAAGACACCTGAAAAACAAAGAAAGAAGAATTAAGTTTCGACTTGAGTCGACATTGTTATGTTCTATAAAGATATTTCGTGCATCTTGAAATGGATAGAATATGAAGGCAAAGGTTCGTTGATGATCGTGGGTTGATCTTAAGATTGGTTGGAATTGAACTGGAGTGCGATCATGCTTAAGTACTGCGACGACTGCGTATGTGTTTAAGAATGAACAAACCTATGAAATACTCAATAAGTTCAGTCTTCACACGCTTCGCATCCCTTTTGTATACCAAATGGCAGGTCATAACGAAAGAAAGAATATATCGATCAATCTATCTATTTATCTATCTATCACCAACTGCATGACAAACGAAATAATTCCCCGTTTATGTAGAGTAGCAGCAGCAGCCACAGCAGTAGCAAATTCATGAAGATGGAGATGCCGTTATAGGCATGAGCTGCGTTGGCGTTGCGGCTCTAGCGACACAACTATCACAGTTTCCGTTTCATCAACACCCCAACTTCCGCTGCAGACCGTCAGGAGTGCAGCAACAGCAGGGGCAGCGGCTGAGTTGTTGCACCGTTGAGAGGCCGCACACAGATTGCAAAAAACAAAAAATAACGGTATGAAACTGAACTGAACTGAACCCCAACGGACATTGTCGCTGGTTGCACTTTGCCCGGTGTCTGTTCTGTTGTTCTGCTGGCCATGCGGCGTATGAGCAACTTTTTTGTTTTCCCATTTTAATTTATTGCTCGCAATCTTTTGCTGCTGCTGCTGCTGTTGCTTTTATTGTTGTTGGGCCAGGACGTTGAACCTGACCAAAAAGTTCACACACACACACACACAGCCACAACACAGAGACAGATAGTGTTCAGGTGCTCTGACCAGTTTTTGGAACCAAATTTATATAATTTGAAATGCCTAAGCCCTTTTCCGGCTTTGTGTGCAAAATTGAATGTGTTTGCAATCGAATTTGGTTTCCCAACAAACGAAAAAAGGGAGGAAATCAAGACCTGCATCAAATTGGGGTCTTAGTTTTGGGCTAGTTTTGGTAACGAGACCAAATTTCAGATGGCAGCAAAACCATTTGTTGGTGGAATGCCAAAATATATAAGTTTGTGTGTGTGAGTGTGTGTTAGCATAAGGTTTGCCGCAAAGTAAAAAGCTTGAGTTTACGTTAAAATATTCCAGTTGATGAGATGGTTAATTTTGAACCAAGTTAGGAGTATTTTATATACTTTATTTATGTCTTTTGAGAGGAAATTTCATAAATTATTTAAATATGTTTTTATTTAGCAGGCTCGGGGTCAGTTAAGGTTAATTTGAATATTGAAGTTCTATCAATTTAACAGCAATTTAAGCACAAAAAATGAGTTGAATTCGATTTGATGGGTGAAGTAGATTTGTAGATGTTAATCTCCCATTATCATAGCCTGAGAGGGTCGACCTTTACCACAAGGGGCGATACCGTGCCTGCTCGACAGGTAAATCGAGGAGACTCTAAGAACAGAGCTAATAGCAACTGAATTTTCATTCAGAAAATCTCACTTTTTTTTTACCATTTTTGGTCTTAGAATCTAGGCATATCTTATTGCTAACGTGTAGAAGGGATTTATGGCCTTGCATATGTGTTAGGGTAAACAGGGATCGCTTATCCATATCCGCCGTATCTGTTAAGGTTTGGCCTGAACACAAAAAAGGGTCGCCTTATGTCTAATTATATTTTCTACCTAATCGGCTAGCGCCCCTTAAGGGTGAGATAACAGCCTCAGGCAAGGATGGCGCGTTTTAGCTGCCTGAATTTGTGTGTGTGGTCTCACTTTTTTGTCCTGCGCATGATTTTCTTAGAACTTTATCATGTGTTACACTGTGTCAGTATGAGTATGGTATTTTGTAGTTCATATCATTAATTCTATCATATCATTGAACAATGTTTCCTTATACTTATGTTTCTATTCGTTTTTATGTATGTTTATGTTTCTTCAATTGAGTGGACTGTATATTTTTAGGGTTCATTGATATGATAGCTATATATATAGCAGTCCGATTAGGATACAATTTGGCTGAGTGAAGTGGAGGTTTTTTTAATAACTAAATCGGATTCATTCTGGATATCATGGCTGTAAGATATAGTCGTCTGATATGGCTCAAACTTAGTCAGCAGACGTGTGGCTCCTAATTTGGTTTAATTTGGAAGAAAAATAAAAACACGTGTAAAAACGCAGAAAGCAACAAATTTCTTAAACATTTTTTACACTCAAAGAAAGTACAGCTATTTGACTTCACTATAACATATTCGTTTGCTTAGTTTCATAAAATATTCAAAATTTGTTTATATATTTACTTTGTCATACTGCCAATTTTTTGCATATTTTCCTTTAAATTTCGAACAGGTGATAAAAGTTTTAAAACTGGCTCATTCTCATAATTTTGAAATTTGCAATGCCTTAGGATAAACTTTTGCGTGATCATATGATCACCCTAGGAGCTTTCAAGTTAAGCAAAAGCTTGATCAAGAATGAGAACTCTCCAAAACCATGGACCACCGTCAATCTGTGGCTTAATATCATGTTCTTTATTATGTGCTTTAGGATGTTCTTTAGGATGTTCTATAGGATGCTCTTTAGGATGTTCTATAGGATGTTCTTTAGGATGTTGTTTATGATGATATTTAGGATGTTCTATAGGATGTTCTTTAGGATGTTCTTCTTAATCAATCGGAACCGAAACATCACATATAAGTAACAATCCCTTTCTAAGTAGAAAAATCTGTGGTCAAACACTACAATTCGTTAATCCTATTTCCGCCCCTTTGTCTATCCTAAACGAATACCATCTTACCAAATGTCTATTTAGCTATCTCATGCCAACACAAAGTGTTCGTTAATGACCAGAAATATGTCTTCTGGGATCATGTTTAACCCTTCTTTCCAAGACTTTCTCTTATAAATAGATCGTTGAAGCCAATTTCAGCTTCCAAATCTCGTGCAAAGTTGAAAGACATTTGTTATAACATCGCACATCACGCATACGGCATGGTGGCTCATAAAAATCCCAAGACAAAACAACAACAAAAACCAGACAAACACAACCCAATATCCAATCCAATCGAAGTACAAGCAAAAAGTTGGGCCATAAAACACTCTTTGGATTGGTCAGCAAACGGCCCTAAAATGGCATTCGAATTTGGATTCCTATTCACCTGGCCACAGGTCATAAAACAAGAGATTCAGCTTATTTATTTATGCTGTGTGTTTGTGTGTGTGAGAGAGTATATATATTTATACATACAGCAGGAGATATTAGGCATACTAAATACTAAATAAACGCCAGTAACCGCAAAGCAAAGCTTAGCCATGAAGTACAAGGCAGCAGCAGGAGCCTTGGCCACACAAACCTCATAAGCCGCCAACGCCAAACCACTCTCAGAGTCTTTAAGCTGGGAGTTGCAGCCCCATTGGGGTTCTTCATAACGACGACATCGTTGATGCTGCTAATAATTTTCTAACACGGCCTGCGGGCCACATAGAATCGCTGGGCATCCTTCATGCCTGGCTGAATAAGAATCAGGTAACGCATAAATCAAAAAAAAAAACGAAAGAGAAAAGGAAGCCACGGTGCTGTCATTGTGCCTGCCTGCCTGCCTTGCCGCGCCTCCTGTTCCAGCTCCAATTGCTGTCTCGGTTTACCACGAAAAGCTATTTTCGTTACCAGAACAAGTGTGGATAACATTAAGTCGCCGTGTCAGCCTTTATGGTGGCCTGCCAGCCACTTCAAGTGCAGCATTTTGATAGAAAACTACAATTTTTGGTTAACTTTTTTATAGCATTTCTTAATTTATTTAATTTTCTTTAATTAAATTGATCAAATTTTAAGCTTAAACTATTTTTATGAACTCACAACACACAGTCTTAAGCCAGCAACTATTAATCAAAGACAGCCACCAGAGTATGGCTTAAACATAGATGGCGCTAGTGTGCTGCTTGCCTTCTTACAACATTTGACCTCGATTTTCGCTAACTAAGCAGCCGTTTTGTGAAATTACACCTACAAGTGGGCCAAATTTGTGGTAAATGTTCCTATGCAAATGCAAAGTTCATATACTTACAGTTAGACAGAGCTTTTAAAGCTTTTGCAGTATCGATATAAGAGTAGTGTTTTGGTTTAGATTGCGGATGGGCTTTAAAGCTAGAAAGTTCATAGCAGCAGCGTGTTTGCCTTGAATGTTGATTCGCTAATGACTTGCGAACTGGATGCCATCTGTTCATCACACTGAAATCTATTCACTTAAGCCAGCCCATAGACATTGTGTGAAAATTCGCTCCTAAAGCCATTTTTACTCAACATGTGCTCGTTCAATTATGCTTAAGCTTCAGGTTCAGAGATTCAGCTCAGCTGTCCCTAACATGCACCTACCACCTGGCACCTTCAGTTTCTGCCACAATTGCGCATTCTGTTGCAATTTTTATGGCCTGGCCTGGCTGTATGGTGGCAACTGTACTTAATATCTCTAACCAGAAGCGGCATCAACCGGCTCCTGGAGCTTCCTGGTGTACTCGGCACGTGCTTCAGTTCCCCAGCTGGGCCTGCCAGTTGCCAGTTGGGCGAGTGAGTGTGTACTTTTGATATATAGGCGGGCACTTGAAGCGATTTAAGTAAAAGAGCGCCCAGACGCCTGAATGTATGCAACAAAAGTAACATAAACTGCAGACATCGTTTGGGAGAGAGCCAGAGCACAGCTCTGCTGCTGTTGATGCTGCTGTTGATGGCTGTGTTGAAGACGTCTTGCTACCTTGGGCTACGTAACACCCATAAATCTTGATTAACCTTGGGATTTTCGGATATGGATATGGAGTGTATAAACGATGGCAAAAGGCGGCTTATGCCATTTACCAATTTGTAAGCCAGTTTTCTGCTACACAGCAAATAATATTTAATAGTTAATATATAAATTTACATATATGTATGTATATATCACGCTCTGTCCTGACTATGCAACAACGCTTAGGTCAATTGACAAAAGCTAGGACGCTGAAATCCTTCATGTCATATTTTATGAAATAGATTCCGTCTTTATGAAATTCCAACTGCAAGTGGGTCGAAGTCGAGGTTAAGTGTTGTATGGAGGCAAGCAGCACACTAACCGCATCTATATTTGAACACTCTAGACAAATCACACACTGGCGGCTGCCTTGCTTGGATCAATTTCAAAGAGTTAACATAGATGTCGTTAGTGTAGATCCCATGCTGTGAAAATGAGGAAGAACAAAAGAACTCGGGCATTGTCGGGTATGAACTAGAGACTTTATGGTTCCAATTCTCAAAATGTATTACATTTGATATGACTTTTCTCACAGTGCACATTTGCTTGGAGGTCTGCAGTGCACATTTACAAACCAAAATAGTCAAATCAATTTTGAGCAAAACATCATGAAGCCTGTCTTGGGCAAAGTGATAAATTCAAATGAATGCAAGTTGTATCCTTGCGCAGGGTAACATCAGTTTGTCAATGCATTTGTTACGCCTAAAAGGAACTAGAAAGAAATATATGTACGAGTCTTTCAAAAGTAAAGGAAACTAATGAAGCTGTCAAACAAAATGACAATATCATTTCATTGTCGAAGAAACGTTTGATTCAAGCCAAATCCTTTGAAAATTGTCTTTCCAAACCCATTCCAATCCCAACCTATCCATATCCTTATTCATATTTATATATACTAGGACTACTTTTGATTTCTGGCCTTTGCACCTGCAAGGGTATCTCCACTTCGGCTGGCCCAGCCTGTGGGCGAGTCGTAGGAATTTGACTTTCCTACAACTTGGCTTTAGCTGAAGCAGCAGCTGTCTGACATTTGTTTTTGTTGCTTTTTTCAACTCTTGGACAGGCTACAGCTGTGTTTGCACCGAGTGCAAAGAAAATCCACTAACAAATAGCTAGAGCATTCATTCAGAGTTGCCTACTCTCCTGGATGCTGAATGATTTATGCACACTACACTTGGATACAGGCTGGCAACCCAGCTATCGGCTTCAGGCAGAGGCACAGGCATAGGCTCAGCTCAGAGTTTGCATTTGCCTTGGCAAAAGCCGAAAATAATGCACAAAATTAATGCCGCACAATGAGTTGACGTTGAGATTGAAGCAGTGGTAGGTGGAAGTCCTGCATGCCTGCTGCTGGAGATGAAGCTGGATGCCTGACATGCATTTTTGATGGCGCCCACATGTCAGCAAAATCATTGGCATTAGGGTGCCATGGTCCACACACCACTTCCCCCCCTCTGTGTAAGTTTTGTAAACTGCTGCGAAAAGAGCAAGGGCTGAATGCCTGTGCTTGTGCCTGTGCCTGTGAATGGTCCTGTGCCACTTTGGAGGAGATCTTGTGAAATATGAAATGTGATTTTCTTGCAAGTTTATGACATGGACACTTGGATATATGGCATATATGATATGCGTGTGTGGCATGGCTATGGTCGGATTTATGTACGCAGCTCAGGCTCAGCCCTGACTCTGTAATGCACTGCTTAAGGCCAAAATGTTCGTATCCCGACAAATGCCCGAAATACATTTACATTTCCATTCTGCAAATTTCTGACCTGAAAATATTTGTATTTGAATATGCGGAGCGAGCTTTACGCCACTCATAATTAAAGTTGGCAAATATTAAGCGTTACGTCAAATGAAATTTGTATATACTTACTTCCATACACATCTATATATATATATATATATACACGTACATTCATGAGTACAACAGCGCCTTGAGCCTGAGCAAAGAGGCGAATGGTGAAAACACTTAACGAGTTTATGAAGCCAGTCTACTGGGCTCGTCAGGCGTGGCAGAAAATGTGGCACAGTGTGGCTAATCTATATGTTCTTACCGATAAGTTATTGATAATTTCAACAAGATAGGAAGGCTAGCTTCGGCTTGCCGAAGCATATATATCGTTCACATTGTAAATATATAATCTCACAGAAGCAATCACATAGGTTGGTTTCTATGAGCTTTTGCCAATTGACAGTAAGTTGTATCCTGCATTATTTATCAGAACGTTTTGACCGTTGATTAATGATTATGACCAGCCCTGAAAATGGTTATCAAGGATCTATAGACATATAAATACTGATATATAAAATCAGCAAAAAGATCACCTAAGTTGATTGATGATCGAGAGAGTCTTGGTACAATATAAACATGGTCATTCCCCGAAACATATGTCTGACATATTCATAAGAGTTAAACGAGATTTTTCTTTAGTTTTGTACCACTGTGCAGCAGGCAGAATCGGGAGCAGTTGGTAGGCTGCATAAATAACTCAATGTGCGTGGCGACTCGCAGCTAGCGTAAATTTTAATGTCGCACTCGGAAAAGTGAAGGTGCGGTGGGTGTGGGTTGTGGTGGGAAGGAAATTCAGCGCCAGAATTCGCGAAAGGCGCTGACTGTGCCAAAGATGGACAGACAGTTGGTTGAATGAATGGATGGTTGAACAGCAACATCGAGGAAGAGATACAGAAACAGAGAGAGAGAGAGAGAGAGAGAGAGAGAGGGACAGAGGGACAGAACATGGTTGGCATACAGACAGTTGGACGGAGTGGCCGTTAAATCCAACGGCAACATGCCAAAATGCTCCACAAGACTTAACTCGACCGTTAAGCGCATAAAGCGGCCACCGACGCGTCGCGTCCTTTGCTGCCTGCGACCGCGTTTGCATTTGCGGTGTGCCAGATCCAAGGACCAGGAACAGCAGCATACCGACCAGCCAGCCACAGGCATAGCCAGCTGCCGCGTTACCTCAGGCGCTCCACATTTATAGCTGCATGGGCATTAAACTGTTACTGCGATTGTGACTGCGACTCTGACTCTGACTCAAACTGCCACTGCGACGTCCTCCCATAATGGAAATATGTAAATATAAAAACCCAAAAATAAATAAACACAAAAATCAACAGTGTGGCCAACGCCATCGTCAACGCCAAAGCCATCACCATCACCATCGCCATCGCCATCGCCATTGCCATCATCATCATCATCAACATCAGCGTTGTCGTTGTCCCTGTCTCCTTGTCCATTCTTGTTGTTGTTGCCGCTTGGACAGCGCTCAAAAGCGGCGCTCAATCAATTTGTAAAACCAGTAAGAACACTTAATGGCTGAGCTGAGCCTTCTGATCGACCAAGCGGATACCCAGCACAAGCTTTCTTTCCATATCGGTCGGTTATATGGGGCTATGTTATATGGTGATCCAATCTGTATGACCGCCTAGATCTCGGAGACTATAAGAGCTAGAGTTACCAAATGTGATAGTGCCTTTTCTGCATTATTTGGATATGAGCAAGTGAATTTCTATTATTCTTCCTATTTATGACAAAATTTTAGAGGCACTCATTCGGTGCGGCTGTGGAAAAAAGGGGTTTTTCGACCTGCTCAAGCAATGGTCTTAGGAGCGGATTAGTTCTATAACAAAGTGTTGCATACTTTCGTCTGTACAAATGAAAAGCCACAAAGAAAACAGATCTAAATACAAACTGTGAGCATGAAATGCTTTAAAAACATTAAATAATACTCACACACACATAGACACACACACACAAGCTCGAGCACATACACAGTCTGTGGCATATCGTTGGCGTTGCATGGTGAGAGGTGCATTATTGTTTATCAGCTGAAATTATAATTTTTAATTATTTGCAGCCTCCCAGGTAGAGACGGCAGGTCATAATATAGAGATGGTCACAGCGTTCAGGGTTCGAATGATGACAAATAATCTACATGTACGCATACATTTTAAAGTGTCCTTTTCGCTTTAAGATTTCGACGACAGCGATGTCTGAGAGATAAAGGGAGCTTTCTCTCATGATCAAGGGATCTCTGATACTAAATTGAAATTGTTAATTTCTTCTTCATAGAATTATGTTTCCTGAAATCAATGGCTTTGCATCATTTGATAGAAATTTCAGTAGAATTTTAATTAGAGTATAGACGGCCTCGTGCCTGTTTCGTGGCACGCCACCATTCTCAGCATGGGAAATTTTATATCTGCGTCTGCTGCATATTTATGAAAACTTTCATTTATTTCACAACTGCCAATTTTTGGCTGCTGCACAAAAGCTGAAGTTGTACGAAACTCAATTTCGGTGAGCTGGCCAACAACAGCAACAACAACATCAACAAGCATGGAAATGCCAAAAATTGTGGACCGCCAGGACTCGCTTCGGCTGGCCTAACTTGCACTAACTTGTGCTAATGTGGTGGCTGCAGTCCGCAGCGCATAAATCCATTAAACTAATCAGAAAAATTGCAAAATATGTTTTTCGGTTGTGGCCAAAAAACAGCAGCAGCAGAAGCCCCTTAAATTCGGTCGGCCGGCCGGCCGGCCTATAAGCCCAGGCAAAACTGAGTTGAGATACGAGTGTGTATGCTGAAATGGCATTTGTCGTTGGCCAATCCTTCCTGCGCCTTTGGGTCTCCCTATTGCAGCACTTCAGAGCTGAGACGGCATAAGCCTACATTTAAGACTTTTCTATCATTTTATTTCCATTCATGTTCGTTCGCTTGATTTTCGTTTCTTCTTCTGCTGCTGCTGGTTTTTCATATTTTTTCCCTTTATTTTTATTTCGGACAGAAATTGTTCAAGCACTTCGTTTTTAATCTTGCAGAATTTCACCATGACAGCAACAACAGCAACAGTGTTGCACAGTGCAACAAGAAAATCTTTATGTGAAATTTACATTTTATATAAATGAAAATTCAAAACTTAAATGCTTCCAATCCCACATCATGTAGTTTAGCAAATTCAAAGAGAGTCTTTTGAATATTTTCATATGGTCCCTGCTCGGGCGCCATCATCTCATGACCACGACCACTGTGCAAACACAACTGGCCATTGCTTTGGCTTCGTCAATGTCCATTTCTCCCATCTCGTCCAGGCGGAAGGCAAACTTAACTGAGGATTTTGAACAAGTCAAAGCACAGATTTACTGGAAAGCACACAGCCAAGCGGCGGCGGTGCTGCAAAGGGTGCGCAGGGGATAGAGGGTGAGATGGAGGGAATGGAGCAGACCCACAACGTAGGCATATAAAATTACATAACCCAAGATTAAGTAAGAAATTTCAGCACATTGAAGCTCAAGCGGAAACGAAAATGAATATTGAAATTGGTTTGGCAGCTGTTTTGGGTGTGTGTGTGTAAGTGTGTGTGTGGGTGTGTCTGTTGCCTGGGGGTGGCGTGTGGCCACATAAAAGTCTTACAAATGCCACACAGCAAAAAACACAGAGAAACTCAACAGCAAAGTCAATGAAAACCCTGTGTGCACAGCGGCGAAAGAGAAGAGTCTTAGCTGGAAAACTTGAAGCAAAATGCATTCAGGCTAAAATTCAATTTGTATTTTTTATGAGCATCAAAAAAAAAAATGGACTGCCAGATGAAACATTAATGAGCTTAGCTAATCCAAGGCTAATCTAATGTTGTGTTGGAATTTTCGCTAATATTTTTCTAAGAAATTAAACAAATTAAGACCTTTTTTGATCGTTCAAAAATTGCTTGATAAAATTGACAGGAAATCCAAGGACCAAACCTTATTTAAGGCAATTTCAACAAGAATCGCTTGTGCATATATTCCAACTGAGCCTAAATGGTCAAGGGATCAAGTGCATTGAAGTTGGAGAAAATCTATGTACAAAAGTGGGTAATGCTATGATATATGACCTTATCCTCTGTCGCTGTTGCGAAACAAAACATTAGACTACCTCAGGTGCCGTTGCGATGCCGCCTTTTTCAGTTTCTGTGTCTACATTTCTTCGTTTGTGTGGACTGTATTTCAGAGGCTTCCGCTTATATAGCGTTGGTTGGAGTTACGCCTGAATATAGTTTCCTGAACCAGAGACTAACGAGGTACTCTTATATTAGAATACTCTAAGAATGCCAAATGCTTGATGAACTTAATGGAACTAAGAGATGTTTTGAACCTTATCCCCTTTGTAATCCCACAATCACAATGAATATTTTCAGATTTTCCATAAAAGTGTTAAAATTTATTAAATATTCATTCAGCTCCTAATTGTAAGTTCAGCAATTGCCTACATTTCTTATAATCACGTTGCTATCCTTACAGAGTCCATTCAAAATTCTTGAATTTTTATCACAAACACGTGGACATTTCTCCACATTTATTTAACAAACTGATATCTGCCTCCACACATCACATAGACATTGCTTCCTTTAGTTATACGACACCTCCAACTGACACTAAAAACACTGCAAATTCCTGAAACAATTAGAAATTCCTTGGCCAAATTGAGTGTGCAAAAAGAGAACAAGTACAACAACAACACATACACTTTACATATCCTCAAAAGCTGACCCGAAACTCTCTAACCCCAACTGTCTGCAGTGCTGTAAAGTTTTACTTCGCTCGTTGAGTTGAGTTTATTATAAGTAATTTGACAAAAACTGATGTTTTCAAAGTAAAACCTCAACACCACGAACAGCCCAGGCAAGACTTGTCAGAATTGTTTGTTAATTAAATTACCACTGCATTGACAGATAGACAGTGCCCTACGAGACAGCCCAGCCAGAGCTCCAGCTCCACAATCCATTGCCATTGAACTAAAACTCTGCAGTTGCAGAGCAAATCCAAGTTGTCCCAAAGCGGTTGACACAGTGGCGTACAGGGGGGATGATGGTGTTTGAGGGTAAATGTTGGGTGATTTTGACACCGGACAACTGAGTATGATCGCTCGCCCTACAATAATACACGAGTGTTTTGCCGCCTTGGCATTGATAGAAGGGTGGGGTGAAAAGGGAAACACAACAGTTGAGACAAATAAGGTATGGAGAGTCTTGGGTGTTAGGGTTTCTTTCAGCTGCTGCTAATAAGCGATCGAGTGAAACACACAGGCACCATGGTGATTCCAACATTCGTTGATGAGGCCCCACGTCTGCTGGTCTAATCTGATTAGGATCGGACAACTATATCATATAGCTAACACTTAATCGATTGTTCAGGAATGAATATTTACTAGCATAAGTTTTCTGCATTTCATCTAAAGCTTGAATCAGTTGTATCCCCACGCCCTCCGATCACATTTGATCTATAGAATGTGAATGGTATATGAGCTTCTTCTCTTGTTCACATTTAAATTCGATTTGAAAATGATTTATTTACTTGAAATGACTTTCTTTTGTTGTTTTTAATTTCATTTTCTGGTGTGGTATGAAGTGGCGTTGAAACTCTCTTACTATTTTATATGTAGTGTTCTTTCCACTCGATATACGTTGGGAAATGTTAAGGTTGATTTTATATATACAAGTTGATGTGAATATAAAAATGCAATAAAAATAAACAATGTTACAATACAGTTTATACCCTGGGCTCGTTTATGTAGAATGTGGCAATATTAGTCATGGCGAAAGGCCATAAAAATGCTTTAAATTATACAATGTTATAGTTCGATGTTTTATTTAAGCACGTAATAAATATATATAGAATTGACAACACTTGTTATACTTGCTGGTAAATATATACATTGAGGTCGCCCGACTGCAACTTTTACCACAACGCGAATCAGCTTCCCTTGCCAAGGCTTTCCTCACCTCATCTCTGGCACTTATCTAGTTTTTCCTAGATGTTTAAAGAAAACGTTTCGAAATTGAAATTGGAATCTTCTTCTAGACGACTTCAATAACCAACTCATTTGCATATCGCCTTCAAGCATGAAACTTATAAAATGCAGCCAAATGAACTCGGTTCTTTACAGCCATTGAGTTCAGGCAATGATCGACTAAGAGCTTCTCTCTTTTATCTCTTGTCTAGCTTAAAACATAAACATCAGATTCTATAATAATTCCATGTACACGAATCTCGAATCTTTCTATGACTTAATACAAATCTGAGCGTTAATTTTGTAGTTACACTAAAAATTCGACTCGTTCCACAGATTCCACAAAACACTAAAAGCTAACCCAGAAATTTGCAAGCCTTTGCTTCCGGTGTGCCGCACTTGCACACAGAGCTGTATTTGCATCAGCAGCAGCTGGTGGCTAGAAATTCTCAATTGCTACCCCTACCCCTTATACCACATCACAACCCTCCCCTCCTACACATAGCACACAGCCTTCGCTGTTATTAATTGCGCTTTTGCTCTTCACGATTTTGGGTTTTGCATGCGGTTTGCATGGCAGATGAGCTGGGCCGCTACTCTGCATCACCAGGACCCACCTTGGAGCCACATTGAGGGTCCCGAAAATTGCCAAGTCATTTGCCAACTGTGACTCTGTATGCAAATTACTTGTCTGCCATATGAACAGGCGGCGGGTTGAGGTGAATTGGGATCGGCTTATGAACACTCGGCTGCATTAGCGGGTGCATTACGGCTGCTCTTCAGTCACCCACCCGCAGCCCCCTCTCGCAGGCAACCGAATGCGCAATGAAGTGCAAAGTATGTAAATGAATATTGGAATTTCGATAATCCGCCTATCGAATGATGGTGCGAGCCCGGACCCGACTCATTTAAACGGCTTTTAGGCCTCGTCCAATGTTCAATATTATGCAGGAAATTTTACACATTTGCGCAAAGGCAATAACACTGCAATAACGCGAACACACTGTCGCAGCATATTTTCCATAATTGTTAATGGAAAATTGTGAACGAGCCATAATCGCAACGTACGAGGCAACTGGATGAAACACACAGAGAGAGAGAGAGAGAAATAGAGCGAGGTAGGGAAAGGGGCAGATGTGACAATTTAAGTACATAAGCATAATCCTGGACTTGGCTGTGTTATAGTTTTGTCGGATAATGCCAAAATCTGTAGTGAAACAGTGAATGCATTCGATATACTACATTAGCCATAGCTTTAGGGGGCCGAACGCAATCAGCTGTGCACACATCTACATAGGACCACGGGTTGTCAAAATCAGAGCCTGTGTAGAACATGAGAGGCCTGCTCCCAGCGATTGCCCACGCATCAGAACGCGGTCACTCAACCAGAATTGGCTGGTGAATGTTATGTGCCTGAGTTTGCGTAGCCCAAGTGTATTTCTCGTCATTTCAATGACCTTTTGGGGAAACGTTTGTCTTAGAAAATGCTGAAGATTGAATGTTAAATCGAACGCGTTTGGCTTACTGATTATCTCAGGCAGCTGCCAGGCCGCAAAAACTCAAAGTGAGGGAGGAAGCAGAAGAAGTTGGTCTCTTCGCTTACCGTCAGCCTCTCCCACGCGTCCACCATACCTGAACAATTCGGCGACACAAAGTCATGTTTGTCTGCAAATGCTCTGATTTTCATTAAACTTCGCCTTGGCTACTGCTGTGCTAGCTGACGTCATCGTGTAATGAAATACTAAGTGTGAGAATTCGCTGGACTCAAGAGTAAAGTGTGATTATACAGATCTCCCTTCGTCTGTCCATATGCTGACACTTATCGGCCCTCTCCTGCTGTCAATGCCTGATCTTAAGGGCAAATTTGTTGCCCAAATTTGACCACAAAACTGCAAATGTCTTATAAATAATAGTAAACTCTTTAAGCCAAATTGTTTGGGGCTAGTTGGGACAAGTATTTTCTTGTTACCAAAGTTATGATTGCTCCAAGTGAGGGTCAATGTGTATAGCCACAACAATTTGGAGTTGAAAACTAAAATTTTTGCGAAGAAAGAGAAATATACATACATATTTATATAGTTAAAGTTGTTCTATTCATTGTTTGCACTTGCTCAGCTCATCTTCATAAGGACGCATATCCTCATCAGCCCTACACTTAGCTGGAGGTCCAGCTTGTTCAGCAGAAAAAAGAGATGAATTTTTTACCTATGCAATTATATGAGCTACGATTTGTGTGGCTCATCATAAATGTGGGTAAGGAGGGGCAGGGGCAACAATTTCCTGGACTTATTGTTGAAACAGAAACAGAAACAGAAACAAAAACACAAAACAATGAGAGAGATGTCGATGCGACCCCCATAAGACTTTTTGTCTTATTTTAGGACTTGGGTTGAGTTAAGTTTAGTTTAGTTTGTTTTGTTGTTTGCGGCGTCAGCAAGCGGTGGAGGTGGAGGGCGGGGATTGGTGATGAATACAATGCAGTTTGCATAAAATGAAAGCGCATTAAAAAGAACAGCGCAACAACTGAAGAGTTTTTGGACTCATAGAGAAGGGCATGGACATGCAGATGGTCCAACTCTGGCACCATTTTGCTCTCCGCTTTTGCTTTGCTTCTCGTTTCGTTTACTTAAAAATCGATGGGAGTATCTTCTGGCAAATGTTGCTGTTGCTGCTGCTGTTGCTGCTGGTTGCCATTACAACGACTTAACATTTTTATGCTAATGCAATGACAAAGCCGACATGAGTTGGCGCTTTGGCACACACACACTTAGACACACCCACTCAAACATTCATTGCATAACATTTGAAATGAACGCCGAGCAGCTGCCATTCAACTCGACATTGTAATATGTATGTACGTACAAATAAGTAGAGCATATGAGGCGTATGATTAATATTTAAATAATAAAAAAAAGAACAAAATAAAACTGTATGTTTGTTTAGCCCAACTGGTGCACAGTGGAACAAAATGTGTCCATGGCTTATCAGAGTACAAAAAAGAAACTTTCCACTGCAGCTTGAAGAGTAAAACAATTAGCAATCCACTTCCACTCTGAATTCAAGTTCTTGTTTAAGCAGGACGATTCAAGCTTATGTCAAAATCGTGCTGTTGCGTTAGCGTACTATGGGAAAAAGGCCAATATTTTGGCATAAAATCTAAATAAAAAGCTTGAAACTTGAAGTTTTGCATTAAAGTTCGTGTTTCGTATAAAATTTCTTTTCAATTGGGCCCCGCTTTCACTCCGCTCCAATACAGATCGTTGAGTTATCAAATTCGTGGCTTACTATGAGTCTGAATGTCTGAAATCATCTATAAGATATTTAAGAATCCGATATGCTATATGATTCCACTAGCTTGGTAAGGATAATTCTGCTTTTGTTTCACATATTCCGATTTCCTGAGGTCTGCATTTCAAATTAGCATTCATTACATCCAGGATAAGAGGGATAAATATCAGGCCTTTGAAGCTTTGAAATTGCAAAAGGACAGGCTACATCATCAACTTGGCTAGTAACAGCAGGTGTTCCTCAAGGAACGCTGTACACCTTGTACCCAGCAGAATATGGCATTGCCTTCATCACACTGGGATCCCAATACCAAGAGCTACTAAAGTAAAATATTTGGGAGTCACATGCGGCATACGGCCCTCACATCACTCATACAGTTAAAACGAGACAGAACGATGAACATCAACAATACGTTGTGGATTCAATCCTAGCGCCCTGTGCCCACTGTGCAACTGCAGCTGCGAGTCTCTTGCCGGCCTCGCAAAATATGCAGGCATAGCAAAAAGGGCAAAAAGTAGAATAAAAATGATAGGAAAAGAAAAAAATGGAAATTGAAATGAAACAAGAGACTTAAGTAATAACTGCTGTTATTAACACAACCGCAGCCCCTGCCCTTTCCCGTTCCCTGTTGCCTTTGCCAGTGGGTGTTTTTTCACATTTTATTGCCTACATGTGTATGTATGAGAACGAGTGTGTAAAAGTTCTCGGTGGCTGTGTCGGTCTGTGTGTGTGTGTTTGGCAACAAGAAAACCTACTTTACAAACATGAGCCAACAATTTGGCTGGCTGGCGACATAGACAGACCCAGGGAAGACTTGTCCGCAAAAGTTGCCAACGGTCAAGATGGGCTGTGGCTGTGACTGTGGCTGTTTGGAAACACAGGAGAGCACAGAGCGAAGGCAACTATGCAATATGTACACTGCGACAAATAGCTGAGTCAACTTTGATTAGAAGTAGGAGGTTTTTGGCGGCGACAATGCAGTAACCCGTGCAGTACAGAGATCACACAGCAGACTGAAATTAGCTGCGAGTGGTTCTAGGTTTCTCTGCAAGGCTTATAGAATGTTGATGTTAAAGAAGTTTGCCACTGTTAAATGTTTGACATCGAACATATGAGGCAGCACCATTGGTCTTTCAATAAGTGCGAAGAAACGGAAAGGTGTTAGTTAAAATTTAAGCAAGTGCTTCAATCGCTTCAAATCAAAAAGACCCCCTTGTATGATGGCGTTGATAACCGAGGGGCAAAACCTCAGACTAGGTCACTCCCAAGGCAGTGGAAGCGTGCGCTGATTATTTGGCTTCAGGAATCCCATGATTGCCTTGAACAAGTGCATCGCCTGGCCAACCAGGTCACACACGGTTTCTTCCTCGGCGTCAAACAAGCTTTCGACTAGGTGTGGCATGAGGGTCTGCTGAACAAAATGAAATATCTACTCCATGCACCCTGCTAGCCATTCTGAGATCTTTCATTACTGATCGAACCTTCGATTTGGCAGTGGAAGACTCTCGATCCTGCCTGGTGCCGGTCCATGCAGGGACACCTCATGGAAGTGTGCTTGGACCCTGCTGAGATGTCAGCCCTATTAGTTTCAGCTTACAAATTCTCTTTGTAGGCTTTGGCCAAACTTGAAATTTTGCTAACTGTCTTTGACTGCACTTGGATTCATTCGCTTTCGGCAGCTAAAGCCGTTCAGAGCTAATCGAGTTATATATGTTGACTATTTGAGTTTCTTCATTATGTTTTTAAAGCCTGCAGATTCATGGTTATTCATAAGGATATGCGACTATATAGTTCTTGTTTTCGGTTAATATAATCTAAGTCTTTCCAGTATTTTGGACAAGCCTTACTTGTAGCTATTTAGTCTTTAGTTTTAGGGAAATATTAAACATTATACCATTCCCAGAAAGCTATTTCGTTCAAAATCATGGTGTCAACTCTTGAGTTTGAGAATTTTTAAAAAATACTAAAGAAATCTCTGTTAAACATTCGTGAGAAATAAATACTTTCTTCAGATTTGAATCCTTCTTATTCTAACCTATTTTTCATGCATGTATTATGCAATTGTTATTCTTCTGTCTGCTCCATGGCAACAAAGATGGCCAAAGCAAAGAGGGAGAGAGAGTAGCCAAAGGAAAAGAGCAATCAGCAATGGCAAAAGCCCAAAGACAAAGTAAAATGCAAATGCCAAAAAGTAAACTTCCATGGAATGAAAACCGGTAATGAGGATAGTGTAGTATGTGCTGATGAGGACACTAAGCTTACGTTGCCAAGGATATGGAAATGCCAGGCAATGAAATGTGTGCACATTCAGGGTAAGGCCATAAACTACAAAGCATCTCAGCAACATCATTTGATTAAACTCAACTCAACAGTATCAGGCAGACAGCGAAGACTACAAAATGCACTTTTCATTGTGTTTTATAAATCTGGATATCAGTGGCCTGATAGGTTGACAAATTTATCAAAGAAAGTTGGTGAAAACTCACATACACAAGTGCAATTACTCTCTGATTGATATGGCCACTCATCACTGCAGTGAAGACTTCCCTTAGCCTGCCGCCACTCCTCTATATCCCCATGCTAACAATGCGCTGCAGCAAAACTCTACTTTCTAAGTTTCTCGATTTCTTGCTTTCCGTATCAACTCATGCGGAATCACAAGAACAACAGCAACTAACTGAAACTTAGCGTGTGCCACTGTGGACGCCAGTTCCGGCTTGTAATGAAAGCCGATAGATACTCGCATCATTACACAGACACAGGCAAACATTGTACGAGCTCAAGCTGATGTTTTTGGCAGCCAGCAAATAATTTGTGTGAAAATGTCAAAGAACTGGGAATCCGCCAGGCGAACAACGTCTACGTAATGCAACATTTTTCAATGCCAGCCATTAATCATACGCACTGTAAGCCACTGCACTACAAATTCATGCTTTGCACTCGAAAAGTGGAAAGCGAAAAGCATAGAAGTAGAAAAAAACACTTAAGCGCAGTGACAACAAATGGCTCACTGTCTCGCCCACTGTCACAAGGCAACAACAACAACAACAACAACAAATGTAAAAAAGTGCATAAAAGCAAACTTTAAAAGTTCACTAAGTAAAGAATTATATGAAGTAGTGCTTTTGGCGTTAGTGAAGTTTTACGCCAAGCGAGCAAGTGTTTTCCTCACTTCAACTTTTTTTAGACCATCTTCTACTTTTCCTGTTCTTGTTGTTGTTCTTGCTTTCATTCTTTGTTGTTATGGTTGTTGTTGTTGCCTGTTTCGGCAGCAGCAGCAGCAGCAGCGTGTTGAGTTATTCAAGAGAATCTTAGCGGTTGAGTTTTTGATACTGCAACATGGCCAAAGTCGCGGCCAACGGGAAAACGAAAAGAAACAAACTAAAAAGTGGCATGAAAAATGTAAATAAACTGCAGCATGCAGACTCCCATAACAACGGCAACAACAACAGCAATAACAACGCCAACAACTACAACAACAGCACAACAAATGGAGTGTGTAAATAAAATGGCATGCATTTAAATTAAAATCAAATTCTTCTTCATGTTAAATCCCAAGATGTTTGCTGTCAAGTTTTTTCATTCAGAATGTTTTGTCCTGCAACGGCAACAACAAGGACTACAGAGTTGATACAGGTTTGTTGATGAACTGGAAGGCTTTCAATGTAATTGAAGAATTGAATGCTTTTATTGTATTCCAAATATTTTAATATTGCTTAAATTGTGTTAAACAAATTAGTTTAAGTAATTATATATAATAAATCTGGGTAAAAACAGGAAAGGACGGCTAGCTTCAGCAAGCGGATTTAGATCAAATGTGGTCTGTGAACGTGGGGCTACAGTGGATACAAAAGATACACGACGAATTTGCGTAAATTTGGACAGTCGATTATAGGGTAGCTATATGATATAGTTGCCCGATCTTGATCAAATCAGGCCAGTAGACGAAAAACCTCCTCAAATGAATACAAACCGAATTTGGTTTGATTTAGATGAAAAACAGAGAAGTTATGCTACTAAGTGTCCATTCCGGAACAATCGGTTATATAGTAGCTGTATGACTAAATTAACTTGATCTGGGAATACATATTTATGGAAAATTAAAGTGCAACTTTTGTTTTTAGTTACCTAGTGTTATGAGTCTCAGACAAGACTTACTTCACCCTCTCTAAAGTCTAATTCTTCTATCATATATCAACTTACGCCTGCTTCAACTATCTTGTAATACATCCAAACCTAATCCTAAACCTAAATCTAAGCCCAAACCATAACCTATGAGTGTTCAGGGCTAGAGCCCTTGACATGATTACATGATTGATTGAATTGACCAATTGTTTTTTGAATCTTCATCCCTAAAGTTCAAAAGATGCTCCTCTGGACTCATAAGTCGCGTCACGTCACGTCAATAATCGTTATTGAAATTGTTATCGATATTCTGCATGCACTTAAAATCTTATCTCGACAAAATCCATAGAAATATCAATTTGACCCACATAGTAAACAGACAAAAACAATCACTGCTCGCTGGCAGTTTAACTTTCAAGTTCAATATGGCAAGGGGGAACAAGTGCGGGCGGGAGGTGGGGCGAGTGTAAAGAGGCATACTTACACTTAATAACGAAACTGAATGGCGGCAGCCACTAAACAACTTCCGCACTTGAAATGGCATCAGCGGCGACAAAGACAACCGCAGTGTCGGGGCGATGGCGTCTATGACAAACAATAGACAATGGCTTTGGCTTTAGATTGGCAGCAGAATGGGGCAACTTAAGACAATATGCAGCAAAAATCTGTCAACACAACAACAACAACACAACAATGGCAGCCAGAATATGCAGGCATAATAAAGTTGACTTTGCTTGGTGTTGCGTTGCCTTTGGTTTAGGTTTAAAGACGCGGACAGACACGCAGCTGAAAGCTGAAAGCAAATGTCTGAGTGAATTGAGAACTGAAAACTGAAAACGGCGACTTGGGACACTTTTCAAACGTCCAGCCAGACGACCAGACGGCCAGAGTCCAACGTCAATGCATTTTGAAGAGCACGAACACGAGCTCGAGCTCCATTATTCAACCGCACTCAAACAAACACACATACAAACATACCAACACATATCTGTATAGAGACACAGCAGCACTAAGCAGTTGCACTGGCAAGTTTTAAGCTGTCTCTTTTCCCCCATAAGCTTATTAACATTTTGCTGTGGCATTTCCCTGTTTGACTGAGATTTTTATACCCTGCACGAGTTGAGTACAAAGGTATTTGGTGTTTGTATAAACTTCCTTCTCAGCTGAAATATTTGTTTATTCATGAGAAGAGTCAATATTTTATATTCCTTAATAAAGATTGAAATCCTTGATACTGTTCAGGAATGAACAATAGTCTGTTTGAATAATGCATAAGTAAAGCTTCAAACCTATGAAATATTGTATAATGTATGTGTAAAGTTTTAAACCTCTGAAATTCAGTCCACACAAACGACGATATGTAAAGCTCATAAGTAAATATCAACATATGAAAGACAATCCATGAACCCACACTATCGTTCTGTTTCTTTACCTTAAACACAATGCTCAGGCTTCAATTAGACCTAGGCGACCCATTTGTTATGGTTGCCACATGTGCAGATCGCAAATATAAGATTTATATTACCAGTTCATGAAGAAAACAAAGATACTTTGGAGAGTTATAGACTACATAAAGATTAAGTCAGATGATCCGTTGGATAATATGATACAAATGTTGGTAACGTTGGAGTTGGGTAACGTGGAGGAGTTATGCAACATCAATGTAATGCCATAACATGTATATAGAGTTCCTAATGGCAATGCTCCTTTGTCTTTGCCAAGTGTCAAGTTAGACGATCTTTTGCTATGTGATCGTTAAATGCTCTTCAAGTATATCTCTTATGGCTGTCTCAAAACGACTTAATTTTGGTAATTTTCTTATATGAAAGCTATATAGATATAGTTATCCAGTCTGGATCATCAGTCTGGTGAACTTTTTACATAATTTTGATCAGCAATATTTCTAAATCTAAAGAGTTTTCACTTTCAACTGATGGCCAAAAATGAAGTTGCAATCACAGTTGCTGTCGCTGTTGTGGTCACAGTCACAGTGACAGTGACAGCGACTGTGACAGCTCGAGTAAACAATGTCATTTTGATTTCAGCTTATGCAAAGTTGTCTTTACATAAATATACAGCTGGCAGCATATCATCATCATCATCATCATCATCATCATCATCATCATCATCATCATCATCATCATCATCATCATCATCATCATCATCATCATCATCATCATCATCATCATCATCATCATCCTCATCATCATCAACATTAACATTATCATCATCATTTGCTTCCTCTTCCGCTGGCAGGATGTGTGCAGGACCCGGACACGGACACGGACACGGACCCGCACTTGTTTTGGCAAAACATACGGCAAACTGCTCGTTAGTGGGACATTCATGTCAAACGCCAAGTCAAGTCTAAGTGGCCAAAAGCAGCACAGCAATGGCAATGTGTCTCTCCCACAAGAGAGTGCATGTGTGAGAGCATGCGTGTGTGTGCATGTGTGCGTTTGTGTGAGTGAGACATTTAATAAGTTTCTTGAACTTTTGCCGTCTGACAGTTGATTTTGAACACGGTAGAGCACTGCTACGGCTGTGTATGGGCTTGTGTACGTGTTTAACACCTTGCTGTCAGGCGTGCATAAATAAGCACATATAGAGGGCTGTCATGCCAGCAATATGGTGGTTAGTCTCTTGTGTGGTTTGCCTCGTTTACCAATCAATGATATCGCTCCGATTTGGGCCCAAAAATCATCACGTTTCATCAAATCCTTACGGTGTTCCTCTGGCAAATTGAAATTTTTGTCAAAACTGTCCAAATTTGATTCCTTTGTCAGATCGGAAACAGCAAAAGTTACTTTTAAGTTAAAAATATAGAAAGATATTATTGAAGAAATGATTTCTATAGAAGCTCCCGTTCAGCCATCTCAAGATGGCTCACGCCGGTCTAAGCGCTTGAAGAAGGCCAAGAGCAGTGGCCCTCAGTCGACTGCTGCACCGCAGACAGCTTCCATCTTCTGGGATCCCCAACAGCTGTGTTATGGTCAAGCCCAGCCGCAAAATTTTAACTGTATTCCACAGGCTCCTTACCTACACTCGCCGCAGCCATCTGCTGCAGGATATATCACTGGATTGGTTGGTCCTTTCCAACCACAGCCACAATCACCACTTGCTGGTGGCTCAATTGGAGGCGATTCATACCCACAGTTTAACATATTCAAGGACCAGGCTGTGCAAAACATGGCTCTGCAGTATGGCCAGCACTTGGCGGATCAGGGCAAGCAATTGTTGGAGAACCAGCTCCACAAGTGGCTGCCCATCAACACCCTGAAGCATTACTTTGCCGTGGACAATGACTATGTGGCTAATAAGCTAGGAAGGCTCTTCTTTCCCTACGGGCGCACAGAGTGGGCCCTCAAATACGATCCGCAGTATTTGGTGCAGCCTCGTGACGATATCAATGCAGCCGATCTCTATCTGCCGACCATGGGCTTTATCACCTATGTGTTTGTGGCCGGTTGGCTGCTGGGCCTGCAGAAGCGCTTCTCACCCGAACAGCTGGGCAATCATGCGAGCAGCGGCTTGGTATATACTCTGCTTGAGCTCATCCTGTACTCTCTGGCCCTCTGCATACTGAAGGTCAAGACGAGCCTCAGGACATTGGATCTGCTGGCCCTGACGGGCTATAAGTATGTCACCATTGTGGCCTGTCTTCTGGTCAGCACGCTGTTCTACAGCACCGGCTACTTTATAGCCCTGGCGTACACCAGCTGTTCCTTGGGCTACTTTCTGCTGCGCACCCTGCGCACCAAATTCGTGTGGGACCACGGCATCAAATACGATCCTTGTGGACACTATGATGGGAATGAAACGTCATACAAAAAGCTCTACTTTCTCTTTCTGATGATGTTCGGACAGATCGTTTTCACAATTTTGCTCTCCCGCCATTTGTATCTTGCCACGCCGCTGGATAATCCATAGCGCGTAAAGCTGGATAAGTTCATCAAATCTAGGAAATTGTCAAATTTGTTATAAATAAAATGAAAATATATACGGAGGCGGAGGTTACGTGCCTGAAAAACCTAGTGTTTAACTCTCTGCTAAAAGTTAATGGTCTTTCGAGGAGAGATTTCTTGAAGTTTTCCAGAGATTTGGAATAAAGTGTAAACACTTCAATGTAAAGGCTCATCTGTATGATGTACGAAGAGAGGCAAAACGTTCAAAGGGTATTTATTAGTGGATATTTTGGATGCTTTCGGACCCATCAGGACTTCTTTAATGAAGAGTGGACTTGCTAACAGGACTCAAGCCCAGAGCAAGTGCTAAAATAAATTTTTGAATTTCAAAGCATACCAAGAGTGGCCCCATATCCACCGGATCTTAATTTCGTGGTCGATTTGAGAGGCAAAAGTCTGTAGCTAAGGGACATAGAACTTTGGAGTCCCTAAACCAATCCCACTTATCTAGTGGGGTCTTATAACATGGGAGAGGCTGCGCACTAAATTTGATAATTGTACTAAAATTCCCTTCCCTAGTTTTTCATTTCAATTGATATTTTATTTTCTCAGATCTATTTAGTTTAGATTTTATAAAGAAATTGTTTGAATTTATAATATGTAAAGCAGAATGTCAGAGCCTGCAATAGGCCAATAGCATTAACATTTAATTTACATGTCACTCTCTTTGATCAGCCCTGTTATGTGCTCTCAATAACATATCGTATATGCTCTAACATTCTGCTGCTTAACATTCATTTCTCTAATACTTGGCAAGACTGTTAATGTTAGCGCAGCTCAGTCAAGCTATGTTAGCCCTGCGTTGCCCGAGAGCGAGTTACTTGCTAAATTCCAGTACAAATAAACATGACCCGCTGTTAAGTCCATAGATATACTGGAAATTACTAGGCAAGCCAAAGAACTGCTGCACTGGATTCTATATGAAAAAGCTCACGGACCTTCACGGAAATAGTATAATTGTCATAATACTTATCAGGAAATCACATGGTTTGGCTTCAAGTTGAATTTATTGTTACCTTTTTAGCGACTTGCTGATCTCAAAATGTATAAAACTCTTCAGATTTAGCTCATTAGGAAAAGAATTCTTGAAAAAAGCATATAATTCCAGTGCATATCTTGGCATTGGCCATTAAATCTAACGAAGCCATTGCATCCCACAATTCTGATAGCCAAATCGAGCACCATTTCAACTTTTTGCTTCTAGCGTTTTTAATGGTAATGAGAAGTACGAACAAACTTTCAGCAAAACTCGTTGAGAGATGAAATTAAATATTTGGCCATAAAATGCCAAATGTGCGTTCCAAATGGGCGTGACGGGAGTGGTGAGGGTGGAAAGAGGGCATGGCACTTGAAGCTATGTTTTGTTGTTGCCACTGACAAGCTATTGTTATGTTCATTGTATAAATCTTTGCCACAAGAACTCGCTTTTGTTGAACATCACGAAGTATTAACAATAACAAAATATATATATATATATTTTTAAAATTAGATAAAGTGTTTGCCATATCGGCAGTTAAAGTCTTATTATTGTGGAAGAGAAAAAAATCAGCAAGATAAAATAAACTTTGTGTTTGCAACAACAAGAAACTTTTCTAAATGTCACAAAACTCGCTGAAAGATGAAATTAAATTTTTGGGTTTTAAGCAGCAGCAGCAGCACTTTGGCTAAGCCAAATGTGTTCTGTGGAGGGGAGGGCGGGCGTCATTCGCCAGAGGGCAAGTGTTGGAGAGCAGGAGGAAGGCTTTACGCTTCTGCACGTGACAAAATGAAATTGTTAAATTGTAGACCGTCAGCGATAAGGCAGACGAAGACGAGACCGGGACCAGGACCATGACCAGGCCACCCCAAAAAGGTGACGATGAAGGTGCTCCACGCGGCAAGGAGAAGAAAGGCGACAATAAAAACAGGCTACAAACTTTTGATGCCCCGATAACAAACAAACAACCTGCAATGGCAGCAAAACAGGAGCAACAGGAGCAAAATCATAGCTTCGGCAGCGACAGCAACTGAGCAGCAAACAAATCAATTCGAAAGGTTGTCAAACTGTTTTAGGACGGAAGGGCAGCAACAGCAAAAAGGTGGCAGAAGAAAAATGAAAATGAATGAAAAATAAAAGAAAGGAAAAGAAAAGCTTGAAGCAAAGTTTAATTTGGCAATTTAGTCGAGGTCTCGCTTTCAGCTGTTGCCAATGCTTGAAACAGAAACAGAAATGTAGAAATGTGGAAATGTAGGTATAAGGGGGAGCAGTGTAAGCAGTGGCAGCCCCAGAACAACAACAACAAGAAGGTGAGCAACAATTTAACCATTAAACTTTGCTCGTTAACATTAATTTCAACGCCAGTTTCCGCCCAAGCCCAGCTTTTGGTAATTGCCATTTGCTTGTTTAGGTCACACACACACATGCATGCAAACACACATACACACTCAGACTTACATACTCATTTGGCATATAGTACTTACTGACATACAAGTGCTCAGAGGAAGATTAGCATATATATATTTCACTCTGAATTAAGAGCACTTTGAAATACCAGAAAATATAATTCCTGACCTGACATCTGGTATACAAAAAGGATGCTAGTTTTGTGCACTAACCCGATGCGTGTGATCTTGTATATCTTTTTCAAGTATCTCTCTTATGACTGTATGGTGTTTTAGTGTAGATGTCTTATCAATTATCAATTTCTTCGTGTGGGTTCATGGATTGTGTTTCATATGTTTATATTTACTTATGTCTTATACATTTCTTCGTTTGTGTGGACTGTATTTCATAGGTTTGAGACTATACTCATACATTATACAACATTTCATAGGTTTCAGTCTTCACTTATACAGCATTTCATAGCAAAATGTAGCAGCCTTATCCTAATACCCTAGAAGTTTTGCTTAACTTTAAAATTTTCTGGTATTAAATTTATATCACCAAATGATCCCCAACCAACAATTTAGCAAAGTGAAATTCTTCAAAAAATGCCTTGACTTTTCCAGGAATCGCTGGATACTTTTGTACTTCAAATGAACTTTCAGATTACAAATTGTATGAGCTCAATTTCATAGAAACATTTAATTATTTGCACATTTTCATAACAAATTGAACATTTTTAATTGACTGTGGAAAATTTATCAGGATGATATCTCTGCCTGTCCTCTGTGTCGCTCAGCTATCAGTCAATGAAGCTGTATTGTACCCTAATTTGTATATTTGTAATATTTTTGCTTGCACTCACACTAATATCTTTGAAAAGCTTCGTAAACTTCTCTTTGGCATCAGATTTGCCTTGATTGCCTTGACTTTGGCGTTTGCAAAGCTTAGTTATTTCTATGACAACCTTGAGTTCTCTCCCAAGCTGAGTTTAAGCCTTTCGCTTGCCAAATCGTATGCACACTGAAAATGGCATTTGCAAATGCAGTTTGCGCTCTGTAATTATACAGGAAACAGCGCACTAGGGAGCTAATTAACACGCTTCTCATTTACACAATTGTCGGCCCTAAAGCACTTTCAAGTGATCTATATATGTGTATATAAATGTTCACGGAGGCAGTCAGGCGATGGCGAAGGCACTAAGCATCAACCATATGACAGCTTTTAACCATCTAATCAGAGCAAGCTACTTAAAGAAGCTCTAGACCAAATAAACCCTCTTTGCTAGCGAATCATAACATGCGATGAAAAATAGTTTAAATTCGAGGCTGTTGACCTTCCACAAGCAACTTCAAAGCCTAGATTGACGGCAAAGAAGATTATGTTGAGTGTTTGGTGAGATTGAGAAGTGGCCAAAGGGTCAATTCCATCGTCTACTATGCATAACTCGACCGTTTGAATGGAGCAATCAAGGATGAGCGACCAGATTTGGGCAACAGAAAGACAGTTTCCATCTTCCATCATGACAATGCTAGGCCGCACACATCTTCGATGACCCAATGAGCTTGGTTGGAAAGTTTTTATGCATCTACCGTATAGTCCGGATCTTGCACTCTCTGATAGTAAACATTCATTCTTGAACAGCATGTGTCCTCATAATGAAATGGAATGGTTGGAATGGCCAAAGCACACTCATATTCCATATACAATTTTTACCATTTTCCTCTCATTTGCGAGTGTCCACTGTGATCGCTTGGCAGGGGTGCTTGGTCACCTTGACAAGGTGTCATCAGCATAAGCATTCACTACAGAACAGCCATTCAGAGACATATTCGGGCATCACCGCAACATGGCCACGCCTGGAGCAACCATCAGGACAAACAGGACAAACAGCAGCAGCAGGAAGTTGGGTGAAATGCTTTACGGATGTTTCATCAGCCAAAAGTGACGGAAACGGAAGTGTCGCCGTCACCCGAAGCGATGCCGGGACATGCTGCAGTTGCTGCTGTTGCCTTACGCATTTTAATTACAAGTCCAAGCCCAGGCCGGCCGCAGCTGTTCGGGTCTTGTCACAATTTTGTCACAACTTTGTCACAGTTTTGTTGGCACATCGCTTTGTTTGGCTGCCAACCGTAAATTGTTTGCCAATTTCAATAAGAAATGCAAATATTTTAGCTTGCCCTGCAGCTGCAAACGCAATTACGATGCGTATCTAAAATTAAATCAGCTGCAGCTGCCACCCCCCCGCGCAACCGTCTCACGCCTTTATAAGCCACAACTTTGCGCCGAAATACCATCAACATTTGCAGCAGAGAGAAGCTTCTATATGATGTGGGTGTGCGTGTGTGTGTGTGTGTAGTCACACCCATCCTTAGCGAAAATTCATGGACGGGGAGGCGCCATAGTGTCTGTCGCAACTATTTAAGGCGTGTTCTTCGCTTTGTTGTTGCCCCCGCAACACCCTCAGCCTCACCAGCTCACGCCACTCTCACCAACTTCCACTTGAGTTTCTTCTGCTTCGTTTTTCCGCGTGTCCTGTGTATTGCCGTGTAATTTATGTGCGCCTGGTGGTTACGCCAAACGCAACGCCGGTTAAGAGGTTGTTGGGCCAACCGTCGCAGTCACAGTGGTCTGAAATCTAGGAATTGATGTAGCTGGAGCTATAGCTATAGGTTGGTAAGAGCTCTCCTGGTCTTTATTTGAATGGAATGAAATAATTCTTTGGAGCTGAGAAGTATGAACATGTCTATGTGTAACAGAGACCTGCCAAATCACACTTTACTCTTGAGTTAAGCATTTTGCATTCGCTTTTGTCATAGCTCGATCAGCGAACGCATAGTTCTATGAGGAGATCGAGAACAGGAACCTCTTCTTCTTCGAAACTCAAAGCATTCGATTCCACAATTTGTTGTCCTCCCTTCTTTAGCTTTCGGTTTGCAACAGCTACAAATCTATCATTAAAGATATATATTATGAAATAAACATGTTTTGCAATAACTTCATGCTTCATCATCCCAATGTGGCAGTGTCTAAGGCCCTGGGGGCGCGACTCGCGCGACTGTCGCACGTTGATAAAATTGCAGGAAACGTTCATTGCCTCTGCGTTTGCCATTGGCATTGGGCTGTAGCCGACTCCAACTCCAACTCCAACTGCGACTCTGACTTTGGGTAATGTGAGGCACAGGAAAGCCCAGCCACAGCCACAGTTAACCGACGTAGCCCAATTTCGATTACATTTCTAAAGGCGCAACGGCCTTGGCTTATCGCTACACCCAAAGCCCAGACCCAGAAGAGGCAGGCCTTGCGCCTAAATGAGCCCATCTAAGAGGCATTAAATTTTATATCCCCAACGCAGCAACAGACCAAAATTTCTAAAGGACTGGCCCAGGCACACGCGACGAATTAACTTGAGTTTTGCGGGCACATTTATTGCATTCCGAAAATGATTTCTGTATAATTTTCCAGTTTGAGCATTAAATTTTAATACAACGGCGAGGCGCGGCGGTCGAAACTTTTTGGCCAAAATGTCGGCCCGTCTCAATGCCCGTTTCAATGTAATTAGCTTTTGCAAATTAACTTGCTAATTTCACTGAGTTTATTACCCAAAAGTTTCATTCTTTTCTTTCTTTTTTCTTGTCCTTAGGACCATGGCAAACCCAAAACTTAAACTAACATCATCAAGTCAAATCCAAGCACAAGGAATTTTGCATATTTTTTACTTACATTTGAAAAAATACAAACAGTTCAGGAGAAATTTGAATTCCTTAGAAAACGCTACTAAAATTTTTATTTAAACAAGAAAGGAAGGCTAATTTGGGTAACCGAAGCTTATATACTCTTGCAGATTAGGTTGAACCCATACTAGGAGGCTTTTAAGAATGGCAACGTTCCAAATTTGGTTTAAGTCGGATAAAAAACAAAAAAAATCTGGAGTATAAGAGGTCTTTCCGAATCGATAATTAAGACAGTGATCCGATCTGGACCAACTTTGGTCTAAAACGGACATTTACAAAGCATGTTCAATTTGGCTAAAAAAAAAAACAAATTTCGCTGTACTAAGAGTTCATTACGAGTCGGTTGGTTGTTCCTTCATTAACTTTACTTAAACACTATGTGAATATGTATCAATGCTGTTTGGGAAGCCCCTCAGAATGGAGGCTGAAACTGGTCACACTGGCAAACGATAGAGTGATGGCTTTTGTGGAGCTTGATTGAGAATCAGAAATGTGATTCTGTAACCTGAAAGTAGTTGGAGCAGATTTGGGAGCAAAAGTATAAAGTAATTCAGTGCTATTTGGTAGCTGGATATGAGATTTCTTTATCAAGTAGATGAAATATTGCAAGAGTGGATGAACCTCTCGATAAGTTTATGTAAATCAGCTGAAGTTCAGCTTTTTTAAATGAAAATCATTAACATCTTGAATATTAGTTTCTTAAATTCCTCACCCGGCCCTTTCTTTCCTCACCCCTCTCTGTCTCTCTGTGCATAAAGGCAAACCCAATGATTTATCACACAGGCTGACACTCAAAATATGCCAATATGTTATCGAATTTATTACCCTGATTACCATCGGCTGGATGCAGTCCGGAGTATCGGGCATAGAATGTTAAGCACGGACATCAGGTGGCAAGTATAGACTGCTGTCTCAAAATATGCCCCATGTTGCATAAATCATGATCGTGTGTAGCAGCCTCGTCTCAGACTCAAACTACAAACCACTCGCCGCACACATACTGCACCAAATGTATGACCTTTGCATGTCCTCTGGCTGTATATGCTCCAGCTCCTAAAACAAATGCACAACACAAGAGAGCTCGCGCGTCTCCCGTTCAATTCCTTGCATACCAATTAGCCAGGGCCAGTAGTTTGCCAGTGGGTTGCTGTGGCTCTTGCTGTTTGACTGGCCATTTCCCGCGGGCAGCAGGGGCAACCAGGGTGAGGGCGTGGACTTAGCTTAATTGAGCAATTAATTGCAATTTGCCTCAGCGCATGTTGACTTTTGCACCCAAAATGAACACCGCCGAGAGCTATTGATGATGCGGATGCCTGCCGGGCGTTTCGTTGCCCATTCATCAGAGCTGGGCCAGCTAGACCCCAGTGTACGTGTCCCAAAAGACCGCAACATTTGGCTAGTTTATGGCTAACTATCTGCACCAGTAAGGATCCATAGGATATGCGAGCAGAAAGTCTGTAATGAAAAATGGGAGCACTATTAACATAAAAAATTGAAAAGACGGGGTCATCGATGGCACTTACAATGAGAGAAAAGCGATATCGTTCCGTAGTTCCTTTGGCAATATATGAAAAAAGGTCGGAGCTATCAGTTGATTGCGCCTGGAGAAGGAAGAAAAAGGAAACCCGGGCAATGCCGGAGATACATGCGTATACATACATAAAACAACCCAATTAAAGGTGGGATTCCTACGTCAATTTGCCGCATAAGTTTATTCTCCTCGATGTACTCCTTCACCTTCACTTTCTAGGCTTTAGACGAACCCGTTAGGCTGCCTTCATTCCACAATTGAACAAAAACTGAACTGAACGAAGACAACTTAGATAAATTCAAAACGAAATTCATGCATCTGAGTATAAATTTCTAATTCAAACGACATTTACATTACTCTAAACTGAATCTAAGCAAATCTAAGCAACAATAACCAGAGACCAGAACTAGGTGCGCTTCCCCGTAAAGGCACCTGAGCTGAAATGCAAATTTGTAATTCAGAATCAATTTGAAGTATATTCAAAGTCTATCGTCTATGCTTTAGCGTGCCGCCGCATCAATAAACTCTAAGGGAGTAACAAGATCAAATGCAGCACCACCTGCCCCACCTGCACCGACTGCTGCCACACTTAGTTGTTGCGAGTTGCATATTAAACTATTCATGAATTATTTAGTGGCCCGCCAAGGCGATTTGTTTGCCTTTACGAGTTTGTAGCTGGCTTTGGCTGTGGATGTCCCGAGCTGTGTTGTGCGTACGTGCGCTTATGGTGGGCCTCCCCTTGACCTGCCACAGCTGCTGCTCCTGCTGCTGCTCCTGCTGCTGCTGCTGCTGCTGGTGTGCTGTTTGATTCGCTTAAAGATGCTGATAGTCGCTTTAGAATGCACAGCAAGGTTAGGCAGTTGGCGGCATTTAACATTTTCGGTGTGGGCCATAATTGGCATAATTTGCTGGCAGGCCAAGGCTATCGAGTTACTTGCACAAAGGCAGGACTAAGAGGCTTATCTAATGAGTTGTTGCTTTGGGCTCAAAGGTAAGCCTAATACTACGCCCGTAGTATATATAGAAACATATCTATCGAAAGTATAATCCATCACTTCAAGTTGATGAAGAGAAAATTATAAAATAATTATAAAGGCTGCACGATCTGGCCAAATTCCAAATCGAGTCAATCAATCATAGACATTTTCACACCATTTCATGCAGACCAGATCAGAGGTCAGCCAGGAAGTTCATCCCGTAAATGATTGGTAAGCTGGCAGGTCGGAAGGCAATCAACATTTTTCAATCGCAGGTAGCCAAAACGAGTCACAGCAAAACAGGCAAGAGAAGACGTATGGAATCGGAAATGTGTCGCAAAATAATCCCTTAAGCAGCCACAGCAACGCCTCCAGTCACACACATCCGAACCCGAACCCGACCCCTTGGCATGGCTTAAGCTTACGGCCTAAGAATGCAAGGGACTCAATCTGATGCTGATGCTGATGCTGATGGTGATGGTGATGCTTATAGCGAGTGGCTTTGCCATTGCCGTAGTACGAGAGTAGCTGTTGCTAACGTCAAACCAAAGCCACTTATTGGTTGAACAAATTTAATTGGCAGCAGCAGCGATGCCAGGCGAAACCAGATGGAAACGGAGACGGAGATGGAGACGGAGACGGTGTTGACTCCAAACAGGCAGGCAGCCAGATAGCCGAGCAGGGCGAGGAAATGGTACGAGTTGGGGCTTGTACAATGACAGGAGCAGTGACAACGACACGTTAATGCAGGTTAAACTGCCGCCATGGGCGACTGACTCTGACTGTGACTCTCCGAGCCAAATGCTCAACCTCACCCAGCACTTAACGTTTTGCAGTAGACCAGCAAAAAAGGCAAGAAAGATGTAGAAAGTTAAACAAGACGACGGCTTAATACTCTACCAATGTTTATGTTAACATGATCAACATAAACTGTCTATATATATAGAAAAGCCTTGGCTTCTAACGCATTATCGCGTGGTGAATGAAATTGGAAACTCATTGATCGTGTCTGGAGATGTAAGGCAACACCAGTTACAGTTTTTAAGATAGAATCCAATTCTCATATGGATACGAAAATATATCTAAAGGCAAGCCAAGTAACAAAAGTACAAGTAAATTTGAGTATGATCAAGTTGAATCATTGTTATATAACTGTAGGGCATAATTGCTGCTTTTTAATACCTCCTTTCATCTACATATTATGCTCGATCCATACTAGAGAACAACTATCCATGCTTCTTTCATCCTTGTTAACTTTGTATTGACATTTTCCCAAAGCAAAAGAAAGTTTTTCATCTTAGTTGAATAAGTATATCATGGTGTTTGTTCGATTCAGGTAAAACTTATATCTATAGAAAGTTTAAGAAATGCACACATGTGTATATAACCCTCTTATTCAGGGTATAACAATGGCTGTAAAAACGATGCTTATGATGTCGAATGTAATTGAATTCAGCATCTGCATGCACATACGTCTCTTTGAATTGAGGGTTTACCTATCTAGACCACAGCATGGGTGTGAGGTTGGTGGGTTTTATATAGGATATATATACTAGCTGCTGTGGACAGGTACGAACTTTAATATTTGGTATTCCTTATACTTTTGCAGCTTGCTCGGCTGGTCCGCATGAGAAGCGTTTGCTGCACGCCCTATTGGACAACTATAATAGCTTGGAACGGCCGGTGGTCAATGAATCCGATCCATTGCAATTGAGTTTTGGACTCACGCTCATGCAAATTATCGATGTGGTAAGTGGAAAATGTATAAATATTTAAATAGATGCTAAGAAAGTACAGCGAAGGAAAACGAAATCAAGCAAATTGGGACAGAGAAAACATTTATAAACTGAAAGCCACATTTTAATCCTGTTTGCCAAGGCCCTGTCTGTATTGTTTTTGAGTATGAGGCATTTTAAACCATAGTTTTCGCCGATGAGAATATGTATTGTACATTAAAGCGTCAACTGCTAATTAGTTGTGAATGTTAACAAGCTTTTTCCATTTCTGCCATTTAAATTTTAAAATCCAATTTCAAGTGTCTCTCTTCAAGGGTTATAAAAGCAGATTGTCCAAACTTAATACTGAATTATAAAAATGAACTGAAATATAATTGAATATAATAAAATAAGAATGAGAAAGTGCTTTTATTCATTTATATACAAGGTAATCTAGCTTGCGTCGGTACATCTCCTCCTGTTGATCTTTGCATGTTGTTGTTGTGCTGTGTTTTTGTTGCTGTCATGCTTTACAAACTACCAGAAGTTTCTGCAGAAGGTTGATAAAATGCATCGATATATAAAGATATCAATGTATCGTCTATCGATATCTACATGTGGATAGAAAGATATCGATACATATATAATTATAGATACCGATAAACATATATCAATAACTCAAGATATCGATAAAAAAATAAATTGATCGATATACACATGTCTATAACTCTTTATACCGATGCTGATATATCAATAACTCCATATACTGATAATTCAATATATCGATATACATATATCGATAGCTCAATATATTGAAAGACATATTTCGATAACCAAATACATCGATATAGATATATCAACAACTGAATATATCGTTAAATATTAACGCAAGCTAAATATATCAATATACAAATCACCTTAGCACAATATATCGATTAACACAATCGACAACTCAATATATCTACACACATTTATCGATGCTGTCTGTATCCATATAGATGTGAGTAACGATAACTCAATATCTGGATATTCCAAACCAATGGGTGCAAAGACAAGACGAATTCTCAATATCGCCTATATAAGGGGGTGATACCATGCCCCTTTTTCCAAAACAATATATAGCCCTTGACATTCCTATTGTCGATATTGCCACTTCGAACTTGATCAACGTTTCTCTCCTAGTGTATAGATTTATTTTTCATAGACTTAAAGAAATATATGAAAATTCAAAAATGTTAGTTTAATAAATTTAAAAAAAATTGCACGATTCTCTCCCTACTTTCCTGCACTTTTCCACACACTCAGCTCGTTTTGTTTTTGGTTTTTTGGATGACATTTAAAGCTAAAAGCGGAGCTCAGCTGACAGTCGACAAGCATTTGGCAAACGGAAGTCGCGGCACCAATTTCTATCTTCAATATAAATACGAGTGAGCGAGTACGTGTGTGCGTGTGCGTGTGCGAGTGTCTCCTAGTGAGTATTTATGTGCTTTTTTGTTGCCTGACGCTGCCTGCCAATGCCTGATGGCAAAAGGACATTATGCGCCAGAGCAGGCCAGAGAAGGACTTTTACCAAAATCGTGCAAGACAAGACAAAATTATGCCATGAGTGCACATTATTGCCATTAGGCAGAAGTGCCAAAATGTGTGCGTAAGTAAGGAGACAGATTATGTAGGGGGTAGAGAGAAGGGGTGGGGATGGGCATGGTGAGTGTGAGCCTAAGGCCCAAAAAAAAGTACGAATATTTTATATATATACATTTGTGAACATCCTTACCAATTTATATGAATTTCAAAGTCGCTTGAAGTTTTGTACGAGCAGGACTGTGTTTTTGGGCAACTTGTAAAGTTTTGTCAATTTGTTGTACTCTTTGGCAGAAGGGTAATTCAATTTTGTCATTGTATTTGTAAGGCATTGAAAGTAGATTCGATTATTCTAACCGCTTCAAGTTTTTTGCTTCATTCAAACTTGATTCCGTGGTCATGGGGACTTCCACAAAGCAAAAGAAAAGGATCAGAGACATGCCCCTGAGTAAGGGAAACAGTAGAAGAAATTGTCCTCTTTGCTTACCTGTCGCCTCTCCCTCGCGCTCATATTAAGTAAGCTTCGAATGCCTTAATTTGCAAAGACAAACGGCGTTCCTGACGAAAGCCGACTGCAAAATGTTGTCATTCTCAAGAGTAAAGGGTATTAAAATGTCGTCTTATCAATGGATTTTCATATTTTTTAATAATCCAAAGTTATCTGCTGCTGCATTTGTCAGCTAATGGCGAAAGCAGAAAGCTGTGTAAGAAACTTTGCAAAACTGTGAAAGTTCGAAGTGAAATAAATTCGATTAGAAAACTATCATATGGTATAATTAAGAGACTACTTTTCGGTGCAACTTCAGCCAACGCTGAGACCTGATGTGAAAATGTTATCAAAAATAACTTACTTTCAACTAAGAATGAATTTTTCATTAGATTCCGAAGCCTTGCACAAAAAAGCTGTGACCCAAATTCGAATTTCAAACGTCAAAGCAGTCCAAGCGTCAGCGTGAGCATGTGATAAATTTGGCCAACAAATTAGCCCGAAAAACTCAAAAAGACGATAAATGGATGGCTCTGGCGAGGTCTGAAGGCAAAGCCAAAACGAAGTTGAGCTCTGAGCATTATGTATGGATAAGCCTGTGTGGTTTGGCCTGATCCTCAGCCAGCCACAGCTCCACAGTTCCAAGTCCAGCTGCTAGGATGTGTGTGTAAGCCTCATTGTGGCCAATTTAGCATAAATTCAATAAGCATAGGAAACAAAGAAGCAGCAGCAACAGAGGCGCGCCCGTATGGGCCATCATGTTTAATGGCATTTGGCGCTAATGCAAATTCAAAGCAGAATTTCAGCTCTGTTTTGGTTTCAGGTGAAAGAGCCTCGAATATATAAAAAAATCTCAAGCGGAAAGGAAAAAGCCACAGAAAATGACAGCAGAAGGCAGGCAAGCCCCAGCCTACCACAGCCGCCACAGTGGTCGAATGAGCTGATTTTATTTTCAGAGTTTGTTAAGTGAGATTTTAAGTACATTTTGACAGAGTTCAATCTATGATAATCCACTTCCAGAAAGAAGTAAGAAATCATTTAAAGGTATGCCAAGTTCCAAGAAGAAGAAGAGGGAAACTACTTTCCATATTGAACAGTTTTCATAAATAACTTCAGTCTTGCCATTACCAACTCCAAGCACTTCCACTACAACTCCTTGCTTGGCGAACGATTGCTGAGTTTTCAAAATGAAATTTCATCAATATTTAACAAAATGATCAGAGAATCGGTGCCACTGTTCGGCCGTTTGCCACATGTCTCTAAAAGTTTATTTTAACCGCAGCAAAAAGTTGGTTGGAGAAATGCAAACACAGTGACAAAGCGGGCCGTAATTGGATGAAACGGAAATGATGTTGAAGCAAGTGGAGCTGGAGCTGGAGCTGCCATTGTAGCTGATAAAGTGAGCCTCGAAGTGCGCTAATTAAAAGTACCGCTGCCGCCGAATCCGAGCAGCCAAAAGCTACCAGCCCGCCTCTCCCTGGTTCTTAACCCATGATGGTATGATATGCAAACAGTTTTTGATTACAAAAGCGAAGTAGCAGAAGTGGAGGCAGCAGCGGCAGAAAGAGCTTTAAAAGAAACAAACGGAGAAGCAGAGAATGTGCTCGTGATTTGAATAAGCTGTGAAATGATACACCCAATGGTTAAGGGCACAGCAACCAGGAACAAGGCAACAACCAAACAGGAATAGCAACAGGAACACAGCAGACAGGCCAACAGTCTGGCAGACAGACAGACAGACAGAGAGAGAGAGAGAGAGAGAGGCGAGGCGAGACAAGTAAACAGAAACATCGCGACGCAGTGCGGCATAAATGTGACAGTTGAAGCAACACTACAAGTTAAGGCAGCCAAGGCAGGCAACAAACCATGGTTCAAAGCCAAGTCAAAACTTTGAAATAATTCGAGCAAGAAATGCCAAGAGGAAAACTATACAAACACATGGACATTGGCATCGCAGAAGTCTTTTTTATACGCACTCAAGTGGAATAACATGGCGCTGCAGTTCCGTTTTCATAAATGTGGCCGAATTTTAATATATATAAGCTTAATGCTGTAAGTCGAGCAGTCCAATCCTATGGATCACAAGTCAGAGGAGTCTCAGAAGTCTCAGAAGAATCTTACATCTGCCCACCCATAACTCGAGTTACGCTCTAGCCAGTGAAACTGACCTGGATGATGCACACACTCTTGATCTACATCCTGGATATGTAGGAAAAGTGCATACATATGAAGACAGACGGCTGCCGAAGTTTCTAACAAGTGAAATTGTGGAATCAGGAAACAGTATTTTTGGACAAAGACGTCAAAAGGTCGTTGGGATTAGATTGGCGAAGCTTTTTGAATACGGCAAGGCATTGGCACGTGTTTTGAAGCACTTTGCTCAACATGATAGCACAATGTGGATATACAAGCGTCTTGATCATAACGTGTCCAATAAATTTGCATAAAATCACTCTTGTTTCTTTCTTTTTATAATTTTTAATGCTTCCGTATGATTAATTTCCCATTTGTCCCCATGTTTGCTCTGTCATACTCAAATAGAAAGGGTATCTGCTAGTCATCTATGCCAGTTTGTCACATAAGTTCATTCAGAGGTTTTTCGTTTAAGCCTCAAATGTCATTGCCATACGCACACATGCTCAAGTTTGCAGCTGGGTTTTCCTGGTTGTCCATTTTCTTGTTTCCATTTTTTGTTGTGGTCCTTAAAAGCCTCTTGAGTTTTTGTCCTTTACACTTCACTTTCTCCTTCACTCACACTTTCACTCTCTCTCTCTCTCTCTCTCTTGACTGCTGGGCAATTGTTTTTACATAAATTAGCATTTGCCTGAAAACTTTGGGCCCAACACTTAATTTGATTACTAATTAAGGCGGCCTCAAGTGCCTGGTATCTAACCACAAGACCCAGATCCACATCCACATTCAGACCCAGAGCCCTGGCCAAGCCTAAGCCCAAGTCCCAGAGCCGGACCAAGGACAGTTAATAACATTCGCCTGGCACTTGACAGTAATGTGGCATGTCTGGGGAACTGAAAGCTGAAGTTGCAAGAACACTGGGCTCTCTCCAATCGCTCTCTCATTTACTCTCTCTCTTTCTCACTTTCTATGGGAAGTGTTAGTATCGCCGCCGGCGAGGCTGGCTGACGGCATTGTCTTCTCGCCTGGCATTGCATTGTTTGACAATTTGCCGTGGCATACTTTTGGGAGCCCAAGCCGTGTGTGCAAGCGCATGAGAAAGTGTTTGTGTGTGTATTTGAGTATGTTTGCAACTAAATTACAAACATAAATCACATGATAAGTGACGTCTGCGTTGCCTTGGCTGCTGGCCTAGCTTGGCCTCGCCTGAGACCGGTGCTCACAGTCCCGCTGCTGGCCCATGGTTTAGAGCTCCACAGTATGCAGCTTATCAGCTAGCTAACCAGCAATCAGCACAGACCAACAACAGCAACAACTCGCCACAACTCTCATAGGTGAAAAGAGATCACAACCAGACCGTTGCATAAATACACTGCCAGAAGCCAATGAACACACAGAGTTAAGGAAAGTCAGAAGAGTAAAAGCTAAACTACATTCGAAGAGCAACTCTTCGTACTAACAAAGCGAGCCCAGGCAAAGCGGGCTAAAACAGGCACTTAATATTAAGGATTTCTGCATCGTATTCTATTTTACATAATGTACACCCGCTCCTTCTCTCTATCTTTATCTCCATCCCTTTTCTGTTTGTTTCTTAATCAGTTTGGCTTTTCTTGTGGGCACTTGTATGGCTTTAATAATGAGATAATGCTTGAACATCTGAAATATCTTTAAATGAACAATTTGAAAGACTTTTTATAGTTTTAAGCCTGTATTTTGGAAATAATTTCATCATATGAAATCTATTTTCGCTTTTCTCTATAAAAGTTTATGTATAAAATAAACATAACATTTTAAATGAGTTTTCTTGAAACTGCAAATTGCTTGGCAAATTGGCAATGCTCCTTGTGGGTGTAGGGCATAATAACACTTCATGTAGCTAAGTGTGGGTGGGTGTCTGTGTGTGTGAGGGTGTGCGCTTGCACATCTTTTTGTTAAGTTCACTCGAACATAAATTTCTTTGGAATTGTCAACGGCAGCAGCTGCAGGTCTGGGCCAGCCACTGGCAAACATCTTAACCCCACACAGCCACAGCCAGAGTCGTACACATGCAAGCCCCCGGGGGGTAGCCTCTATATATGGTGTATATATGGTGTGTCTCTGTGTGATTGTGTATGTGCTTTCAGCATTTGCCATTGCAACACTTTTGCCTTTTTACAGCCAATGCGAAACCCACCCACCTACCTACAACATATTTTCTTACACGCTTTCCCGCAGCACTTTTCTTGCACTTTGCACTTGGCGTTTAATGGGCGGCAAAAGTGACAACGAATGATTCGTTAAATTGCACACAGAAGAAAGCAGAGTATGGAGAGAGAAAGAGAGAGAGAGAGAGGCAGGAAGAGTGGCAGATGATTGAAGTCAGCAAAGTATTTGAGTGATTTTTATGGTCAAAGAAAGTCTTCATCAAAATACATATTGATAGCTTGCAGTCAACGGAGGACATCGTAAATCCGGCGATAATGATGTTGTCGATGTCTTCACCTCACCTGACTTTCTCTGATTGCTTTATAAAATCACATTGTAGCCACATTTCATTGAGCAATAACAATGTTTACGCACACTGACATATACATATATGAAATGTTTAAAGTGGAACACGGCGACTTTATATGCTATAATACATAAGTAGAAATTTAGTGATTTCATATTATATTTATATATATTTATCAAATATTCCATGTGGTAAAGAAATGTACATGTACATGTGGCAATAGAAATCTTGTACTTACAACCTGCAAATGTGGTAACCATACTTATACTTAAACAATATTTCATAGGTTTGAAATCTTAGTAATACATTTCGCAAATAAACCTTTGTTCCTTCTTGAACTTATGCTATGTTATGTAAAACTTATTCAGTTTCTCATTTATTGTGTTTCTTATAAGATTTGCATCTACCTTTCCCACTTACCTCTCCTTTTCTCTTGTAAATGTCTAGCAAATTTTCGTATAAATTAACATTTCATAAAACTGAAAACAATACAAATATAAGCAAAAATATTTTACTATCTAAGTAGATACATTTTAGCGACCTTCTTCGTCCAGTTTCATCCCTGAGAAACAAACAAAAAGGACTTCATAATCTGGGCAACGCTGAACTGCAATATGGGAAATCATATGGGCTTTCTCACCTGCTATCATTAAGCTCTACATGGTATGAAATCACATTCGCATTTATAAGAATGAACTGAGCTGTCTTAAGTGCTAGCAAAACTGCAACACTTATGAATCAAATAACAACCTCAACACATCATCAACATACTTTGGCAATGCAAATGCCAAATCCCCCACAAGCAATATTTCCAACTTAGCTTTGTCTTTTAAAGCCATTTCAAAGGCAACATAGAAATTTTACTAGATCAATATTTTGTTAAATCATTTGGTTTCATTCATAAAACTTGTACTTTAAATATTTTGCTTGTTTTCACAATGTTGTCTGCTACATAAGCCCTGGCATTAGCATTCAAATGTTTTGTTCATATTCTACCCAAGTCAAACATAAAGGTAAACCTAATCCCCATACCCATATACATTCATTCATTCATGCATCCCTTCATTCCTTCATTCATTCATTCAAAACGCAGGCCTAGGCCTGGGCCTCAGTTTAAAGCCGCAACTCGGAACAAAACATAACAACAATTTCCACAGTCATAACTGTTTTTGTTTCATATTCACAATATACGTATATATTGTCGACCCCCGCCTATGCCAGCAGACCCGCTGCCATTATTTTCCGCCTGTCGCATTCGCAACCGCATCGCCTTTTCTTTTGTTTTCCTTTTTTTTTGCCTTTTTAAGTAATTTTTATGATACTTTATGTAAGACGTGCCCGCTACCGTCGACGTATTCGCAATTTGTCTGCACTACAACACGTACCCTACTCAGCCAGGACCTGCCCCGCCCGCTCTGGAAACATCAGCTTCAGCTTTTCCTGGTTTACGCTCAAAATCCCAGCTAGATGAAGTCCATAATACCGAAAAATACGAAATATTTGTATCCGTTTCCGGTATTTTGCAGCTGCCGACGTTTGCTTACATATATGAAGAAAAGCAACAACAACAAAAGGCAACAACAATGGCTAGCTGGCATTGATAAGACGCGAATCATACATACTCTTTGTTAATGATATCAATCACACAGTATCTAGCAAATTTCATATCCTATATTATCTTTACAGATTTTATGTATATGATCAAGTGGCACCGCATCGACACTAATCTGCATAAACTTTGCCTTGAGGCTGCTTTAAGCGAAACGTAATACTTAGCAATTCCAGTTCCTACAGACAGTTCCTGCGACAGTTTCAAGGCATAGTTATAATGCCCGTTTCATATGCCAGAGTATATGGAGCCCCAACTCCAAGAAAGTGTAACCCTCTGTGCGCTTAACTTGGGCTGCCATTTAACCGATAAGACTCAGAGCTCTCAACAGATTTGCTTTTACTTTCATTGTGCGAGTGTGCGTGTGTTCATGTGTGTATATGTGTGTGAAAATTGGGTTCATTTTTTGTTGTGGCATCATTTAGAATTAAAGCCCTTGGACAGCCTTAATACCCTGTCTGAAGAACATATACAATATTGAGACTTGCTCAAGATATAGATAGGGGTCACAGATATGTCGCTGGCGACTTCCATTAGATCTTTCATAGCCAAACAGCAGTCAGATGTCATTCGTTCTTCATTATGGGTTGGCAGATCAACATCCTCTTGATGGTCAGTCCAAGTTCAGGAACAGACTCATATTCTTCCAGTTTATGGTCAGGTGAGGGTAAAAACTTAAACGAGCATGGGATGATGTGTTATTATATTGAACATGAGCGACCAAGCGACTGAGAAATGAATATTTGAACGAACGGAGGATTTTCTTAATATTTTTGCGATTTTGGGTATCTTTAATTGCCTTATCTAAAGCTCTATGGACCTAACGTTAGCCACATTCAAAGTAATATAATTCTTCCCAATTTCTTCAGATTGCAACTAGCCATATCAATGGGTGTCCAGGAAGCTATCAATGATAACCGTTTCATTGTTTTCCACACACATTTAATGCGAATCAAATTTGGTTACATACAGGCTTAAGGGGTATCACAGTGTTCACACACGACTCTGACACGTGACAGTGTCTCCATATCCCTGTGTATCTAGGCAACCTAAGCTTTCGTTTCTTCTTCATATCTCTGGGCTTCTGTTTCATCACTTTGAATTCCACATTTCCAATGCACAGCACGTCGAACACCTCATGAATCCTTGCAGGGATACAATCACACACACAGACACACATTGTTACTTAGCCTAAAAAAAACAGGCCTTTCGCCGTGCAGCAATTTGTCCAAAGGTTCTTCAAGCAGGCACAAAGGAGCATTGCCTTCAAAGTTGTTGCGGTTCATTTGCTGAGGATTTATTGCAGCACCGCAGACAGGTGAGAGAATGTTGCACGTGGCAAATCTAAATGCATAATTGTATTGCTGATTAAGTTGCCACATTTTGTGGTTTAGCCTATCTTTGTAAGTATGGAGTCATGTGTAGAGGAGTAGATAAGTTCTAGGGACTTTATCCTAAAGCATTTACTGCCTTGGTTAGGAAAAGAAATCACATTGCCCAAGTGGTACACAAAAGTAGGTATCTAAGAGGCAGTCGCTGCCCGAAAAATGGGAAGATGAGGAAGAGGCTGAGTCTTCCTCGCGTCCATCCCAATTGAGCGTTTCCAGCCAACGAAATCAAGCCTGTCTTTGTTTACTTTGGCTTTCGAAAGAAACAATGTTTTCGCTCTTCTCATAAAACTAAGCGTTCGCTGATCAAGAAACTCAACAATAAAGTGTGATTTTGCAGGTCTCTGATATGAACATGTATGGCATTTTCATAGGCCTCGACAGAATATGTTGGCTTGGTAAGCTGTTGACAAGTTTGAGCTTATAAGTGGAACGTTAACACTCCACTCCATGTCTTAACTGCCTATGAAGAGAAAGATAGAGGGACTTAGAGAGAAAGAGAGATATAGAGAAGGAGAATAACCTAAGCATTGTCGGACCTAATAAAGTCAGCCCTATTAATTAGGCAACTGTCCGCAAGTTGATGATGTTCAATCAACAGACGCAACAATGTGCAGGGCAGTAAACAGACACACACACATATAAGCTAACATACATATGCAATTACAAGGATATGGCCATAGACACGGGACATGGCAAACGACAATAACAACAACAACAACAACAACATGGCAACAGAGAAATGCTTCACATTTCTAATTGGCAATTAACATGATGTGTCATTTTATAACAAATGACCTTAGACAAACAATAAACCCTGCCCACACAACAAGCCCACAACCATGTCTGTGTCTGTGTAGATTGTCAAATGCAATTTCCCTGACTGAAACGATGCGTGTGTGTGTGTGTGTTGGTGGGGGAATTTGTGAAGTGCTCTAAGTTGAGACTGTCAACTGTTGACACTTTATGTGACAAAATAAGAACGTTTATGTTTAGTTGAACAAATGATTGTCTTGCCAGTGCCAGTGCCAATGTGTGCATCCGTCTCTGGCTGCGTGTGTATGCGTGTGTAATTGGGCTTGCACCCGAAGTTATCCCTTAGATAGCCTTAACTATATTTGCAAACACCCAAACTTTGATTTTCTGATTGACATTTTCTTAATGTCAAATAAATATCGTAAAATGGTGAGAGAAATGTGGCAACATTTCATTAAATAAAAGGATAAATGGATAATATAATTGACCAGAAATTGAGAATGAATTTGATATAAATTTACCATCCAATTGATAATAATCAATTAAGTTCTACACCAGTGTGGGAATAGGCTTGGAAGGTTCTCTTCTGTTGGCCTCGGCTGAAGTTTCTGTGATTGTCTTTCCTGGCTATCCTTGCTCTGTATAATGTAGATTTATATATCATTTATGCACTTGTATTTATATGGACGACAAGTGGAGTCCGTTGATCTGAGTGTCAGCATTCTTAGATACACTTCTTATATCTGCACAGCGTTTCTATGTTGGATTTATCTGATTCGTACAACCATAACACATAGCTGGCATTTAACCGATTTCTTCAAAATTGAAACCAAAAACAGTTGCACCATAATCATTCGAATACAATTGGTGCATATCGGATATGGTATGCAACGGATACAAATGCTCGCGAGTGGAAAGAAAAATATATTGGAAAATTTCCTTCGAGGCTCGAAGATTCGATTCGGCTCCCATTGCGATTTCACTCGCTTTTTCACAGATATGTCGTCTCATTTGCTCTCACCTCATAATCGAAGTATTCGTTACATAAACGAATACGAGTTGGGTGAAATTTCAATTTAAATAACAGACTGCATCAATTGTTCCAAACGGTTATTGTAGCATACCAATTTGACTTGCCCAAGTAGTCATTTGTACGAGTATACCAAATGGAGTCCAATCATGATTGGCCGACAGTGAATGTAGTCATTGCACTGCTCTAAATTATACTGCAAAATATGTCGTAAGTTTATGTTCATTGAATTGAAAGCCATAACTATCGCTGTATGAAGCTATCGATTATAGTAATTGTATTGCACAGATTCTCTACTTATCGATAATTGGGGAACAATTAGATAAAGCGTTAGGGAAATATTATTATATAAAGAATTTTCAGTTTGTCTGAAGAAACAGCATCAACACTTACTGTTTGAGAGCTGAAAAGCTACTAAATTATTATTACTAAGATTTCTGCGTGAATTATGACTTCCACATTAGCCAACAAAATGTGATCATCCATGAATAAAATTGTTCCAGAATGAACAGAACACTTGGCATGGACCACATTATTGTTTTGTAAATCAATTAAAAAAATTATTGAAATTTATCTTCTTCAATTTCCCACTTTCCTCAAACTTTTAGCAAAGTTTCCATGCTAAATATGGATTTGTTTCCATAGATAAACAAATGGCAAATAATATAAACTATTTCATTTATGTTAATCCATACAAGTCTGTGTGTTTTTGCTGATTCTCGTGTCTGCGTATGTGTATCTGCATCCGTGTCTGTAGCTGTATCTGCATAATTTGTATAGCTAAACTATTTATGGGATGGCTTCGCATCAATCATTCGCAATGTTCACTCATCAATTATATGTTAAATCCACAAAACACAAATAATTCGTTGTGCAAACAATAACTAGCCAAAGGCAAAAGGAGAAACAACACACAAACAAACACAAAACAAAGATGAACATGATTGCGAGTACAAATACCAATATGTGTCTGAACTGTTTCTGTTTTTGACCACATGAATTCATAATTGCTAGTCTGAAATGATTGCCTCTACTCAACGTTCAGCTGGCAGTCGCCTACTTAACTCCTACTAGGCGGGTAATGGTGGGTTGAAGTTACCGCTTCTTCCAATGATCGGAAAACTCACTACACAGCTGCTGTTTGCTGCTGTTCTCCTGCTCCTGCTGATATACAAATCCTCACAATCACAGCCAGCCTTATGGCCTTGATAGACTACTGACTCTGTTCGGTCTTAAGAGCATACAACTTTTTCATGACCATTTTATGTGGTCATCTCTTCACCGTCCATGGCGGTTATTCATTCATTTCATTCACAGCTGACGGGGCGTTAAAACAATTAAATATGAATGAAGGCACGTCGCTGAAATATGTTTCACTAAGTGTCGAAACACTTTGGCATATTAAATTACAGCCTGACAAATACACGGGCACGGCCACGACGCGGCACGAGTACGGAAGAACACGCCCGCCAACAGCCACACCAGCAATAACAACAACAGCCGCTGCCCACTGTCCGGTTGACCACAAAAGCCGGGCGCGACATATGCTCATGTCACGAGGACAAACAGTTTTTGGCATTTATGAAAATGAAAGGCATTATTAAAACACGCTCGCAGCTACAGCTAGCCCAGCCGCAGATAAGTGTCCTATAGATATATGCATATATACATATGTGAGATATACGAGCACACTTGGCATTAGCGATGTGCATGTGACACGGTCAAAGTCTTTGTTAAGAAATATATCTTAAGAATACCTCTGGATCATTGAAATTAGAATACTTCAGCAAGTGGCAGATGAGTCATTCAACATGATTCGGATTCGTGTAGAATAAGCCCAACATTTACTGATAATCGTTCTTGAAGTATAACATTGCAGTGGGAAAGTCATACATATGATGAGACACATTTTAGGCAACAGAGATTGCAGCTGAATACCAGAACAAAACACGAACGATCACTGAACAGTCAATAAGTTTCTCTGTGAGCATCGACATACTCTCACAAATGAGAACTCTCTCACACACTGGATTGTTCAAACCGATACAAAAAGCAAAGAAATTCTAAAAAGGGAAGCAAGGCTTCAGCTTTCCACTGTACATCTCTCTATCACACACTTTCGTATGGAGTAGCAGCTTGGACTTTTCTGTTATACAAATATATCGTACTTCTCATCGACCATTCATAATCAATCCACACAAATCTCACATCGTAGTCAATTGTTAGGCTATAAATGTTGTGTGGAAACTTTTAGCTGTGAGAATTTGTTACAAATCTTTCATTTCGGAGTGAGTTGAGTATTTAAACCATTCAGTTGGTATTGAATGTCTTATTTGGCATTCTGGATGCATTCATGCGGGTCTCCATAGAGAAATGAAGTTCAAAAGAATATAATTATTCTATTAATATTATTCTATAAATATATTTGAGTCTTACAAATTTGTCTTAATCAAATCACGAATCACGGTCATCCTTATTAAATACGTATATGTGTGTGTAGCAGTTGGACTGCCCGACAGAGTCCTCTCAATTGTTGGTGTCAGTTAAGTGGACGTTATTGCAATCGGAGCCGGCCTTGCCCAACCTTCCTCTGCTCCTCCAGCACGTAGCCATAAATTACAACAAATATACCAACGCACTTAGCCAGTGTATGGAGCTGGTGGAGCGGTCTGGAGGGGTCATAACACGGCTTATACACTGCAGCCTGATATAAAAACAGAAAAAAATTATTTATTCAATAATTTGCGTGATACCCTGGCTTTATTTGTATTCTCTTTGGGCATATTTTCCAGCAACTATTCAAGAAATTTAAGGAAATTTATTGAAGACATTTTCTTATTGCTGGAAAGCAATCTCCTGCACAAGTTTTTAAACCTAGGTGAAGTAAGACAAGCAAGCTGGATGTCAAGTGAGTGAGGAAACACCGATATGGTTTATCGGTTGTGCAAATAGAGCCTGTGCACGGTAACTGGCGTGAGTAAGTTAGACATTTTGCGTTGCTACGCTCCTCCTGTTGATCTATATTTGTGTTTGTGATGTTGCTGTGGTCGATGTTCATATACTGTAAGCATTTCATGGCAATCGGTCCAATAGGACCAACATTGTCAACCCAATTTTCAATAGCTCAGAACACTGAATATAGTGTCTGCTGCTAGGGTAGCAAATGGTCCTTGCAAATGCATTCACAAAAATAATCTTCAATCCGGCTATTATTATTTTTTCACCGCCATTTTGTTTCGCTCGTACGACGGCGACGGCGGCAGCGGCTTATTAACGACACTTTTTGGCCAACTTGTGCGCCAATTTCATGTGCAATTTGTGCCAGTTGCCCTTTTTATTGTCAATATGAATAACAGAACAAACAGCAGCAACAACAACAGCAAAGAGAGAGGGATAGAGAGCGGGGAAAAATTAATGCCATTAATTAAATGCAAGCCATTCTCTTGTGCAATTCACAAAACTGTTAAAAAGCCATTCGCTTATTTATGGCATTTGTATTTTCATGTTCAGGCCACCAAATTTATAGGGCAATGAAGTGTTAAAATACACTCTCTCCCCTCTCTTTCTCTCTCTCTCACTCTCTCTCTCTGTCAACACACAATTGAAACTGCTATTGAAAAAAGCAAAAATCAAATTAATTATGCCAGTGTAATTTAGCTTAATTATTTCTATTAAAATTTCATTTAGAGGGAAAATGTTAATTTTGTGTAAATTTGCCAGCAATCTCTTTAGTTAACTCATTGAAGTCTATTAGAGAGTTTCATATATTCATATTTTTGCATAATTATTGACACATTTTCATAAACTTCATCATAAGCTTGCTGGCAGAAACAGGTCTACCTGAAATAAATGCTAGATTCGACTAGGTAATAGGTCGGCCATAGGTAAACAGGATAGCAAACACTTTCGGATCATCGCTACATTCTGATATCACTGTTTTTGTGTCACCCTTTTGCCATGTTTCACTTCGAAAAGTGTTGCCAAAGCTAATATCAATGTTTTTCATATGGTTTATACTGTTATATTACTATATTTTATAGTTCTCTTAAGACAATTCGAGTACAGAATTAGCCCTTCTATTAGATTCAATTTAAATCAATCTGGAAGCCCAGTTCGGCTCGGAATACTCTCCTGATCAGAGATATGAACTTGAGCATTACTCATTACTCACAGTCTCTGGGGTTCATTTCTCTAGGTACCCCAGTGATCTTGCTGTTGTTTAATTTATAAGATAATGGGATTACTCATCGATGATATAAAGATTTCTATAAACTTTAACTATGCATAAAATTACATCTTAATAATATATTTTTAGTAGAAATCGCTTGACTGAGGCTGGCTTAACTTTTGTTCAAAAATATGCTCTAGATGTTTGCTCCTAAAATGGATTGTTTTCATAATCTGGGGGGATTTGCCAGTGCGCGCTCCTCGCTTTGTAGCCCCTAAGCACTTGGACACAAACGGATGTCGACTCAATGCCAGTTCAGACCGCTTCAACATGAAAGTGCTGTATGTAGAGCAAAAAGGTAGTAAAATTCTACATTTTTTTGTACTTTTATTTTGTTTTTGCGTATAAACAATTACTTGGCACTGCATCCCGCTGTTCTTGCCACAAGCAACAGCAACAGCAACAGCCTCCATTTCAAGCTCCACCAGCCAGCAGCTGCCGTAAACCCCTTTGCCAGGCTTCAAAGCTTTAAGCTCACGTGGCGTTGGCTTTGTTTTGCAATTGTCTACGCAAACAGTAAAACAGTAAAAATGTGGAAAACGGGAAAACAAAACCAACCTCAGAGTGCAAAAAAAAATCGCGCTACAAAGCTAAACAAAAGCAGAAACCACGACAACACCAACAACAACACAGACGAAGCGGGCAAAGAGGAAACAGGACAGCGGGACAAGCAGATAGTCAGCTAGTTGGCCAAAATGTGTAGAACCACCACCACCATGCCTCATCCTCATGCTCATGCTCATGCTCATGCTGATGCTCGTGCTCATGCTTGGGGCAGGAATAACGCGAATCGTACTCGCACTGGCATATCATTCTACCGCGACCTACCCCTGCCCCCTGTCAACTCTCTCTATAACAATTGCAACGCTAATTGAATGAAACTAAGTGTGTGTGTGTGTGTGTGTGTGTGGTGTCTGTAACTGTGGCTGTGCATGTCTGTGTGTGTGTCGGCATTGCTTCATTTAAAAATAGCCCTTTGTTTGTGTTGTGGCCTATTTGGGTTGAATACGCACATCTACATATGCACATAGTAGCGCATGTGTGTGTGTGTGAGAGAGAAAGAGAGTGTGTGATAAGTAAACAAAGCCAGCCCATGAGATGTCCCTTAGAAGATGATGCACGAGTAACGGTTTTTTGTATTCTTTCAGACACATTTGTCAGGCTTTAAATATGCTTTTCTTTTTGTTTTTCTTTTTGGTGGGAAAGCCAGATCTTAACAAATGACACACAACAACAACTGGAGCAAGTCGACTTTAATAAACTTGAATATGAATGTTCAAATTAAAAGCTTAAAGGATAATTCAAGACTCAGCATTTATTCAACATTCGACACACTCAAAAGTACGCAACTCTTTGTGAAAGGCCTAATCCTCTCCCATGACCACTGCTTGAGCAGGTAGAGAAAACAATTTTTGCCACAGCCGCAGCAAATTTCAATCTGCTTTATCAATAAACAATATGTCTAAAGCTATAGCTGAAAGTTACTTAGGCTATAGGAGAAATAGGGCCAAGGGCAACAAATATCGAACAACACGATGACCAGCAGCACCACAAAAGATCGGCCATTGCATAACAGCAACATGAAAACAGACTACAAAAGCTTAGCAACTTTGACCAAAGAGAACGGTTTGTAGCCTGAATTGAGAAGAAGGGAAGCTCTCCTATTTTCGGAGCCCGGCAATACATAAACGTGCCTGGCGATTATCAAAGTAGTGACCCACAACCTCTGCGGTACTGAATAGGGTGGAATGTCCCAGCCCAACATCGTGTGACACCTTTGTCATCGATTCATCTATCATGTTGTGTGCGCAGTTGTCATGGCCTAGTCCACCGCATCGACAGACGACTTAACCTTTGCTGTTAAGAAGTTGCCGCTGCCCAAATGCCACAGCGTTTCAGTTAGCCAGAAAGAATCGGGTTTGGTAGGGATCGTGTTCTATTAGCAAAGTAGCAGAGTAGTAGGCTATTAGGGAAGAATAAAGCTGACCTTATGTGAAGGCCAAGTCAACTTTCTTAGATTTGTTTCTCACAATACGTCGGTTCATTGCTGCACTCGCTCCTCATCTGTCACGGCACATTAGAAATTTCTCTGTACACTGAGAGACGTATCCCGGCTAAGGAACTCTTTTACAGCACTTCAATTCAAAGCCTCATTTGTATAGCTAGCTTCCAGGACTTATGAAAAATTCAATGGCAAATAAATTTGAAGCATAGCAACCCTACTGGGTCCCTGCCTGATGCACTCTTTTGCCCCAAGTGATGTCAAGTGATGTCAGGGCTTCAGACTTGGATTCTGCAAGGGTATAAAAACGACCTACAACCAACTAGATAGCAAGGTGGAAACAAATGGTAAAATGTCAGAGATATAGACAAGTAGTTTGAGTATATATAATGAACCGCTTGAAGGGATGTGAACTGAAAAAAAAGATATTGTTTCAATCATCTATGGAAAATTTTAATTTCAAAATAGCCGAAAATCACAGAACTCAAACTCTCAACTGAAACACTTTGGGACAAGGGGAAAAACTAATTAAATTCAACACCCAACAGACCCCCCCGCTCCACCACTCACCATAAAACAAAAAATAAAATTTGCAAAAATGCTACTTAGGAATCGTTCAATCATTTTATAATCTGTGTGGGCTTTCGGATTCAGATGCAATAAAAGAAAGAGAAAAAAGAAAATGTTCATTTTATTTCCAGCTTTATTTCATTTTAATTTTCAGCAAACCGCAAATTAAATACCCGAAAGCAGACAAAACAAGTAAGAACGCTATAGTCGATATGCCGACTATAAGATACTCGTACTCAGCATTCAAAAGTATGCAACAGTCTTTGATTTTTTTGCTTTTCTGGGGGTGGCTTGCTCTCATGCAAAATCTTCTATAAGTTTTTTTCTACAATTATTATCCGATCGTAATGAAATTTAACAAATCGGTAGATTATGTCCTTAGGGCGAAAGGCGACAGGGCAAAATTATAAAACGAATCTGATCTGACGCCTTAGAAGTCGTGTCTACATGCCAAATTTGGTGACCCTAGCTTTATAGTCTCCGATATCTAGGTGTTCATATGGACGGACAGACGGACATGACTAGATCGACTCGTCTGTCTGATCAAAATTATATATACTCTATATGGTTGGAGACGCTTCCTTCTCCCTGTTACACATACATTTGCACGAATACAATATCCCCGTTTTACCCTGCCAGAGTACGAGTATAAAAACGCCGAAGCCAAATACTGACAGAAAGTAATATAATTTGCGTATTTTGCTTTTCGCACCGCCAATTGATTATGCAATTATGCAGTAAATTAAAACAACAACAACGACAACCACAATGGCAGCAACATCAGCAGCGAAAAGCAAACAAAAATTGTAATAGAAAGAGAAACTCATCAAAAATTTGGCCACCAAATTTGTGCCACATTTGCCAGACCTCGCTTGTTTTGTCATTGAAGTTGCTCATACAAATTTGTGTAAAAATAGTAAAACTGTCGAGAAATACTTGCCCCCATCCTTCCCCTGTCTTCCTTCTTTTACCCGTTCCGTTTATTATTAATTTTCTCTTCTTAATTTGCATTGCTTTGGCTCGCAGCGTAAACTGAATGTATGCAAAATTCAACCAAACTGACAAAACAGGACACAGACTGCCAGGGGGCGGCACCGCAGACAGTGAGTGGGGACGAGGGGGAGGGTGCCACCAGCAGCATGCACAGGCAAAACATGTTTGACTTGGCGATAAATATTTTGTAAATTGGCCCGCATTTTGTTTAGCGTCAAATGCAATTTAAATGAGCGCCACAAAAGAGGGCATTACCATGAAACAGCGGGGGGGAGGCGAGTGCGGGTGCAGTGTGCTTAAACCTACACGACCACAACAACTCACCCACACACACACACACACACAAAGTTCAACTAAACAATTAATTAAAATGCTCGTCAAAACGCACACACACACACACACACAAAGGGGCACACAGATACATCTACGCAGATGCACAGGCCAGTTTACATAGAGACCACCGCCGGCCCCTTGGTTTTTGGCATTTTCAATTTGGCCTAAAAAAACGGCGGAAAACTGTTTGCATTTGTTATTAAAATTAGTTGCTTGCTTAATTTGAAATTTGCATATCATTATACTCTACCATTCGACAGGGTCGCACCATTTTCTAGAAGAGTTCGTCACGTTACTGCTCTGATCTACATGTGAGCAACCAAATTACTGAAACGATCGTTATGATATGTTCAAGTTTTCACAGGAAAACCAAAACAGACTTTTTGTACCATTAAAGTTATTCAAGGCCACATCTAACGGTACTTGAAAGCTGTAAAGATGTAATTCCTTAAGTTTTCATACCATACATATTTCAGCAGCAGATCAACTCTTTGCTGACGATCTCAACGAACTTTAGCAATATAATCACATATTCAAAACCAAGATAAGAAAAGACAAGACATGAAATGCCTCAGAAACACATTAAGCAAACAGCAGAGCAACTTAGATCTATTGGAAAAAATAAGATTTGCCATTGTGTTTGGCAGCTTCATTGGGAGCTAGACTTAGAGCAAGATAGTTAGAAGTGGATAGGAAGAAAGATGAGTAAGAAAGATGAAACGAGAGAACGGAAATGACAGAAATATCAGTGTGAGGGCAGAAACCATAGATGAGACCACAAAAAGAAAGAGGAGAGAGAGAAAGCCATCGAGATCAAATGAGACGATAGACGGGTAGGATACAGAGAAGAAAATTACCAACAGCTGGGTTAACTTCCCATCGGCAAGGGCATGCGAGCTTCGTCATATCGAATATAAGCTGCATATTATGTTTAGTTAATTTTGTAAAACTAATGAAATCGACCAAACCTAAATCTAGTTTAATCGTTTAACAAATTTAGCTTAAACTATCCCAAATTTAGAAAGGAAACTAGATTTTAGTTATGAAGGTAAAACTAGATATATAGATATGAAAATAAAACTTTAAGATATTTACAATTCACTCAAAGGGGTTAAAGTGTATAATTATGTCCAAGAACTTAAGCTTAAAAGATATTATCTCAGCATACAATAACAACAACTGGGCATTGGGCACCTAAATTATTGACTTTGAAAAGAGAGCAAAGACTGGATTGACATTGGAAAGTATAAGAAATCAATGGAGGGGGGTGTTGTAGTTTATTATTAGGGTGCGCTGGTTAAAAGCTAAACATGTTGCTTTCGAGGTTAATATAGAACAGAATGAGGTAATCGTCTATTGTAAGTTGCATTAGCATGCGTACTTAAGCTTAGACTGAAAGCTTGCATATCAGAGGGAAAGCTTACATATTAGAGTGGACCCTATTAGACATTAATAGGTATTGCATATTTCAACAGAGAGCAAGCAATCAACCACAAAGAAGACATTGAGCAGACAAACGCGACAGCAATAATATCTCAACAGTTCCAAGCCAAACATTTACATAATGACCAGGGCAGGAAAACAAACTTGACAAATACTGCAATATGTAAATAAATGATATGTAAATAAATTAATTAGTATTTAGTATGTTTGTTCAGTTTGTGTGTGTTTTTATGTCAAATAAACAGAATCCCTGCAGAGGGCCACAAACTGCCGAAACGAGTAGGAGGAAACTTGAGTTCAAAATGTTTTAACTGCAGAAAATCAAAGCGGCCTTAATGAAAACCCAAAGCAGCACAACATATAAAAGAGGAAGACTAACTTAAGCTAGACAAAGATGGATAGACAGATGGACATGGCTAAATCGACTCGGCTTGTCATGCTGATCAAGAATGTATATACTTTATGGCGTCGGAGATGCTTCCTTCTATGCATTAGATTGCTTGTCACGTGGACTGTGTCTCATTGATATTTGCTTAAATGTTGAATAGATTCGTGTTCTTCGTGTTTCTTCGAACACATGGATTATGTTTCATATGTTTATATTTACTGTGTGTGGACTGCACTTCAGAGGCTTGAGACTTTACTTACACATTCAAATAAACCGTTCTTTGTTCTTGAACAATATATATATAAAGATAAATTAGATATAGTACATATAATGTGAATTATGATCGTGCCTAGTCGAAGCTGAAATACTCTATAACAAGAAAGGCAAACTGGGAAGTCACATCCTAATCAGGCTCGAATGTCGAATTTGCTTGAGTTTCGATTAAAAACGCTTCTTATTATCGCCTATACTTAGTCCTTTAGTCGATTCAATGGAATCTACATGATTTACTTAGCAGCCCGTCTATTTTACCATACCCTCTGCATGGGTATATATAATGTGTACAGCTTTAATTTTATTCCGCAACTGTGCCGGCAAGTTTATTGCCTAACCTTGGGGCATTTAAATCAGTGGCAATTTATTAGGGCAGAAGATGCCAATTGGCTTTAAAAACCTGCAAAGCCAGCAACTTTTTCAATAAGCAACTTTTATCGCTAGCTTAAGTTCGTATATCAGCGGTATAAAGTGATGGCAGGCGAGGAGTGGATGGTGGAGTGGGGGGATGGTCTGGCACACGCACACACAAGCCATGTGAACTGATGCAAGTCAAGGTGAAGGCAAATGTCACAGGTACACGCCCACACAGAGTCAACAGCATAGTGCAAATGTGCAGAATAACCAGAAGCGCAGAAACAGCAAAGTTTAGAGCCGCACTCAAAGACAGACAGAGGGAGGGAGACGGGGGCCTTAGTCACAGCCGTAGACATTGCCGTAGCTGTAGCCGTAGCCATGGCAATGGCCATTTCTCGTGCGCATCGTTTCGTTTTTAATTTCCTTTGAAGAAAAACTTATCGCCCAAGCTTGGCCAAGTGGCCAACAGCCGGTATGCGACTTGGCTCACACCCACACTGGCAATTGGCTAAACACGACTTTTCAATAAAACGCAACCAGCAGCAGCAGCAGCAGCAGCAGCCGGAGCCGGAGAAGTATCACAGTCTGAGTCAGAGAGTCTCAATCCTTAATAAAACGTTTAGCAATTTTATTCAAATTGAAATAGAAATTGGCAAATGTTTTTGAAGTTCAAGATTCGAAATAGGATTCACGATTTTCATATTTCTATTTCAATTGAATTTATAATTTAATGAAAGAGCACCACTCGAAGGTGCTTGGCCATTTCCAAGGAAAGCGAGGCAGCCATACAAGGCGAACAATAGCGAAAGCGTTCAAAAAGAGCCGAGTTCGGTATAAAACCAAGATGCTCGTTCGAAATAGTAGGGTAATTATATGAACGAATGATATTCTCAGAATGTTCTCTTGTTCTCACTTCGCGAACGCTTTGGATTCATTATGGAAACCTTCTAAGGTTATTTCAAAAATATTTTGGTATCAAGAACATTCATGAACCTCAGAACTTGAACCTTGTCTTCCAGAACAATTTGGCCACATTTTCAGAATCATTTGGTCACACTTTCAAAACAGATGGTCACATTTTCAAACCCATTTGGTCACATTTTCAGAACCGCTTGGTCTCATTTTGAGACCCATTTGGTCTTATTTTCAGAACCATTTGGTTACATTTTCGGACCCTTTTGATCACACTTTCATCTGCAGAAGCATTCGGTCGCATTTTAAGAAACATTTGGTCACATTTTTAATGCCGTTTGGCCTCACAGTCTTGATACGCTCCTCTCGTCCTTTAAGGACACACGGTAGAGACCAACTAGAGAGTAACTTTCGCTTTGCTTTGCTTTGGCGACACGGATGCTCAGTGTTGCAAGTTTCTGATTTAAAAATTGCATTTGAATCCCCAACCATCGTTCACCCAAACCCCGTCCAGCATTTGGCCATGGCTTTTGTGGAGAATGTGGGCGTGGTATGGTTAGCTAGGCGTTGGGTGACAAGGCCAAGGGTAGTGTGAATAGGAATGGGATGAAGAAGGCAAGGGAATATGGAGGCGCGATAGTAGCTGCACGTTGGCCAGGCCAGTTGGGCAATGTCTGGCAGTGGAATGGAGTGGAGTGTAGTGGAGAATGGCAATCAACAGCTGCGTGGGCTTAAACTGAAAACAGTGCATTCGTTTCGCCTCGGTTTCGCCTCCATTTCTTGCTCTTGGTTTTTCTTTTTTTTGCAATTTCGCAGTTTAACGAGAGTTCGCCTGCCATTTAAATGAAATGACCTTTAAGTACGGGTCCGACAGATGTGTGTGCGCAATTATTGCCTGCCAATGGCTTGGACTTCAGCTACTTAAGGACAACAGCAGCAAGCACCTGCACGTATACGTAATATGCAACGTATGCAAAATTCAATAGAACAAAATGTGCGGACTGGATACAGATTAAGTTCTGACTTTAAGTATCTGGATATATTGATGGCATTGGAAGCCATTAGTATATTTGAGAAAGTCTGATTACACAGTTGAGATATTGATGCTTGGGACTATCTAAATGCTCCAGCAATTGCAAGAGTCCTCTCTCTTGCGCTGGCTACACAGGGGACAATCATCCATAGGAGTGGTTTAGCTGCTCAACTCTTGAACTTTGAACGAAATGTTGTAGGAAGACAACCGCAATTTGTAAGTGGATGTGGAGTATTGGACTTCTCCAACCTTGGTAGTTGGCATGCTTATAGGCTTCTTTTCAATTATTTTGGCTATATTCCAAAAAAGAGAGGTTATTTTTTCGAAAGAGGACAGAATGTTGTTCCATGACTTGGTTCGAAATTTGCTGATTTCATTTCTTATGCAGAGGTTTAACCTTTTGGTAACCAGGCTACCATGATCCACGATGACTATTTCTACATTGTATGATAACGAGCAGCTTTGTCCTGATTTTTTGTATACTCAGCTCTTTTGCCTCCCTGATAGCTCTGTTAAGCCCAAAAATGAAATTATCAATATGATTTGTGTGCGTAATGGCAGTGAGTCTAAGACTTTGGCCCTACTATAATGTCATAATCTTAGTTTTGCCTCAGATTTTTCATTTGCAGCCAGCTACCTCTTCGCCTTAGCGCAATCCCAGCAAATCTGACAGAGAACGCAAACAAATTTGCACTGATTGGAGGGCGTGTAGTCGTGTGCTGGTTTTTTCCTGAACATGACGAATTACAAGCATTAAATGGGGAATACAATAAGAATTGACAACAACAACGCATATATGAAACCCAAATTGATTGATAATCACCATGGCACACACACACACACACAATCAGCCATAGAACACAGAGCACAGATAGAGACAAAACAAGACGAAATATGAAATCGCTGAAACCTCACGGAGTGAGATATTCATATTGATGATGGCAACGAAACATAGAAAGGGCTGAGCCCTGAGCTGAGGAAGGTTATGATGAAGGACATGCGATTGCTGTAAATGCTGACAGCGCAAACTCACTTTGCAGGATATATATATTATGGGTGTTGTTGGTTGATTTTGAAATTGATTTACACATGAGAAACTGTTAAGTGTTGCTTAAATAGTTTCAGGCTATTGGACTCAGCCTAGTTCAAATTAGGCTTTGAATCGAATGAACAAACTTACTCGAAAGTCTACCATGACTTGTAGATACTTGCCAACTATAAATTGTCAAGATTTTAAGCAAGTTTGGCATAGTTTGAGTTAGTTCATTGGCTCCTTAGACCATTATCTATGCAATGAAAGCCACATTAACAAAATAACCTTGTGTACTTTGTAATTTTATTGACCTTTTGCAGTCCATCACTTAGATAATGATTAATTATTGCCGCTAGAAAAAACGACGTTCCAAAATCAGTCAAATTATTATTGAATTTGTAACATGGCTTCACATTGTTCATGAAATTCGTTCTACATGTAACAGATTCTGCGAATATGATGAAATCGTATCAAAAGAAAGTTTGAGATCGAAGTCTCATTGGCTTTCTTAGCTAGTCTCAGTCGATCACCTTGTGAGAGAGCGGGGTATGGCGGGGAATGAGGAGATGCACTCGTACTTGGCGTTCACGGTTCCTTAACGATGTGATCAACTCTCTGTTCTACATATTTGGCTCATTTAGAGAGTTTAGCTTAAGCATCAGAAGAAGAAGGAGAAGGGTACTGGTTAGTGAGGTAGGTTGATGTGGTTTTGTTTTGGGAGGGTAGGGGGCGGTGTAAGAGGTGGTTGCTACCAAGATAGTGATAGTGAAAAACCTTTTTCAAATGAGAGCAGAAAGTGCTCCAAGTAGCAACAAATCGTTCTTAAAATGTTGTTTTTCAGAACGTTGAGAATCGAAAGCGTTTCTGCTTTTTCACCCACTTGCAGTTGGAATTTGGTAAAAGACGGACTTGATTTGATTTTTCTTCCCATTTCTTTAACCTTATTTTTTTCACTGAAAATTATAATTGATTGATGGCAATGCGATGCCACGCACACAACAGGGCGTATGGGCTATATTTGTATTTGTCTGACTCACCGTTAAACTTAGACAAGGTGTGCAGAAGTGGACATGAATCATTATCATAATCCCAATCTGTAATCTGTAGTCTGAAGTCTTCAAAATCTCTAAATGCCTTTCATGTTGGCTGCCTCCTTTACAGCAGGCTTCGATTTGTGGCCGTTTTGCTGGCCATTCATTACATTTTGTGTGTGTGTGTGTGAATGTGTTTTTTTTTTTTTCAATTTATAACAAATCTCGTACAATTTCCTACTGGTGTTCGGGTCCAAGTTTCCGCCTTGGTTGCCTCTTTCATATAGCTCGTTTGCTGCTCTCCTTGTTGCTGATGTTGATGGTGATGGTGTGGCTGTTGTTGTTGCTGTTGCTGTTGCTGTTGTTGGGTTTGGACTTCCTGTTTTGCCTTTGCGCCTTTCAGTTTGCCATTTAACTAACCGCAAGCACACATTCGTCACCTCCGACTGGAGCTGCTCTTCTGCCATTGGGGCCTTTCGTCGATTTCTGTTGTTGCCACTTACAAATTGGCTTTTGGCCACAAAATGCCCTCGTTTGCTGCCAGTTTTTGCACAATTCTGTTGCAGCCGAAAAACAAAGTTAATAAGCCGAAAGGTCAAACAGTCTGCCAAATGTGTGTGTGTGTGTGTGTGTGGCAATTTCACAATTGGCCAGCAGCGAGCCAGCAGGGCCAGCTACGAGTGGGCAATATCAACTAGATGGCGAGAAGTCCCCTGTTTTTTCTATGCACCGCACGTTCATTTCCCACGAAATGCTTTTTAATTTATATGTTAATCAAAGAGCCACATAAATAAATAAACGCCCCTTAACGGGCTGCAACCATCATCTAAGATATCATGCTCCTAATGACAGCAGAAATATGAAAATGCCATCTAAATCAAATATGTTTGAATGAAATGAAAGAAAGATATGGCGGGCTGGTCTGGGTGTGAGTAAGCCAGGCTCATGCTCTCCGTGTCTGGCATTGTCTCTTTTGATTTCCGTTTCTTAATGAGAAAGTAAAACGGCGAAGAGCTCTGCAGTTGTGACTATGAGATACCGTGTTAGTCAAGGGCGTAGGCATCCTTGTCCAATGGGGGACCTGCCTATCCAAGGGGGATTCTCATTCTTGAGTAATGATAAAAAACAAGAGATATAAGACAAATCTCGTTTGATTTGGATGAAAAACAGAAAAAACATTTAAGCTCCTACGTGTTAATTCCAGAACAATCTTTTATATGGTATCTATATGATATAAATGTCCGACGTTGATCAGATCATCCCAGTAAGCGTGGGGAGTCCTCAAATGGTTACAAACTGAATTTGGGTGGATTTAGATGAAAAACAGAAGTGTTATGCTGCTAAGTGTTCATTCCGGAACAATCGGTTATATGGGAGCTATATGATATAGTTGTCTGATCTCTATGAAACTCAAACTTAACCAGCGTGCTGATAAAAGAAGCATCTGATAGCTTTTAAGACATCTGAGATCTCGGGGTTGAAACAAACAGACGGGCAGATGGTCAAACAGACAGGTTGAAGACGTAGTCATGCTGATCAAGAACATATATACTTAATATAGAAACACTTTCTTCTGTGCTTTACAAGTAAATGATAATAACAATACACATTCATATATTTTATACATTATGAACATTTTCGAAATAGAAAAATGTTTAAATTGGTCCTTTCTCATCTGCGGCTCTATATGTATCAGAAAAAGTAGGTTTGGCTACTGATGGCTGACAAAAATTGAGTTTTTTACCCAGTGTAATCAAATTTGCGGTGAATTTACAATGAATTTCATGTTCTTGACCCCCCTGGCTACGCCCTTGGCGCTAACAGAGCAATATTCGACCACTTCTAAGCTTTACCAGTTTGATAATTGCATTTTGATCTGAAATTAAACTAGAAACTACAAAAGCTGTAAAGTTTAATTCCATCTGCCTTTGCCTTCGTTTGGATTACTTTGCTAATTTGTCGAATTTGTCATCTAAGGATGAGCCTGCGGTCCACTGGTTGAAGGGTTTGGTGTGCGATGATAAGCAACTATAAGAGAAATCTATTGTTCAAACTCTGTCTGTTGCGGAATATATTTTCATACTGTTTTCAGTTTGTTTTTCGTGATAATAATGATGTGATTATATGACAAATGTCTTGAAATTACCTTAATGTAGATGAGAGACTTTGGATGCCCATAAGTAACACTTCAATCACGTACACAGAGTCCTTGATCTTCTGTAGTGAGCCATGTATTCATTCTTAAGCATATTACTTACTATTGCATTGATATCGGGTTGTTAACATTTGCTCAATATGTGTTTTCACGATAAGAGCGAAATACTGCTGACCGAGCGAGCTCGAGCAATCTCTTGCATACGTACCAAATATAGTTTTTATACTCAAATTCGCGCTGTTCTTTATTTGTCAAACCATTACACTTCCACCTTACTCAAATTTAAGATATTTATAGCCCCATATCTTAAAAATATCAGCTAATATATATTCCTTTTTAGTATTTCCTTATTTTACTACTAATACTTATTAACCTACCCTCGTAGAGTACATAATTTCAATTATTGAATTAAATGTGTTTTTTTTTGCCGTCCCCCACAATCTTCACTTCATCAGACTTCAGCTACCCACCCTACCTGCCTTCCTTCCTTTTGTTTCCGGTGTCAATTTGCGTTGACGGCGTCGGCTGACGTGACGTATGATTGATTATAACAATTTCATTTGAATATTTGCATTATAATGCCGCAATATCGCGTCTGGCAATCGGCAAAAGGTATTTAAATTTGCGATTCAAGTTGCTAAGAAATATTCAAAGAAAAAGTCTGCGTCTGTCTTTTATATTTTCTATGTTTTTTTTTCCAAATTTTCAAAAGGAAAATCATAAAACTGAAATTACGCATAGTTCGATTCACCTCAGCCACAAAAAAGGAGCCGCATGTAATGCAATTAACCACACTTGAATGCTTTCTCTGTCATTCACTTGATGAAATTACTGAGAATATAGAAAATATTGCTGAAATTCAAATTACAAAGCGAAATTCAAACTGTCTCTGCGTCACTTAGAAATTGTGGCGAATATAAAAGTCTGCCATGCTTGGACATATAACATATTGAAAAACTCGAAAGTAAATTAAATTTTAGCCAATTTCGTCTTCTCCTTTGACATTATTGTCTATGATTGGCTTACTTTGGGGCTACTTTTACCTCTGACTGAGTCTCTGAGGTCTCAGGCAAAATGAGGTTAGAATATGCTGCGCCGTTAGATATTTTTATAATGTTATATTCAAATGAACTTTGAACTTTACGGATGATTAACATATAAATTATATAAATTTCTTTTGCTTGATTCTCTTTGCAGGATGAGAAAAATCAATTGCTCATTACAAATATTTGGCTTAAATTGGTAAGTTTACATACAAACAAACAAACACACACATACACAACTATGCATATTTGACTTTAATCAATGTTCCCATTTCACAATCAATTTGAATTATGTCATTGAAATTTTGTAGCAACATTTCTTAGAGCGCTTAAATTGTCGAGGCAATTTAGTGCAAAATATAATATGTTAAAGACAAAAGACAAGAGTCTGGGAAAATGGCAAATGTTCGAGTATTTAGGCTGAGTGAAAGCAAATCAATTATTCCAACGCACAGTGGTTGAAAATGCACGAAAATCTTGAAAGTGACTCAGACTACAATGAATCATTCAATCTTTGCAATCGGTCGTTTATTCGTTCGGCAATCAATTTCACAACAAAATTATATATATAAGGAAGGCAATTCCTTAAATGAAACAATTATCCAGCTCTAATTAATCGTTCAATCATTGCAATGAATTTCCTATAATAACTCAACTAAAACTGACATTTACCAAATTTGGTTCAATTTGGATAGCAAACATCTAATACTGCTGTGCTAAGAGTTCATTGCAAATCGGTCGGTTATATTGGAGCTATGTGATATTACTACTGTCCCATTGGACTACTGTCCAATAGGGATCAATTTCAGTCAGCAGACGTGGTGGCTTCAAAGACTGATGTCACCCAATTTCGATTAAATTTGGATAAAAAACAACCAATATCGCTGTACTAAGAGTTCATTATGAATCAGTCGGTTATATGGGAGCTATATGATATAGTAATCCGATCCGAATGAAATTTAGTCAGCACACGCAAGGGCATCTAAACCTGACATCAATCAGATTTGGTTCAATTCGGATGACAAATAAAAGAGTTGTGCATACAAAGAATTCATTGCAAATCGGTCAGTTATATGGGGGCTCTTGGCAACTAACAGCAGAAAGAAGCCTATGGCGAAAATTTCAAGTCGATAGTTTTATGACTGAAAGACTAGTTCGGATAGAAGCAGACGGGCAGAAGGACAGGCGGAAAGATGGGCTTGGCTATATTGAGTCGGCTTGTCATGCTGATGAAGAATATATATACTTTATGATGTCGTAGATGCTTCCTTCTATGCGTTACAAATACATTTTCTTTTGACAGTGTAGTTTCTTGTTAGCCTTATTTGATATACACTTCCGCCCTAATCTGGCCACACTGTGCGAAATGGCCATAAATAATTATTGTTGTGAAACAGAAGGCTGCCAAAAGCAAACAATAGCAATTGTAGCATAAACTCCACACCCGATACACACAGACGTACGCATTGAGTTCGAGCGAGTGTGGGGATTGGCCCGCCCTCAAATCAAAATCAAAAGCAAAATCCAATATAAGTATGCGCAAATGCGAATCTATATACAAAATAAGAGTAGAAGTACGTATATGTATATGTTGTTACATCAGGAACAGGACCAGGAACAACATTTATCGTTCTCTAGCAGTTATGAAGGCAGATTGCATATGTCAAAAGACGTGGCATTGGCGGGGTGTGGTGCTGGTGAAATGGCGAAGAGCAACAAATGAAATTGCCGCAATTTATCAAAAGCCAAACAAAAACAGAAAGAAAATTGCACTTCACAAATTGTTAGAAAGTCGCACGGGCAAAGCAGAAGACGATCCAGAGCAGGAACAAGACCAAGTGGAAGCCAGAAAGAAATCACTTAATGGCTTAATGGCTTAATAGCTTCAATTGTGTAAATGCCGCGCGGATTTCATAACAATTTGCGCAACTGACATCCAAAGCAAGAGCTTCATTCTGACGACTTGAGTTACCGCTGATGAATGAATGGGGAAAGTTTGTGAAAGGGCCTGAAAAATATATCTAGAAAATTAAACAACTTAGATGGCAATCTGAAAAGGCATGTGACAACTCATTAGTCGAAAAATACAATTAGATCGCCTTCTGGTATCTGTAAATTTGGCCACAGAAATGACATGGATGTAGATGCGAAACTGTGAAATATAAGAACGATAAGTATATGTTAGGCAATGTCTTCAAAGCAGAGCATAGAGCAGAGAATAGCAGAAATAGAATAGAACCGATCGAGGGGCGCAGCAGCATAATGTGCAATACGGACTTGCTCGCTTTCACTTTCAATGAAAGGAAAACTACAAGCCTGAGCATTGGCAACTTCATATTTTGTTGCTTTTGTAATGAATGCCATGTGAGATAATTTTCTGCGAATGAATGCTGTTTGATTACAATAACACTTGCTATACGAGTAGACAGTGATGAATGGTGGGGAAGGAATCATATATATCCATGCAAGGCTCTATTAGACAAAAATAAACGGTATCATATAGTCGACTCCACACCATCACCATGTCATTCCATGCCAATTACCTGTGTGATGCTTCCTTTGGTCAACCACAGTTGCCTCAATCTCAAATGCCACATGCATTGGCTTAGATGCCACTGACCTGTTTTCCCTAGCAGGGAGTAAGCCACACACTCTCTACTCTCGTACCCCGTTCCTCCCCCCGATTAGCCGTCACCAACACAACACAACACAACACTACACAGCAGAACACAGAATCAGGCCAACTGCTGGGAGTCTTGCCACAACAAATTAGTGCACAATTAATTGGGCGAATCAAGTGGCCCGAGTGCGGCAGACAGCATAATTGCCATTCAAATGCAAGTTTGTATTGTTCGCTGCTGTTGGCGTGAAACTGAATTTAGTTACGGACTTTGTGATTTTGTGCCTTTATTTCTTTTGGGAGAATTCTATGCATTTTTAATTGAAATGTCACAAACAGCGCAGCGCCAAAGACTTTCTAAATGACTTATTTAATTATTTTTTGTGGAAATGGAAAATCAGAGAAACAAATCAGCAGAGAGCACACGCAACCCTTTTGAACAATATGAAATGAAATGAAACGCCAAGGACATTTGTCGCAGCTTCACGACTTCAACGCGGGACACCAATTGCCTCGAATTTCAAAAACAGATAATTGTGTCAGCTGGAAGTCTGAACTCTGAAATAATGCAATTAATTATCTTGCGGCTTGTTTGAGCCTTTTGAGCGAGCCATAAACCAATCTATAACCATCCTAATCTTTGCCCTGACAATTGTCAATGGGTGTTTTAGTTGATTAATCGCTTTCGATCAACAACAAATGGTATAATACTACTCCATGCCCTCAGACTCTCTGGCAAGAAGTGAACTAATCGCCTTAAGTGTGACAAAAGCAACAAATTTAATTACACTAATCACACACACTCACACACATGCACTAAGTGTAGGTAAATAGTGTGTGGTGTGGCCCTTAACGATGATTGATGATAAGAGGCCAATCCATTATATTAAATTATATGATATTAGATAAAAAGAAGAAATTGCTTTGAAATTGCAACCCACCCAAAATATGTTAGCACAACTATGGCTAATTGATATATGACGTTAAGCGAGGGTTACTATTTATATTTCGGGAAATTGCTGCACTAATATCAATAGCTAAGCATGACCCCTAAACCTGACAAAGACCCAAGTGAGCTGACTTTAAGCCTACTCTCCGGGTTCTCAGAGACCTTTGAGCGAATCCTGCAGGAAAGGATGTTCAAGATGAAAAGACTTGCCAGCAGTTTGGGTTTAGCAAAACCCACACCACGTATTAGCAGCTCCACAGAGTGAAGCATTATATTTGGCATTTGGTAGGATGTGGTACAGTGGGCTTAAATATAAGCTAAAGTCAGCTTCCTGAACTGCAGAACATTTACAGAACAGAATTAGACAATTAGAAGCATCCAATCAGAAGTGCCCCAAGGCAGTGTTGTAGGACCTATTCTTTACAGTCTCAACATGGCAGATATACCCAGCTCGATGTCGATTGAGAGGTAGAATGCGAATCCGGATGAGATGATGAAGGCTACCTACGCTGATGATATGGTAATTATGTCAGGTCGTAAAATCCCTGTAGAGGCGGTTAACAAACTGGAAGAAATGGCAGATGCGGTGGCGTATAATCATCAGCGCGGAGTTATCTGTTGCAATGGCACTTACACTCTGCAAGAGACCATGCAGAAGCCCAACCATATTAGGCACCCCGATCACTCTCACCTTGACCAGAAGCTCACTTATAAGCACCATGTGACAGCATTAAGCTTCAATATAAAGAAGCTTGGCTGGCTTCTAAACGAGCGGAGCAATTTGGCTCTACAAAACAAGGTGATGATAGACAAGCAGGTGATTGCGCCCTTCCAACATGTTCCAAAACCCAGCTTAGATGAATTCAGACTCCGTCAAATTTGTGGCGCCTCGTGGTATGTGAGCAACATAACGTCGTCATAAGGACCTGGGTGTCAGACAAGTGGCAGATGAACTAAACTCAACAGCTACAAACATTTTGACGGGCTTGTGGACGCCCTAATCCATTTGCACCCGAGGCTCCCGGCACAATATTGATGTCAAATTTCATTGACCTTCATCAATCTATTCTGGATTACTCATTTTCACGCATAAGTTTGCTACACAAACAGATAATATCATGATATAGATAATATATATGTATAAAAAACCTTATTTACTTAATATTTATTTAATAATTTACCTAATTTGTTTTGTCTATGCATTTTTTAGGAATGGAACGATATGAACTTGCGTTGGAATTCCAGTGAATTTGGTGGCGTTCGCGATTTGCGCATACCGCCGCATCGCCTATGGAAACCGGATGTGCTCATGTACAACAGGTGAGCTAAGGCTAGGATTTCAGAGATATGCTAAAGAAAATTGGCAAGATTTGTGACCATTGTTAATTCTTTTGATTCAACAAAAACTATATATGAATTTCAAACAAATCTTCCACAAATTGTTAAGGATTAGAACGGATTTGGCTATGAATTAAAAACAGAAAAAAAAAACAAACAAAATACCACAAAATGTTAAGCAAATTAGGGCAAACAACATGCAAAACCGATTACATTGAAAAATTTGTATATTTCCAGGGGAAGGGAAACAACAATAGCATGAGCACTTGAATGCACAGACAAACAAACAAATGCCTTTTGCATAATGTGTACGTACGTGCGTGTGTGTGGGTGTAGGTGCGTGCGTGAGACTCACACATTGATAAGGCAGAGCTTTGGGTTTGAGTATTTACATTGTCAACGTAACGCCTCGATGGGCTCAGGAGTTTTTATGGGCTTTGTAAATGAAGCCAGGATATTTTGAAATCAAAATGAAAATGAAATAAACATGAATTTGAGGTGAACAGAGAACTGCAGCAGATCTTGAGCCCCTTACATTTGAGAAGAAATTAAGCAACTCTTGCATAAGGCAATATGTGCAAAAGCCTTTAGAGAATCCCCTAGATGTGGCTCCTTCTACCACATCATATTCACCATCGATTGCTTATCTCAATCCTCTTAAAAAAGAAGCTGTTTGCTTCACTATAAACTTAGTTTCTGGAAACTGTTTCCCATCCTTGCCGAAAACATAAGTCAGGGCATACAAATTTCGATGAGATATATATATATATATTGTGTATTTGAAAATAGCAAAAAGGCCAAAAGGTTTGCCTGAAATTTGTTTATTTATTGGCCTGGTTGGGTCCCACAAATGCAAACACAAATAAGCACAAACATACATACTTACTTATAAATGTGCTGCTTTGGGTTTTGGGGGGCAGGCAATGAAATTGATAACAAAGAACGGATCCGGCTGCGGGTGGCAGCTCATAAAAAGGATTTCTAAAAAAGTAAACACAATTTGGCTATTATCAAAATGCCATAATGCAAATAAATAAAATAATACGAGTACGAACAAAGCAATAAAGTCTCACACAATTGCCAATGCCAGACAGTGTCGAGTTTATGGCATTAAGATTAACCATTTGCGAAGCCGGATCAAGGTAGAGCTTAAAGCAAGGCAAGCTGTTCAAATAGATCCGAGATAAAACACAAAAACAGAGCAGACAACAAAAGTGCAGATGTATCAGAAACCTGCAGAATCACACTTTACTCTTGAGCTCAGCGAACGCCTACACTTTGCATTCGCTTTTGTCATTACTAAGAAAACATCAGCGACGGCATCAACCAGCACTCGATCAGCGAAAGTATAGTTTCATTAGAAGAGGGGGAACAACAAGCTCAAAGGACCTGATTTTGGGTGTGTTTAAGAGCCGCGTGTTAAGCGAAGATGACATATTTTGTTGTCAAAGAATTTGCATCAAATTTTTGTGTGAAAAGTGGAATCAAATGCTATAAAACACTTGAAATGTTGACGTTTTCATGGTTTCATGGTTCCTCTTGAAAAATTTAGTTGCCTGCCTTATAGGCTTATTTTGGCAGAGGCCCTTACTAAACTCCAGTTAAGAAAAGCTCTCCTATTGGGGGTTATATTGAACTGGTATCAAAGCCTCAAGCTAAGCCATATGAAAGCAAAAAGTTGGTCTTAGAAATAGCAATACAAAGGCATTGAATTTTGAAGTTTGTTTAAATTTTAATTCCCATGCTGATATATCGTATATATGTACATATAATACGCATGTATATATGAAATCTTGATCCCTGTCATATGCATTTTGAAGTGTAAAACTGATGCGATTGCCAGATATATTGTGGGGCAGCCAAAACCAGAAGTTGATCAAACAATACAAATTCAGAGGCAAAACTCAACAACTGGTCAATGGCAAATGTTTGCCTGGCTTTGTGATACATACACACACACACACACAAACACACACACATGAACACACATTAACAAACAAACAAACATTTGGCAAATTGATGCAAATTGGCATGTGTATCCAATGTCAATTGTTGAATCTATTTTTGATGGCAAAAACCGATTCAAAGTTCGACTTTTGGTAAACAAACAAACAACATGATAGGTCTCTTAGTCTCCTACTAAATGGGCAAGAGAGGAGCTTGCATATTTTTTGGAGAGAATATGACACTCTCTAAGTGCATGCCAAGGGTCAATGTCAATGATCCTACTTCAGAGAGTTTATTATCAATTCAGGAGAAGGACTAACTTAAATTTGCCATAATTCAATTCTGCTTATCTTCTTTGGGTGAATAAGGCTCTAAGGAGTATTCTGCATGGGAAAGTTCCTGTTCTCACTGAGAGCTCTCACCTGGCTTGGTTCACCGAAGGATTCATTCAGCCATTGCCTTGAAGACCACCTTGAGACCTTATTGTCTCATGTAAAAACTAAAGAATGTGAGCCTGGGGCGGGGGCCAGTACAAGCTCCCCATCTACATCTGCAAAGGCAACAAATGCTACGGCTTCCGCTGTGGCTGCCCGTCAGGCCAAGGCTTTGCAACAGCTGCACTATTTTTGCACCATTGCACCATTTACACCATCGATGTGAGGACATTTACGCACTCAACGATGGTACGCACTCATTGGGCATGCAACTCGAGAATTCGAGGATAATCTGACCAAAGTTCCCATTAAGCCTTGGCCAAGATTAAGGTGACGCTGATATGGAAGAATTGTGAACACAAAGTGTAGCTTGGCTAGTACTGTTCCCTCCGAATATCGCTGTGAAGGTTCGCTGCTCGTCAACCAGATTGATGCAGTGCTGGATATCTGCTATTAGCTACTACGTTGCTCTACGCCCAAAGCCAGGTGGCCATGGTGAGGCTACTGGATAAGCCACTCAACCAGACGTAGTATTTCGGTGGCTCACAAGTGTCTGAGATTCGCACGCCGGCCATTACCGACAAGGATCTAACAGGCAGGCGCAAGCAAGCCAAGATCGTTACTCAAATCTAAGAAGCATTCTTAGGCAGCCACCTAGATACTTCATCCAAATGTCATATAGAACTAATCTGCCACTTGATAATCCATATATATACATCCTTCACCTTAACAGGAGCGATTCTTGTAAACATGCTCATACTATCAATCCTTCATTTGATAGTTAAAAATTTTATATATATCACATTTTCGTCAATGCTGATGGTTGACATTGGAGGCATAAAGTGGTCCGGAGCAAGGGCTGCAAGGGGGCTGCTGGTTTGCCAGAGCAGAGGGGGAAGGTACAGTTTAATGCGCATTATTATCAGGCAAGTTTTATGACAAACTAAATGAGTGGTGAAACAAAGCATAAAAATACAATTAAGATGGTCTCTCTCTCTCTCCGTCGCTCTCGCCCAACCATGGAGATGAAGATGGATGCGGTGGCTGTGGCTGCGGTGGTTCAAATGAAGTTGATGAAAAGAACAGCAAGCACAATGCGAACGAACACACAACAAAAACAAAAACAACAAAAGGCAGTAAAAGTCAAACACAAATATTTTATGAAGCCTGCCTTGCCTCTATGCATGTGAGCAGAGAGCAAAGGGGGCCAGAGGCACAGGAACGTGGGCATTGTTGGCACTTCTACTTGTTGTCGTTGTCGTTGTTGTTGTTTTAGTTGTTATTATGGTTGTTGCTGTTGTCTCAAGATGCTTGAAATTTTGATGACGTGACTACAATAGAATATGGACGGAACCAACTACTTGTCGACATGATGAAGCAAATATGACTATACTCGTGTTCTTTTTGTTGTTCTTGTTGCTGCTGCTGATGTCGACAAGCTTTTTGTGGTCTTGTGATTGCATATAAGTTGTTGTTGTTTGATAACATAACTGTTGTAACCTTTAAGAAGCCGATGATCATATACTATGAGTTCTGAAATACAGCGTTTAGATTTTGACTAACCAAAAATAAGTTTGCTTGTAGATTTCGGAAGAAAATCCGGTGTATAAGACTTCCTTGCGAATCGGTCAGTCAGATGTGAGCATTGGTTTCATGATGTCTTAGTGCAGATGCCTTATCAATAAGGTAAGGATAATATGAGGAAGAGTTAAAACCAAACAGCAGAGCCTGGAATAGCGGTGGGTGCAGTGGCTCTCATTAGAGAGCAAATGCTTCAGATTGAAAATTTCATAAGCTAGAAGTAAGATTGTGCGGTTCGGGAGGGAGAGATGCTCACCTTTGATACTTCCATTGTCTGGGACAGTAGGAACAGCATAAAGAAAGCAGACAGCATATAAAGAAGAAATAGGGAGAAGGGGAATTCAGAAAGAATGATCATAGAAAATGTAGTGTGAGAGGAGGGTGGATAAATACAGATGGAGAGGACGAGCTAGCGAAGCTAGAGTGATACAACTAGAGAAGATAGTTTATTAAGAGATTGAGGCAGGAGAAGATAGAGAGAATTTATATACAACAGAGTGAAGCATAGTGAAAGTGAAGTAATGGAAGGACTTCTCTGCTTGAGGAGCTCCATGAAATGCCGAATAAGATGGGATAGTTATGCTATAGTATAAGAATAACTGCAAGGTACAATCAGGATAAGTAGTTGACCCACAGTTCACATTGGTCCTAGTTGTATGTTCAACTATGGCCAATATCGATTCGCAGTGTGTCCTGTGCATATTTTTAGCCACCATAAAGGTAAGTTTAGCCCCAACATTTAGCTCAAATATTTTTAGATATTTTAGAGAATAAAACCAAAAATGAAACTAAAAACTGTTGGGCAACGATGACGCAGAGACCCTTTTTATGGGCTTCCCCTTATATTTTGGGCACTGCATATGGAAATGTCTGTGTGTGTGTGTCTGTGTGTGGGAGTGTGTGTGTGTGGCATACTTTTGAGCATAAATCATTTTTACACTGGCAGCTGAGGTCCTCGAGCTGGTCCTGCTTCTGCTCCTCCCACTCCACCTATGTGTGTGTGCGGTCGTGGGTGTGACATGCACATATGTGTGCGAGAGGACGGCATGGCACTGATTAATGATTAATCCATAGGCAATGCGACGCGTGAGTTTGCCGCTCGAGCTTTTTATGGCTGGCAAACTAATTTAATATTTATTAATTATACCGTGTAAGTCTCTGTCGACTCGGTCGAGCATGCTGCACACCAGCGGATTTGAAATTTTCAAGCGGATTTGTATGCTTGCACATGTGTATTCTGTCTGTCTCTTCCTCTCTATCAGGTGGTATTCTGCTCTCGCAGTTCATCTCATATAATCCATATTGAATCTATACAACTATCAAGCTCTCTCTTGTACACACACACACACACAAATACATATACACATATATAGTACTCCACATTTTATCTTGTACCCGCATGAAGCTAAGGCTTCGAATCCCTTACAAAATAAAATCTTCAAGCAGAAGACAGTTTAATTATATAAAACTTAATTTGAACGACGACGTTTCATGGCATTATATAATTTCCCAGATAATGCGACTATAGCATATTGAGCAAGTCGACCCTTTCCTCCTCCTAAGAGCACTTTCTCAACAATCAACCAAAATTTCTAATGCTGCCGCTGTCACCGACATTGCATTTTGCAAATTGCATGATTGAAAAGTTTTGGGCACGAGTTAAAACTACCAAGGGTTTGGCTATTTAGATCCTGATAGCTGAGTCCTGAGCCGCCTCTTTGACCATTAGCACACATACATGCATACATTAATATTACATACATATGAAGTGCGGCCATGTGGGTGTGGGTCCAACGTAAGCAGATTTAAAAGATTTTGACCATGTAAATTAAAAGCTTAAATCTTGTGTTTTATTATTTAACAGGCACTAGCAATTTTTACGGCGTTCCCTCCCCGAAGTATAATATTCCACATCGGTAGAGGGTTTCCCCTCTTCTCTTCTTTAGTCCCATTCTCTGTTTTCTTGCTGTATGTGCTTGCTACTTTGCTCTCCTTCCATATTTCGCATGCCTGGCTTTCTTTTGTTCATCCTCTTCGCATACTGATAACTTCCTCATCTTTCTCTACATCAGAGATGGGTAACTTTTATAAAGTGTACCAATTGAGGTAAGAATACAACAAGTAAGAACGCCATAGTCGATTCTGACACAAAATATTTTCTTACGTTTTTGTCTACAATTATTATTGGATCTTAACGAACTCTGGCAAATCGGTAGATTTTTTACTTATGCATAGAACAAACTTGATCTGACGCCTTACAAGGGTAGTCTATATACAAACTATGGTACTCCAGCTCTTATAGTCTCCAAAATTTAGGTGTTATTATGGATTTGTATCGATTTGCGGGGGTGGGAGGGGCAAAATTTCAAAACAAACTTGATCTGATGCCCCAAGATGGGACTCTAGCTCTTATATATAAGGTGATAATACGGACGGACAGGCGGACATGGCTAGATCGGCTGTTGATGCTAATCAACATTATGGAGTCGGAGACGCTTCCCTATACCTGTTACATACATTTGCACGAATACAATATACTCGCTTTACTCTACTAGAGTACGAGTATACGAAGCCCTGCAGCATTGCCAGCACACATAGAGTCACATGCATATGTAATGGTATGTGTATGTATGTGTGTGCCCCTTCCAGGTCTACGTCTACACTCACTGCTGTTTCCATACAAAGCTCAATTACAAATGGCAATGCTATGGGGATATATCGAAATAGCGATATTTATAACCTGAAAGTCAACATCGATATATGTGACTGTTTTGACATTTTGAATCGCATTCATCGAATGGAATAACAACTCTGCTCAAAATTGTTTCCGCCCATGCAGCGTTCGAAGATATATACAAGAATGTGTATATATATTAGATTCACAACCGATTTGTAATTGCACATAAGAAAGATCATTCACATGCTTTGATCATAAATATTGGACAAACATTTCCTATATCGATATATCGAGAGAAACTAACTCTAAGATTAACATTTCTTGCTCAACTCAAACTATTGTGAAACTTCAATTTTGCAGTGCGGACGAGGGCTTTGATGGCACCTATGCCACCAACGTGGTGGTGCGTAACAATGGCAGTTGCCTGTATGTGCCGCCCGGCATTTTCAAATCCACCTGTAAAATCGACATCACCTGGTTTCCCTTCGATGATCAGCGTTGTGAGATGAAATTCGGCTCTTGGACCTACGATGGATTTCAGGTAAGCTCTGTGATAGTCTCTGATATTGTATTGAATGAAAGCCCCTCCCCCCACCACCCCTCTCTATTATATAATTAATCGAAAATGTGGCACCATTTACGAGCACGTTTGAACTTAATTAAAAATCAATTTGTTTTGCCTACAATTATCCAGCCCAGTTCCAGCTCTGAGCTGTGTCCCCCTCCCACCCGTGTGTCTTAGTTCAATTAAGCGCACCTCCTCGGTAGTTTTCCATTATTTTCTCGCTTCTCTTTCAAATGATTAAGCATCGCAAATTAATTGAAATTGCTTGGCACCAAGAAGTTGGCATATAAATTAATTGCCTCGAGTTGATTTATATATAGTATTGTTGTTGTTGTTCGTTTCCGATAAGCGTGACCATAAATTATGAGCACTGTCGGATCCAAAGCATTCAGATTCAGATACGTTAACAGTAACAACTATGACTAACTGTCCGGAAAGTTATGAGTAATTGCGAAGTTTCACTTGAAATAAAACTAAACTGCTTAATGAGATATATAACTATATAGAGATTTACTTACGATTTACCTATATTGCGAATTCGAACTGTATTCGATATATCTAGAGTTGTGTTTTCTTAGAGATTTGTTCAAATGTTGGAACTCGGTTGGAACTCGAATTCAAAACTATCAATGTTGATAATATCGATGCTGAAACTATCGATGTTGAAAATATCGATGTTAATAATAACACCGGCAACTACATATCGTATATCGCATAGAAATATAAGTCAGCGTCGCTTGCAATTGAAAGTTTACTAAAATATTGTTATTTAACGGAGATATAGCTGAATATTTATACATTCCTGATTCGTATCTTGGGTAAGCACACACACACCGCCGTCCACAAAGGCAAATAACACCTAATTGTTATTCGGCAGAAGGCATTGAAGCAAGATGGCCACTAGTTTCTATATAAAAAATGGCATTGCATTTACGGAAGATCACGTCCAAGTGTACAAGCTTGACTTGTACAACATAAGCTCAAGGCTGAGGCAGGCGAGGATGCAGGCATACTTTGCTGGTTTCGGACGTCTGGTGGATATGAGCATCGTTCGCCAAGCCAAGGGAAAACGCACTGGCCAGGTGTGGTTTGATAGCCCCACTGATGCTGCAAAAGTCTTGCAGTGTTCCGTGGAACACGACATTTCCAATGGACGCACGCTCAAGGTCCGCCCCAGTGTTGGCAGTCAGCAGCCCCCGGCAACTGAACCCAATGCCATCGTGACGTATCTTAATTATGACTGTCTTTGGGAAATATGCAAACATTTACCTCTGTTGGCGCAGATAAGATTCGCGCAAACTTGCGATCGCTTCAAACAAGTCTACGAGGAGGCCACGCGAAGGCGCCATCAGTCATTGCGTCTTCAGAAGCTTGAGCAATTGACTGCCTTGGATGTAAGTGTTTTTTTTAAGCTATCCGGCAAGTACATACGCAAAGTTGTAGGCACAGATGAGGTGGAGCCAGAATTGGGACAGGCTATTTGCCAAGGCTTGTGCACAAACTGCTCCAACCTGAAAAGCTTAAATTTTAGATTTTGTCTTTACCCTGCGATGCATTTGGACAACATCTGTGCTGGCTTGCCCCACCTGCAGGAGCTGACACTGCGTGGTTGCTACCTTAGCAATTCCAGTATTTTGGCTATGAGACAACTAAAATGCTTAAAGAAGTTGGACGTGGCTCAGAACGATGAGCTCACGGGCAAATATATGGAGCTTCTGTCAACTTCTCTGGAATGCTTGCACCTTGAGTACTGCAGTACATTTTCTTTTGAGTTTCTCAACAATATCTGCAAAGCACTAAAGCAGCTGAAGGTGCTCAACCTGTTAAACGTGGCCCCTAACTACGACACCGTATATTACAACATGGTGAGTTGTTGCCAGTCCTTGGAGTACCTCAGTATCTCTGTGAACAGGCGTTCGTGCAAATACGAATACATTGGGCTATTGCCCAGACTCAGGCGTCTGGTGATAAGCATGTTCGGCAGGCGGAAGTTCCCAGAAAATTTGTTAAACAAGCTCGTGGAGCAGAAGGCCCACCAACTGGAATACCTAGAATGCCTTGGGGATGACATGCTGACCAAGGCTATGCTAATGAAAGTGGCACAACTAGAGAATCTCAGTAGCCTATGCTTGTACAATTCACAGACATTGGGCCATCAAGAGATGCTTGAGCTCGGTAGACTCATTAATTTGGTGGAGTTGACTCTCTCAGCGTGTAACAAAGTCGAAAATAATGACTTATTTATTTTAATGGATTCCTGCAAAAAGCTCTCAAAGTTAAGCTTGATAGTCTGCGAAGCCTTGACCGCGATGCTCATCCACGGCATCATTGCAAAGGTGCGCCTCGAAATGGGCAATGATGAGTGCCAACGTCAGCTGCCGATGAAGGTGTGCCTGGCTAATCCTCAAATAAAACAAGCCGTGCTAGCTGCTGCCATTGTGGCACCCAAGGAAATAGTAGAGATATCATGCGATTTTAACGAAACCTGGTCTTGAATTTCACAAAGGACACCAGCCAGGCTGTTCCAAACATGATCATATCATACAATATGAAAAACAGATGAAGAAACACTTCAAATTTGCCAGAACAAACAACTCGAACATCGCTTTCATTTTAGACTTCCGATTTGTAAATGCAAAAAAACCAAACACAAATGTTAATTTTTCTGCTCTTTTTGTTTAACATTTGCATAAATTAAATTAATTAAAATAAAATAAGTCAACATTTGCGACTTTGAAACTGCAAAACAAACAAGGTCTCTCTAGTGACAAATCGGCAAACATTTAACATTTAAATCAACACTTCAATAAGCAATTACATTAACAACATGTGATTGTTGTGACAACAACAACAGCAAAGCACAAGAGAGGCAGGCTAACTTTGGGTAGCCGACGCTTACATACCCTTGCGGATAGGAAAAGAATGCTGCTGATCAACTTCATATCAACGCCTTCTAAAACGCATCTGCTGCTCGGCCATACATACACTCACTTGTACATACAAACATATTTACAATTAAACAAACATACACACATATCTGTTTTACTTTTGCTTATGGAGGCTATGGCAAGCCAATGCTGGTCTCGCCCATCTATGCTGGTTAGTTCTTGGGCTTCGGTCTTAATCAAGACTATCTCGACATCCATGTGGCTGGTCTTACAGAGGCATTCCAATAGCTCAGCAGGACCAGGTGAGATTTAGAGTCTGATCTCTTTGAAATCTTCAAGGATTGGAGTTGGCTGCATGTGTGGAGTGTGGAGCATGTGATAGAGCATGGACTATTTGCTGCCAAGCTGCTACAATCTAATGGTTTAATCTGCATTGCATTGGTTTAACTATCTCTTCGGCTTTGTACGGCAATCTTTTGTTTACGACAAATGCCAAAGGAATGCACGCAGTAGCGGGCCATGTAAAACACTGGCTGTTGACGGCACGGGTCAGCCTGTCACCAGATTGACCAACGCAAATGTTCGGGCACAGCTTGCGGATGTGCAGATCCCTCATGAGGCTCTTTGCTGGGTCGCGCCTGCTTTTAGGTGTTTTCTTAGGATTGGCTGCCACAATGGTGCATGGGAAGAAGAGATTGGGAAAAAAAGCCCCTGCCTTCAGTCAATGTTATGTGCCTGTGTCTGCGCGTCCGAAGTGTATGTCTCAACCATTGTGCAAAATGCTGAAAGCAAAATGTTAAGCCAGCGACTTTGTGATTATCTGACATACATACATACAAACATGGCGACCGACAACGCAGAGAGAGAGAGAGCGAGCTGGAGGAGAAGACACTGTCCTCTTAGCTTACATCACCCCTCTTAAACCAAACGAAGTCATGTCTGTCATCATACGCTTTGAGTTTCGAAGAATGCGATGTTCTGCCCATCTCAAAGAAAACTATGCATTCGCTGATCGAGTGTTGGCAAAATTCTGGCTTTCTCTGAACTCAAGAATAAAGTGTGTGTCTCTGATCCCGACCAAGATCCTTTGCTCATCCACCTGCTTGTGCTTAAATTATATATGGCATTGTGGTTTGGATTGTAGGCGGTCTCTCCGAAGCTTCAAAATATAATCTATCCGCACGGAATATATATATTATATATATAAAGTCTATGTGACTATTAATCACTCGAATAAACTGCATTTATTTTGCATCAATGCGAAGGTAATGCAGTTAAAATAGTTAAGCCAAATCATGGCTAATAATCATAATAAATGAGCATAACTAATTGGTAGCCGCAACTGTGTTAAGCGATGCCGCCTCGTCTACCAGCCGCTGATTGAATTATTTCATTTAATCAATTTGCGAAGCGGCCAAGTGGGAATTAAATTAGATCGAGTCGAGTCGATGTAATGTCACCGGCGGGCGCTTTGGCATATGTGCCGATAATTACGTTTCATGGCAATGGCAACAATAATTAATGCTGGCACTTGCACACACTCACACACACACACACACATGTAAATAAAACAATGAAAGTAAACTGCTGGTCCTGGTCCTGTTGGTGGTCCTACTCTGCCTTCACAGCACAACACAGCACAGCACAGAGCAGAGGCTGGCCCGGAGGAATCTTCAGTGAATAACGCATAATTCATTTGCATTTCGCTGCGGCGCACATAATTTGCAGCATCGGATATCCGGATCCGGGCCCCTGCCTTCTTGCAATCCATAAATATTCAATGTGTTTAGAATACGGCAAAGCGAGCAAGGACTCACAGATTTGTGTTGGGAGTCTGTTTAAGAGAGAGAGAGAGAGAGAGAGAGACAATTTAAGTTAACGATTTCTGAAAAAATGAATTCATATCTGACTTTACCCTTGAAGCAGGATTGAACAGCCTAAAAGGAGGCTTCTTGTCAGGTGTCCTGCACCTGTTCAACATCAGTTTAAGCTGGGCCAACTGTTGTGGTAGCAATTGGTGCACTTTCCTTATCCTCTTCGGAGATGTGTTTACTTTGTCCTTGTCCTTTGCAGAGGTTGAATACCCCAGGTACGTGCTTCTTAGCACTGGGTGGCGCCACGGTTTTAGCTGCTGTATCTCCTTTCTCATCATCGTAAGCAACAGTCACAGTGGTGACTTCTTTAATAGATGGAGCTGATAGTGTGGTTGTCTTCTCAGATTCTTCTTACGTGGCTGCACAGGTGGACGAAATAGCCACTCACCCTCCTCCTGTTTCTTAGGATGGAAGTGCAGTTGTTGAATCAATTTGATAGTATTCAGACCCATCCTTTTTAGGTGCAGTGGGCTCTTTCTTCTATTCCAAAAACTGAAACAACTGTTGTAGGCTCCTTTTGTATCCTTAGAGGCATTTCATATAAATTATTAGAATTTTCTGTCAAGCTAGGGCGGAAAGGGGAACAGACAATAAAACGTATGCGATTGTGGAGGGTTGTGGAGAACTTCACATAGATAGATACCTGATATTTAGATTCATAAGCCTGAATAATGATGCCAGACTCTTAGCAGCAGTATATTAAGTATTCGCCTGGTTGACCGATGACGCCAAAGCAAAATGTAACAGTTTTGGCCTATGCTATAAATTTCAAGCATTAAAGTCCTTTTTAAACCCCCGTGCAGTGCTCAGGAAATAGCATGAAATGCAATACACTCGCATATATACGCTTGACCAGCATAACGATATGTAATTTAATAGAGAATTTTAATCAAATGCCTCACCCCATATTATGCCAGGGGTATGAGCGGGGGATCGGAGGCATTGGTATTGTTTTTCGTTGTTGCTCTTAAGTAAATTGCAAATGAATGTTCAGATAACCATTAAAATGTGCAAAATTTATTTTGCAAATTGTTTAATTTGCATGCGGGTCCGTCCGTCCCTCCGTCCGTCCGTCCGTCTGTCCGCATTGCTGATTGCGCTTATTTCAGATTGCGCACTCGACTGCGATATTATGCATTTTCATTTTGCAAAGCATTTCGCCAGCAATTTGATTTAAAACATTTGAATATCCGCCACACATATCGATGAAAGCAGCAAAATAAGATTCAATAGAATGCTGCAGGCGAGCTTGCTCGACTTTTAGATACCCTGTGAATAATAAACTGCTATAGCTCTTGATCAGCTTCAGTCATCAGACTTGGGGCCTCCTAAAGTGGATACACACCGAGTTGGCATTGATTCCAATAAAAAGCAACGAAGTTTTTCTAATAAGTGTTCATTCTGAGAAAATCAGTTCTATGGCAGCTATATGATATAGTGCTCCGACGTGAATAGAATTTAGTCAACAGAGGAGGTCTCACCTAAAACATATACAAACCAAATTTGGTATGGTTTGGATGAAACACAGAAAGGTTATGCTCCTAAGTGCTCATTCCGGAACAATCGGTTATATGGTAGCTATATGATATAGTTGAAAGTTTTGGATAAAACTCAAACTTAACCAGCGTGCAGACAAAGAAAGCATCTGTTAAAAATTTCAACTCTGCAGCTTTTAAGACTTCTGAGATCCTTGTGTTGAAACAGACGAACAGAGGGACAGAAAGACATGGTTATATCGATTCCCCTTGTCATGCTGATCAAGAATATATATACTCTATAGTGTCGGAAAGTGCTTCCTTCTGTGCGTTGCAAGCTTCCTGACAAAATAAATATGCCTTTTTGGGAATGGTAAAAAGAGGTAAATGTGGACGACTCTCTCAAGGTGCGTACTAATACAGAAAGACGAATTTTGGTGAAAGTAATAGAAAAACTTAGTATCAAAGCATGTTTCCCAACCATAATTTGCGCTAAATACTAAATGTATGAGAAGACTATAATGGAAAATCACCGCATAGTCGCACTTGTAACTTGCGACATAACTCATGGTGCAGATCATGTGGTCTGAGATATTGTCATTCCTTTGATCACTTGCATCTTATCCTCGCTGAAATCGAAACACTTCGTTAGGCTCCTTTTTATCAAAGAAAAATCTGACAGATATATGTACTTACCAGAGACCTGCAAGGTCACCATAGGAGTTCAGGGAACGGCCACATGTTCCATTCGATTTCGTCAAGGTCAGCCAGCACACGCTCAGCGGCCGCATAGTTTTTTGATTTCTAATCGTTAAGAGGCTCAATTAAGATTTGCACTTAGAGAGCAGCTCTTGGCTAAGTTTCTTAATTCATTTCTTCGGAGAGCTTGCATCTTCTCAGTGAAGTTCTCTCCATCCTATATATCGAATGTCCTTGTCGAGCCTGATGCCTTATATGCCTGGCAAACTTTATGGCAAAGTTTTAATACGATTTTGTGTAGCTAAAACGCATTTATATTTACATACTGCTAACGACCATGGCTCATTCGTCGATCTAGGCAAGCTCCCACGCCATCACACACACACACACACACACGCACACATACAGACCCGCACTCACACCACTAACCAATTGAAATATACATAAGTACACTTGCATGTGTGTATTTTCTAATCAGGAAATTTCGTTGGCTTAAAATAAAACAAGAAAAAAGCTGGCAGCCAAGTTAGCCTCGCATGCCAAGGCTCACACACGCACACACTCATACACAAAGCACACAGAGGTACACACACGTCCATACATACATACAAAGCAGATCCGCTCAAATGCACAGTGCATTAATTTGCATGGCAAGATGCTGACAAGAAGACGGCCACGAGCCAAAAACTGTTACCAACGTATATATACATACATACATATATATGCTACAGTAAACACTCGCTAATTGAAGTCAGGTCAGCTGCTTTTGGTTGCTTATTCGATTCAGATTCGATAATGATGAAATATGATACCATATGGTACAGTTTTACTTCATGATTTAAATGAAGATGGCAAGATGGGGCAACCAATGCATCATAGATATATACCTCCAATTGTCATATGAATCCAAATTGCATGAGATCCTACTGTGTGCCTAGAGATACTCTAACTCTGGTATCCTTGGCATACCACGAAATCGGGTGCTACGCAACCTTTCTTTGCCATTTTTGTTGCTCTCATTCTTGTGGCCGGGACAAATTTTTTTGGCACGCAAAGTTGACACGTAAAATATTAAAGAAAAAACTTAGTTTGTAACGGTTGCCACAAATTACACAGATACACACACACACACACACACACATACATACAACCATACATCCTCATGTGGCATTTAGTTTAGCTAAGGATGCCAATGCGTGCGGCTTTTCTTCTTTCCATATTTTCCTTTTTCGAATACCACAGAAAGAAGACGCCGTTGCAAGAAGAGGAGAAGCGTCTTCAGTTGAACCACATCCACCTTAATATTGCCTTTCTTGGTTGGTAGGGAGGGGGAGACGGGGGGGGGGGGGGGATTAGGCTTGCCAGCAGCACCTCACTTACACTTCAGTCATTGTCATTGAAAATTAATACGAAAAGAAAAATATAAAAAACTGATGCTTACCTTGGAACAATTTTGTGGTGGCATGATATGGTATGATATGGTGCGGGAGATCTTCAGACTTTCGAGATCTCAAGGATGACAGACAGACAGAAGGATAAACTAAAACGGACTTGGCTTAATGGACTCTGCTCATATACATATATACTGTTTATATATTCACTTCATTCAGTGCTTTGTAAGGTTCTTGATAAAATATGTATATATGGCATATGTGAATGGTCTTAGATCTTGGCTCCTATCAATAACGAACTATTTTACACACACATGCGAATTGTCACCTAATTCTTGACTCTTTTGCAGGTCGAATTTTTCACTTGCAACATTGAATCTAACAAACAAACCTCCTCTTATCGTTCAAACTGTTCAGTGAATTAGTCAGAAGAAAGAGTTTTGCATACATGGATATTATCTGTTTTCGAACTGGGTTCAAGATCATTGACCTGTATCACTGAAGTGTTATCCTTGAGTTTCGGATTCCTAATTCGACTGATCGGCCCTTAATCGTTTCCACTTCTGTTGCATCTTTCTTTCAATCAGCTGCAGCTGGAAATTCTTGGCATTCTCATCGTTAAGGGTGCACCGGTTGTACCTAGCTAGAGTACTTTGTGGGCGTGTGGTAATCATCTCTTGCTGCTAGCTGGTCATTAGGTACCTCAAGGTGAAGAACATGGTTGAGTATCTAATTGGGAGAGCATGGCTATGTCGCTGACGCTTACCTTGGCGATCCTCCGCATTCATCAATCCCATGCGCTACTTAACTTCGTCAAAATGTTGAACTTCCTGTAAGGAGCAATTGGGTATAAGAGTTATTGGTAGTTTCAACATTGTCTAGCCATAGTCTACCTCAGCGAGGTGCAAATAGTTCAATCTCCTCCTGCCACCTCTACTTTGAACACTTTTTGGAGTTTCCCATACATTCATATTTCCCAGCGACTTCCTTAGTCTTCACAGAATTGAACGAATCCTTAATGAAAGGAGCAGGTAACTCTAGAAATCGCTGTCTTACTAACAGCATTCTCTTTGGGAAGAGAAATCGGTGTCAATCATAGCAGAAGTCTTCTTAGTCTTCGACTCCTTAGTCATTTAGCCGGGGATGGAAAGAATTGCTTCAAATATGGGCTTCGGCATGGGAAATGTCCTGCAAGAAATGTCCATGGGTGCATTATAATTTTTCTCAGTGTAATAACTTGAGCGCTCTTCAATAAATCTTCACGGTGGCGGCGCGGCGCATCGCTCCCACGCATTCGCCTCTCTTACGGAACATTTGACAAATGCCAAAAGTGGTGATTCCTGGGCCCGCGCCACCACATCAGCCCCAAATTGTTGGCAAGCAAAGGCTGCAATTTCCTGCTGCTACCGCAAAACTACATACATCTAGTCCTGTCCCAGAGTCCTGGTCCTGGCAAAATTGCCAAATAGCAAAGTTGTATGTGAGCGCATATTGAAATCGCATAGAATGAAGTTTGCTTGAAGAACAGGATATACGTGTACGTAGATGTATGTGCATATTTATGGACTTGGAGAAAATAGGATTAAATTATTTGGTGGACAGCTGTTTGCTGGGTGAGGAGAAAGTTTTCCAGCTAACAAGATGTTGGCCGAAATTAAATAAATTTTATAATCAAAACATTTAAAAGTTTTGCCAGTTCGAAGCTTAAAATTTCCAGTTAAAGCCACCAGCATAAGTATCTGGTTTATTGTTTTTCTTCTTATTTAATTCTTCCTTTTATTTTTTCTACATTTTTTCTTTTTTTGTGTTTTTTGGAAAACAGCGAAACAATAAAACGCGGGCAACTTAATCAAAAATAAATACAAGAAAAGCGCCCGCAAGCAAAAAACTTTTACTTGCACTCTTTATAAAGAGCTCCATCATGTCTGAATCCGCTGCCAGTGGCTCCGCCTCCGCCCCTGTCCCTGTCCGTATCCTGTCCAGGGCAGCCCTGAGCCTGGGCCTGTCAAGTATTTTAATATCAACGTAAATATTACATTTATCAACTGGCAAAAAAATGAAGCGCTGCCTCGACCCAATGTCACGCCCAGCTGACAGAAGGCCACCTGACGGTTTGTCAGCCAGTTCGCCAAACTGTCAACCAGTCAACCAGTCAGTCAGCCAGTCAGTTTTGTCACTTCAAAAGGGGCAAGCTGACAGGTGAATAGCATGGCACCACTCTTGCATCGTCCTTTGTCCTTTAATCAATGTATGTAAGTACATAATAGTAATTGCAAAAAGTTTTATTATCACATCACATCAGGGACTCAGCCAGCAGTTAATACAGCCATCACTTATTCATTTTTGCGATGAGAGCGTGACAGCCGTGACACGACAAGCCAGACCCCCACGCACAGTAAAATAAAGGTATATTTATAGTCCATTCCTTCTCAAACCATGGACTTATGTAGGAGGAGAGATAAGAAAAGATGGCAAATGATTTGATTTGTTGCAAGTGCAAGAGCTTGAATGAACGTGTAGTTAGCGTTTATACACATTGAGTGCAAAATGAACAGTAGAGGCAATGATAGAATGGAATACGCTGGCATGGCAAGGCTGCAAAACTGAGAAATGCATGATTGTAAACGAGTGCGAGTGAGCAACAGCATTTATTCGGGAAAAGTAAATTCTACTTAACAGAGAACCAAATGAATTTCATGAATGAGCCGATGTCGGGAGTAACACAAGAAAAACTCGACCTTCATTCAAGAAACCAATCAAAGCATCGAATGAGCTTCCGCAGAATGGGATAGCCCGCACACAGGCTAGACCTTCCCTTTTTATTATATTTGGCGATTCCATACATAGAAATTCATAGAGCAAGCAGTCATATGAGTCTTATGGGCCCAGTGAATAGCTTCGCGCTAGCTGATTGAGTTATTTTCAATGATTTTCCCTCGAACTATATCTCGACATTCATCTATGTAAAACATTGTTTAAACAACAACTAGTTCATCATTCTACAATCAATCTACATTTACTTACTATTCTACATCTATCTACATATACATATATGTGTACATCTGTCTACCCGCTCCCCATCTCTATCGTCGAGCCAAAAATAAGCTCCCTGCCATTTTCCATTAATCGCTGTTTTTAAGCGAGTGAAAAGTGGCAACGTCGCAGAATTGATTCAATAAATCCTTTTTTGCCAAAAGTCATTGACAAAGCTTTTAATTGCTTTCGAAAATATTGCGAGTCGTCTCTGGCTCAGCTGCTGCTCCTTCCGCTCCCTTCGCTGCTGTCCTTCCGCTAACCTTGCTGCTTTGCCTGCCACGTTTCCAACTAATTGCAATCAAATTTCGTTTCTCCGCTCGCTGCGCGTTAATGTCAAATCTGTCACGAAAGCAGGACGGGGGGCCCGGAAGACAAAGCGACAGCGTCTAGCTCGAGCACAAGCACAAGCCTTTTCAGTTAGATGATACACCAGGGCCCCCCACAGGCCATCCAGCTCCGGCTCCGCCCGCATATCATGAATCAGGCAGCTGCCGTCATCGTCATCGGCATTTGCTCTGACTTTTTTCTGTGCCTTTCGCTGTGATGTCAAAGCAGCGCAAATGGCTCAATGACGTTGAGTACAAAATCTGTAGACATGAAATGCAGAAACGTACAAGGAGCAGGATTCACCCGAAAGATTGAAGGAATATACGGCGATGACGCTGCCATATATGCATACTTATATCTGTACACTGCACGCCACTTGAATAGGACATATGTATAGAAATTTGTTGGAAATACAATTGAGAGAAATTCAGAGCTGAAATCCTGGTATTCGAAATCTTTTGGAAACCTATGAAAATCACCAAAGAAAATCAAAAAGGGAAGGCTAGCTTCGGCTCCGGAAGAATCGGTTATATGGTAGCTATATGATAGAGTTGTCTAATTTGGATAAAACTCGAACTAAATCAGCGTCCAGAGAGAAGAAGCAGCTGGTAAAAATTTCAGCTCTCTATCTTTTAAGGCTTCTCAGATCTTAAGAAGTAGCCAAGTTTTGAAGAGCTTTCAGCTGCTGCAAGGACTCGTATTGCCTTGCAGCTCCATAACTTTTGGCAGAGATCCTCAATTGGAGTTAGATCTACACTTAAGGCCGGAATATTCTGTCACTTGAAAAACGCCATTGCATTCCCTACTATGATTCGTATATGAGCATTATCTAGCTGAAACGTCCTGTTGTCACCACGGAGTCCTTCTAAAAATGATATGAGCTCAATTTTCAGATATTTTTGCAATCATATGTCCTGGTTAAGAAGAAACTGGCTAGCGTCCCATTAGCAAAAAAGGTAGCCCATGCCATTAGAGATTCAGCGCCATAACAAATCTGCCAAAGATGTGGCGAATCTCTCTAAATTTTTTGTACCGATGTGAACCGACTAAAACTAATCCCTTCAGTGCCTTCTCTAGAGCATGCGTGACAAGAAACTAACAAGGAAGCGCTGCCAATGTATATATATATATATATATATATATATGAATCCATTAGCGTTATTAGCATTGCTTCGTAGACTCCTTTGGGGATTTGGGAAGGAAAATGATGAAAACTCCTAATGCACACCCCACATATGTATCACCAAGGAGATGACCGCCGGCACCCAGCTAGCTTGCTTGTGCTATTCAATTGGCGAGGAGTGTATGTATGTGTGTATAAGGACGAGCATAAGGACAAAGCATGAGAGTACCAGCACTATGCCAGCAAATTTTGTCGAAACGAAAGCTTACTGTGACTGTAACTGTGACCGGGTTTTTGGACGGGGGAAGGATGGGTTACGGTATGGGTTTGGTTTCGGGATTGGGCGCCATTAGCGTGGATTAGTTCATTTGTCCCAGATTGCTGGTAGAGTCAAGTTGAATCAGGCACACAGCATGCGGAGCAGCAACAGCAACAGTATGTGCCCCATCATATATGTGTATACATACATACATACGTATGTATACATATAACACAAATAGAAATACGAAACGAAACACTCAATTCTCGTTTTTATTGATTTCGTCTTAGCGCTGACATATTTTGCAGCTTGGCAGCTTAGCAGCTTCTTTAACTACGAATGTTTATAGTATTATTTATACATAAGCATGGCACGTCCAAGCCAAGCCTTCGTTAGAGATTAGTTTTCTGTGGGCGGATGTGCCACCTACTCTCTCTTTCTCTCTCTCTCTCTCCAGCTGTTGTTAATATACTTTCTATAATCTTACTTATTATATTGGTGGCATGAATAGTTTTTTGATATTTATCCATTTTAATTGAGACTCTAAAAAGCTCAAGTCAATATGGATTACGAAGTTTATCTTCTGCTTTAAGTTTAAGCCGATCCGATTTAACATTTTCTAGCACAATGTTATTCAGAACGGAGACCAGCAAGTTCGCACTTTACTGTTGTGTTCAGGAAAGGAATACCTTTTTGCAATCGCTTTCGTCAGTGCTTACAACTTCAGCCAGAACTCGATCAGCGAGTGCGTAGTTTTATGTGAAGAGATGCGCAAATTCAGCTATGTCTCTTCCTTGACCTCGAGCTGGCTTAAAACTCACATACACTATAATTATTAATTTCTTTCATCGATTTATCCAGCTGATCTAGAGTTGAAAATAAAAACTTAAATTTAACTTAACTTAAACGTCCGCTGGACCCCATAAAGTATCATAGTTTGTTATCGCATATCGTACTAATGTATGTGCTTTCCCCTCCCACTTTTCTTCCCTTCCACGCCAGCACTCTTTTGGTTTGCTTCTTGGGCCATTTCCGAAAGTCACAAATTCATTATTTTTAGCTTTTGAACAAAACTTTTTGACCACAAACAATAAATTACTGGATAACATTAGAGCGGCCTGAAAATCAATAAAAGGCCAACATTTTATAGACAATGCGGCCCAAGTAGCGAAAACCCAAAGACCTGAAAAGCCAATTCCCGTTGTGGGTCGCATAAACCACACGACTTTATACATATGTATATGTGTGTGTGCTCGAAGATGGGCGGTTGGACTTTACATAAGTCCAAAGTAGCATTATCGCACTTTCGAGTTCGGCCTTTTCAATTACCCGAAAGCTAATCCGATTGAGTCTAGTCGTAAATATCGCCTCTATAGTTGACTTTTGCGCTGGTCGTTGCTGGAACAAAAAGGATTGTCCTGGGCATGTGTCCAGCTGCAGCTCTCGGAACAAATGGAACATTGCTGTGGCAGCTTTCCCTACCCTCCCAACTAACAGTGCCAATGCCTGGGCTTTGTTTGGGCTTCGTTTGCCACAGGCTGAGCCAGGTGGGAGCCAGGTTGGACCCTGTGTGTCCCTCTCAACCACATCAATTAAAGGTTGGGCCGCTCATATTTGGCTGCAAGAGACAAATGAAGCCAGGGCCCATCTCTAGCTGTAGCTGCAAAACAAAAATTGCCATCAAACAGACTTTCAGAGTTTGCCCTGGACATGGCCAAAACCAAAACAATCCAATCTTACTACCAAACAACTTAGTGCGAAATAGCAGGCCGAGTCAGAGCCAAATTGTGAACGTTTGGATAATGCAGAGCACATGGCCAGATCGACTCGGCTGTTGATAAGAATATACGTGCTTTATGGGGTCGGAGGCGCTTCATTTTGCCTATAATATATGCTTATACATATATCCTCAATATATATATGCTAAGCTGACTATTTAGTATGAATTCAGAACAATTCAGGCAACTAGATATTGTAAAAGTTTCCACTGAATCATTTGCACTCTTTGCCAACTGAACTGGTTGCCCTTTGGGGTATTTCTGCCTTTGGTCATAACCCGTGCGGAGATAAAATGTTGAACCCAATACTCAGTCGGACTTGAATGAATACGTAAGTAAACCAACAAAAAAGCTGGACTTGCATTTACTTGATTTTAACTGGCCAAAAACAAAAGACAATTTGATTTCTGATGAATTAAGCTTTTACCTTACACACGCATACAAGCAGCCACAGACAGATGCACACACTGGCACAGGGCTGTAGCATATACTGCTAATACATAAGTTGTCATATGTGTTATAAGAAATTCCAGCTCTTTTGATAGAGCTCTATATGCTTTTGAAAATTTCTTCAGGAATCATCAGTCAAACATCTGAAAAACTGAATTGGCATTCCAGGAACTTCAAATCTCTAAAAAATTAGCAGAAGTCTTTCGAATTGAAGAGTTAAATTTGAAATTATGCCAGAATCTTCTTTGCTCGTAAGCCAAAACTGATACAGATTGAAATCGTGGGTTAGTCCATCATATACAAGTGGCATCCTAACCTAAAAGACTTTTCAATTGCTCATTTTCAATGAATTCTAGTATATATATATATATATATATATATATATTTATATATATGTTTTTTTTTTGTATATAAAGAAAGCCGACAACCACAATCTGGCATTAGAAATGTCAGAAAATTGAACTTAATCCACGCCTGAACAATTCAAAACTTTGGAATCTTACAAAACTCAATTATCTCAACTAGTTTTTTTCGAGCCATCCCGTGTTAACAAACTTTGAAGACGAACAGAATCAGAAAAGCAGCGCCTGCTAATTAGCAGAAGGCAGAAAAAGATAGCTGCGCATAATTGCGCATTGCATTACATAAAAAGGAAAAAAATTGAAATAAAAATATAAAAAAATTATATGAAAAAAAGGAAATGAAGCAAAAAGCCAAATTGAAAATTATGAAGTGGTGGGCCATGATATGATATGAGATATAGTAGAAAAGGGGGAGATGCATTATGGGCACACATTGTGGCCACAAATTTCCATACACATGCAAAGCACAAAGGGGGGGTGGGGGTGAGAATGAATCACCCCGAAAGATTATCTAGGTTAGTAGAATTCGCGCATTTCCTGCTCATTTCAACCGCATTTAAATGTGACAGAGAGAATTATAATAACAAGTAAGTAAGAAAAAAGCGACGTAAAGCAAAAAGCGAAAAGTTTCCGCCGCCAGGATTGAGGAAAAGAACTGAACTGAACTGCACTGAACAGGACGAGCAGAGCAGAGCAGAGCAGAGTATAGCAGGCTGTACAATTTATATATATGCACAAGCAAACATATCTACAGACATATATATATATATATATATTTATATATATATGTATATATATAGCAAGCCCAAACGAGAATTTTCATAATTTACACTGACTTTTCGAATGGTCGGAGATGCAAGGGGGGCGCTTGCTATTGTCTTTTTCCCGCTGCAGTTGGGCAAAAGCCATCGCCTGAGCCTGCTAGTGCCGCTGCTGCTGCTGTTGGTGCTAGAGCTGATGGCAGGCGAGACCGGGTTCGGGTTCTCGGAGTGAGGATTGGCGAGTAATCAGGCGCAGCCAACTTTTACTTATAGTTAAATGCTGCATCTGAAAACTGAGCTGAGCGCCACAAAAAAAGGGCCACAGCCTCGACATAGGATGACAGGAAATGGAAATGCAGGCTCTGCCCCTCCCTGCTGCAGCTGCAGTTCCGTGTTTGTGCGTGTGTTGTTTGTATTTTGGCACAGAGAAGGAGAGAGAGAGAGAGAGAGAGAGCGCCCAACAAAACAGTCATTAAGCCCCGCTGACAGCTCAGCTAGTCAGCTGACTAACAGCCAACACTTCTCCTCAGTCCCCTGCCCCCCCTCATCAACGTCCTTGTTCTCACTAATGCGCGTATAACCAGGCAAGGCAAACAGAACTAAAAACAAGTAAGAACGGTTGACTCCAAATTCCGACTATGACATACTCGTACTCACTTTTTGTGAACTGTTAATAGAATGTTGCACAGCAGAAATGTTAAGTGGGCGTCGGTGTTAATGAAACAACAGAATGGTGTCTCTCTCTCTTTCACTCACTCACATGGCATGCTTATAAATACATTTTATGGAAAACTTGCACGAATACCATATACTCGTTTACTCTACTAGAATACGAGTGTAAATACTCATACTGGATGGGTTCCGGTTTCCAATTTCGGCCCACAAAATGAAAGCTATCTTATATAACTTTGCCTTGCAAAGCTATGGCAGAAAAGTTTCTTGGGACTGGGCATGTCCGCCCTTTTACAACAAGTCCAAAATTGTTGGAGCTCTGGAAAGGGGTGTCTTCAATTGAAAGAGGTCAAGAAGTGACCCATTCTCTCAGTCTTTTGATGCTGTACCAAGTTCTAAATCATAAACGCCATATTGTTCTGGATATAACTCTAGTCGTGTAATCTCGCTCTCTCTTTTCAACAGAAGTTTTCTAAAGAAAGAAGGGTAGGTAGGGCGGGACTACTTCCAAAGAAGAACTGGTTTCTACAGATCAAAAGCTGTATGAAAACAGCCAGTAATATCAGAGCTCGCAAACAATGGTTGACGTTTTTGTTAGCCAAATTTTTTAGCCAAAAGGATGAACCGTTTGGGATGAACCTTTAAATCTTTTGCTAACTTTCTGACCCTCAATGTTTAACGGCCAATCATATATTTCTCTATGCGTTGTTCAGTAAAAGACCGTCAACCGAATCGCTCAACAGCAAACCAAATCCACAAGAAACGAAGTCTGCTGCTCAGAGAGTGAGCGAGTGTGCTTGGTTTCTGGTCTCCTGATCTCTTTGGTCTGATTAATTTCAACTTATTATATCTGCAAAAACTGAACCTGATTCTATATACCACTTATATATCACCATTATAGAGCATCTCATGGCACATTTGCAGCAAATGCAATTGCAATTTGAACTGATTTTACAAGTAAATTGTCGCTTTCGAAGTGCAAACATGGCACAGTGGGGCAAGATTGGGCCATAAACACTGACTGAAGTGGTCTGGCCTGCCCAAGTGCATTGTCAGAATCAGCTGTGACACAAAACTGAACCCCCTGGGGTGTGGTGTGGTGCTGTTGTGATGATCCACGACGCCTCCATTGTTCCCCAGTGAGATGTGGAAATGGCAATGGTAATATCTTGCCACCCTACAGTCCGAGAGCGTGTACAAGTAGTTATCATTTCCTTTCTTCATTTTCTGTTCATTTTTTTTGTTGTGCCTTTTCGTGTGTGTGTGTGTGTGTGCTTGTGCTCGCTGCCTGTTGGTGGAAGTTCTCATTCAAGCACACTTGAGCAAATAAGCACACTTGGCCATACTCACTTAGCCACTCACTTGGGGCGGGCCAGCTCTGGTGATGGGCGTGGGTGTGGCTGTGGGAGCCTTCCACAATTTTAGTGTAATATAATGCGGTGACAATGCGCCCAACATACCAAAGTCCCATTATAGCAAATGATGATGATGATGACGATGAAAAGCAAGCACATTTCTATGTTAACCAACAGCCCAGCTGGAGATCCTTAATTCCCACTGGACACAGGACACACGCTCACACATTTGTATGTGCAACATGTGCAATTTGTAATGCATTTGGCAATTGATATGAGTGTATGTTAGTGTGGCTGTGAATGGCTCTTACTAATCACCCACTCTAATTGCACTACATTCTTCAATTGAAATTGATTTCAAAGCAGATGCAACTAAACACGCAAAGACTTATTGCGCTCACAACAAAAAAGCAACGAATTGTAAAACAACGAGCATAAAAAGTGACAAGTAAGAAGGCTCTAATTGAAATACCGACTATAAAATACCTGGTACTCAGTTAGTTCATATCGTAACACTCCTCTTTTCAGCAGCACCACAACATTCTAATTGGATTTCAACAATCACAATCAAATTTCAGTCATTCGAGGATGCGTGTGAGTTTAAGGCAGACAGAAGCACGCCCGTTGCAATAATGCTATTGCCGACCACTCGATTTCTGCTAGGGGTAGGGGTAGGCAGCCGCAGCATAACTGTAAGTGGGAGGGAGACAGAAGCAGAAAATGTTAATGCTGATTCTGACGTTGCTATACCCTTGCATAGAAGGAAGCATCTCCTACTCCATAAAAAATATATATTCTTGATCATTATGACAAGCCGAGTTGATATAGCCATGTCCATCTGATGGAGAGACATCTGTTTCGATGCAAACTACTCTCCCAGTTTTAAAGCTATCGAGTTGAAATTTTCATCATAGGCTTATTTCTGCTGTTAACTGCTCACATTGAAAAATCGTCAAGATGGGACTACTATATATCATAGCTCCCATATAACTGACCGATTCGAAATGAACTCTTAGTACTGTAAAATTGGTTGTTATTTATCCAAATTGAACTCAATTTGTTAAATGCCAGTTCTAGAAGCCCCTACGTCTACTGACCAAAGTTTATCCAGATTGGATCATTATTTCATATAGCTCCCATATAACTGACCGAATTTTAATGAACTCTTCGTCGTGAAGAGCCTGAAAAGCTTTGAACAGTTTTGCACGGCCGTCGTGATGCGAATGAGAACTTTCAGAGCGAGACATCGATTATCCTGTAGCACTCGGGGGCTATTGCTGACAAACCCTGATCTAAATAATCTAAGTTTTAGCCTAGATTCATATCTCCATACACCTTCTCCAACCTTGAAGAGACAAAACTCTAATGACTACGCACTTCATGGCTTACACTGATCCGACATTTTGAGAAGCCGCTGCAACATTCCGCTTTCAAAGAATATGTTCCCCTTCACGCCGCACTCAACGTAGTGAAGTTTCAGTTTTCCATTTTATTTCCTTAGTTAAATTTGAGTAGTATTTCCTTGCTGTACATTATTTACCTAACACAATTGCACAGGCAGAGTCGGAGGCAAACAGCAGCATAAAAGAAATGCAAAGAAAATTCGAACAATTTGTAAGTACCCAATTACAAAATTTCTTTGGTCTATATTGCTATGAAGAAAAAATGGAAATAAAAAATGTATATGCAAATAGCTAACAAAACAAACAAGCAAATAAACAACTCAAATAGCAGCAACAACAACAAACACAGCAACCACTACAACAAGAGCAACGTCAACAGACGACGTTGTTAAATAAATAGCACAAATTTTGTGAATTCTGGAGAACTGCATTTCACTTAGCTAACAATATTCAAGCAATGGCAATGCCAATGGAAATGGAAATGGGATTGTGATAGCCAAGGCAGAGGCAAAAATCATAGGAAAAGACAAGAAAGAAAGGCTAGCTTAGGCTTCCAGAAGCTTATATACCATTCACATTGTACATAGATAACCGATCTAGTGGATCCAAGGGATACAAGGCGAATTTGCTTTGATTTAGATGAAAAACAGAAAAGTTATGCTACTGAGTGTTCATTCCGGAACACGCGGTTGTATGGTAGCTATATGATATAGGTGTCCAATCTTGATCATATCAGACCAGCAGACGTGGGGCCTCCTCAAATGGATACAACAAAATTTGCCACGTCTCTCAAAAAGAATGTTTCAAAAACATTAAATCAACATTGTTGCTGCGAGCCAAATTGACTTGTAAATATGTTGCAGGATGCTTACAAACATGTTGCTAGCAATATTCAGTTACTTTATGTAACTGATGCTAAGTAAATCGAATTGTATTAACAGTTCATTAAATTAAAAACTTTCAAATCGGTTTTGTCCGAAAAAAGTGGTCTGACTGCGAGTATCTCATAGCCGGAATTCCACTATAGCGTTCTTACTTGTCATTATATTATTTATTTATGTATATCATTCTAACGCTACAAGTACATTGGACTTGCTGATCAAGAGTATTTGCGTTACAAATATCGTAGCAAAATTATAATACTCTCTGCAAGGGTATAAAAGTCTACTAAAATTGAAGATCATATATCTTTATCTTAATATATAAGTAAGATACTCTTGTCTCAGTGTTTGCATTCCTTGGAAACCTTGGTCTAACTTAAAAGACATAATAGTATCAATCTCGATTTCGTTCGTTATCGAAATTATAGTTTTTACCCATCAATCTATTTTGTCAACCACAAATGAAAAAACACTTTAAAAATTGATGCAGATACAGAATGTATCTGTCGCGTCACCCGCTTTCATCGATGGGTGACCTGTAGGTGGGTCAAAGTCGAGGTTAAAGTTCGGCCTACTCAGAAGCTCAAATCAAGCAAGAAAGTGTGCCCGACACAAGCTGCAAGCAGGAAACGCCTCGACTCAGCCGTTACCAGTTGCCGAACGCCTAATTAGGATCAATGAAAAGGTGATCGTGGGTACAGGTTCTTGTCCTCCCTCTCACTATTTGATTTGTTATTGTGTTCTGTTTCCCTCTCGTTCTTTGTTTCGAATCCTGTGAAGAGAGCAGAAAGCTAAAGTCCATTGAAATGCTGAGAAGGAAAGAAATTGCTAGGAGTTTCAAGAAATTATTAAAAAAGAAACTCCTGGTAGTAGATCATATTTAAAGTCAAAACTTTCTTTAAGACAAAAACAAGTGCACCAAACAGAGGGCGGGCTACGCTAGCTTAAACAATTTAGGGGCATACCCACATCCCCTTTTTGGTTTTAATACGAATTTTAGATTCAATTGAAAATAATCTCATTGGACAAGCACAGTTTTACAAAACTTGAATAATATTTTCAAATTTACAGATAATTCATTCCTTTTTTTAAATGAAAAAAACTAAGCACCTCCCCATCCCCATCCATTGTCCATTGATTTGTACATTGGTCATCGTTTTTTCCCCCCCAAAAATCCCAAATTCTTGTAAAAAAAATAATAAACGGGACCACACTAATCCCTTTCATTTGCTCTTGCACTCCTAAATGCCTCTCTCTCTATCTCTCTCTGCCCCTCTAACTGTGCGCTGGGATGGACACAAAGTGTACGTGGAAGTACTAGGACAAGTAAACAGCTCTCGAGTGCCTGTCAGGACTCTGTGTGTATTTCATTTTGGGGCACGGCGAACTACAAAAGGTTCTAGATAAATATGCGACAAGTTGGGCGGCGGCTCTTGTGGCATAGCGACCTTGAGTGCCCACGGCTATGTCCTGTCCTTTGCTGATGCTATGCTATGCTATGCTGCCTTGTCCTGTCCAGTTGAGTCCACAGTCCACTGCTGCAGTAATAAGTGTCGTGAGAAATATGTACTCGTAATGAAGGCGAAGGCGAAGCCCAGACGGCAAAAGTTTGCCATGTGCTGCGGCCTTCGCATAAATAGAATAAATTGAGAAGATGCCACAGCTGAATAAGAGGGAGGTGGGTGAGCAGTGGGAGCCGCTTCTACCGTAAATTGCAATAATTTTCTACAAAAACGAAGAAGCACTGACACAATAACAAAAACAAAGTCGCTCTCTCACTTTGGCTAGAATTTAATTGTTTTCAATACGAAGCGAAGCCATGGGAAAGGAGGGAAGGGAAGGGGTTAAGACACTAAAAGAATTTCCAACTCTTATTTACTTAAATTAATTATTTTACCAACCATTTTAGTCCTTTTCAATAGAGTGTAGGTGGTAAAACTTTTCGGACTGGTGGGGGAGCAGTGGCGCACACCAAATGTTAACTGAACAGTGAACCTTAACAGTGCGCTGTTACATGAATGCATGGAATGAACCTCAGACAAATATGGCCAATAAAATGTTATTTCAATGGTTGCTGGGGGAACAAATTTAGTGAATGACTATTTGGTATATAAGGGGGAAAGATCTATTCGAAGTGTGAATGTTTTTCATTGATTACTTTATGAAAAACGAACTAATAATATTGTCCCTTCCCTGTCTGCCAATTTAACATTTACATAGCAAAGCAATGAGTGTCACAGCGACGTCGCTGTTAAGCGTTAACAGGGGCAGCGCTGCTTTGGCGGAGATTCGGCCGGCGCTTTGAATTGTACAGTGGAAGCAAAGTGCAAGCCAAATTTTCGCATAAGCAGCGCTGTGGCAGCGTTTTCAGTGGAACCTAATGGTAAAATAGTAGATTATTCCCTGCACTTCTAAAAGTTCAATATACATGCAAAATATGGTGGATCTATGCTAAAGCTAACCGACTGTTTACTAATGCAGATTTAAGTATTGCGGCTTTGCAATTGGAATAGGAACTAATTTTATTGTTTTCAGGCAGCAAAATGCGATAATGAAGAGGTTTGATGAGGACAATACAATGAAATTTGGTTATATGTTTGAACACATCAAGACAATATGGGTTATTCATGACTTTGAACTTGGTAAGGCTCCAAAAAAAAAGCAAAAACTACAACTATTACGGGTCAGTTCTTGATACAGCCTAAAAAGAGGATCAGCAAACGCGGCACCCATGGGACAACAGTTAAGCTAATACAAATTGTAATGATCATATACAATATATATAAAAGGGCATAACACTGTCATATCTCATAGCTGGAGAAGGCTCAAACAGTGGCAGAAGTACAGAGACAAAGTAAAATGCTGAAATAATTTAAGATCTACTACAAAATCACAACAAGTAGTAATGAGATGACTTTACAGACTGTTTCATGACCAGCCAGAGGCAATCATCTGAAGACTTGCTGCTTAACAACTTCATCTTATGTCAGGCTAAATGATTTCAAGAAGATATAAGTTGCTCCTCTTGTTACAGTTGCAGAACCTGCTATAATTTTGTCACGATGTTCCCTTCATCACAAGCCGAGTCAATATTGCCATGTCCATCTGTCTGTCTGTTTGTTTCTATGCGAATACTATGCGATACACAAAATGCTTGAAGGCAATTAAAAAGAAGATTGCCTTGCTGGCTATTGCTACAGCTAGAGGAAATACGAGTTATACTTCTACGTTTTTTATCTTTCGGGTACCCGAAGTTACCTTTCTTCTCACGTTTCTATTCCGCTTCCATTCCAAAAGATCAGAAGATAAGCTGGAAATCATTTGCCCTGACTTACGTTTACAGTTATTGTAAACTGAAAGGAGTGTAAACGTGCTTTAGGTTTTGTTTGGGAAAGTATCTATAGTTCCATTCATTCGCATTCGTCTTCGTCTTCCGCAGCAGCTACTGGTGCGCCCAAGCGATTGCAATTAATTCAATGTCAGTTCAACTGTAACTGAGACAACGGCTAAGCTTGACTTGCAAAAGGAGTAAAAGGAGGCCAAGCCCAACATCCTGCCCAAACCCAAGCCGAGCCAGTTCCAGAGTCATTATTGTTTGCAAGTAGTTTTCTTCCAGCAGCTTCATTCGAAATCGCTAAAACTTTTTGACAATGGCTTCCCCCTTCACCCTCATCCTCACGGTCAGGGTGTAGTCCAACCCCACGAAGAAGCTTATCTGTGCAGCACAAAGCCTTTCTCTCCGTCAATCCATTTGCCTTTGCCATTCCATTCCTTCTTCACGATTAATGGCTGCCTGCTAGCGACTGGCTGACTAGTTGACTGCCCTCATCCCCATTCCCTTAGCGAACCACTGCTGTGAGCTCTGACCATACCGAACTGGCATTCCAATGCGTTAAGCAAATGGCAAAGGCGGTAGGCGGTCGAGGTCGATAGTAAAATTCGCGCAATAAGCATTAGCAGAAACAAGAAAAGAAAGCTAACTTTGGCTTGCCGAAGTTAACATGCCATTCTCATTTGTAAGCATACATATATCCGTATATATAGTTATCTGATCCGAATGAATCTTAAAGTTATCCAGTGTACAGATATAAGAAGCATCTGGTAAAAATTTCAGCTCTTTAGCTCATAAGACTTCTGAGATCTTTATATTGAAATGGAGGGACTTGACTTCGTTGACTGTCTTTGTCATGCTGATCAAAAACAAACATCAAAAGCTGTACTATCATCGCTTAGGTGAGAGTCAGGATAAGGATGTGCAGAGTTTCCCGATTGTGGCAACTATTTGACAGCATCGATAGCCAGATCAGTGCGTGACAATCACATCGACTATGCGGATTTGAAGCCTAGGGAGCGGATCAGCGGCCCATTGTGGACAAATTTGAAACGGACTACTATTATCTAAGAAATGAACAATCCAAGATTCAACAAAGATGCGTTCAACTATCGCTTGGTAATGATAGACCTCGAGCAGCCCCAGCAGAACAAATGGCAAGCGGCCATAGAACAGCATGAGAAGGATGTTCTGGACTGGGTCAACTGCTGCACTGCTATGTAAAGGATGTGAAGAGCACACTGCAGGCTAATGTACTGAGCACTGGCAAGATGATACGTGAGTTCCAGCTGGATATAGTGGACATCTTCGGCAAGAAGGAGCATTCACAGACCTTTGCTTCGTTTCTGAATCCCTCCACTAACTATCACCATGAATTTGCCCAGCCTGAGGTAGAGCCCAAGGTGCTGCATGAGGTCAAGCTCAATCTGGAGGGATTTATACTATTATACTATTACAATATTTACTAAGATTGTTAAGCTACAAATCGTAGAGATTAACACCAGATAAAGTTAGGCTATCATCTACCGCTTCGTGCCGCTAAATGTTTACTCACCAGCAAAAGCTGTTTCAGCATTCACAGCTTGATTCGGCTGGCCTTGTTCAAGTTCAATGGGAGCTGGACACATTTAGTCGTAGCTGCTGCCAATCGCGCCTAACCGCCCTAGCTTGGCGGGTCCACTTTGTGCACTTTAGCATTTGCCACCGACGGCAGGTGGCCAGTAACGCACATGAGGCTTTCAAGACATTCCTGCGCGCCTTATAGAAATTGTCTGCCGTCGCGACATAGCTTTTGCGACGCCTGGGAATGACATAACGCGGCTGCGCCGGCACTTCGTTAATCTACGTAGGGTTGTGAACCAAATCAATTAGATTAATTGACAAATTATGAACTCATTTAGTTCACATTGTGAATCAGCTAAAAGACATATTGTATATGAACTTTGAATTTGTAAAATCTTGCCATTCGATGAAAGCAGCCCTACCGATATGTGACCCTTTCTTTGTCGTTGAAAATTGTCGTTAAAAACTCAAAGCAGCACATGAATTTTGTGAACATTCGGAGATAAAATAAAGAGTTGGCATTCCGACTTCAGACACATCTAGCTCTAAGATTCGCTCTGTGTAGAACCACAAAGATGTTAGACTTTGAAGTCCAAGCAGCGAACTGCAGCGGGAGACCAGGGCAAGGACAGCGAGGTCTCTGTGAAGAGTTCCAAAAAGCAGCATTCAAGTGACCGAGTGAAAATCAAGAAAGTGATGGAAACTTCGGGAGTCCTAATGAAGACGACCTAAAGGAGAAGCAGCCTGCAGACAAACGAAGCATCTGGTAGAAATTTGTCTGTAGTTTTGAAGACTTCTGATACCTTGGGGTTGAAACAGGTGGACGCTTGGACATGGCTAAATCGTGCTGATCAAGTATATATAAACTTTATACAAACAAAACCGCTTCCTCTTTTGCGTTGCAATTATATAATCCTATGTGAATGGCATACAAAATATCATTACGCAACATTATCATCCTTTGGCTTTTGGGCAAAACAAGAGGGCCAAAGGCAAAACTTAGCTGATTTTATGGCACCTTAATCTCTAGAGCTGAATCTGATGAAACTGAGTGCACCATCACAGCCCAAGTCGTGGTCTTAGTTGTGGCTCCTTGTTAAGCTCGACGCCTCAATTTTTAATGATTCGAGAGTAGCAGCAACAGCAGGAGCAGGAGACCTTGTCGCCCCTTCGGCCATAAAATGAAATGGCGCCAAGGACACACACAAAAATTGTTGCACAACAGAGTTTTTTCTAGATGAAACAAAGCATCTAAAAGAAAAACTGAAACCAAGTGAGACGGGAATTCGACTGCAGCACAAACTGAGAGGAGACAAAAATAGTTTTCTGCTCAAAATTTCGTTTATTCTTGTCTTTTCCAAGCCAAGACCCATTTACCACTTGGCGAGCTGCATGATTTAATAAGGGCCAAGATTAAGAGGGTCATAACTGCATCATCCTTGTTTCTGTCCAGCCAGCGAGAGCGATGCGATTGTCGAAAAGCTGGAGCGCAAGTTGGGCCGCATTGTCGAGCGCCGTGTGAAACAGAAGCTGGCCTCCAAAGTGAAGCATAGGCAGGAGTGTAAAATGGATGCCCAGACTGGCCCACGTATTGGGACACAAGCAGGACTCTAGCAAGTTAGCAGCTCAAGTGCCAGCAACACAAAATTCCATGGGAAAGGACACTGTCAGCAAGATGATATCAGGCTACTCAAGAGCTTTCCTCAACGCATGCCCATTGCCATGCAAGCCTAACGATCGATTGGGTGAGATCAACGCCAGCAGACTTAAGGTTATGCATTCTGCATCCGGCTCCACCATAAGGGCCACCCACACCACGGAGCGCAGCGATGGCCGAGGTCATCATTCGCTTTCGATGGCTCAAGCCGTTCAGGGCTACTCGAATTACACTTTTTAATTATTTTATTTTCTTCATTATATTTTGTAATGTATTTTTAAAACATGTTCAACTGGTTGCCGTTAACACGTGCTTCAGTGTCGTGATTTAAGAGTTATTTAAATATTTTTTTGTCGTATTTTTGTACTCGTACTCTGGTGGACATATTGTATTATGGGCAAAAGGAAGTGAGGCGACGAAAGGTCTTCATCATGATGACGATTTTTGAAATTCAAATGATACGATCTAACGTGTACTACATGCTTTTACAATTTGCGTCTCCATGCCAAATGGAAATCCAAATTTTTTCAGAAGAAAACTACAATAGAAATGATAATAAAATTGGCCCTCATTCAGGCAGCAAACTAATTCTGAATATGAATGAATTTGCCAACAATGTACATCGTATATATGTATATATCTAATCCAACTTAAATACTTAATTGCAAAATATGCTCTGTGTGTTCATATGTGTGTGTGTGTACACATACTTATTATTTGCACTTGGCTTGTACATATTTGGCTTTCATTTTTGGCAATTGTGAAATGTTGAAAAGATGCCGACATTGCGCAAAAGATTTTCGCCAACCAAATAAGTTTTATATTTTCATTGTGTATGTGTGTGTAAGTGTGGGTGTGGATGTGGGTGTGGTATATAAATAAAGAGTATTTGCCTACAACTACATTAACACTTTTTGGCTTTGACTTGATTTATACACAAGAGCAGTAGAAGATATGCGTGCATGTTTGCCTACTGCCAGACCCAGACCCAGACCTAGACCCAGACCAGGCCTTTGTTTGCAACATTTAAATGAGAAAACTTTTATCAGAGGCACACCAATGCACCCCAGTCCCAGCCCCCTTTCCACCACTGGGCCCAAACTAAACAGCTGAATGGCGCACACATTTCGAATTTCCCATCAAATAGACCAAAAACAAAGAAACAAAAAGAAAGAAAGAAGGAGAACAAAGAAGCACACACAAATGTACGAAGAAATGCTCATAATACGCGTGTTTATCCAAAAAAAAAAATGTCAAGTCGATGCTGAGATGCACTTGCAACAAATCTTACTTGTACATGGCTTATTGTACTTAAGTACACCCTTTCCCCGACAACAACAGTTTCAGTTGAACTTACAACTAGGAAAGGAAAGGCGGCCATAACAACTGCGAGAGATGTGTCTGATTTTGTCTTTAATGTGGAGGAGGATTGTAGCCACTGAAGCAAAATGATGCGAACCATGAGCCACCTCCATCTGAACCAAAAAACGAGAGACCTTAAAAGTGGCGAAATAGCTTTATCTAGATTGTAATTATTAAACTGTGTCAATGACAAATCCCGGTCACCAGGTAATAAGTAAATACATACAAGAAAGGAAGGATAGCTTCCATTCACATTGTATATATAACCGATCTAGATCAAATCTGGTCGGTGGGCGTGGGGCTACAGTTCATCAAGGATTTGGATTTGGATGAAAAACGAAAAAGTTATGCTCCTAAATGTTCATTCCGGAACAATCGGTTATATGGGACCTATATGATGTAGTTGTCCGATCTGAATTATACTCAAACTTAATCAGCGTGCAGACAAAGAAATCATCTGCCCTGTAGCTTTTAAGACTTCTGAGATATTTGTGTTGAAACTGACGAACAGAAGAACATGGCTATATCGATTCCTCTTGTCATGCTGATCGAGTATATATACTTTATACAGTCGGAAATGCTTCCTTCTATGCGTTGCAAACTTTCGTTGTGTTGTGAATGGTATTAAAAGAAGACACGACCAGCTTGATCTTTAGGTCATCATTCATTCCGATTATTCGTTGGAGTTAACTTAGGCTAGGGTTCGCAACAGCGCTGCCAGAGACGCCGACAGAGATGTAGCCTCTACAGTATATAGTATTAAATATATAGTATATATAGTATTATATTAATTGTTGTAAATCTTGTGATAAAACTAAAATACCCTTCTGCAAGGATATAAAAAAGAGCATCAAATAAGTAGCAAAAGAGTAGTTTTGTTTGTTATTCTGTTGTTCACTTCTGCGTCCAACTTGTTTCGAGAGTTTTTATTTTTATTATTCTCTCAGTTTATTGACAAAATGGCAGCTTTGTGGCCATCGTCGCTGCATTGAGAGTTTTTCCTTCTCTTCAATATTTTTTTCTTTATTTTACCTATTTATTTTGGAATTAGTCGATTCCTGTTTTCTTGCTCAGTTTGTGGTGGGTCAAAATAAAACTGTGACAAAAGAATATGAGACAAAAATATTTGTTAGTTTAAGTGTGATAAATCAATTTGTAATTGAAGCAAAGTGAAGTTGATTTTGTTTTTGTTTCGAGACAGAAAAATTAATTTAAATTATCGATTCTCAGGGGTTAATTGTTGCTAGATGGTATTTGTGTCCATATATCTGGTAACACAAATCTTATTGTGTCAAATACGAACTCGTGTTTGAAAGGTGACATTTCAGGCCACATTTTTTGTGAAGACAACTGTGGAATTCTTTGCACGTGTTAAAAGTTTAACTGATATGAATATGAGTGAGTTATATGAAGAACTACGCAAAGAAATTTCATTGAAACTCTGCTGAAACCTAACGAAATGGTACCATATTTGAAGCGAATCATTACGAGCTATGAAAAGTGGATTGAAGCGATTCTGGTCAAACGCCGGTGATCTTCCACAAATGACTTTAAAGCCTGGATTGACGGCAAACAAGGTTATGTTGAGTGTTTGGTAGCATTGGATGGGAGTTGTCTAATGTGAGCTGCTAGAACGTGGTGAACTTGCCTCTCTACTGTGCACAACTTGACCATTTGAATGAGGCAATCAACAAAGAGCAACCAGAATTGGCTAGACCATTTGTTGTGGTCTCTGAAAAACTCTCTTGATGGTAAAACATTGGCCAAAGGAAACCACAGGAACCACTCACATTACATGACTCTCATAATGTCAATCTAATTGCAGTATGTTACTTAACAGTGTGTTACTAACAGTACGTTAAGTATATTGATATTGCTATGTAAATTGCTCTCATATTAGGCTAATCTCACTCACATTTATGTAAACTTGAATTCTCACCAAGTTAACTCCCACATGAATTGCTTAGCTTACATCTTGATATTTGGAAGTCTAGCAACATTTTTGGCTAGACAACATGTGCAACTAATGCAAGGCCACGGGAGTCAGGGAGTTGCTGTTTGCTGAAAACTTTATAACTATTTAAACCTTGTCACACTTCGCTTCTTTCTACTTACAGTTAGATCTGCAATTGCAGGACGAAGCCGGCGGCGATATATCAAGTTTTATAACAAATGGCGAGTGGGACTTGTTAGGTAAGTTGGATATATGAGGTCCATTTCAACAAATGGTAAGCTAAACCAGATCGAAACACAAATCGAATTCTTAACTAAAAAACAATAAAAGCTAAACTAAAATGTGAACTAATCAATTGCCTTTGTTAACAATTTTTCATGTCTTCTCTCTTCTGCATTAACCGCCCCCAAAAACACACACACAACTCATCTGCCAATCCAAATCCCAAAACCTAAAACTAATCAACCACAACGACCACTATCCAACTACACGAACCGTTCTGTTCCGATCCGTCTCCGTATCCGTATCCGTATCCAAATCCGATCCGATCCGCTCCGTATCCGAATCCAGGTGTGCCCGGTAAACGAAATGAAATCTACTATAATTGCTGCCCAGAACCTTATATTGACATAACATTCGCCATTTTGATACGACGTAAAACTTTATACTATTTTTTCAATTTGATCGTGCCGTGCGTGTTGATCGCCTCGATGGCACTGTTAGGGTTTACCCTGCCACCAGATTCTGGTGAGAAGCTCTCGCTTGGTAAGTCTGCCCTAGGCAATACCCATTTAACGTACATATCCAAGTATTCGTAGCTACAACAACAACATTCTTCACGATCTACTACTACTACTGCTCGCTCGAACTTCTTTCCGAACAACAACAATAACAATAACAACAGCGTACAAACAACAAATACTAAAATCTAAATCCTAAAATAATGAACAACTAAACGTCTAGTGGAATAAATAGAGTTTTGATATTTTTAAGCTAAAAACTAATCTAGCGAAACTTTTAAATGTTGACTTTCTCCTGTAGAACGTTCTTTATGCATGCCTCTTTCTCTCTATCTCTCTCTCTCTTTTCATATATTTCTGTCTCGCTCTCTCTCTCTCTCTCTCTGTGTGTGTTTGTCACTTTAAGTGTCAGTGTCTCTTAGTTTTGAAGAAAGAAAAAACTATGGTTGGTATTTAAAATGAAATCGAAACCTCCTAAATAGGGTCTGGGATTCGGTGGACAAATGTTAGATAGGTTTGGTCACAACCTTGACGGCCGCTTGACAACTTTTGCGGCAAACTTTGGATGCAATTGAATGGCCTCCGGCAATGGCTAAACAAAAGCCAGGGCCCAGCCATCATTTGTAATCAACGTCAACGCAGGCAAACCAAAAAGTATATATGGCACTGTCGACCCCCCTCCCCCCAGTCCCGGACGCAGACCCCCCGACCCAACCTGACCAGAAAGCAAGACAGACCCCCCCCCCCTCGCTCTCTTACCCCACAGCAAGGCTGGGCGACACAACAATGTCGAGCCTTGACCCATAACGAAGAAAGCTGCAATTTTGTTTGCAACCAACTGGTTACCCATTGAAATTGAAAGAATATTTTGCAACTAAAACAGGCAGCAACAACAACACACACGCACATACAAACACACACATGCACAAATAAACAACGAAATAAATGCATGTAACTTTAACCAAGTTGGATTCTGCGAATAAGCAAAACCTAAATATAGAACTAAGAGTTACCCTGCCGAAGATTCTGCAAATGAAAAGTTTTAGGAAAATATGAAAATTCTCAAAACTAAGGAAAATATGTTCTAAAGAAAATGTCATCCAAAATTTAGGAAAATTTAAGGATAGTTCAATTGTAGGCAATAATATCCTAAATCAGCGATTGGCAGCAAATTTTCAATCGGGAGCGAAACAACAATAACTACAAAAATAAATATCGTTGATGTCGCAGGCTAATCCGAATGTGCGAGCGCAACCAAAACAAAGCACACTGAAAATAATTGTTAAGTAACTTGTTAATTTTTCAAAGTCTACTTTTTCTGTTGTTATGGAAGTTCTCAGCAGGACTAAAGGACTTATGTCACTCAGCCTCTTTTGATAGACATTTTTCATACGTTTTCTCTAAGCGTAAGAGCCAACAACTTTGGTATGTTGACTCCCCTTGTAAAGCGTCGTAGCCCTCGTAGCTCTGGGAGAAAGGCTGCCCACCGCTGTCCTAAATTTTGAGTGAAAATGGACTTATTCGCTAATTTTGAGAAGATTATTTCCTTCCATAAAAATATATTGAAAAGAGTTAGAAAAATGTTCCTTAGGTTTCAGAATAGTAGAATAGTTTTATCTGCAATGTCAGGTATAGTTTGGCCAGACTTTTCTAGGTGCACTAGCTAACCATTCAATAGTGCCATCTAGCATGAGTGTTGCGTATTTAGTGCTCATACTGAATCAGTCTTTTATATGGGAGCTATCTGATATTGTGGTGCGATTTTGGCAATTTCTACATATGAGCAGCTCCTTGAACTTTCTGTTAGACTAGTTCGCATAGTAGCAGACGGACAGGCGGACCTGTCCATGCTAGTCAGGAATAGATACATTTTATGGGTTCGAAGATGCTTCTTTCTATGTCGTGACAAATTTATAAAACCCTCTGAAAGGTTATAAAAGGCAAATTAAATGAATTTGTAGAAATTGTCAGCTCTTATTAATCCTTCGATTTCATTACAAATGAACGCCAATTGTGAATGCTTGCAATGAATATTAAGGACTTTGGAACCATATACAATGATTAGCCCTGGCTCATGTCTATTAGCTTGTGGTCTACAGGGTATCGAAATACATAGAAAAATACTTCTGCATAAATGCATTCAGCATTCAGCCAGCAAATACAACTTTATCCAAACGCATTCAGAAAACATATACGAATGCGAATGCGAATAAGAATACGAACAAGAGCAACAACTTTTACACATACTTTACTTCCCCCAATGGGCTGCCATGGCCTATGGATGCCACATATGTATATGAATGGCAACGGCTGGTTGCATGGCAAATGGGGATTGTTGGAGGAGAGGGTCAGGCATAACAGTTTCTCTTGGCATTTCACTTCCGTTTGCAACTGAATATGGGGCATATGGCGAAGCCCTGCAATACATTTGTACTTATTCTAGCAAGTATTGCCGGCGTTGCCCGGGTTCAGTTTTCTTGGGATCTTTTGCCAGAGACATTCAAATAACACTTTTCGAATATTTAGATATTTAGATATTAAATACTCAAATTGCCCTAAAAGACTTTAAGGCAAAGTACTTATACTTGTAGTGATTGCCCCCGTGCCTTGTTCATCGTCATGGCCATAGCAAGTCGCTAGGGAAACTGAGACTGTTTAAATTTTAAATTCATTTCTGTTGATATGATTGAAAGCAGCTCATCCTGCCCCTTACCAATCACCTTCTGGTCTCGCTAATCGTTGCTCAACTGTTTCAGATGCACGCGCTTGAGAGATAGCTATTCAAGCTGCCATACAAACAGACATTCATTTTGATATCTAGAGATATAGAACATATTTGCAAAACTCAAGAATTTTCAGACTTATCATGTTTGGAATGTTTTCTAAACTTCATATGAGGTCTAATGACCGGCAAACGAATCTACACACCACTCTAGTGGCAGCAATACTATATAATTCCAATCGCCGTCATCTGCATCAGTTTGCTTGGCACATAAATTCCAATTCCGAGCAAACTTAACCCACAATAACTGGCAGCCAGGGGATGTGGAGCGTGTGCGTGTGTGCTGTGTTGTGTTGTGTTAGATTGGGTGTGTCAGGGCTTTGGGGTGTTCAGAAAGAAGTATTGTAGTAAAAGTTTTACACAAATTTACACAAAACTACGCACACAGCTCGCTGCTCGTAGGTTTTGGCGATTGAGAATCCTTTACCGCTTGGTGTTTGTGCGTAAAGCAGAAGCAGCAGCAGAAGGAAGTACGGCAAGATGTGAGCGACAACAACAGCATCACGTACTTTAAACATATGCAACATATGGTGCATGTCAAAAATTTATACAATATATTTCAACGCGTTTATGAGCAACGGCAGCAGCAGCAGCAGGAGCAGCAGCAAAAGTTTGCTCTTTTTACTTCCCTTTTCTTTCCTGTGCCACATTTTTTAGAAATTGTTTCATAGAGATGAAAAGCTGACAGCTTAGAGGTGGACATGCCCAAGCAATATTATCAAAATCAAAAGATATACTAAAATATATGAAATAAGTTTAAGAATGATTATAAATTTGATACATTTTTGAAGCCCTTGCTTGAAATAGAACCTCTTTGAAAATATTCTGATATATTTCTAATAATTAGGATAACAAGTACTTGGATCATGATCAGGATGCCTTGCGAGGCTAGGATATTCTTCACGGTACAGGGATGGCTGTGATCTAACTTCTATTGAACTGTTGGGGCTAAAACTTAGCCAAGGGTCCTTCGAGTCTACCAGAGATGCTAAGTCAACCTCACTTCACTGCCAGCTCTGTAGCTTTCTTGAGGGCGAAAAAGGGCCTTAATCTTCTGCTCTTTGGCTTCACGCTCTCTTCTCTAATACACCCACGCTCACATGCAAGCATCCATATGTGTGTATGTGTGAGTGTGTGTGTATGTTTGGCCAAAACACATTAGGGGCCGCCGTCAGCCGTGGCTCATGCATAATAGACAAGTTTTGCAAAAAAACAAAAACAAAATAGAAAAAAAAACCCTGTGGCTAATTTATGTTTACCCGACACTTTGCCAGGCCCATGCCAGAGACCTTGCCCCTGTCCCTGCCACTTGCTGTCCAACTCCCACGCCAATCTCTGACGTTTGACATAATTTATATGACCTCAAAAGATGCGAAAAAACACATAAAATATGCGCATACCACACAAACACACAAAGACAAGGAAACTTTTGATAAAAGTTGATAAAGCTTAAGCAAGTGTCTGACAGAGATCCGAAAGTAGAGACCGTGCCCTCATAAATAATGATAAAACCGCATGCAAACACACACATATAGTCTATAATAATAAATAATATAAACATAAACAAAATGCAATAAATGTGTCCAGCTAAATCAATGATAACTGAAATTGAAAATTGATATGGAAATCGACCCACCCAACTGACCAATGGACGGGCGTGAGGTTCAGTGCAGAAAATACGGTAGTAGTTTTTTATTGAACATCTGCAACAACACAAACACAACTCACACATGCAGCAACCAAAAAAAAAAGTATATTTATTCAAAAAAAAAAAAAGAAAGAATGAAAACAAATGGATTCAACGTTGGAACATATTTTGGCTAAGTCTTTAAGTCCGTACTTTATGCCTGTGCTTGTATCTTGTTTTATACGTTTGTACAACTATCGTATCCTGTACTATATATATATGTATCTGTATCTGTTCGCCTTTCAATTGCTCTGTCTAAATCTAATGCGACTCTTCTTCTCCCACTAAATGCTGGCCGTATTTGCAGGAGTTACTATTTTACTATCGCTCACAGTCTTCCTTAATATGGTGGCCGAAACAATGCCAGCTACCTCCGATGCTGTGCCGCTGCTCGGTAAGTATCCACAACGGCAACAACAACTAACTACAACAACTATACACAACACACACAAACAACAACAGAATGTTGTTTTGACCACAAACCAAAAAAAAACGAACAAACTAATCTCGTAAATTAAGATTTTTACCTTTCCAAGAAACAGCCAACAAACAGTCAACATACATCTGATGTTTAATTAAAAAGTTTGTATGAATGTGTGCAAGTTTTCATGTGTGTGTGAGTGGGTGTGTGTGTGTGGCGTACAAGCGAGATGTGTTCATAGAGTATGTGCAATTTCAATGTGATGAGACAAAATTTCATTTGCAAAAGAAAGCCTAAGATAATATAATGATATGAAAGATTGACTTGAAAGTGCTACTTCATTGCCTGAACTCAGACTTAAGGAGCCCATGACTCAGCACTCTTAAGGCCAATCTTTCAGCGTCAATAACTCAAACAGTGAAATTTTGCCTCGATCATAAGAAACTGTATGTCTTCACTGCTGAATGGTTTTTTAATTTATTAACTTTTTAAAGTTTTAATCCAATAACAAGAGAAGTCATTCCAATTCCATCATTCCAATAGTTCCCTCTGTAAAACTCATGCACAACATAGTCGACCTTTGACCACAAAAAGCCGGGCATGTAGCAACATCTTTTTCTATTTAAAACTTCTTCAGATACGAAACATGAAAGTAGAAAAAACCTAAATGTTCCAGCATTTCATTGGCGGAGCCATAATGACTAGGTGGTTAGATGGATTGCGGTGTTGATGTCACTGTCTCAAATGGGTAACCTCAAGCGGTTGATGTCCTCTGAGCCTCCTTGTTGTGGTGCTATTGTCGAGCAGGTTGATGGCAAGCATGTTCACGTGCATGTTGAGCCTATCCAGAGAGGCTCTGCTTAATGTGCAAACTGCCTCGTATAACCAGGGAGACTCCGAGTTCTTCGAGCGGAGAATATGTGCGTTGGAGATAGTCCTAAGAGCCCTGTTCTATGCTTTTTGATTGTGAGAGCAGTTGGTCCGACTTGCAGTGCCCCAGATAGGAATTATGGCCCTGTATATAAGAAGTCAGCATCGTAGCCTCAGGGTGGATCTTCTGCCGATACTTTTTCACTCCCCTCTTCTCAGAGAAAAGGGCGTGTTGACTTTCCTTCTAATGTGCCAGTGGCTTAGAGTAGCAACCTGCCATTGGAGGGTGGCTGTGGCTGTCAGAGAATATACACTCGTAGACAGGAAGGCCGTGTCGTCAGCGTACGTGGCAGTTAGCCGCCCGCTATTTCACTGGGTAGCTCCAGTTCTGACTTCTCCTATCCCTGATCTTTCATACCAGCACCTAACAAAGAAGTTTCTATGCGTCATGAGGCATTAGAACGGCGATGCAGGGTTGACTTCAGCCACCCTCAAAGACTTGCCTGACATCCATTAATACAGCAGAACACTAGTTTTTCTCTTCAAACCTTTCCAGGATCCTTTCAACGAGCCTCTGGCATTGTTCAGGCGTGCCCTGGCATTCCCTAAAACCAAACTGGTGAACGGGGATTCAACCGGCCTCATCCAGTATTGGCCGCATAACAGAACAAAACCGCTGTGGTACGGCCGGCAAGCAATACTTCGTAGGGGCGAGTGGGTCAAATTATACCCCTCCAGAGGTTTCCTAGCATCTCGGCTGTGCCGTAGCCCACTTCTGCATCACTGCTGCCAGGTTATAATGTCTCACAGGTCTTCCAATATTTCGTCGTGAAAGATCGGACACTCCATTAAAACGTGTTCCATCGGCACATTGTGGGCACTACGGCTCCGCCTCGTTCTTGAAGTGGTGCAGATACTACCTGAAATAGCCATGACCGCTCAGGATCTGTGTCAGGTAAACATTAACCTGTCCAAACTTCCGACTCAGCCAGTCTTTTGCCTTGGTTGAGATGTAATAAGCTTACCCTAGGAAACCAGAGAAAGGCATGTCTGAGGCCTAAGACCGATTTCAAATTTGACTTTTTGAGCTTCAACAACTTTGATATCAGCCTTCCATTTAGCTAAAGTACTTAATGAGCTCCCCTCGCTTGGCCTCAGGTTAACCATAAAATTCAATTAATCAAATTATCGCTATAGGTTGAGCCATAAAATTGTGAATTAATCTGGGTTTAGTGGGCTTACACATACACACACACATAGAACCGTGTATATGTACTGTGATTGAGTAAAGTTGAAAGCAAAAACTTTCCCTTGGGCAGCACACACACAGCAACAACCAACCCAAAAAAAAGAAAGCACACGACGAGTTCAAACTTTTCATATGAACATACTTTAGGTACGAATATAACCACCAGAACCCACCCTCAAGGCTCAAACATAAAATCAAAACAGCTCCTCTGCTCTGCTCGTCGCTGTGGAGATTTGCACCGCTATTAGTTTCAAATTTGAAGTTTTTCCCTGCTGCTGTTTATTTTTTTTATTTTTGTTTTGGGTGGGGAGTTGAGATTGAAAGCAATAAACACGTACAACAGAATTGCCCGAATCAAGTTTCCCAGGCGGACTACACCTTGGGCCAAAACTGAGCGGCAGAACTTTTAATGCCCAGGCGGCGGCGGCGGGACCGGAACGGTTAAATCGTTTTTATCGTGTTACCGTACTGTCCGTTGTACAACTCCACCTTCAATCTATGCAATATCCGTTGCTCTTTTGTTATTTGCTTTCTTAATATTTCATTAAATGCCACGGCAGCGGCAATTGGATCCGGCTCCCACTGCAGCCTGATATCTCAAACCAATTTCATAACATTCTCAATTGCGTGCTTATCGTCTACATCAAGTGAAAGATGTAAGGGCTGATACGTCAGCTTAGAGTTTGGAGAGCATAGGAGATCTACTGAAGTTAGTATGGTTAACGTATGGTTGAGTTCCGTCAGTCAGCCCTCGATCAGCGAAAGCGTAGATTTAGTGGGGGAACTTTGTTTTCTACGAAGCTTAAAAGCTACGAAGATAGACACGATTTTGTGTAATAAAAAAGACAGTTTCTTCTCCTCCTTTCCTCACTTTGCGTTTTCGGGCAGCGACTGTCTAGCAGCTACATGTCTATGTGTTTTTTTTTTGTGGGAGTGTCTGTATTTGTGAGGCTAGTTTCATGGAAATGCTCGTCTTACACTTCAGATAAGCAGACTGCTGAGGCATAACATTTTCGGCGCATGTTAAAGCGTTTGCAATTCCAAGGTGCAGTGCTCTGGTATCTCTTGGTGTATTCTGGATACTTTTACAACTTTAGTGTACACTTCGGATACGCAGACACAGGCACATAACATTGCTTGAATGGAGAGGCATTCTCTGATATACTTTGGTATTATCCTGGATACTTTCAACACACTACCATGTATGCCCAACGTTTAATGGTCAAAGGTCTAGGAAGCATAAATGTGATGCAAGATTTTCATCAGGAAAATAATAATTTGCGAATTTGGCCTCACAATAATACATTTCTTGAAAATTTACTTTTAAAAGTGTGAGCGTTGTGTGGCTAAGATTCTTGTACTTGATTGTGATCGTGTGTATGCCTGATGGGGAAAACATTTTTAGTATGTCACACGCACCGCATCTCTAACATTTTAAGTGGGGGGCTAAGCTTACGGCTAAGTGATAAACGGTAAGTTTTTAGTTTTAGATAATTGCCCGATTGTTGTGATAACCTTGGTTAAATTTAGCAATTAAATCTGAAGAACATCTTAATGTAAAAACGAACCAAAACTGCTAACGTACAAGGCTACACACGTGACGTCACATAGAAATGCGTCATGCTGTAATCGTAACTGTAATCGTAATCCCTGGCCCATTAAGCTGCTCCCAGTCGTATGTATGTACATATGTATTTCAGACACAGTTTTATCATTCACACTGAGCCATGGTCATCTCATGCATATGTATGTGTATGTAAAAGTAAAACTTTTCTATGTTTTATGCCGTCTCACATCCATTCATACATGCATAGCCATATGTAAGTATGCGATAATCCTTTGAATGTCCTGCTTATGTGTTCTCAATAGCGGTTTAGCATCATCACATGCCAGTGTATACCTTCATAAACACACACATAAGTACGTCTGTCATTTTCTTTAGATACATACACACACACACACACATACACACATTCAATTCATTTAGTGGTAGACATAATGACCACATTATACTAGTCCCATTTAGTGTAAACGGATGGATTGGTATACCTCTATGTGGGGTAAAACCCGATTACCTCCTTCACCATGCTGCAATCAAGTGTTAAGCGTATACTTGTTGAGTTGAGTATGTGGAATAAATGTTCAAAGTAAAACCTATGTATACATATACGAGAGTACCATCATCATCCACACACACACACACACTCACACACATCAAACACTCGTACTTCTCGTAGTGTAAGCCGAATATGTAACATGCATGAATCAAATCATTTAAAAAAAATCCCATGGCCGGACTGGAAGAAGGTCACTCAATCATTTCCAAAGAGGGAACACAGACGCAGACGTATGCCACTAGAACGGCAAACATCTTAATAGCTAGAATCAGGTCCGATATCAGAGATAAAGTGAAACTTGCCATCACCTTTGCCTTTGCAGTGAAACATGGTCAAATGCTTGTGTCTGCGTATCCCAAGTGTATGTCTCATCATTTCAACAAAGCTACACTTTCGTGAAAATGCTGAAGGCAAAATTTGAGTTCGAACAGTCTGGACCATACACAAGGTATTAAGAAGCCCAATTTATCGATAGATAGATTCATATAGTTTTGGCCAAGCCAGGAAAAGATTAAACCCAAATTATCGATATATATCGTTTCGGAGATTTTTTTACAGTATGCTAATATCGGCTTGCTAAAGGTCAAGCAGAAAAAATTCCCGAGTTATCGATAAATATAGTTATATATCATTTGGCCAGGAAAATAAACGATTAAACCCGATTTGTCGATATATGGAGAAGGTCAAGAACTATATGTTTGAGTATCGATGTCGATAAATATATATCCACATATCAGCTGTGTTCCTCGTATAAGAACTTGCTCTCAAAGAATCACACATACATACTATTGTGACCTCTTCAGTTTCGGCTTATGGTTCCAATGAGTTCTATAAGAGTTCCATTCAGCATGTAATGCCAGAAGTCTTCGAAAACTATATTTATATACTTTTGTATTATAGAAAAATATTATTATTTCATATAAAACTCACACACACACACACACATATATATATATATATATTATGTCTTAATATTTGTGGTTAATACACAATATCTGCATGGCAACTTTTTATAACTAAACAGACTCACACAGTAACCTCTGCCCCCCTTGAAAAACTACCTATGTACATATGCAAACTTAGATCTAACACTTGATATTCTGACACGTAACAGTCACAAAGACACCCACACCCATATACAATAGCCCCCAATCGAATGATAATAAAAAGATAATAAACACTCACACAATACAACCTCACACGTATTTATATAGTTGTAGTTCTTACTTACATATACATATAAATATATACAGTATATATATTTTATTACACTAACGAGGACTGGTATGGAACAGCCGAACTTGAAATGATAAATAGAGTGGAAGTCTGTCTGGGTATAGATGTGGGATAGATGAGTTTTAGAGTCGCCACATTTAGAGAGTTATGTCTTTTCATATGTTTATATGTTAAATGTGCTTGCAAAATTTACTTAATTTTTTTTCCTTGTTTATATAGAAAGTAGCAATTTGTGATACTTCTCCAGATGCTCCCAAAGATATGAAGATATTTTGAAAAACAAGAGGGGAAGTCTAGCTTCAAAAAAACTGAAACAGACAGACGGACATGGCATGGCTATATTGACTCGGCTTGTCATGCTGATCAAGAATATATGCTTCTTTCTTTGCCCTATAAATATTTTGAAAAACACACCTTAAAATCGTAGCATACTTTACGGTCGTCAAATAAATGCATTTCCATACAAACTTTGACCACTTCCGTTGACAGTTTTCCAATAACACAAAAAAAATAGTTACTACGCACCTACGCCATTAGCTGTAACATGTGTGAACATTCTCGTAGACTAGAGAACCCCAATAGTGTTCTGCACTAAGTTCGCACCAATCAGTGTCACGTTGTGTTTCCATTCATTTATCACCAATAACATCCGATTTATAGTACTGGTGTTTAGTAGAATGTTAGTTTTCATTCCCGTCCAATGTACCTAACTACCAACTTCATTGTACCATTTTATTATAAAAAATGTTGATGGTTCAAATGTTCAGGGGAAAATTCTTCTCAATGTTGACCGAATCCTTACCGTTTGGGCTCTACATTGTTCGCAAGTCAGTTAGTATAGAGAGTCTTCTAACTATATGTCTGTCCGTGTGTCTTTTTAGCTGTCTGCTTAATTAATCGATATATCTTAGTAAATACAGTTATTTATATGGTTTTGGAGTCATTTGGAAATATTCCAACATAGAAAAAGAGCTATATATCTGGTTGGAAAGGCAGACATATCGATATACATATATGGTCTTTGCAAATATTTAACAGTATTCTAATATCGGACTGGCGAAGCTATATATTGGCTTGAAAAAAGCTATATATAAGTATCAATATACAACGACATATTGAAATATCGATATATAAATAATTAAATATCGATATATGTATTTAGACATAATTGATATCGACATATGTATTTCGATATATGTGTAAAGACATACAAATTTATTAATCGATACATGGATATTGTTATATTCGATTATAATAATATTGAACTTTCGATATAAAAGTATCGATATTATCATAATTTCGAATTTTCAATATAAGTGTATATACATATATATATTGAGTTATCGATACAATCCATATCGATATATTGATATACAAATTTCTGCAAGCATATTTAAACTTTGGTTAACCAAAGTAAATTTTACCAACATTTACTTTTGTTCTTCAGGCTTTAGTTTGCTTTTGTTTTTTTAAAGTAGTTTGACTTTTTATACTTTGTATATTTGTGTTCTTTATTTGATTTAATAGGCTTATATGTGTGTGGTGTATTGTCAATGTGTTAGTCATAGATTCTTAGATAGAATTTCATATATAATATGTGCACTCGCTTGCCTTAGCCCAAGTGTTCGAGTTCAAGTACGGGTTGTACTGTTGTGTGTATTTCGATTTTAGCGTACAAGTATTTACGAGTATTTTGTAGGCCAGGAGATTTATTTATTTGAGGTTTCTTGCTTTCTTGGTTTCTATTTGTGTTTTTTGTTCTGCCTTTGCCAAGGACCACTACCACATAATGTAAAAGAAAAAACGTTCTTGTTGGCATGCAAGAACACAAATGCCTATAAATGTTGACATGTGCCCCCAAACCAATGCAAACCCAAAGCCCAAAGCCCAATGCGCCCAGCCCAGCCCAGCCCCCAAACCCGCTCCACACATATACATACATGAGTATTAAAAAAAAATTATAAAAAAAATAAAGAAAGAAATTTATATGTAAAAGAAAATAAAACCGAAAAAGCCAAATATGTAGAAAAAGCAAAGTTGATGGATATTGAAATGACTTTGTATTGCCATATGCCATTCGGTATGTATGTCGGGTGTCGGTTGACATCTGTTCACACATAGCCCACACATCTACATGAAAAGTATATGTGGCATAAAGAGCTATGGCTATGTCAAGGCAAATGCACTTGTTCTATCGAACTGAAACTGAAACTGAAGCTGAATCTGGGGAATGTAAACGATAAATGTAAATGCTAAATGTTTATGAAAATGGGGCCCATACCATTGGACCATTGGAATTGAACTTGCTGTCACACTTTTGAATGTTTCTCACTTTTGCTCTTAACTTTCAACAATCTCTCGCTCTTTCTCTTTTACCTATTAAACACCAAAATACAAACCGCAATGTAAATATGTACAAAAAAGAGCGCAATTTAAATAGGAAAAGTAACTTCGGCTAGCCGAAGCTTATATATCTTTGCAGATCAACTTTCTTTATACAAATGAATCTACTCAGCGGGTGAACCACTCCGAAACAAAAACTCCGTTTTCACATCTTCTCCATAGCGCTAACTTCTACGTTATCTGCCAGTCATCTGGCAACTCCATTCAAATTTCGTAAGCAAAGCAGAAGAGCAGTCTAAGGACCGTTTTCACATCTTCCCATTAGCACTAAACTTCACTTTGCCCTAGCTTCATCAGCCATAGTCAATACGAAAGTGCATACTGAAGTTAAGCGCTTAGAGGAAGATGTAAAAGTCTCTAAGTTCCCAAGGCTTAATAGTGGCACCGATTGTCTGTTCAAGCAAAATATTTTCCAGTCACTTGTTTCCCAGACCTGCTCCTTTTACTTCGAGATTACAGAGATACAGCCGACTTCTTCATTTCAAAAATATGCCTTCAACCTTCAGGAGAACTGTCTCTAAATCTGCTGTATAAGTTTTGCTGCAATTTCTGCCATTTGACTCAGCAAATTCGCTATTTTGTTGACCAGTGTGAACAGATTGCTTCCCACGCAGCGTTGCTGTAGTCATTGCAGGACTCTATTAACTACCTGAAAACCTTTTGCTCTCAACGACATAACCCTAGTTTATAGAGATGATGTCAAAAAGAACCCACGAATCGACTGTCGATTTATAAAAGTCAAATACATGATATAAAAACTATATTTTTAAGATTTTGGAATAAAACAATATATAAATTTAGTTTTCTTTGAGTATAAAGGAAATGTTTCCACATCTCTGAATACAAATTTTCTAGTTCGTTGGTTCATTCATTTCGCACAATGTTCTTCAACAAAAAAAACTATAATTTATTAACGGTAAGTGCCATGTGATTAGAATAAGTTATTAATGATAGTGGATAAAGGGATAAATCAAAAGATTTAAACTCAAATTCTTTTGCTTGCTAATTATAAAGTTAAAGAACTGTTCATTAACAATGCTCAATGAGCTCTGCAAAGGTATAGAAGGCAATAAATCTTTAACTTCTTTAACCCTTGCTGTACCTCTCTGTCCTCATTGATACTGTTTATACTCATACTCTAGTACAGTAAAGCGAGTATATTGTATTCGTACAAATGTATGTAACAGGCAAAAGGGAGCTTTATCTTGATCAGCATGAACAGCCGAGTGAATCTTGCACTGTCCGTCCGTATGAACTGCTACATCTCGGAGACTCCTACGATTTTCAAGTTATAAATCTAACTATTTTCTATAAAGCAAACAAATTTTGTTAAAATCGGTTAAGAAACAACGTCAGAATTAGCATTAACATTTTACTTCAGTTTTATAATTTACATCAGCCAGCTTGAATACGAATATTTCTGTCTCCCTCCCACTAACACATATGCTTGCTGCTGCTTGTTTGGGTGAACTGAACTTGCTTGTAGCTTAAGAAGTGGAAGGGAGATATTAGTAGCCGCTGCTAGTGCCTTTTTTGCATAGTTCTGCCAAAACAAAATGTGTACATATGTACATTTTCCTCACACGTGTTGTTGTAAGGAGAGGGAACTCAGGTGAGAGTGTGCGTACCACTCGAATGGGTGCTGTATCTTTCCTTGTCCAGTTTTTGCTTTGAGTCAGTCAATGGACAAAATCACTTTAGAGGCACTCATTTGTTTATGGGGTTCATTTGTTTACTGGTCATAGGAGCGGACTAGGTCTATCACAAAGTGTTGCATACTTTTGAGTGTGTGTAACATTGAATAAATGCTGAGTACGAGTATATTATAGTCGGAATATCGACTATGGCATTCTTTTTGGTTTTTCCTTTAGTTCTTCTCTGTTTCTTTCCCCCTCTCTCTCTGTGTCTCTGTCTCCACCCGACCCCCACCAAACAAAGCAAGCCTGTATATATGTATATGAATGTCCAAACTTTGTTTCATTGTGTGCATGTTGGCATTTGAATGTCTATTTTAAACACATACTGATATTTTGGGGCTGTCTTCTGGGTCACAATAAATATATAAAAATTCAATTTGAACAATTTATACATTTTCTGATCTGAACCTGAAAGTGTGTAAAAAATAAACATGATATATATTGTTACATTTGAAATATTTGGAAATTTAAAAAAAATATATATATATTTAATTTAGTTTATTATGTTTTTTCGTCGAAATACTTCAGCCTGAAGATAGTTATATGTATAAACATATATATATAAAATCTGAAGTCTCAAGTCTGGGCTAATAATTAGCTTAACAACTATATATAAGACCTCAGACGGACTCCCATGACTTGTATATATGTATAACTCATCTATATATATATATATATAGAATCATATAGTCTGCGACATTTTCCACAATATTATTAAATTTCAATAAAAGGGAAATTATATCCGAACATTTTGCATTTTCATTTGATTTCTTGTGTTCGAGTTTTCTTGAAATTCTTACGAGCTGTTGTAGTGTTATTTGTAGTACTTTCTCTTGCTATTATACAAATTAACTTTACGTATGATTTCAATATATTTATTTTAAATTTATTTTTTAAACAAAAAAAACACTTGTAAATATGACTCTGCTTCGCACACACATACATATGTACATATATACCAGTACATGCATACATACATACATATGTATGTATGTCTCTCTCTCTGCTCATGACGCTTATGATGATCAAGATGAAGATGAAGATGACGATGATGTACGTATGCTCTCAATGTACATAATTACATTACATATATAGTCATGCAATTAGTTTGGCATATTTAATCATAAAACGCTTAGAGAAACCTAACCTCACCTCACACCAACTACACCTAGTGTAGATGTGTATGTCTGTGTGTGTGCTCCCCAGACCGACCAAGGCCAAACATGAATTGTATATATAGTACATATAATATCTACATAATAATTCATATGCCCCTTGAAACTAAAATGTGCAGAATGATGTGATGAAATCAAAAATGATTTGTGCCTTTCAGTTGGCAGAAGAGAAGTACTTACTAAGGTGTGTTACCAAGTAATGTAACATAAAATAAAGAGTATGACAAATTAAGCTGATAATAATTCAATGAAATTTAGTACAAGGCAAATTTCAATAAGAAAAAAAAATTCAAAAGGTAACAAAATCAATATTTTCGATGTTCTTGATTTCAGAATGAACTTTTGTTCTCACTTTCCGAATGTCTTGGGAAAATTAAAGGAACGTTTTGTGGTAACTCAACAACGATATGTCCTCTCATTTCAATAACGTTTGCATCAATTCAAGAATGCTTTGAGCCTCAGCGTTCTCATTTTAAGAACCATTTGTTCTAATTTAGGAAGCATTTGTTCTTATCAATATTTAGCTGAAGTTCGCCAGCTAGAAGTACGCAGAGCATGATGATGCTGAAGCTTTAAGCTGTACATAAGTTCCAAATATATAAGACTGCATCTACATAAAATCGCCACAGAATCATTAACGTTGTTAATCAATACGTTTAGGAATTCAATAAAATTTTAACTGATTTTCGAACATCGTTTTTTTGTCAGTGTAAAGAGACATGTTGAGATGCAGACTTTTAGAAATTTGCCATTTGAATTTGTTGAAATCAGTCTCAATACTCTTTCAGTTGGTTTTCAAAACATCTCTGTAAGGTCACAGACTGCCATGTAAAATCTCAAGAGAACATATCTCTCCGCTTTTGAGAACGCCATCTGATACCTATTTTAATTTAAAAACAGCTCTTAATTTTTGCTCTCATCACTTTGCATTATAATTAAAACGAAATGCTAAATCTTATAGTTAACTAGAAACAATGCTAAATTCCAATCTGTTAAAACAACAACAACTAAAACCAATCACATGAAAATCCCAATCCAAAAAGAAAAAACTAAAAGCTTACAAAGTAATCACACCATTCTATCCACGCTAACCCCCCGCCCGCCCGCTCCAAAACGTCTTCATAAATTTTCCAGCTCAACAATTAAGATGACAAAAAACAAAACGAATTAGATCTCGATTTTTAAACAAAAATGATGATTGCGGATAATTGGTTGTGCACAAAAATAATGAAAGCAAAAGCAAAGTCAAATCAGGCAGGGCAAAAGCAAATGAATAATGGAAATGTAAATCGGAAAACGTAAACCACAGCAGATCCAGATCCCCAAATAATAACAGAGAGCGCTGTCCAAGGAGCTGTCAAAGAAATTGTAAGTCAAACGCGTGGTTCAAATCAATATGCATTATCGAATTCGAATTCGAAATCGAACTCGAAACGGTAAGACCTTGATTTGGGCCACAAGTTTGCAAAGAACCTGGCGCTCACATAATTTTTCTTGTATTTTTTTTCTTGTAAAATAAACTTACAACTTTTTCACCTAAGCCACAGCTAAAGAAAAACAATCAAATTTAATTTATGTATTTTTCTTATTCCGCTTTGAACTTTTTCTATTTCTAAGTAAGATTAATAACAAATTATAATACTTTCAAATAAAAGGTGACTCAAACATTCACACAAGAAGCAGAATCCATTAGTTATGGAAAATTTGGAAAATTGACAAATATCTTAGAACATTAATTCCGAACAGCAAAGTAAGAAAACGACTGCTTGAGCTGGGTTCTCAGCGGAAAGGTTAGCATATGTTTAATGTTCTGAGCAGCCGACATTCTCAACTTTAACATAAGCAAAATAAGATTAGAAGTTTGTGTGTGCATTTGAGTAACTAAAAAAGAGACTTAACTAGAATAGAGACTTGACAATTCTCCAGTTCTGGCTGGACTCCAGCATGCCGGGAATTAGGCTACCTAGTGAAATAGGGCCACCCATGACTTCCTCCAGAGTCGACTCCCATGACTTCCTCCAGAAACGGACATTCATCCGTTTGGTCTCCCTAACTAGTTCCTCCAATGGCAGCATCCCTGCCAGGATCAGTGCTGCCTCGCTCGAAGTGGTTTGGAAGGCACAGATGACCCGTATGGCGCTTAGGTGGTAGGTAGCGCAAACGTCGCGCCTGTAGCTTGAAACCGCCATTGCTTGGCCCCAAATGATAGCACTATTTATGTTCCTATTTATGCCCTTGTGTCAAGCATGACCCCTAGGTATTTTATGGCCCGTTTTGAGGCAATCGGAGTGTTGCCTACCGGTATGCTTGCAGTTTCCAGTTTATTTTTTATAACAACTCCAAGTGATATGCTAAACTGCAGCTATTATGGATCAGTTCTTTACCAGATTTCAAAGTAGAATGAACCAAAGATGATGATGATGATGATGAATTTCCTTGTATTTCTGAAACCCAAATATCACACAATTATGATAATTTAGAAACAATTGTGACCAGGAAGTAGAGTGCAGAACATTACACTCAGTTTTTGCTGTCGGAACTTTGCTCTATAAAATGTATATGAACTTGTGTGAATATATTGGACACCCTTTGTTGAAACACTTGTTTTTTCCAAATTATTATAAGTCACTTTATACAGATTTGTACATAATATACAGAACAATATATAAACACTTTCCTTCACTTAATCAATTATATATATATATATATAATACACACACACACAAGGCAAGCGCTTTAAGTGTCTAAATATAACGAAAATATATATCTATATATCTCTATATACATATATATTTATATAGGAAATTCAAATTAACGTGGGATGGGTTTTTAGGCTAACAAAAGAAACAAACAACAAACAACAACAATTTACAAATAATACAATACAAAAAACAATACCGATACATTGCAAAAAGCGGAAACGAAACAATGTTTGTGTAATTTTTGTGTCCTTCTAGGAACTTATTTCAATTGCATTATGTTTATGGTGGCCTCATCAGTTGTGTCAACCATACTTATCCTCAATTATCATCATAGAAATCCAGATACGCATGAAATGAGTGAATGGGTAATATTTATATTCAAACTTAACTTAACTAAACTATACTAAACTTAACTAACTTACTTACTTACTTGCTAAAAACCAAAAAAAAAAACAACGTCATTACTTTGTCATTCTTTGAAGTATCATAAACATCATTTTGTTTGGTTTTACGTTTCATTTTTGACGCATTTCAATTCAATTTGTTTATAATTGGTTCGTCTAGTGGTTAGGGACCGAATGTTTTGGCTCACTTAGTTATTGTTGCCTAACGTTAACCAACACTGAGCCAGAACAAACAGTCCATAACTTCTTCGTGCTATTTGTTATAGGTTTTTCTGTTCAACTATTTAAACACACATCCAAACAAACAAACAAACCAACAAAGAAGTCTCAACACATACAAAACCCTTCAGCACAAAAACTCTTACACACAATTGTATATAGATCAATGCTATCAAGAAGCCCCTATACCATATATACATACCCACATACCTGCATGCAAATACATAATGCAATTCACATAAAACACAACTTTAAAACAAATTCTAATAAAAACTAAATAAATAAATACGTTGTGCTAATTTTGATTATACGGCGAAACTTCTACGGAAAGCCAAAATTCTTATAAATAGCATAGCAGGCATGACCATCCTCCGGAGCTTACACTGTCCAAAGTTCAAGACACACACAGATATGTTAAGCAACTAAGCTCATCAGTCTTAACCTTAATTGACCCTTGGCAATTGCAACTTTATCTGCATTCCCAAATACCAAAAATCAAGCCAAAATCATTACAAAAGTCCCAACAAGAGTAATCGCGTCATATTTGCAAACTAAAAGACACAGTTAGATAGGCAACGGCGCCGCCTACTATGAAAAGCAACCTGTATAGTAGGAGAAGCAGCTGATGCGCTGCTAGGCAAAATGTGTTATAGCGAGATGCGACCATATACTGCCTAACTTACCATATAAGAGATGATTTCACATCCATGCAAATATCATATTTTGCATACCTTTGTATATTTCAAAGAAATACAAATTTGCCATGACATTTGTCATGTTTAGCCCAGCAGATATGATATGTGTAAGGCCAGGTACTTCATAAACACCCAATTTGCATTGCCTTTCACCGTTTGCACATCTTCTTGTTAGCTCAGACTGCCGCTTAATCTGACATTTGAATCGCAATTTCGTTTCTTGTCTTAAATGTCAGCTCATCTAAACTCTTTACATTTCAAGTGGCAAAACCATTTTCACTTTCATTGAACTTCAATTAAAACAATTGTTAAATGGAAGATGTGAAAACGAAACTCAGCACGACCCTTATTAAAATTGTAGTGATAGATTTTAATGATGCTATAGGTATTACATTCAAAAATCTAAAGGCATCATTCATCAGAAATCAGACGGTCGTTCATACTGTAATCATTCCAAAACAAAAGAATACTTGTACTTAGTTGAAAACAAAAGTATTTGTACCATATTCATTCGAATACATTTGGTGCATGGTGTGCCATGGGTATAAATGGTCGCGAGTGGAAACGAAAATACATTTGAAAATTCCCTTCGAAGCTCGAAGAGAGTGTGATATAGAAAGAGATAGCCAGCTAATTTGTCTGCATGCTCTCTTGTCGTGCACGTTGTTACTCTAGACAAGATGAAAGGACCAGTGTGTAGTGACAAGATAGGAGAGCAGGTAGACAAGCAACTGGCCATCTCTTTCTATCTCGCACTTTAATTTGGACTCTCTCTTCGATTCGGCTCTCTTGGGTTCACACCACCACCAAGTTAGGTACATAATCGAATACGAGTTGGATATAATTTCGAAGTAAATAAAAGACTTCCAATTTGGCTTGCGCAAGTAGTCATTTGTACGGCCAATTGTACGAGAGTGAATGTAGTCATTTCCGGGTTCTAATAGGTATTACATAAGTGTATGATACTCCATTCTGATAATGTATATCCATTCAAACGCAAAAATACCACTTCTTCAACAATTTTAATGAACGGTTATAGTTCCGGTTCTGGTGTTAAGTTGAAATCGGTTTTAGTTAATAGTTCTGCTTCGGCTTCCTGAAAGAAATTTTCTTCCAAAATGATTTTTTCCTAGTCGGATCGATGGCATAAAACTGAGAAATTCATACTTTGTTAGAGGCTTCCTGGCGTGAGCTCCCTAACCAGCTCATCGAAGCCGCCATTAGAATAGGTAGGCTTTTCATCCTCACCAGGGACGCTGCTCGCCAGCAGCATGGGGCAGAAGTGGCTCGCCTTTGATCTGGACGCCTTCAGCTTTAGTTAGATGGCCTCAGCTATCTTCAGAGTTCGTTGTAAATTGATATTGCCTGAAAGTTCGTTCGCATGCTTGAGGATCTTGAGGTGGCCGACCATTGATAGTAGCTCAGCAAATATTTAAAGAGCTCAGCACGAAGGCCATTGACATAATTTCCTTGATGCTTGAATCGATCACACAGATTATTAACAATCTTCTCATGCTGAGCACTGAGGTTCTCCAGCTTGCTATCCGCTGGCGACTTTTCAGCTCTCTCTGCTTGCCTCATGATCAAGTTACAAGGAAGCCCTTAAAAATCGTTTGTGAATAAAGTACATATATGTATGTACATTTGTGTGAATAGTATGTGTTCCACCTATGTATGACGTCATGCACTAAAATGCATCAGCTTTTCTACGCTTTTGCTTAGCTTTGCTGAAACAAATCTCTGGCCATAGATATTTGTAGCTCCCATGAATGTTATACCCCCCCCAGCCATAAACAAAGCAACAAGTTGATTTGCAAATTAATAAAAACATCAACATAAATTTTAACATGATTATTTTGTAATTAACACTAAAATATATATACGAATTTCATTGATTTGTTTTACAATTTTCCAGACCTGCTTTAAGACCTAATGTAAACTTTTTCATAAGCTTGTTCTAACATATCCACAAATATAAACATTAAATATCATATTTTTATATATACATATTATAATTTATATAATTCATTTATTGTATATAAACTATTTCAACATATATATACAAATATATATATATATATATTTATATATTTTTTAAAATATACAAAAAAAATAACCTAAACAAAAGAAAGAAAAACCAAAGCACAATAATCACACAATATCTTTTGTTTTTTTAACAAAATAAAACTCTGGCCAACTTCAAACAACAACAACAACTACAACAACAACAACTACTACAACAACAACTACTACAACAACAACAACTACCGTTAACTGGCTCAACAACAACAAAAACCAAAACTCAATTCAACTCTGCCTCTTCAACTGTTTCTCTGTTTCTCTCCCTCTAACTCTTAACGAAACTATAACTAAACTATATATATAATTATCTCCGATATGTGATGTTCTTCGCGCTGCTCTTGCTATTTCACTCTAACACACCACCACAATAACAACTACAACAACAAACTGACAAAATTAAACCACAATAATCTTAAATAAACTGGAAACTTAAAAAATACACCAAAAAAATTTCTCATTTGTCACACACCACCTCAAACACGTGTCTCTCTCCTCAACTCTGAAACTGTGTCAAAAAAAAAAAACAAACCAAAAATTTCAAAAAACCTAAAAAAATAAAATAAAATTGTAATAAAAATTGTCTTAAAAAATAACTTAAACTCTTCAATCTAATAACTAAAAAAAAAACGTAAAACATAAAAAAAATTATACAATTACAAAAAAAAATATATACTTATTGCTATTATTTTTAACCGCATTACCCAACACACCTCCGTCTCTCTGTCGAACTCGCACCACACAGATAAGAGTAATATTCCTTTATTGGTTACCTTGCATATTGCGCATGCAAAGACCCGGACAGGTTGGCTACGAGTGTCCGCCGCCGCCCTCCTCCTCGAGCTCATCGAATGCCGGCGATAAAAAGCAACAGATACAGAACGTTGAGCTGAAGGAAAGGTAAACCAACAACACCAACAAGCAACCACGTAAAGCACACCACAGCCACATAAATCGAGACTTAGCCAGGACACAAGTTTTACAACAGCTGCTGCTGCTGTGCCACACTCCTATATATATATATATATATATATATCGCATCTGTATATTTAATTGTAATCTGACTGAGGAGCAAGTAAAGCTACATTCGGCCAGCCGAATTATACAAAAGAGTATGTGTGTCTTAGGTGCTCTCGCCGCCACTTCTTTAATGAATCCATCTCTGCACGGTTTTTGATACAACAACTTTCTTTATTCAAAATCAATTTCAATGAAGTACATATTGCCATTATTATTTACTGTGACTTTGGCCAATTTCCGGATAACTTCATAATTCCATCGGATTATCAGCCTAGCATTGTCATGATGGAAGAAACTCTCTTTCCATTTCGTTTCAGCGTTTCACTGATGGTTATTCGGTCAAGGAAATGTCTTTGCGTTAATTCACATGTCACCCAAACAACGTAGTAGCCTGCTCTTACTAGATGATTCCAAACTGTCATATGGCTTATGCTCTTGATATTCTTGATCAGCATGACAAAGGGAAACAATATAACCATGTCCGTCTGTCCGTACGTCTGCTTCAACACAAAGAACTCAGAAGGTTACAGAAGCTTACAGAGCTGATGCTTCTTTTGTCTGCACGCTGGTTAAGTTCGAGTTTTATCAAGATCGGACGACTATATCATGAACACTTAGGAGCATTACTCTTCTGTTTTCATCCAAATCAAACCGAATTCGCTTTGTATCCATTTGAGAAGGCACCACGTCCGCTGGAATGATCTGATCAAGATTGCACAACTATATCATATAGCTCCCATACAACCGATTGTTCCGGAATGAACACTTAGAAGCATAACTTTTCGTTTTTAATTTAAATTAAACCCAATTCGTCTGGTATCCCATGTATCCACAGTAAACACTTGATAGCTTTATTTGGACATCGCTTTAAAAAGATATAGGATGAATGTATGGCCTACTATATTTGAGGGGCAGCAAATGTTGACATCTCGCAGCAATCAGTAGGCGCTTTCTCACACAAAAGATGGCTGTACTAAAACTACTCAAAAATCGAACACATCATAACGAAATTTAAATATGAATTCTTGTTCAACTCATTCACTTTTGATTGGGGATTCTCTAAATGTCTTTTAAATGAAATGAGCACCTGATTGTATTATGCTCAGGCAGCCTCTTAGCTTGCCGCCGACTTCACACTTAATATAGTAAATTCCACTTCCGATGGCAATAGATAAAACAACTTCGGCTTAAGCTTTCATATTCTCACAATTGAATTCCTACTTTATTAACTTGCAGAACTCGCCTCTATCAAAAGGAAAACTAGATTGGTGTAGTGTGCCCGTTCTTTGTATGCAAGTTAATGCAGCCCTTTTGCTCTCGCATATACTTGTATAGTAATAGCCAGTCATGATGAGAGCAATCCAATAAAACGGCTATATACAACTGAGTTGAGCTAATCAAAGTGATCTGTAAAGTAAATGGCAACAAGAGAAGATGAACCACAGCTAAACGAGAATGATATTGTTACACTTTTTATAAGCTATTATAGATTTATCTAAGGATCTGTATTTGAAGGTGTTTTCTAACCTTTCTCCAGTTTCACCCAGTTTATGTATATAGATATATATAGAAATAAACCCAGAAATAGTTCTTGTAAATAATCCAATCTATATGATTTTGACATATTGCTTTAAAACTGAGTTCAATCTTCAGCGTAAGATACATACATATATAGCAATGTTCAGTTTCTTATATGATGATAGTAGTTACGGAATGAATGTTCTGGCAAAGTTTCGGGGATTCCCCACCACTGTTGGTCAGCGATAGTTACCGTTATCCAACGTTTGCAAAACCTCTCTATAAACTCCCATAAGCCTCCCCGAAACTTAGCCAGCACATACATTCCTTAACTACTGACCATTCCCCTGACTTATATGATATTTCCCCTCTTGTCTCTTGTAAAATTGTATCTATAATAATTTATTCTTTTCAACACGACAAAACAAACTAACACCAGATCGTCAAAATCGCTGCTGGCCAATGTACTCGATATAGACGATGACTTTCGTTGCAATCATCGGTGTGCCAGTGCCACATTGCCGCACCAGCCCACATACTACAGGACAATGTATAGGTAAGTGTGCAGGACCATTTTTCTTTCACCCCCACTTTGCTCTTGAATCTTGGGAAATTCTTATAAATCTCTTTGATTGTGTTTGGCCCAAGTGTCTGATAAATCATTCAAGCGCAATCAGCTCACAAATTGTTTGTCATCGAGTTCATTAAGAGCCCCATTACTAGCAATATGAGACTAAATGGTTTGTTTTGTCAAAAGAATCAAATGTGTGACAATCGAAATTCAATGCAGGACATACATATATATATATATAAATATATATATATATATATATATAATGATTGGCCCATAAAGCAGCCAAAGAGCAATGGCTGAATCTGAATTGGAATTGAAAAACTTTAAACGATTTGACAATAGTCACCATAACAACAACAGCAACAACAACAGCAACAACAGCAGAAACAACAACAACAATGTCAACATCAATAAGGCACAGCTAGTATATCCTTCTTCAAAGTGACAGCCAATGAGACGATAAGTTGTGCAGCCAAAAAAAACAGAACTGAAGAGAAAGAAAGCAAAAGGAGACATGCCATAGGAACTGGGCAATGGCAATGACAAGGACACGCAGTTAGTGACAGTGACAAGCACAATACGAATCCTGCAAACCATGCAACATACACACACACATACCCCTGTCTTTATGTATATGGCAGGACACATGTGTGTGAAGTGGACCCAAATACATAGACCAACCTAAAAGAGCCAAACAACACACTCAATAGTTCATTGCTTTATGAACTTGCCCAAATATTTATGTATTTTTTATGATATCTTCGAAACCAAAAACTGGATTTTATTAAGCAAAGCAAATTTGAGGCAAACCAGTCCAAAAAGATTAAGCGTTAAATTGGCTCTGAGAAACATGGAGCTTCTTCTGTTGATCAGGCACAACATCTTTCACACTCAAAGTAGCCCGAAAACACTCTAGAATTAAATAACTTAATTCAAGTACATTTAGTTCCTAATTTAAGTATTCAAATTCTTCTTTTTAGCATCAATCAAACTTAATAAAACTTGGTAAAAAGCATTCTTAATATAAGTATTATCGGACTTAAAAGACTGTTGAATTAAGAATTTTGTACTTGAATCAAGATTTTTTCGAACTTGATCAAAGTTTATTCTCTGAGTGCATTGCTATGGCTTTATAGAAACTAGAACATCCATAGCTTAATTGACTCTGATAGAAATATGTGAATAGAATTCCATTTTATCCTCTAATCGAACTCCTAAATCTTGTACATTAACGATCCTATCAAGAGAGACTATTAATAAGAAGATGCGATGAAAAAGTAAGACGGAGAGCTTAACAGCGATTCATTGACTTCAAATTGGCAAATTTTGTACTCTGGTCGCAGCTAGAAGAATCATAGACAAACTATATATAGACCCTTAACTCTATTTCTTATTCAAAAGCACTCTGCTTCACTTAAAATGTTCATATGAGACAGCCTCAATGGTCTTTCAATTAGTGCAAAAAATGGAGTTTTAACATTAGCTGTTAATTAACATTTAATCAAGTGGTCTCAATCTTGGGCATCTATCAACAGCTAAGCAGAGCTAAGCTTGCAAAGCTCAATAACAGAGAGAGTCTTATGTTATGACCAGAATGTAACTGCTTTGAGGCAAACAGAATTAAGTGTATAAAATGTTAACTGCGACTGTTATGTTACCCGACGATGAATTCACAACAAAATATGCTTTTACATATTTCTAAATAAGGCTAAATTGATCTGCTGAACTAGTACCTACGGCAAAGCCTAAGAATATAGACAAACTACAATAGTAAATCATCAACTTGGAGAGGAGTTGCTTAAATGCTTACTAACAGCGAATGTTAAAATTCCGTGGGCACCTTTCCGTTTCTTCGCACTTATTGAAAGACCAATGGTGCTCATATAAACATTTTAAGAAGACTTCATCAAATTGAAGTTGAATATCCCCATAAACTTTCCAAGGCTATACACATTTTTCTAACTTTCATGAATTATATTTATAGACAAGGCGATGATGGCAGCGTTGGCCCAGTTGGCCCAGTTGGTCCCGTTGGTCCCGTTGGGCCCGTGGCGGCCGTTGCCGAGGCCCGTATGCATGAGGCCATCTCGCATACATGTCTAAGCTCATCGGCGGAATACGAACTGGCGCTGATACTTAAGGAGCTGCGCTGGATAACCGATCAGGTAATTAAGATGCCAACATTGATACCAAATCGCTAATCCTTGATATTTTGTGCAGCTGAAAAAAGAGGATGAGACAGGCGATATAACACGGGATTGGAAATTTGCCGCCATGGTCGTTGATCGTTTGTGCCTTATAATTTTCACGCTATTCACCATTATAGCCACCCTGGCGGTTTTGTTCTCAGCGCCACATTTCATAGTAAGTTTGTTTATATTACAGCAGGCGAAGCATTGAGCTTACATAAGTGACAGTGAGAGAGCAGAGCCTCTTTACATATTGAGAGCAGATTACCATAATGAGCATAGCTTAACATATGGCAATAGGCATACTTCTATTAGAATTATATGCTGGAGGTGCCTGTGGTGTGACAGCTAACATTATGAATTTGTATATCCAACATATGTTTAAACGTCTCCAACGGTCGCTATGTGATCGCCCCACTTGTTTCACTCTCTTTCTCTTTTTTCCTATTGCAGTTCCCATAAATGCGGTCTCCTGCCTACTTCTGCTTCTGGGCGCCTTCAGTTGCAACTAACAAAGTCGTACAAACTATTGTTTCTACTTTTGTAAAATGTACGAAAAACCAAACAACAAAAAATAACCCAAATTATTATATTAACTTAACAATTAAGTAAACACGCCATAGACAACCATCAGCTTTTCAATTGACCCATTCTTTTCTATATCTTTTAAACCAAACTGCCCCAAACTCAACCCCCACAAAGAACATAAACAAAAAATTAATGTGCCTCGTCACCGAATATTAATATTAATTGTATGCTATTTTGTATATTAATAAAAACAAAAACCTAAAATTAAACAATAAATTTACAACTTGATTGAGAACTTTTAACAAATGCCATTGTACGACACATTTGGTTATCGAGGAGTTTATTGAATTTCCTTCATTTTCGTTTTCCTCATTTCTTTATTGTATAATAATTAAGTCCTTGGAGCAATTCTGTAGCCATGTTTTGATTAAATTTTAATTTACTTTGATTTTTTTTATAAAAAAGTAAAAAAAAATAAAGAAAAACAAAAAACAAAAATAGTGTATACAAATATGTTGCTGTGATAGAAAAATATATTAACAAAACGTAAACCAGTCACAATAAATTCAGAAACATAAATGAACAACAACATCAAATGAACAGAAACAAAATGGCGGAAGGCAAGTAAAAAACAAATGATAGAAAAAGCACACAGACATACAAACAAAACGCCCTAACACGAGGTAGAAGGAAAATGCAATGATTTAAAAAACAAAAAGAAAAAAAAATGGTGAGCAAATTTATGTTGATAAACTAAAAAATAAGTGTTATGTTGAAATATTTAAAGACAGACTAGTAGGGTAAAGGCAAAAGTAAGCGTTTCCGATCCCATTATGTATATATATTCCTGATCTTGTAAATTTAATTATTTTCTATAGCAATACCGAATTTCGTTAATATCTGTTAAAAAACGTCAGAATTCACATTTTCTGTTTTTGTCTGCCTCCCACTTGCACCTATGCCTCTGAATAACTGAACCCCTTACCCCTACCCCGAACAAAAATCGAATGGTCGGCACACGGCCTGGACTCTTATAGGAATGTTCCACCGTAATAGGTGAGAGGGAGGCACTGCTCTAATGCTTAGCGAGGCCAGTCGGGCAGTCGATCAGAATGTGAATAAAAAGATTTCATCATCTCAGTTTCAGATGATAAGCCCAACTAAGCCACCTGACTGACTAGGCCACCTGACCCCACACGACTCGAGCAGAATGTGGGAAGAGGTTTCATCATCACAGCTTCAGATGATAACCCTATTTTGTTGGAGGTGCTAACCTAAGCCAGTAGGGACCAGTGAAGTACCCCACCACGAGGCGTCGACATAATCTGTTTAGGTTACCCACTTTGCCTGAATTAGGCAGTCTTGCCAAGAGCTTGGCTTGACGAAGTCCTTAGTGTCCTGTTAGTGTTGGCCGATGTCATGACACAGAATGGCTCTAGGTCCGCTAGTAGTTTTGGCAAGTTCATGTGCAGATTCGCTGCCTTCCTTGTTGCCCAGAGCACGTTCCTGAAGGACCCTGAGGCAGTCTTTGACTAGCCTGGAGGTGACAAGTTTTACTTACAGAATTTCTACTTAATTTTTATAAATAAAATGAATTTCTTTTTGATATCGTGGTGTTAGTCGGCTCAAAGATCAGGTGCCATACTAGGCGTATGTGTAATTGTTTGCGAATATATCAACATACTTTTGCTCACCGTTTTTATATATAAATACACACACATACATACTCACAAAACTATCAACAAAACAGTTTTTGTAGTCTCTTTGCTTATTTGATTCAGATCAGATACAAAAACAAAACACAAAAACAAAGAAAACGAAAAACGAAAAACCAAAAACCAAAAGGATTCTGCCATAGTTTCTATAACAATTTTATTTGATATATTTATTTAAAGTAACAAAACAAAAAGAAAAATCGAAGAATAAAACAAAAACATGAAGAAGAAAAACCAAAAATAACCAAAATAACAAAACAAAAAACTTTCTTTAGATTAACGAAAAAACAAGACAAACAAAAAATGATAAAAACTTACAACGACAAAACAAGCAAAATAGACAGAGATACATTGACATGGCATACATATATATATATAAGTTATATGTATGTGGATTGAATTGAAATTGTCAAACATTACATATTTGTACACCATACAACAACAACAACAACAAAAGGGCGCAACAGCAAAAACAGTAAAACAGAGAAAGGAAACGTAAAAGTAAGCCAAAAAGCAAGCAGCAAACTGGTTGAGAAGTTGCAAAACAAAGTATAAAGTTAACTATTTTTAAAAATTATTAAGCAACAAAAGGCATAAGTAAAAAACGAGCAAAAAATATAATGTATTGAAAATGTAATAAACTTAACAAAAGCAAATAATAATAATAATAATACTATAAAATAGACGCTTATCAAATAATAAATTAATTAACTTGAATATAAGATACACATTCACACACACACACACACATACACACACACGCGCACAAGCCTAGTGTAGTCAAAATATACATATGACAAATACATGCATATATATATATATATATATAATTACCACAATTAGTTCTTAGGCATTTTTAAAGAAAAGAAATACTAAAACAAAACAAAAACAGAGAACAGCAAAAAGTTAACAGCAAAATTCGTGCGTAGCGTAAACACAAAACCAAAATGAAAAAATAACATAAATGCAAATTTCCAAATTCAAATTTCAGCAGCAAAAACGCAAAATTGCCTGGTTTCAAACACAAACAAAAAATTGAATATTTGTGTTGCATATACACTAGGCGCATTTATATTTTGTATTTACATGAACACAACGGTACATTTGAGCAAACGCCAGGCGCATTTACAGCTGTTTCTGCTATCGCAGAGTACATATGTAGAGAGACACAGACACAGGTTCCACAGCAACGTGGAATCCATCTCTCATTCTTGTTTTCTAACAGAAATAAAACTGTTGCATGCCATGTTAGAGTTAACAAAACCCATCAAGTAACTGCTCAGAGTACTTACATACAGAGAGACACAGGTTTCATAGCAATGCAGCTTAACAGAGGCTGCGCAGTTTCTGCCAAAAATAGCCTTGCAAACATGTTAGACAAGGGCGTAGGAATGTAATATGATGTTCGTCGGCAGAGTTTTCTATAGAATCTATCTCTATTTGTAGTTACTTCCAGAAACATGTTAGTGTTAACATTACCCATAAAGTAACTGCAAAGAGTATATAGATGGACGCTGCCGCGACACAGTTGCAACCCAATGTTGCTTGCAATTTCTTCTGCAACATACTGCCAGCCAAATATACTCTGCCTATGTAAAGTTACATGGCTGTGAAAGCTGTGTCTCTTTCTGTATGCCATAACATTAGCAGCAATAGCATTAACAGCAGAAACAGAAAAGCTAAAAAGCATTGCATACATGTCCAGCACATAAAGTGTTGCATACACGCTAGGCGCATTTACATGTACTTATATTTAACAGTGCGGATTTACAGAAAACAATATTTTTACATAACGCTTACGCTGTAAACGAATTATCCTTAATTGTGTCACATTGACATGCTTCTTTTTACAGTTGTTAGGCCTATATTTAAATATATATATATATACATACATATACATATAAAAATTGCATACATACATACTTGCTATTAGCCACATATACATATACAGACATACATAGGTATATTTGTTTTGAGTTCAGCTTAGCTTAAGATGCTCATTAACAGTAACATAAGAGTAGCGGTTGAACGATAACAGAGGAGCATAACATAACAGAAACATAACACTTAACATTACCAACCTTTTGTATATCAATTAGACAGCCAATTACCGAATATCTCTATATTCGCTATATTCGATAAATGATAGTCTATGAAAACCTATAAGCTATAATCTACAAAACTATAATGTGGGGCTAAGCACAACACACCAACACAAAGAACACAAGAAAAGTTATATACAAAGTACAGAAATGCAACTTTCAAAGCAAAGGTCTTCCTTAATCTTAAAAAAAACAAAAAAACAAAAAACACAAACACACAAGAGATTTAAAGAAAACTTTAAAAAACTAAAAACTAACAAGTTAACTAAAAAATCAATGTAAATTTCAAAGTATTCAAAACAGAGCAAGCACATTCGGTTTTTTATAATCATTTCAAGCAAAGAGAGAGAGAGAGACAAAGAGAGCATGATTTGCCTAATCTTTATATCAAGGCAGTTGCCAGAAAGCAAAGTTTCTCAGCTCTCTTTATCTCTCATAGCTCGCATATGAGCCATATTTTTTTCTTTGGTACTTTGATTGATATCTTATAAACGATCCTTAAATTATATATATTATGCTTTTTCAAATTTTCAATTTTCAATTCAATTTTAAATTTTTAATTCAATGTAATATTTTTATACTGAATTTTATTTTAATTTATTTACTTGGAGAAATATTTTCTTTTATAAGTTATTGTTTTTGGTTATCAGCTTAACGAGACCGAATGGGTATACCTCTGTCAGTATATATCACAGAGAAGGTGACGATGAGGAATAGGGGATCCCCCACTACAAGATGGAAGTTCAGTTTGCAGTTGCCAATTCAAAGCTCGCTTAACAGTGAACGTCCTCTTGTCAGTTTCTCTGTGACCCAATAACAGCAGCTTTTTAACTAAGCTCTGTGGCATTCGTGTGTACAGAGTGTGCTGTTAGCGGAGCTTTTAGCGTCGTCTAGCGGCTGCACATAAAGCTCTGCTTTCAAACAAAACATAAAAGCCAAAGCCCAAGATTTTTGGCATAAAAAACAACCTTAAAAACCAAATTAAAACAACAAAAATTTAACAAAAATATTAAAAATACACTTAAACAAAATACTTAACTATTACACACACACACAAACCTAAAACTTAAACTAAAACTTAACTAAAGAACAAACTAAACTCAATTTTTGCTTCACTAAAAAATTAAAATTAAAATGCTAAAACTGAAAATAATGCTGCGAATTTATTAAAAAAACAAAAAAACAAAAAAAAACAAAGCCTACAAAAAACAACATCACACTACAAAATGCAAGTTCAAAACAACAACAACAACAACAAATCTAAAAGCCAACAAAAAGTATAACAACAACTAAAGGGTAATTTTTTTCCTCGTAGTTTTTTTATTCAACAAAATATTGTTTTTCTTTTATGGTTTTTTTTTATTTTTTTGAATTACTTTATTGAATTTGATAAGAAGTAAAGACAACAAAAACAATGAAATAAATACAAACACGAAACAGGAATTTTTTGATAAGCATTTTTGTAGCGAAAAGTAAAGTAATTTTTTAAAACAATGCCAAATGGTTTCACACAGAAAGCGAAGTATTCAGATGAAAGATGAAAATCTTCACAATAAATCAGTTTTAATATCAAATCAAGTTTATCCCCTTAGCCAACATAGAAAGAACAGAACAGAACAGGACACAATAGGACAGGGTATGCGCATAAATAAATAAGTGGCTAGCCCCCATGTATAGAGCATAGGAATAGGGTCGGAAAGTACATGAAAAGCTCTACGTTTGGCTTCGGCAATGCGCAAGCTTTCAGGTGGGCCAAACGAACAATATCCCGTTATTTCGTATCCTAATAGAATGTGGATTACATCTGAAGACCTCCATAGATATGCATCTATCGTGGTGTTATCCAAGGGAGCAATTTTGCAATGGCTATGAACTATGAACTCTTTATCACAAATTCAGGCGAGACATAACTAGTTTCCTTCCATTCCCATGGGAGCTTTGAACCCACAACTTATATAAAAGTATAACAAAATTGCAGCATACTTTTAGGACCTGTGAATAAATGTATTTCAATGCAAACTTTCACCCACTCTCCGGTCTTCTTGATGTTCACATTTCCCCATCACCTTCATATGGCTTGGTGAAAACTTTTCGACGTCCTTCCAGTGAGCAATGCTCTTTGCTCCTTCCTTGTAATGTGCATGCCCAAAGAGCTAGTTCAGCTCGGTGATTTCCCAAAGTGTCTCTATGTGCTGCAAGAGTTTCAAAACAAAAATGATTTTCACCTTAAAAATAGTTTTCTTTTAAATACTTGAGCGATTTATCATGTTAAGGACAATCGCCATACGTACTATATCATTTTGACAATAGCGCATTTTAGACTTGTATGTAGCTACATAACAACCACTAAGGACTACGGCTACGCGTTATTGATGTGAGTGCAAGGTGTGTTTCAAAGTACAGAACTTACTTACTTTGCTTGAGTTTGAAACTGGAACGAAGGCAGATAGCTGCCCGAAAACGCCAAATTCAGAAAGGTGGAGTAGAAACGGTAATTTCAACAGCTCTTTGACGAGGAAGAAACCGAAGTCCCATTATCATCACTGACATTTTAGGCAAAGACGGAAAGCGAATGCAATATGTATGCGTTCGCTGAACTCAAGAGTAAAGTGTGACTTTGCAGTTCTCTATATCACCTCCTGTTGGTGCCCAAACTACTTTGAAACACACGTCGGGCGACTCTTCCGAAAATGCATAGCCAAACATAAATATATAGGTAGCAACCTCTTGCCGAATCAAAGAAGAAAAAAGAAAAACAAAGTCGGGTACACAATTATTGTAGTACAATGACGAATAACTGTAAAAGGCTTACTGAAATCAATGAGCACCTCAACTTTATTCGGTTTCCAACACTAAGCTAAATGATCAAAGCATAAACGTAAAAAGGTTAAAGGAAAACCAAGTCTTTGCATATTTCAAATGACAAAAAAAAAAACAAAAAACAAAAACGTTTAAGCGTTTGCTTTAGTTTAGATAATTGTTCAATACTAACAGCTGATACACACACACACACACACAGACACAGTAAGCAGTAATCAGTACTTGTACAACTCTAAAACACTTAGGTATATACATAGAATGGCAATCAAGATCGAGAGAGCATACCTTAACCATGCATAGTTGAAATGCATAGTTGCCAATACCCAAAGGCTAAACTCTATATACATAATCTCGTAAAATCTTACCTTACATAACCACAAAAAAACAATACTTAAGTACAGTCACGACAAAAGTTTATGTTTCAAATTTCATTTTGCTCATTTTAACTCAAAATACATATTTGATAATGAAAAGCAACGACTCAGACTCAAAGAAACACTAGCAAGAGACAAATATACTAAACACAAACACACACATGCATATTCGCACATGCATAACCATAGACATGGAGATGGCATACTTATAAGGACAAAACCAAAAGCTAAACACAACAACTTAGTTTAAGGCAAGAACACTTAAGGAAATGAAAAACTGTTATAAAAGAAAACAAAACCAATCAAAGCAAAAATGGCATAAATAACTAACTTAGTATTTCGTAAGCCAAGAATATACCAAAACAAAAAAATAACCAAAAACAAACATTTGGGTTAACTCCTTCAAATCCGAACCTTAAGCAAAAAAGAAATTCCAAACCAAGACATATGTAAGAAACAAATAAGTATTTTATTGAAATAGAAAGAAAACGTAACAGTAAACATAGCACTTAATAATACTAAACATGAAAAATCAACCAAAATATACTAACTAAAATACTACATAAAAGTAAACAAAACAAGTGAAACACAAATGAACAAATGGAAGATTCTATCTTATGCTTACTTCATTATATACTTTTCATCATAGACATATAGTAAATTGATCGCTGGATTGATGAAAGAACATAATGCGATTTAGTTAACCCTTAACAATAAGAATGAACAAGGCACCTGATCAGGTCTTTAGTTCAGGCCAAATCCTAAATGACACGTTGTGAATGCCATTGTTGTTCAACCAATAATCATTTAGGCTGTTCACCATGTCTAGCATTTAGTATTCCGAGTGTTCCCATTTCACATTCCTAGCAAACAAAACATGCACAAATCACAAGCTCATTCACAACACCAAATTATTGTGCAAAATAAATATCATAACTATGCCATAATAGCCGAGAGAAGCAGTTGAAGAGAAGAGAAGAGAATATCCGATACCTAGTATAGTGATATATCATATAGCAGACCGATCTTGATCGAATTTGTTCAACGGACTTGGGCTTGGAACCTCCCAAAATGGATACAAACCAAGTTTGGATAAATTTCATTAAAAAACCAACAAGTTTTCTTACTAAATGTTCATTCCGATAAAATCGGTATAAGTAATATGGAAGCTATACTATAAAGCGGTCCAAATTTGGTTTAATTCGGTAGACAATGAAACTTGTTTATCTTCTTTAGGTTCATTCCGAAAAATTTGGTTCTATGGGGACTAAATGACATAGTTTCCCGATCTATATACAATTTGGAAAAGGAAACAAAATTGCGAGTGCAAGATTAAATCTCAGCCGGATTCGTATTCACTTTTGTATTTGTGCATTATTTTGCTACTTGGAACACCTGCATGACATTGTGAACAACGAAAATGATGATATATAATTCTTCGATAAATCAACCAAGCTTAAGAAATCATTTTCTCCTTTGACACACTCATTACATTTTCTAGAGCCCTGGCACTAGTTCACCAAACCTTGCAAGGAATTGACTTAGGTTACAAGTCCATGTCCCTTTTTCACATCTTCTCGATAAAGTAGATTTTAGTTGTCTTGTAGATAAATTAAGCTACGATTTCTCATCCACTCGGGTACTTGATCTTAACGTTTTCATACTCGTACTCCAGTAGAGTAGACGAGTATATTGTATTCGTGCAAATGTATGTAACAGGCAAAAGGACACGTTTCCGAGCTTATAAAGTATATTCTTGATCAGCATCAACAGCCGAGTCGATCTAGCGATCCGTCTGTCCCTCCGTATAAACAGCTCAATCTCGGAGGCTATAAGAGCTAGAGTTACCAAATTTGGTATGTAGACTCCTATTGTGGAGCGTCAGATCAAATCGATAAAATTATCATATGACCCACAATTTTTAGCGCATTTAGTTAAAACTCGGTTTACATATGCATAAGCACATAATCTTAGAAATTTCCTTAAGATCGGATAATAATTGTAGACCAAAAAAGTAGAAATCATTTGGAATAAGAGCATCCCACCCATTTTCGACTGTGTCGAATATTAAATAGCTGCTGAGTACGAGTATCTTATAGTCGGAATATCGACGAGCTTGATTATGTGGCCAGGTCCTTCAATATGCGGGCTGAAACTGGCCACACTGGTAAGAAAAACAGCTGATAAACAGCATATAAGAGTCAACTGAAGTCAGGCAAAACATATACAATGGAGAAAGAGATGGTTTATATGAGAACTTTTAGAGAACAAGAAATCTGAATCCCGTATCATGGAAGCAAACACAGCAGGTCTCGCAACTAGAGTCAGTTTTCTAAGGAACACATTTGTATGTCCTGCCATATAGCAGAATGCCTGCTGTATAAGAAATGATTGATAGGGGAAGCATTGGCAGATGTGAATATGCTAAGGATGAACTATTTAATGAGTGGATGAGCAGCTGAAGTTATCTGTATCGAGAAGCTATGAAAACGGGGTCCTTAGATGAATTATCAAATACTTAGAAAAAACACCCAAGCAAACCCCAACTGCGCTTAAGAATTTTTGAAAAAACAATCTTCACTGGTCTACGACAATAACTCATATTTCCTCAGACATATATATTTACATACATATATCTTTTTTGCAAATCTTACGATTTTTGTTTCTTATTTTGTATTTATTTAAGTCATTTTAACAAACTAGATGGGAGCATATGGGTTGTAAGTTTCAAAACGAAAACAAAGTAAATGCAAAAAACAAAAGAAATTAATTTACAAAAGAAAACAAAAAACGAAAATCAAAACCAGTAATACAAACACAAAACACACACAGCAATAGAATAAAACAAAAAGAAAATATCAAAATAAGTAAACAACAACAACAACATCACATACTTACAACTTACAATTAAATAAAAGGAAAAACCACAAGCATAAATTATATGTTAAAAGGAAAACAAAGAAAAACAATTAAATTTCAACAATTTAAAATGCCAAAAAGTACTCGAAATGGCTAAAAACAATGTTAACTTAGTAACTAAATATGAAAAGAAAAGCAAAGCGCAAAAAGCGATACAATTTATGCAATTAAATGAAAATGTTTTAAAAAATACAGCAATAAATAAAAACTAATAATAATAATAACATTAATGAAGGCAAACAAAACAAAAAGCGGAAGAAACTGATTTCATTTTTGGGGCCAAGCAAATTTAAAGGAATCGGAAAGAGTGACCTACGACCTTGAAGAAGTTTGTTCAAAAAGTAGATTGAGAATTTTTCCCAGGCCCTGATGGCGTTCCGCGGTGCATTCTCAGAAATTTTTGATCTATCTTTGAATTCTTCGTCTTTCCCTTCTTTCTGTAAGAAGTCGTTTATTATTCTTCTCCTCTCCATAAAAAGGGGCGCCAGAAGGGGCTGCAAGACGACCTTGATGATATCCAATCGTGGTGTCAACTCAGCGGTCTGGTCAAGCACGGGGTCCCACATGCCCAATGAAGAGTCATTGCTAAACTATTCCCCCTTTTGAAGTGTGGCCGTCCAAGAGTCTAGCCTCTTCTTCAGACATTGCATGGAAAAATGAAACTCACGAAGATTGCACATGTCCCCATTATACAGCCTCCGATCTCCATTCTGAACTGCAAGTTCCCTTCATTCATCTGGAGTAGGAATTTTAAGCTGAGTACGTCATCAATGGCGGTGATATTCAAAAATGAGAGCGCCGCAAAACCCGGAAATTTGCTTAGGATGTTATCCCGGTTCTGAAACTTGGTGCCATTGATGATTGCGGAGTCGGTGAAAGTGACAATATGGGACCCCATCGACTCTGACTCTGTCAGGACGGTCGCTTTATGATGATAATACCATCGTCTACCAGTGTGATGGGGTTCAAGGGGCTCCCAATTGATTCTAATTACAATGGGCTATTGATCCCTCATGCAGGGCTTTCTTTTTGTAGTCCGCAAGGGAGTAGTCACTTATACGACCCGTCAGAACCCAGAACCTGCAATTAGACAAGAGTTTATGAAAGAAATTAAGCCTAAAGTCATTCCGGTTCTTTGGAGGAGCCCAGGCATTATCTGAAGTTGTCCTTGTGGACCACAATCCCCATAATCAAAGCTGTCTTACCTAAGTCTGCCTTGACCTTCTCATCGCTGCAAAGGGGTCTAAGTTTGTTTCCTAACCCCTTTTTGTTTTCACAAGGACCCTTTTTCCTACCTCAAACATTTTATTTGGATTGTTTCTCTCCAACTGCGCCTGCTGCGCTCTTTCAATCCTGTCTTTTATCTCCTGCTTGAAGCTGTCGGGATTTGCATGTCATGTACGATTTCACTCGGGGTTTCTGTTTGTAGCTGCGTATATTGACTGATTATATTCCACGGTAGAATAAGGTCGACTGTATCGTCTATTTTCTTCTTCAGCTTTAGGCGCCTGGCCATCTCAGCTAGCGTACAATGGAACCACGACCTATCCATAGGAAGTACTATGGAGTGGCGGTAGGCCTACCAGGTCGACTCCAAACTGATTTTTCAGTAGGGAAGATTTGAAGGAAGCTTCATTGTCGCAGTAGATAGTCCTTGTCTTTGGAAACAGATTGAGTAGCTGGCAGATGGATACATACGGGATACATTAGGTTGAGCTATCGCGAATTTGGAAATCAGTCTGTGGTTTTATGACGTGACATAATTACCGTATCATTAGCGTACGTAGCCATCATCATCTAGTCCGGATCCGCATTCCACCTCTCATTCGAGACCGGGCTGGGAATATCCTTGGGGCACTCCTGAGTGGATGCTTCTAATTGTCAAGGGGTTGTCCTTACAGCCCACTTTAAATGTTGTGAAGAGCAGGTAACTGAAGAGCAGGCAGTAACAGTTCCTGGCTAGTAGAAACTTCAGCTTATATTTAAGCCAATTGCCAATTGGAAAGATGTGCGGATTCATACCTGAATACATATGTTCATATTCTTGTTTATATAAAATATATTATCTCTTATGGCCAGATATTCAAAAGAATGTGATTTCCATAGGGATCAAGTCACGAGTCGTTCGGATCACAGATAAGTGATTCCTATAGTCTGCTGAAGGCCACTAATATTTTTAAAACCTATCGCATCATCGCATACAATCTTTTACTAGTATGATCGATATTTAGTTGATCTTACGAAGCAACAGAACAGATGTCGAATTTTCCTGTTTTCTATTTTGTTTCCTCTATCGTTACGATTTTGATTTTGGGTGCGGTGAAAAAGCAACAGACATAACAGTGTGTAAATATATTTAATACAATATATATTTATTATAGAATTCGGTCAGCTTAGAAGCAAGTAGAGGCGGACAAGGCATCACGATTACAACATGGAGACAAACACGGTTAAGAAGGAACCAAATATTGATGTAGGCTGCTTGGACCAATCATATACCGATGCTGCATTTGCTTCTAATAACATGGCGACGGAAGCTGATGCCGGGTGCGGCAAGATAAAGGAGGAATGCGAAATAATGAACACAGAGCAGTTGAAGAAGGAAGCTGACCTAGAGGATACCTTCGAATCAATAGATGTGGGTTTCATCAAGGTAGAGGATTGTAAAGAATGCCAAAAATTGTATGCAGAGGCATTTGCAGATCAGGACACCTTCAAATCAATCGAAGTGGATTGCATCAACGTAGGTCCAGAGGTCCACAAGGAACTTCATGTAGTCCTCATCAAAATGGAGGGAGCCAAAGTATACGCTAGCAGAGAGCAACCATATCCGCCGCCAAACAAAGTCAAGTGAGAGAGCGCTAAAAATGTCGAACCCAAAGCCAAAGCCCGCAAAGTTACGGCGAAAATTCGTTGCCCCGACTGCCCCATCACATTTACGAAGTCGGCAGATATGGATGGCCACAAGATATGGCACAATGAATCCTACAGGCACAAGCTCAGGCAAAATGTTCGCATGGCACCCTCAAGCATTGGAGTACTATACACTTGTCCACACTGCTCGAATGTCTATCTAACGACCAGCACTCTAAATAGGCATATGCGTTGTCATACTGGCTATGGGTCCTACTATTTGAAGCGGGACCGGCCCTAAAAATGCGAACTGTCTCCGAAGGCACGATCGACCAAGCCAACTCAGGGCTCACATGCGGTCGACGACGGCGCACGCTGGGAAAACGCCTAAACGGGAGAAAGCTGAGGAAGGAGAGCCAGAACCACCCAATATATGCCCGCCCCCCACGATACCCCATCCAATCTCCCTACATGGCTGATAGTCCAGACCAATGAGTTGACCTATGCCATGATCAAAAATTGATGTGAGTGGAGCTTCTATGAGTGTCAGCTGAACACGCTGCTGCAGCGTAACCACCCCGTGGTCACAAGTCTAAGATGGCAAGCCATCTCGCCAGAGCGCAAATGTGTGGACTTCAATGAAGCCACACCGGGGCAGCAGATCAGCTTTTATGTGAAGGAACTGCAGTCGTATGGGAGCCCTAACCTACGACGCGCCAGCGACTATGAGATAAATCTACAAGGAAATTCACCTTACAATTACAATGAGTGAGATTAACGAAGAGTCACCATTGCTGCTCACGGCTGAGGAACGGGAGCTGGGGTAGAAGAAGCAAGATCTGACAACAAGAGGCATATTTCGCCAGCCTGGCGGAATGGAAAAAACAGGCAACAATGCAGCAAAACGCGCTGGTCATACTCAACTGGTATCTGCTGGCCAACTATCCATCAAGTGACTGTGACACAAGCACAAGGAATTGCTTTGACAAGATTGAGATTAGGTGCAACAGCAGAAGTGCCTCAGCTAGGAGCAGCTCAAGCACAGATGAATCGACAATCGCCCTTGCCGCCAGTATTAGTACCAGGCGCTGGCATTGGAGTTGCTCCCGCTGTGCGACCATCGCCCAACTTTAACAGTTTTCGTGTTCTGGACGAGGAGCAGCTGCAAGATATTATTCAAAGTTCCGGCGGCCATGAGTACGTTGTGGCGCCATTCTGGAAACGCGCCGTGGCCGAGATTATCGATGAGATCATACTGTTCATATTGAAAATATTTCTCGCCTTCGCCATAGTCAGCTTTTTCGATTTGGACTTCGACGAGGACGTGATGCTCCGTGTCTTAGATGAAGAGGATCTGGACAAGGGCTTTAGATCACTGTCATGGGATCTGGGGCTCTTTGAGCTGCTGGAGAAGCAGATAGGGTGCTGCTATGAGACGTTGTGGACTGTCTGCAGTAATTTAGCGACGCCAGGCAAATCGCTGATGAACATACGCATACATTATGTGGAGGCCGTGTTACCGCTAGCCGTGTTAGGGCCAGTCGCCCCACAGGTAGTTTTCCAGCCGCAGCGCGAATCACTGTGTGTCCTCCTCTATCCCGCTGAGACGCCCACGTTTTTGCGTGCGTACATACGAGCCTTGGCCAAGAACCAGGGAGTGCTACTGTATCCCTACTGTGTTGTGCTGATATTCTTCAAGAACAATCGCACAGCCTACGATATCATCACAAAGACGATAGTCGGCGAGTCCAATCCCAGTGGCATATTTCGCCAGCAGGCGCCGCAGCCACAGCCAGCCCGTGCGCGTTAGTAGCAGCCGAGGTGGTACGGATTATGCAAGCATTTGAATATGTAAACTTAAACAACGTTATCCAAATATTTCAAATCGGTCGGTTATATGGGGGCTATGTGATATAGTGGTCCGATCTTAACAATTTTGACATATGACCAGCTTTGATAGCTTTGAAACTGAGAGACTAGTTCGCATAGAAACATACGGAGAGACAGACGGACATGGCTATGTCGACTCGACTTGTCATGCTGATCAATAGACGCTTCCTTTTGCCTGTTACTCTACTAGAGTACGAGTATAAAAATGGGTTTATGGGGGCTATATGATAAGGTTGCCCGATCCGGATCAGTTGACATAGATAACTTTGGGACACGTAATGTGGT